>CM060882.1:133564835-134764835 GCA_030762935.1 Hymenopus coronatus
TCGTTGCATTTGTACCATCTCGTGAGGATTTTCTGAGCCCCAGATGCGCACATTATGAGTGTTAACATGTCCACTAAGGTGAAAGGTCGATTCATCACTGAAGACAACACGATCCACAAAATCGTCATGAAACAACATGTCGTTTATGAATTTGGCACGTAATCCGTGGTCTGTCTGCTTTAGAGCCTGTAATAACTGTAAACGGTAAGGACATAGCTGTAAGCGTTTTCTTACAACTTTCCAAACAGTCGACACAGGAACTTGTAATTCACGACTAGCCTTCCGGACTGATTTCTTTGGGCTACGAGGGAACGACTCTCTCACTCGCTCAACAGTCTCTTCACTTACTCCTGGTCGTCCCGTGCTCTTTCCTTTACAAAGGCAGACGGTATCTTCAAACTGATTATACCATCTACGAATATTTTTATCACTAGGAGGATCACAACCGAACTTACTATGGAACGCAAGTTGCACAGTAAATATCAATGACATATTTTATAACTGTAAGTTGAATGTAATAAATATTATAAAGAGTTAAAACCCCGATATTCATTTATATACACTCTGTATAATTGCAAAATAACCGAAAAACGACAAGGGACTGTCTCACAATAATTTTAATTTACATATTAACAATTTACAAATAACAACAGAACGATTACAAATGTTTGTAAAATCCGTTTCACAATAAAAGTCTTAACTTTTAAAGTTCCAGGAATTTTACGAATAAAAGTATATAGTTTACGTAAAAATGTAAACATTGTGGCATTCTGCCACATTCAGTTTCAAAGTGTCGTCAACCATGCCTTAGAAAACGTACTAAGTAACGAAGTTGCTTCTCCTATGTCTAGCACACTCGATAAGTTGTGTGTGTATTTAATCTGAAGTACGCCATATGAAACTATTTAATCGTGTTTGAAGATTCAAAGATATCATATATTACCCGTATGAAGTTACAAAGTCTCACATTTTAGTATTTTGGCTGCACTGATGACCTGTGATTTGATTGGTGATTTGCAAAATATTCATCGTATATTGCATAGATTCGTCTAAGCACATCCCGGGAACCTGTATGCTCACTTCTGTATACTGAGGCCTTAGAGCTCCATGTATATCTACAACTATTCCTATCTAGTGTACTTTCTCTACAAGTACTATGTACATAGTGTATAAAAAAGGAATTGTATTCCACGCAAAAATTCAATCCGAAAGCGATTTCACCTGAAATATACGTTTTGAGATCCATGAGCCCAAAAATAGATTTTTAGAAAAAATGTCCACGTGTGTGTGTGTGTGTGTGTGTGTTTGGACAGCATAGCTCAAAAGCTAAAAGACCGTTAAATACCAATATTGATATTTAAGTTTTGTATCTTCCAACGATGTGACACAAAGATTTACAAGAAAATACCCAAACCCCATGGAAAATTGTTTAATTTTTTTCCTTCTAAAATTTGGCTCCAGCGATTTTGATTAAAATACCGTATGTTAAAGCTACCGTCTATTAAACACAAATTTAGTTTCATATACCTTTTGCTGTAGAGTTGACCGTTTCCAAGGTATTCCTTTTTATTGGTTTCAGTTGTAAACTACGCATCTTCTCAAACGGAGTCACCCTAAGTTTCTTCTCTCGTATATTTTTTTGGGAATGCAAAGCGAACCGAGCTTCAATTGTTCAACTTTTAAAAGATTTGACTATAGCTTTAACCTGGTATATACTCTTATTTCTCTTCTTACTAAGTAGCGAAACCAATTGTGTAAATATTATCTCGTTTGGCATGATATAGCTAGAAGAATATTTTGTAAGAAAAGTTTGTGTGCCGAACAGGCAGAGAAAATCATGTGACTGCAACACTGAGAATATGTTTTTTTATTTTGAGGTTAGGTTCTACTTGTGCCTGTTTTATGCTGGATGTGATGTCTAATATCTTGCAATTTCATTGCAAAGGTGACTTCCGAACCCTTTCATTGTATTCATAGAGAGATGTAAGGTTATTGTTAATTCTGAGCCTATAATGTTTGTCTTCTCCCTTCCCTTGCATGAACTTCATGTTTTGAATCACTGGAACTGCTACTAAATATAATTTTATATAGTTATCAGATAGGTACTGTGCTGTGTATTGTGAAGCATATTTTTACAAATTACAAACACAGTTTAAAATTAACGAAATTTATGAGAATGTTGAAAATGCCCCAGGACTTAAAAATAATTCTAATAAGTACTAAACATATGAAACTATTAATTTAAGGATGTTAAAATGTAATTCTTGCTGTTTTTAAATTTTAATTTCCATTGAATTTGTACTTCAAAATGTTAAATTTCCCTATTTAGGTATTGCTCTAGTTAAACGAGTTGGAGGTGGACTTGCTGTTGATAATCCAACTATAAATCGATTTTCACAATTTATTTTGTGGTTTCATTTATTATTGCTGCCGCGGATATATCGTAATGTGTAATGTTCAATAAAGTTCATTTGAAATAAACTGTTTTAAAGACGTCTATATTGTGTGTGTGTGTGTGTAGTTTTTCTTATACCGTTTAACCTTCACCACTTATATAATATTATACAAAAATCCTTACAAATGAAGAGGACTTCACAGACGTATTCCCAGAAAATTCAATATGCCTTCACACCTTTTTTTTTTTATATTTTCATAGCCCCCTTTAACTGCAATGGCCACATTAGAGGCTTTTAACTGGTGAAACAACTCTCTATTTACGGTAGATTGTCTTAGGTTAACAATTTTATATTATTAAACACACACGTTCATACTTCCAGACTCTGAGGGGATAGGGAGTAATTCCGGTTAAAGAAAACTTCCCCGCCACAGCCGGGAATCGAGCCTTGGGGCTGCCGGATGATAAGTCAGCTCACTGACCACTTGAGCACGTAGGTAGTCTCTATATACTATATTTGCCATGAAAATCTATTTTATATGGTACTTTAATCAAAGTAATTAGAGCCACTTTTTAGAAAATAAAAATGTTCGAAAAATGCTCCGTATGGAGTGTAGCTTGGGAACGATTTTGTTGAGAAATCTTTGAATGGAATCTTTGAAAGGTACTGAACCTAAGTACAACTATGACCTTTAGCCGTTTTTTTGTCTCTAAGTTATGTGTTTCTGTTCATAGGCCCCCTCCCCCAACACACTCACACACAGACCTTTTACTCAAACTGCTTTTTTGGATTCAGTGAGCCTGAAAACATTTATTTCCGCTAAAGTCTCGGTATCACAGTTTTGAGTTTTATGCAAATCCTTCTATACCTACTATGTATGTGATAAAGTAAATACAGGTAGGTCATTGTGCGGGATGCAGTTGCCTTAATCATTCAGCGTTTTGTTACTCTATACACATTGCCTTTCATTTCGCTCTTGAATTATAGCAATTTAAAGTTGTGATACCAGTCGTCGGTGCCGGCTAAAAATTTCCATTTGTTAGTATTATTATTATTACTAATAATATTTTATTATTATTATTTTTTATTATTTATTGATTCAGAGCGTAGCCTGGTTGGTACTGTTTAACGCAGTTTACTTTTTGGACAATCATTTGTAATTTAATCTTCTTTGTTTAATGAATTTATTGCCCTTATTAATGAACTGAAAGTGGAAGCTGAAAACGTAGTTAACAACGGTGTGTTTTGGATGATCTAATTGTAAAGCTTCATGAATGTGCTGGATTTCCATGAAAATATAAATTGATTGGACTTTCAAACCTGCAAAGTTCATTTAGCAGACCGTCTGTCTTTATTTAATGGATTTAAAACAACGGAGAAAAGCAGGTTAAAAATTCTACGTGGTGCGCTTAAATATAGACTGACGTAGCTATAGGAAAGGCTCAGTCGTTTTGTTTCTTTTGTTTTTAGTGGATAGCCAATACTCAGGTTAAATAGACCTCCTGGGCTTCAGTGTTAGATCAGGAGGGGATATACAGAGTGTTAATAATGAACTACACCGAAATAATTTGCGAGATTGTGCACGTGACTGATGTAAGTAATTTGAGATCACCGATGCATGGTCCCTGGGTAAACATAACGCAACTACATAGCGTTAAACGTGTAACAAGTGCTCATAAGTCGGTGTTAAAGCAAAGCAGGTTGAAAAATGGCTTAGAATCTCTTTAAAGCTGCTGCCTAAGTATAAAAATATCGATATTTATCAGCTCGTTTCTAGCGTTTTTAAGATTTAATGTCGCAAAAATCTGTAAAATCTCGAACTAATCACTGACAGTGCGACACTGAGCCTTCATTAGCTACGCTTTTGAGCTATGTAGCCTACCCTAGAGGCGTTTTTTCAGCTGTGCTGGTGACTTAATGCGTAACGCGGATAGCTGCTATCTCAAGGGCTATGTTTTTATTATTATTTTTTCAGCCCAGGCGAAGTGCCACCATACGTGGTGTACTGGCACTTAAAGTTATAGCCGTTACTTCGAAAGTTCAATAAACATGCTATAAGTCTCCTATCTCAAATTACTTATTTAAGTAATCTACATATTCTGTTAAAAAAAATACGGTATAGTTCATTAACATCCTGTATACACCTTTAGGGCATGGAAATATTGGAAAACCAAAATTATCTGCTATAACTTCCACTGGGCAATGGAGCGGGTCAACAGGCCCAAGCCATGAAGTTGGCGATGATCATTCTGATGATGATGATTGTTGAGAACTAGCCTCTAAACAAGGGATATCCGCACACACCAAATACGGGACAGTTTAGCCACCTGGTGTGAGTACGTGTATTTATATACATAGTCTAGAGCAACGGTTCCCAACCGGTGTGCCCCGGCACCCTAGGTTGCATGTGATTGGCTAAGAGGTGCCGTGAGATATTGAGATAAACAAAACAAAAAATGCCTTCTACTGAAGCCTTAAGTCTTGTAAGGTCTTGAAATAAAATAAGTCAAATCAATTACTCTCATGCACGGTAGATGGTGATAGTGGTCGATTCATTTCAATATACTAGTATCCCACAGATGGCATTACAGCTATACCCTGCCGAACATTCCCGAGACTACTCGCTTCCTCACGAACATTCCCGAGACTTCGACAGATGAATATATAAAAGTGTACGCCGCTTGGCGCTTTCAGTTGTCTTCCTCGCGTTGATTCACAGCGTTTAGCTATGGATAAGTTCATTGTTAAACGTAAACGCCGGGACAGTGAAAGTGAACAGTCGGCTCCTACTGCTTGCTTTAAGAAGCCAAATCTTACAATTTCACCCGGACCGTCGAATTCACCACATAAAGAAGACAAACGAAAGAAAAGAACATACCAGGACAGTTACTTAGCGTATGGATTTAAGTGGAATAACAACGAGGAAAACCCTATCCCTGTGTGTTTAGTTTGTGGCGAAAAACTTAGCAACGAGGCCGTGGTACCTAGCAAACTGAAGCGGCATCTTACAACAAAGCATCCTAGTGTGTCACAGAAAAGTGTAATGTATTTTTCACATATATTAGAAGGGGAGAAGAAAACAGCTGTGCGAATGGTAAAGAGAATGACCATAGATGATACTGCTCTTGAAGCTTCATTTAAAGTAGCAGAACTGATAGCTAAAAAAAAGAAACCTCATACTCTTGGAGAGGAAATCATTGGCCCTGCATGTCAAGTTATAGTTTCAACAATACTTGGCGAAGGAGCAGCTAATCGAATTTCGAAAGTTCCTCTGTCCAACAGCATAATCAGCCGCAGGATATCTGAAATGTCATGCAATATCAACGAACAAGTCACGGAGAAAATAAAAACTTATAGAACATTCGCTTTGCAAGTAGATGAGAGCCTCGATATTGGTGACAAACCGCAACTCCTTGGTTTTATCAGATATATTGATGAAAAAGATATTAGTGAACAGTTTCTGTTCTGTAGACCGCTGGAGACTACAACCACAGGCCATGATATTTTCGTTTCTATTAATTCCTATCTCAATGACCATGATCTTTCATGGAAAGATTGTTGTTGTATATGTACAGATGGTGCACCATCTATGTCTGGGAAAATTAAAGGTTTTACTGCCAGAGCTCTCAATGAAAATCCATCCATTATTATAACTCACTGTTTTCTGCATAGAGAGGCATTAGTCGTGAAAGCGTGTAATGAAGAGTTTGCTGAAGTGTTTAACCAAGTTGTGAAAATGGTGAACTATATGAAGTTTCGACCTTTAAAATGCAGAATTTTTGAACAGTTATGTCGCGCAACGGATGCAGCTCATACCTTCTTTGTTACTTCACACAGAAGTAAGGTGGTTGTCGCGGGGTCGTGTATTGAACCGGTTTCTCGAACTTAAAGAACAGCTAAAAACTTTTTTTAAGGATGCAAATCAAGACACATTTCATGAGCTCTTACTAAGTGATTCTTGGTGTTTTGAGCTGTCGTATCTGGCAGATTTTTTTCATAAGTTGAATGAACTGAATGTTTCGATGCAGGGTCGACTTGAAACAATAATCTCCTCAACCAATAAAATGAAAGGTTTTAAAAGAAAACTTAGTTCTTGGAAGTCTGCAGCTCAAAAAGGAGATTTGTCGAACTTTCCATCTCTTCTTAATGTGGCAGGTGATAAAGATCTGGGTAAATTGAAAGACCGCATTTGTGATTACTTATCAAAATTGCAAGATGCAATAGATGCGTACTTTCCAACTATTTCCACTACGAATCTCGACTGGGTTGTCTCACCATTTGATTTCGTAGATAGTGCAGAGGAAATAGATTTCACTGCTTGCGAACGAGATGAATTTATTGATCTTTACGCTGATTTTACACTCAAAGGTAAGTTCACTAAGAGTGAGGCGTCGGTGGCTAATTTTTGGCTTCAACGGAGAGAGGATTACCCTAACCTAATGAAGAAAGCAATTAACGCACTTTTGCCCTTTTCAACATCCTATCTATGCGAGCAAGCCTTCTCTGCAAGAAATAGACTGAATAACCTTGAGGATGATTTGCGTGTTTCACTGTCAACTGTAAGACCCGACATCACATATCTGTGCTCTAAGCATCAATCACAAGTTTCACATTAATCATTAATGGAACAAAATTTATTGATGTATTTTTACTCAGTGATTGTAGTAAAGTTTACTGTATTATGTTATGGTGTACGCTATTATTATATAATATTTCAATAAATTAACATATTAAGCTTAATTTTCTTTTAATTCAAGGAAGAGTGCCCCTGGTGTTTAATGTTATTCCCAAGGGTGCCGTGAACTTCAAAAGGTTGGGAAACACTGGTCTAGAGGCCAGTTCGCTAATGTTGATTTTGCGAAAAAATGGCTGTTACGAGTTTGGTTAAAATATCATATCTTAAGGATATTTTTGTGATAAATGAAATGTTGATATGTATTTTTTTTTTATAATTGCCTTTGCAGACCTCTTCATTATGGATGACTTTTTATGTAGAGGAAGTCGTGTGAGAGTAACACACCAGATTCTTACTACATAGTGCACCACAGTTGATCAAACCTGGCCAAGACCGATGGTTTTTAAATATGCTTAATAAGCGATAGGCGCATGCCAATAGAGCATCTACGAGCCTGCGGGACGAATTGCGGCACATCGGCGTCACTAATATAATCCTGTTTATTAATTATATCGTTTCCAAAAATATGTTTAGTACAAGCGGTAGTCGCAAACATAAAATGTTTGGTAAAGGAATAACAGTAAACTGAATGAACACTTTTGTTAGCGTTAAAAAAAAATCTGATATGTTCCATTCACATGACTTTCTCTACAACTCTGCAATAAATTATTGTTAAAAAGCTTATGCTTCTATTTACTTTCTGCTAATCGAGAAATTGTCTTATTTCTTGCTTCCTTGTTAAGTAGAAGCGAATTAAGGGAGTGCCATAGGTTAAAGTGATGGTGAAAAGCTGGTTGCTATGTGACTAAAGTTCTTTTTTTTGTATTGACACGAGTTCACAAAGTCCTGTTTGAGAAAAGTATGTTTTTTATAGCTGAAACTAAAAACAAGGAATATCTAAAAAACAATCAACTCCACGAAAAAATGTATATAACATAAATTGTGTGTTTTAAAGTGCTCTACATATGCTGTGTGGTAAGTTTTTGTCCATCTCTTACGGTTTAGCAGCTATGCAAAATTCCGTAAAATTGACCCAGAATAAAGTATTCTTCAGAGGCTATTCCCATAAAATTCAAGCTATACATTTTATTTATGAGGTAAATGTATTTAATATACGACATTTTAATCAAAATCGTTGGAGCCATTTATGAGAAAATCAAAATTTTCGAAAAAAATTCCATGTAAAGGGTAGTTTCGGGTGGGGGGATTTTTCTCAAAATCTTCGTGTCGCATCCCTGGAAGATACTAAACTTAAATACCAAGTTTAATATTTTACCGACTTTTCGTTTTTGAGTTATCGTGTTCACAGGCAACACGGACACACACATTGACCTTTTTGTGAAAATGTTTTTCTTAGATAAAGGATACCCTAAAACATATATTTCCGGTGAAACCTCGGTAACGAATTTTTGTGTGGAGTGCAATAGCTTCTCTATAATTATGTACTTAGTGCGTATAGGGAAAGTAAAAAATAACGCTGATACATCTAAGACGTCAAAATGGAATCAACATAAGATGTTTATGGAATAGAGTCATTACCTAGGGGGTGGTCTTTCATCTAGAAGACGTGGGTCCCATGACGTTTAAAACCTCGGGTCCTTGGGCCTTTGTTGTATTCTAAAGACCTATGGCCTGGTTCATAAGTACTTCAACCCATTACATCCAGTTAGCGGTGAAGTTGATTCTTACAAGTAATACAAATAATGTTATGGCTACGGCCGTCGTACTTTGTTGGAAGTCATGATGGTAGTTTCTTTAAGAGTTTTGATTATATTTATATTTTTTTAATATTTATTTTCTACGGGATTAACAGTCTGTTATTCTTTTATGAGGCCTGCTCCTATGAGCTGATTCCGGTCAGCTGAGACCGTTAGCGCTCTGTTAATCTAGATTCTCCACGTACCCTAATTTTAACACCACTTTGAGTGCTGTCTTATTCCGATACCTTGATTTCGTTGCAAATATTCTGTTCTGTGGGGAAAAAATAAGCAGAACTACAGCAATCGAATGAATCAATTATGTCATGTATAACTGGTTTACTGTTCGTTGCAGAGAGAGGAAATACTCTTATCGGGGCGCGAGTAGAAGCGTTTACAATTTCCTAAGCCCCCTCACCGCCCCAGCCAGATACGATACTTTGAGATCGTATCGGTCAATTTAGTTATATTCTGTGCCTCAACAAATTCTTGTTAAGTCGAGTAGTAGATGCCTACGTAAGCAGAAAAGGAAGAGCTCTGAGTTTTACATGTTCGCGGGCCACAGGAATAATAAAGTGAAATCCTCTAATAATAATGACCGAAGAAAGATGGTGGAAAGTTAAAACTAGACTTCCATCTGTCCTACACGCCGCAAGTGTGGAAGAAACAGTTACTTTACAGTATTAATGTTTTTTTAAGGTTTTATATTTTTCAAGCATCTTTTGCCTATAACACAACTCGAAATTACCTTTCTTTATTGTATTCTTTTGCTCCAAAATAAAAAGAAAAGCTATTTTTGGGCTTCGCAAACGTTGCATAGCAATATTTATGGGCGTGGAAGTTAATTTGCGATATGCGGATAACGCTCCTTGAGCTAACACCTAGGAAAGCGAGTTTCATCTTATAACGCCAGACTTAGCGTGCAATAAGCGGCAAGATATAATGAAGAACAGAGGGATATGGAAAGCCCTACTTGAACCACTTTGTGTTTATGCTATCCATTCGGGCGTAAACTCGAGGGTTACGTTTACAGCTTTCCTATACAACTAATCTGCTATCGGAAAACCTGCTGAGGCGTAGGACCAAACTTTCGGAAAACAAACGACGGGTATACTGCAAACGGGTAGTTACTGTATGGAGACGTGAATGCGTTGGGATGAATTTCCTTAATTGTTAACTTTGGACAGATTTTAAAACACACTGTGTGTTACAACAATGAGCTTGTTTGATGCGTGTACAAATTGTTATAAACGTTAACAGAGGAGACTAGATACATTTTGTACCTACACTAGCCACTATTCTTCTAATTCGTAAACGTTTAGATATCTCTAAAATAATTGCCTTAAGGCAAGCGGTTTGAATAGCCATGATCTTTAAGGCAATACGTTATGGACTGACCATCCATTCAAAACCGATCGTCGTGAGATGAATCCCAGCAACTGTAGCCAAATGTGCCTGTGAAAAGAACCGGTAATGACCGATGTGATAGCACGCGTTGTTGTTAACTAGGTTACATTAAACTGCAGAAGAATGAGTTTTGATTTTTGTTCTAAAAAGGCATTACAATAATATTGCACTAAAGTAATACATCGTGAACAAATTCCTTCCATTTTAAAATTAAATGGCAGTATAATAGGAAAATAGCAACAAAACATGCTTAAATTTATTAAAACTGTCTAATAATCTCTTTTGGCAAATGGCAATACCATGCAACAGAGGGCTAATCTGATTTTCTTGATAACTTTCACTTGCAGTAAAATTAAATGCATTCAAGTTGGATAACAGTCCTTCCCAGTATAAAAAATAACTACGTCTTGCTCTGTACTCTATAATGTTTTCTTTCCCTTTGTTTCTTTATACTACAGTTGTTTTTTGTTCTTTTTTATATGTTTCCATTTTTACCGTTGTTTTATCTTGTATTATATTTCTATAAATGATTTAAACTTAACGCAAACATGTCACAGAGTACCACAAAACACCCATATTTGAGGCCGGAATATCAAAACCTTAGTGAAGTCTCCCATGGGGATCGCGTCCTTCCCAACCCAACGAAAGTGCCAACAAAAATTTCCGATGAGAACTATAACTTCCGTAAAGTAATATTGTAGCTAACCGATTATTCAAAAGTGCCTCAGAATAAAGGGGATTCGAGAGACTATTCCCAGAATACACCATTCAAATTATAATTATTATTTTTCATGAAAATAGCTTAAAATTATGCCATTTTAATCAAAGTTCTTAGAGCAATTTTTAAAATAAAAAATAACGAAAAATTTTTATTTTTGAGTCCTACCATACCCACTCGCACATGCATACATTTTATAAAAAGGCTCATTTTTGATTCAAGGGTTTCAAAACATTCATTTCCAGCGCCATCGAATTTTTGGATGAAACACAGTAAATTTATGCTTACATTAATACTTACTGAAAGTACTACGTGGAGGGAAAGTAAAAGTGGAACACATACATGCATACATACATAGGTAATACCTACCTACCTACCTACCTACCTACCTACCTACCTACCTACCTTACCTACCTTACCTACCTACCTACCTACCTACCTACCTACCTACCTACCCTACCTACCCTACCTACCCTACCTACCCTACCTACCCTACCTACCCTACCTACCCTACCTACCTACCTACCTACCTACCTACCTACCTACCTACCTACCTACCTACCTACCTACCCTACCTACCCTACCTACCCTACCTACCCTACCTATCCTACCTACCTAACCTACATTTTTTTTCATCAACATTAGCGCTTCCAAACAAGATGAATGATCGTTATAAAGTTTATGAGATTTTAAGATATATATATACTTCCTTTAGGGGGTTATGGAAAATAACTCCAGATGTTTGTGAATCGTGAAAAATTAAGTCTACAAGAATAAACCTTTTAATGTCTGAAATGCTCTAATAAGAAGAAATATTTTAAAACTATTACTTATTTTTAAGTTTCCAAAACTGTCAGTAGCAATGGAACAATTTGAATTCGAATCAATAACGAAATACACTCCATCGGTGTCATTGGAACATTTTTGATTTGCAGAGGTACAGTGAAAGTCAAGACTGAGAAAAGAAAATTAGGGCCTTTAGAAATACAGTATGCACATATAAGTTGTTAGGTGAAGGAATTTGAAATGCTGCAAATGCATTCCATTAATGAGTGTTTGAAGCTAAGGGTTTAAAGTATTTTTTTCTTCTACTTCATGAATTTAAGCACTTGGTTTCTTTCTACATCGTGAGATCGATATAATAGTCTCTGAAAATTATGACTAAATTTATCTGTGGTATCCTAAGAAAGACTATTAGTATAAAATGTGGTTATATCGACACAAAATTAGGAACGAGTGGTAACCTATCCTACGTTTAGAATACTCCTTCGCCCTTAATTCTTTGTTATTATCACATGATGAATTAGTTCTGTTTATTCCACAAATCCTTACAGTATAGCTTAGTGAATGAATGAATGAATAAGTGTATTTATTAACATAGCAATATCATACATAGAATTTCAACAGTCGCACGGGTCCACAGACCGTACGTGCTTTTGTAATACACATTACAAGTAATATTAAAACAACAACCACAACAAAGAATTAGAAGAGTAAACACGAAAATAAAAAGACAAAGGAAATACACAGTCAAAAGCAATATTAAACAACAATAAAATTAAGAGTGAATCCGAAAATAAAGATACAAAGATATTAAAATATAGCAATTTAAATTTACAGCCCAGAGTACACCTTCATAAATGCACCCTCTTATAATAGATAATTACACTTAAAAGACATATATACACATAATATATACAACCCTAGCATAACAGTGACCTAAGTATGACATAATATATATGTATGTAGAACATTGTAGTCACTTTTGTTTAGTTGATCTTATTCCCCCCCTTCTCTATTGGCAGCCTCCTCAGACCTCAGCTGTCTTGCCTTAAGTATAAATTTACCTAGCCCGTCCATGTTTTCCGTGCCTGCCAGTAGCGTCCAACATGCTTCTATCCCTACATTCGCAGTGGTAAAAAATCGTGGCAAATATTTTTTCCGCCATTCATCCGTACCCCTACATCTTGCCAAGATGCGAGTCCACGACTCTTCCTCCTCGCAAATGGGACAGATTCTCGTACCATTCTCGTCAGAAATTTTCGTGCTCCTCCATGCTCCTAGTCTAATCCACGCGAGCCCCTCTCTAATCAGTTTGGTACATGTTTTGATGTATTGCTCCATACCCCACTCCGATTTCAGCCCAGACTGTACTTCTAATGACACCTTCTCTGTGCATTGCGCAATCATTTGCTGTCTGTCAATATCACAGAGACGTTTCTTAATTTTTCTCCAAATACTTCGCCTGTTTTCCTGCCTCGCCATCCAAATGTCTCCCATCCTAATGGTTTCCAACCCTTTCTTTAATTTTGATGCTCATGTCAAATTACCTTCCATTCGCAACTGTTCACGGTAGCAGACTGCCCTAATTAGAGATTGGCTTCCGTGAACGATTCTCATACAATATTTAACTGCTCTGATTTTGCACTCTATCGTTTCAGTATGTGCCCCGAATTCCCTCATTATTCCGCAGTTTGCCGTACCCCTCCCTACACCCAGAATTCCTTTCAAAAATTGGGTCCTCACTTGATCCAGATTTCCTGTTTGTTCCCACCCCCATATTTCTCCTCCGTATGTCATCGTGGATCTAACTGTCGCTCCGTATACAGTTTCCATTAAGGTTATGGAGATATTCGGAATTCTGCAGCGTATCCGGAGAGCTTCCGCCGCTTTCACCCTTGCCTTGTGTTTCGCAATGTCAATGTGTTTTGTCCATTCTCCGTTCATTGTAAATGTGAGTCCTAAGTACACAAAAGATTTAACATTGTCCAGTATCTGTCCTGCATATGTCCAAGTCTCCTCCCTGCTATAAACACAACCCTTATTGAAAGTCATTGCCTTAGTCTTATTCACATTAATTGTAAGTAGCCATTCATCGCAATAGTTCTTAAGTTTGAGCAGTCCTCGTTGCAATCCGTTTACTGTCGTAGAGCACAATACTAAATCGTCTGCGTATAAAAGTGTTGGGATCTGCAAATCCGCTACTACTGGCGCTTGAATATTCTCTGCTATCATTGTATCAGTAATATCATCCACAAAGAGATTAAATAGCAAGGGAGATAAAATACAACCCTGCCTCACTCCCCTATAGCTTCGGCAGCTCTCGGACACTCTAACTCTAACCAAGGTAAAGTACTGAATAAGGATATACCAAGTTCAAGAAAAACCTAAGTTAATATTGTAGTGTGTGGTCAGAGTAACAGCTGTGCTCAAGATGCATAAGTTGTCGCATGTACATCATAAATTGGTTTTCATGCGAAGGAAGGTGGGAGTAATCCCCTTACGGTATATCCCCCCCACTAGAAGTCATTACACTTGGCTGAGTCAGCGCCACATGTGCCAAGTTTTATAGGGATTTCCCCTTCCTCTGCCGGATTCCGATACACGAGCACATTCCGCATCACCGGGATCGATATGTATCGATACATTTCTGGAGTGATGTCACGCTCAGAAGCTTTGTAGCTACACCAAGGAGGGAAAGAGGGAGGAAGTGCGAAGTGTGTACGGAATATTGGACGACTGTCGTTTCCTTTCTTTTTTGCATAAGATTGAAGGATTTGTGACATGTCGCAGGGGATCCTCGCGTGTCGTGATTGTCTCAGAAATCTTGTTACACTTGTGCCTAAGGAAAAGGGATTTGAAGTTAAGGGAATGCTTTTGGAAATAAATAAAAGACCTGAACATTTATAAGCATATAGCCTATTTGTGAATAACCTCTGTTTCTCGTCCTACATCCATTCGTTCCACCAGTCATATTAGTACAGAAGTATAAAAATCGGATGTGTTATATTCACATGACTTTCTCTAGCTGTTCCACAAACTAACTTTACTCTTTTATCTGCAGCAAGCTAATCGAGATAAACACAAGCAAAAACAAATTTTTTTTGCTTAATTCCTTGTAAGAAGACGGGCATAAGAGAATACTATTACTGGATAGGTAGAGTCAGACTTGGATTTTTCTTCAATATATTGTTATTGTTAAGTTAAGCGTTGGTTATTGCTCTATCATCATAGCTCCTACTTAGCTATTCCCCCAGTCAGAACCTTAGCCGCGAAAATATTATATAAATATACTAAATCAAATGAGGCATAAATCATAAATAATTGTAAAATACGTGAAACTATAATTAATATATAGAATATAGAAGCGTGAAGTACATCAAAGAGGTAAGGTGACGTCACTGTTTTCATTGGTTATCTGCATTACTAGTATCTCTCCATTATGCTATCATCATTTTACTTTCTTAACACGGACTTAGTGGCAGATAAGGAATTGCATTGCACTAAAAATTAAAATTGATATTTCACCTCAGATACATGTTTGGAGGCTCCCTAAACCCACAGCAAGATAATAAAACATGTCTGTGTGATACTTTGAACATTATAACTCAAAAACGAAAAGTTTATTAAACAAACTCTTCGTATCTTCTAAGAATGAGACATAACGGTTTTCAGGAAAAACTCCTCTCTAGTGTTTACATAGAAGAATTGTCGACATTTTCGATTTTTCTCGAAAATAATAGAGTTTTTAATTAAAATACTACGTACTAAACGACATTTACATGGAAAATAAAATGTATATCTTGAATTTTCTGTTTATAGCCTCTGAAGACCTTACTATTCTGGAAGACTTTTGCAAAACGGGTAAACCATGAGAGATAGACAAAATGTTACTCCACAAAAAATGTAGATATCATTGAAACAATATATGTCCAATACATTTTTACTTTCTCTACACGTACTATGTACTTAGTGTATAGAGAAGATATTGCGCCAAAATTCGATACCGAGATTTCACCGGAAATACATGTTTTAAGGTCCACTGTATCCAAAAAAGGATCTTCAGAAAAAGGTCGTGTGTCTGTGAACACAATAACTCAAAAATGAAAATTCGGTAAAATACCAAACTTGGTATTTTAAGTTAAGTATCTTCCAGGGATGCTTTTGAGAAAAATCCCCCCACCCCCAACTAGCCTTTACATGGAACTTTTTTCGAAAATTTTTATTTTATAAAAAATGGCTCTTAACGATTTTCATTAAAATATCGTATATTAAAGATATTTACTTGACAAATAGAACGTATATTTTGAATTTTCTGGGAATAATCTTTGAAAATTACTTTATTCTGAATGAATTTTGCAGAACAGCTAAATCGTAAAAGATAAACAAAAACATACCTCACAGAAATGTAGAGCACATTAAAACATACAATTTATATTGCATATATTTTTTTTTTCGTCAAGATGCAGTTATATATAAGTTGAATAATGGATTACAATAAATTTTATTTATAATATGGATTATTATTGAAAATATAATTTGAAGGTGGATTTAATTGTAATTTTATGAAGATTAATAAATTGATCATAGCTCTAGTTGATCGTTTTTTGGATATTCCCTGTTTTTGTCTTCAGGTTCGAAAAATTTAACTTTTTTCATACAGGAATTTGTCAACTCGTGGCCATACAAACAAAGGAACTTCAGCCACATAGTAACCAGTATTTGACTATCGCTTGAACCTATGGTACTCCCTTATTTCCCTTCTACTTACAAGGAAGCAAGTAATAAGATTATTTCTGCTAATTTTTTTGTCGATTAGCATAAAGTAAATGGAAGTATAAGCTCTTTAAAACTAATTTGTTGCATATATGTAGAGAAAGTCATGTGAATAGAACACATCAGATTTCTTATGTAGTTAACCATTTCCAAGATATTCATTACCATCGGCCTAAGTTTTCCAAAACTTATGTTTGTTTTTTTTTTTCAAATGGAACATCATAAATCGCTTTTTTTTTTACTTTCTCTACAATATATATGTAAATAGTAGGTAGAGAAGGTATTGTAATGCGTGTAAAAATGTTTACCGAAATTATACCAGAAACGCATGTTTTGAGGTCCTTGAACAATAGCACATGTTTAAGAAAAGTACCCATGTGTATGGAAGGGGGGCGGCATAACTCAAACTAAAATTCGGTACCTTCCAGGTGATGTAATAGGAAAATTTTCAAGAAAACTTTTTACCTCAAAACTACCCTTTAGATAGAATACTTTTCTGAACAAAGTGTTTTCTATTTTTTTTATTAAAATTCCAATGATTAACCCTTTATCTAAAAAAGCATTTTCGGAAAAAGGTCCGTATGTATGTGTGTGTGTGTGTGTTCGTGTGTCTGTGAACGCGATAACTCAAAAACGAAAAGTCGGTAAAGTACCAAACTTGGTATTTAAGTGTAGTATCTTCCAGGGATGCGACACGATAATTTTGAGAAAAATCCTCCCACCCCCATCTATAGTTTACATAGAACATTTTTCAAAAATGTTATTTTCTCAAAAATGGCTCTAACAATTTTGATTAAAGTTTCGTATATTAAAGATATTTACCTGACAAATAAAATGTATATCTTGAATTTTCTGGGAATAGCCTCTGAAGAGTACGTTATTCTGGATGAATTTTACGGAATCTAAGCCGTAAGAGATGGACAAAAGCTTACTACAACTGCTGTCCATACAAACAAAGAAACTTCAGTGATAGAGCAACCAGCTTTTAACTATCACTTTAACCTATGGTAGTCTCATGTTTCGCATCTACTTACAATGAAGCATATAATAAGGCTATTTCTGCTAATTTTTTCTGATTACCATGAAGTAAATAGAAGTATAAGTTTTCTAAGAACAATTCATTGCAGAGATGTAGAGAAAGTCATGTGAGTGGTACACATAAGATTTTTATTGTCTTGTTCAGTTTCAGTTGTTTCTCGCATTTAGAGTAAACATTTATAGTAATAAGTTTTTTACCCAGTAATAATCCATAAAAACTAGAGAAGTAGGTAATGTAAATGAAATTCATCGGATTTTTAGAACTGCAGTTAGAATTAAATGTTTTTCATGACGTGTTAGTTTTCTTGTTTGATGAATTCGAGATAAAAATAGCTGTTTGCTTATAGCTACATTGTGGAACTGACCCTTCTTTCTCAGCACTGGAATTAGGAACATGACAGAGTGCATCTTTTTACTAATTTAGTTCTGACGGTTTTAAATTCCCTCTTTTGACACTTTTAAGCTTCTACAAAACCTTATTGAATCTTTTGCTAAAGTAGTCTTAAATTTAAATCACGGATTCACTGTTTACTAAACTCGATATTTTCCACCACTCTTAGAAAAGAAGAATTCAAGGAAAACAACAACGCATAACTGTAAATCATTTTGATTCTTAACAAGATAAGGTGATTTTATATCCTTTATGATGCACTACGTTTTCATTTAATACGTTTTGCTCACATACGAAATATTTTGCGTAACCTCTAACGTTATCACACACTTTTAGAAAGTTTCGGCCGAGCGGTGGTAATGATAATGCTAATTTATTTCACCATTTGGCATACATACAATGCAATAGATTTCGTCAGCAAGTCATTAAAATGCATCTATATTTAAATATTCTTGTATGTTGTAAAAATTAAGTTCCTTAATTCTGTTTTTTACACTAATTACAAAAGAATTTGCATTTGTAATTTGTCTTATATTTAAAGGTGGTTTATTATACAATTTCACTTCAAGATAGAGATGAGAGTTAACACATTTCTGTAACCGAAATTTAGGAAGTACCATATTATTTCTATACCTTGTATAATGGTTATGTATATCAGAAAATAGTAACTCATCTGTCTTTTGGAGATAATAAAATTCAAGCATGGAAATACATACAAAAATGACACAGTTAAAATTCCAAATTCTTTAAAAATAGGTGCAAAATATATGCGAGAATTACAATTTTTTATTATTCTGAGAGCTTTCTTCCGGAGCAAAAGTACTTCATTGGCTTCCGCACTGCTACCCCAGAGCAAAATACCAAGTTTAAATGGCAATGAAATAAACTATAATAAACAGTCAATAAAATGGTAATGGAAACTCACATCCTAAGTCTTCTTAAGATAAATAAAACATTTGACAACTTTTTGCATGTTTCCATTATGTGGAATTTCCAGGAAAGTTTGTTGTCCAACCATATTCCATCAAGATTAACCTTTTGCTCTGTACTTTGTTTAGCTTTTAAACTAAATAAGATGTGTGTTTTTTCTTTATTCATGTGCAAGTCATTTGCGTCAAACCAATCAGAAATTTGATCTAAAGTATTGGGCTAATAAAAAGTATTTGCAGAAATAATATTTAGCACATTGGTGTCATCTACATAAGAGATCACTTTACCTGCAGTAGCAGCGGGCAAGTCATTAACAGCAATAATGAAAAGAAAAGGACCCAGAATAGATCCTTGAGGCACTCCAGTAGTTACATCACGAAAAGTAGACATTTGGCCGTTAATTGAGACTGATTGCTTTCTATTGCTAAGGTATGCTTGAATTAGGGACAGTTCTTTGTCTTTTATTACATAATATTCTAATTTTTTAGCAGCAGATCGTGAGGTAAACAGTCAAAAGCTTTACTAAGATCACATAAACACGCTGCTACATTCTGTTTGTTTTCAAAAGAATAAAGTACTTCATTTATAAGGGATTGAAAACCCAAAATAGTAGATCTGTTGGGCCTAAAACCATATTGCTCATCACATAATATTCTGTTAGTTTCAAAATGTGAAACTAACTGTTCTAAAATTACAGTTTCAATTACTTTAGATATAACTGGCACCAAGGATACAGGCCTATAGTTAGAGACTTCTTGTATTTTTCCCTTTTTGTGAACAGGAATAACTTTAGATATTTTCAAGGGTTAAAGCATTGGTTAACAATACCAAGGGATCCAATAAATAAGAAATATTTAATTTTAATAAATGGTTAGAAAAACCGTAGTAATCCTGACTCCTTGTGTTACTAAATTTCATAATTTTTTTGTATACTTCTTCATGCGTCACTTCCTTCCAAGTAAAACTTTCAGAGTGAGCTGTCATATTATTTAAAGATCAGTAGCAGACTTTTTAGTACTTTTTGTCTCTTTTATTATTTCAGAAACAGACTGAACAAAGTAGATGTTAAATTGCTCCAATGTTATCTTAATTTCGGGTTTATTAATATTCCTCCCTGCCGCCTTACTAATTATGTCCCCTGTTTTTTCTTACATTTATTGCCAGAGTTATTTATTAAAAACTCATTATACATTACTCTAGTTCCAGAAAGCTTTGTTTTGTATAACTTCCTAATAGTTAAATACATTTGTCTACTGTTTTCAGTTTTATAGATGTTATTTATTTTATGCAACATTACCACATGCTCACGCATTAACTTAAGAGCAGATGTGAACCAAGAATTGGGAATTGACCTATTTGACTGCTGACGAACCTTTACAGTTTTAAAACATAAGTCATAAAAATATAATAAAATATCAAACATAGCATTAAAATTTAAGCACACCTCATTGTGATAAAAATACAAACTCCAATCTATGGTACTCAAATAATTTAAGAATTTTCTTATTGCGCTCTGAGATATTAATCTAATCTCTCTTGAAATAGTTGGTTTAATCTTTAATTTTGAAAAATTTACTTCAAACCTAATTCCCATATGATCAGAAAGTGCAGGATCAAAGACACTACAAGTAAATTAAGAAGTGTGCAAATTTGTAAAAGTATTATCTAGATATGCGTCAGTACGTGTAGGAGCACTGTTTACAGTCAAAAGACCACATTGAGTTAAAATATTACTTAGTTGGTTAACAAAGGAACAACGTATATTTACATTAATATTAAAATCTCCACCAAGGATTACCTTCGTTTTCATATTAACTTAAAGAATTTCCAATACTTTATCTAGCCTTTCAATAAAAATATTAAAATCTCCATTGGATGAGCGGTAGCATGAAACTATTGCAGTGTTTATTTCTTCCAATTTGACTGCCGCGAATTCCGCATGAAGTTCCACTGATTGGTCATTAAGCTTACTCACTGAATGTCCCTTTAGACTATTTGTTAAAAACACACAACGCCACTATGTAAGATACGTTCCCTGCAAAAATAACTTGCAACAAAGTATTTGTTAAAATTATACAGCTGCATTTCATTTTCACATAACCAACGTTCACTGATTAAAAGTACGTTATATTTGGCCGTGGATAGAAATGCGTCAAGTTCATTAAGCTTGTTTCTCAATGATTGAAAGTTTGAGCTAAAAATATTCAACTTTAAAACATCTTCTTTTCTATTTGAATTGAGTCATTCGGACGAATTTTTCGGTATTTTAAAACCTAAAATTTGCTCCTGCCTAAGTTTACCCAAAAATTCACTAACAAATGCACCTAAAGGCCAAAACTGCTCATTGAGCAACTCATCAAAATGTTCTTCGTCAGTTCCAATGTGAAAGGATGGATAATTATCGTATTTAGTTTTCAATTTTGTTACTTTTGCCGATTTTATCTTATAACTTTTTACGTAATCAATTAACTCTGCTTCAGTAACATCGGGGGCTAACCTACTTACAAACACAGCCTTCTTCCTTGGCTGTTTTGGAACCACTCTTAGTTTATTAATAGGATTAGCACAGCATAGTACAGGTTTTGAGTCTGCTTTATTTCTTTTTTTCTTCACTACATCAGTCCATTTTGGTTCATTTTTATCATTAATTAGTTGCGAAGTTGCGCAATCATTTACGTCGCCCACTATTTGCATAATCTGCTGCACTTTTTCAGTATCACTAGTCACTCTACTTTATATTTCCACAGTTGGTATGCTATTGTACTGTTCAAAATTCTGTTCAGCTTCAGCGATAACGGCTCGTACTTGTTCGACATTTGCCAGCCGTTCACTTTGATCCACCACACGTGTTAAGAGAAGTTCAACTTGTTTACTCTAAATGATAATTTTTCCTCGCAGTTCATTAATCATTTCATTCTTCTGAGTCAGAATAATTATTCTTGTGTCAATTTTGTTACTATTATCAGCCAAAGCCGACAAAGCGTCACACAGATTGATCTCATACTCAGTTAAATCCACTATTTTGTCAGTGTCACCGTATTTGGAACCTTTAACATTTCACAAAATGTTCTTCTAGTCTGCACATTACTTAATTTCGCACAACTTGGATGGAAAATGTTGTCACCCTCACGGCATTCTGTTTTCCTATTAACCAGTTTCGAGCGACACCGTTTACAACTTTCGGTGGTCATGTTTTGACCTCGGTAACGTCAGCAGAGCCGGAGCAAACTACACACAGAGGTATGTAGAACAGAGGGCGCTTGGTATTGAAATCAGTGAGGTTCTTGTATCTATGCCCCACATAGGGACACCCTCGAGGAGGGATGAGAGCAGGACCAGAAGTCACGACACAGCAATGACAGAGTTCCAAATTTAACCGATTCAGACTCTCCGACAGTTCGGACAGGTAGGGTTTAAGGTCCTCAAGGGACAGCAATCCAGTCAGAGGACGGGGAATGGTGAGAGTTTCAGAGACCATCCTTTCCCTTTCACACCGCACAGAAGCACTTCCGCCAACACTCCCGCTCCTTAAAGACCAAGGTGCTAGGAGAACATTGAGGAACAGCAAATTCGAAGGATAAAAGAATTCACTCCAGCATTCGCGTTTCAACCCGAGAAAATCTATAAGTGTGTGGGCAGTCGCCGGGGATTGAGCCGAGGAGCTCTTTAAAGCATGTTATTGCGGTAAACCTGCTTGGCGAGTGGAATAAGAAACATACCTACTATGGTGAAACAACGTACTGGTTTTAATGCAATTTTGTAAACACATTATGCTACAAAAGCTAAGCTCTTAATTGGAACCAAACATTGATACTATCCCCATGGGTACAGAACATCCTCATTAATCCCTCGATATACAAATAACTACAGTTCTAATTAGAAGTGAGACAGAAATTGCAATGATCAAATGAACCGTTGTTGGTGATGTCGCTTTTATTAGTTTTCACTTATATTCTTTACTTCTATTTAACGGTTATTTCTACATACCTTTCATAGAAGCTGAACAATAACCAAAGCTAAAATGAAATGAAATGAGAATTTTCCTGAATATAATCGACTTATAGGCTGGATTACAAAGATCTTCCTTATAATTCAGGAAGAATTTTCCTTCGGACCAGTTTGTATTCATAAGGAAAGATGATACGTAATCAACTGAAATTTATTTATTCCTTTCTCTTCTATTTAAACACATTTCTGATGCATTCTCAACAATAACCGGTTCACATCTTCTTATTTCTATGCAAATTCCGTAGACCTGGATAGTACCAGTTTCCACAAAAATCCACATGTTTCGTAAAACAATCCCTGTTGATCGCTATGCACGGCTACCAACGTTGTTATAGTTTCCGCTATAGATATCGCTAAGAGATATTGACACGAAATTCCTGTGTGAGTTCTGATGTGTCAGCCACTATGTTCTCGGCCGAATTTAAGCTATGTGCATGTAAAATATTCTTTAAGTGAGGAAAGAAAGAGAAACTGTCCTATGCGACATCAGAAATAAGTCACGGTGAACTGTTTGCTTTGAAGTTCCTAATGGAAAATTAGATTGATGAGCAATTCTTCTTCTAGAAAGCTCGGGGCTCTTACTGAGAATAGAATCCCATCAACGATGGAAGTTTTAGTGGTGGGTCTTGTTACTCTATCTGGTATGGATTTCATGTAAGCAGTACCCAATGAGTCAAGAAGCAATTAAAGTGTCGCTTTTTCTTTTGACTGCTCTGGTGTTTTCTTTTCCATCGTGGTGATTTCCATGTGGACGGTTGTCGCTTGAGTTTCGTAAATAGTTTGGTAAAGAGATCACAGAGTTTCTTTCCCCATTTTATTCAATTGAAAAATCCCTGATCATTGTTACCACTGTTGATCAGGTCACCGTAAGTCGTCATGACATCGTTGCGATGGTCTTGCGTCAGATAGTGTGATATAGTGTAGGGTATCACGCTTCATATTCAAGTATCAGACAGGATCTTTTTCACCTATATGACTGACCCCTGCTGCTGGTAGATCGTCTGCCGATTGCGAACATTTGATATACACAAAAATTTCAAATTCTTCGATCTTGCTTTCAGTTCTGATCGTTTGTTGCCGAACAAAAGTTCATCATCCTTCAAATACTCTCACTAAGAAAAATATTCGTGCTATTTAAATACAGCACTCGATCTAAGGTGTCAACATAAACATGTTTCATTATCTGGTTAACGGATTGGCAGAACTTGAAGTTTGCTCATTGCTTGAACTGCAACATTTTTGAGTTCCGACGCCCACAATGAATCTTCTTTACACTTCTCTGCCTACAGCACGCATTTGCCTCTTACTGGGGCGACTAATTCATTATATCGCGGCGCAATCTATCCGTGACACTATGCAAATGTACTATGATGGTATGATTGCATTGCACAGTTGCAAATTATTGTGGCTATTCGCCGTAACCTTGAACGGCAAAGATTTTTCATTTGGAGCATTACCGAGGAACTTGAAACCCTCCTCTTTTGTCAGAACTTTCGATGTTTTTACTTTCTCTACACGTACTATGTACATAGTGTATAGAGAAGGTATTGTAATGCACCCAAAATTCGATTTCGAGATTTCACCGGTAATACATGTTTTGGGTCCCACTGAATCCAAAAAAAAAAGCATTTTTGGAAAAAGATGTGTGCGCGTGTGCGTGATCTGTGTGTGTGTCTGTGGACAGCATAGCTGAAAACGAAAATACCGTTAAATACCAAACTTAGTATTTAAGTTTGGTATCTTCCAGGGATGCGACACGAAAATCCCCTCACCCCCAACTACCCTTTACATGGAACATTTTTCGAAAATTTTGATTTTCTCAAAAATAGCTGTAACGATTTTGATTAAAATATCGTATATTAAAGATATTTACCTGACAAATAATATGTATATCTTTAATTTTCTATGAATAGCCTCTGAAGACTACTTTATTCTGAAGGAATTTTACATAACTACTAATTCGTAAGAAATGGACAAAAACTTACCACACAAAAAATATATAGCACATTAAAACACACAATTTATGTTATAACCTTTTTCGAGGAGTTGATCGTTTTTGAGACATTCCTTGTTTTTGATTTCAGCTTTGAAAAACTTGTACTTTTCTCATAGAGGAATTTATCAACTCGAATCCATACAAACAAAGGAACTTTAATCACCTAGTAACCAGCTTTTGACTTCACTTTAACCTATGATACTCTCATATTTAGCTTCTACTTACAAGGAAGCAAGTAATAAGACTATTTATGCTAATTTGGTTTTCGATTAGCATGAAGTAAATTGAAGAACAAGCTTATTAACAATAATTTGTTACACAGAAGTAGAGAAAGTCATGTGAATGTAACACATCAGATGTTTTTTTCTTTGTTTCCTTTTGAACCTCGACTCAGACACTCTCACAACTTACTGTGACGTGTAATATTCAAATTTCTATTAACACCAGCATCTTATTGGCTCCGAGTGCATGACTCGCCAGAGTTAGTTTCAAAACTGCAATATGTTTATTTTACAAATGTCTACATTCCAGTATAGGATCATTATAACTCTTATTTGCAGCTTCCTTATTTTTAATTGCAACCTCGGCATGATTTTTATAAATCCTCTATTGTTTTCGAATATACCGGTGTTATTTTGTAAATGTATCAGACCTAAATACAGTTTTCTGGGAAAATAGAATTCAGAAATCGAATTATCAACTTTCAGCTTACTCTTAAAAAAATATACTTTGTCTCATTTCCAAACGATTAATGCTAGTAATGTTTAATTTTTTTCTAAGTTAGTAATGTTTAACGCCAGTATTCCTGTATATGCTACTACGAGTAGAGAATGTTAATATTGCATAAAATTATAATAGGAAAATTTGGTAGAGAAACATTCCAGGCCTATGTTTACCTCCCCGGCATTGCCAGTTATGGATACTGAGGAAAGTCTATAGAAACCCACAGTTAGGGAGAACAGCCCTTCTGGATTAATAGCGCAGACCAACAATTCAGAGGTGCGTTCCTTAACAATCTCGGCTACCTTTGTCATTACGTAACACAACAGTACCTAGCGTAACAATGCAGATCCTGAATGAGTCTATTTTATCAGCGTTCTAAGTTAACATACGTTAGTAGGTGCGTTTGATCAAACCAAACGTCATTTACAGAAATTCTTAATCTGGTCAAACATTCATAAGATATATATATTTTTATAATTTATACACATTGCATCAGTATGCTAGATTAATGGGACAAATGGATGCCAATTTGTCATTTTCGGTCAAAAAATCACATCTTTTTTGTTGCAAAAATCAAGTCTATGTCTATCAATCCTGTTTTACATATTTTCGAAGTTTAATGAGCTTACGATGTTTGAAACTTTAATAACCTATTCCATTTTTAAAGCATGCGCCTTTTAAATGTTCACGACCACCTAATTTTCCCTAATTTAGTATTTTACTGCAGTCAAAAATCAAGTCATTTATTCTGCACAGGATGAAAATATATAAGTTGTGATATATGGATTTATCAGTCACAATTTTTGGAACATTCGGTAACATTTCGTGTTTTACAATTGTAGGAGGAAATAGATTATTGAAAACGCATATTTTTAAATACATAAAAGTTAACAATTCAAAAACAATAGGGTTTAATCTTTTGATTTATTTATACACAAGCCATGTAGAAGATGTGTACAAAGTTTAAATTTATAGTTTTAAAGCTTTAGAAGTTAGAATTGAAGTTTATACTGGTAACTTAAATATGAAATATATAACCATTTTAGTCTTAAATAGTTGAATTAATGTATTTATTTACACATCTGAATTGATTCAATGAAGAACAATACATTTGTTACAGGTATAGTTTTTAATGAAACCCCTCTCTGTATAAAAGGTGTACATGAGCAAGTCTTAGTACCAACCTGAACTTATTAGCGTTCACCAACAGTTCCTTTTAAGATAATGGAAGATAATTAAATAATACTTTATCATTGTAGTAAACTGTTTTTAGAAATGAGTGCAATTATTAATTGGTGTATTTGAGTTCTCTTTGTGCCTTGTTGTCAGTTGTGGGTATGATTTTTGTTAAATGCTTCTAGTTGTCTGCTACAAATACGAGGGTGGTCCAATAAATGTCTACAAGTTCGTATTACACATCAGGTACTATTACTAGTTACAGTGACCAAAACAATTTTGGTCTCATTAATAGGTTAGTTTGGATTTTTCAAGCATTTCAGTTAATCATTCAAGGTATTTTCGCTAACTGCAAAAAGTGCAGTATTGTACGTTTGTTCGATTTTTACTTTGGGTTGTAAAACTCACGAGGAGATAAAAGTGAAATTGGATACTGTTTATGGGGAGCTTTTGCCAACAATGACAAAATTTCATATTGGTTTAACGTCTTAAAACATGTTTGAAAGTCCATTTTGTTGAGGAGCGCCCAGGACGCCCGGCAATATAGTTGCCGAATACATCGTTGATACAAGTCCACGACATGATTCTTGCTGATCACAAAATAAAGTCACAGGCCATAGGTGTGTTGACGGGAACAACAATTCATGCAAGTTCAGAGCTGTGTTTGGGGCTATTTAAACACAATTGAGGAAACTTTGGTATCAATTTGTCACTTCGATGAAACCTGGATTCTCATTTACTCCAGAAACCAAGCAACAATCAAACAATAAGTTGCCTCCGGTGAATCTGGTTCAAAGAAGGTCCTATCAGCCGAAAAAGTGATGACAAGTTTTGGGATGCAAAGGATGTCATACTCGCTGACTGCTTGGAAAAACGAAAATTACTTAGTGTCCAATATTACTGTGAGTTATCGGTCCGAATCTGCAAGAAGTTAGGTAAAAAATGTCCCATTTGTCGAAGAAGAAAGTATTGTTTCACCACACAATGCACTACTATTCATCCACATGAATTGCATTATGAAATGCAGCCGCACTCCTACCCAAATTTACCCCACCTAGCTCCCTTGAATTTCTTCACACATAGCGAAATGGCTTGCGGAAACAAAACTTAGATCAGATTAGGTCACATTTGAGACAGGGCCGCATTTTACAGAAATTTACAATTGATACTTTTGGAGGGTTTAAAACATGCAGGAACTTTAGGAGAAGTGTATTTTTCTAAAAGCGTACCAGATTCAGAAATAAATAATTTGCTTTAAAACGTTGTCTCTTCATTGCTAATACGCGTACCTACTAAACCGCTATTACTACAAATTATTATATACCGTGAGAGAATTATTGAAGATTCTACAGTGGGACAAATTATAAACTGTCCAGCCAGAGATCTCGGTTTTGTAAAACCAACATCCACGTAGCAAACTGCTCTTTATTTTCCTCAAAATTGATTACAAACAACGTCTTTATTATGATGCGTTCACAACAACTCTGCAGTACACTTCTTATCTCGTCGCTTCAACGTGTAAACGGTTGACTGCTCTCTCTCGTGCAATTTTGGTTTGCTGCTCTTCACTCTTATAACTGTCAATGACGTGGCCAGAAATTTTCAGAAATAACGAACATTCTAGCACGTGTCCTTTGCGCCCAGGTGTGGCATTCCAAGTTTTTGAGTCACTGCCGCCGCTCTGCGCGTGTTACAGTGACAATGAGAGCAACTACTTTAAAAGCTATAAAAAACGTGCAGCAATAAAGCTATAAGCCTTCCAAAGCAAACCGCAAACCACACGGGCATCGATTATGGGCCAGCACAGCGTGGTCACAGTGCTAATATAAAAATCTTGCTATAAAAATAGCTACCTCTCTATTTACGTAGGTGTATCACATATGGAACTGGTTTGCAATTCTTAATTTAACCGAATATTAAAGTGTTCGGAAACATTCGTTATACACCACATTTGCCATTATAGGTATTTTTAACTTTTCGACCACATTTGTACAATGTACATAAAAGGCCAGTAGGTATTGTATTCCATCCAAAAATTCGAAACCGAGATCCTATCGGAAATACATGTTTTGAGATGCACTGAGAAAAAAACTATATTACAAAAATGTTTGTGTGTGTGTGGTGTCTATCCAATTATCATGAAAAAAAATTCGAAAATGTTTATTTTTTAAAAATGACTAACAAATATTATTAAAATACGATATGTTATAAAATATGTTGATGCCAAACGAATTATCTGGGAGTAGCCTCTAAAAACCTCTTCATTCTGGATAATTTTGTATAACTGGTAAACCGTAAGAGATAGACAACATCTTATTGCCCATAATATAGACCTTATTAAAACGCACAATTTATGTCATATAGCTTTTTTGTAGAGTAATCCGTATAGAGATATTCCTAGTTATTTGTTTCTTTATTAAATACTTAACTTTTCTCATAGGGAAATCGTCTTCGTTTCATCTTTTGTTTTACTTCTGGTCATGTCAGCACAATCACAGTTTTTTCACGTTGAAACCAGTTTTTAAAAACATCTGGCCAACTCTTTAGGCTAGTGTACTCCCTTATTTCCCTTCCACTTATAAGGAAGTAAGTAATAAGATCGTTTCTACTATTTTTATTTTTTCTATACGTACTATGTACATAGTGTATAGAGAAGGTATTGCATTGTACCCAAAAATTCGATACCAAGAATTCACTGGAAATACATGTTTTGAGACCACCTGTATTCAAAAAAAGCATTTTTAGAAAAATGTCCGTGTGAGTGTGTCTGTCTGTGGGCAGAATATCTCAAAAACAAAAAGACCGTTAAATACCAAACTTGGTATTTCAGTATTTTCCAAAGATGCGACACGAAGGTTTTCAAGAAAATCCCCCACCCCTAACTACCCTTCATATGGAGAAATTTTCGAAAATTTTGATTTTCTAAAAAATGGCTCTAACGATTTTGATTAAAATATCGTATATTAAAAATATATACCCGACAAATAATATGGATATCTTGAATTATCTGGGAATGGGCTCTGAAGACTACTTTATTCTGGATGAATTTTACGGAATTTTGTGTAACTGTTAAACCGTAAGAGCTAGACAAAAACTTAGCAATTAAAACTTTTAGAGCACATTAAAACACACAATATATGTTAAGTACATTTTTTCGTGGAGTTGAACGTTTTTTAGATATTCCTTGTTTTTGATTTCAGCCTTGAAAAACTTACTTTTCTCATACAGGAATTTATCAACTCCTGTCCATACAAACAAAGGAACTGCAGTCACATAGCAACCAGCTTTTCACTATCACTTTAACTTATGGTACTCCCTTTTTTCGCTTCTACTTACAAGGAAGTAAGTAATAAGTTTATTTCTGCTAATTTTTTCTCACTTAGCATGAAATAAATAGAAGCATAAGCTTTTTGACAATAATTTGTTGCAGAGATATAGAGAAAGTCATGTGAATGGTACACATTAGATTTTTTTCTTATTTGCTCTATGTAGCTAAAAGATAAATCTTTTGTAAGAATAATTTGTTTGCAGAACAAGTAGAGAAATCACATGACTGGAACACAGGACAATTTTTTTAAAAACATTTACATATTTTAAAAATCTGATGTGTTCCATTCACATGATTTTCTTTATATCACTGCAACAAATTATTCTATTTACTTCATCTAATGGAGCAAAAATTAGCAGAAATAGTCTTGTTACTTACTTCCTTGTTAGTAGAAGCGAAATAAGTAGGTACCATACTTTAAAAGTGATAGTCAAAAGCTGGTTGCTCTGCGACTGAAGTTCCTTTGTATGGACAAGAGTTCACAAAGTCCTGTATGAGAAAAGTATAAGTCTTTATAGCTGAAAAAAAAAAACAAGGAATAACTCAAAAACAATCAACTCCACGAACAAAATGTATTGAACATAAATTAGTGTTTTAAGGTGCTCTATATTTGTTGTGTGGTACGTTTTTGTCCTTCTCTTACAGTTTAACAGTTATTCAAAATTCCGTAAAATTGACAGAGAATAAAGTAGTCTACAGAGGCTATTCCCAGAAAATTCAAAATATACAGTTTATTTGGCATGTAAATATCTTTAATATACGATATTTTAATCAAAATATTTTTTAGAAAATCAAAATTTTCGAAAAAAAGTTCCATGTAAAGGGTAGTTTGTGGTGGGGGGATTTTTCTCAAAATCTTCGTGTTGCATCCCTGGAAGATACTAAACTTAAATAAAAAGTTTGGTATTTTACCGACTTTTCGTTTTTGAGTTCACAGTTACACGGACACACAGACACACGGGCCTTTTTCTGAAAATACTTTTTTGGAATACAGGGAACCCTAAAACATATATTTCCAGTGAAATCTCGGTATCGAATTTTTTGGTGGGTTGCAATACCTTCTCTATACACTACATACATAGCACGTATAGAGAAAGTAAAGATTGTATAATACAAGCATAATATATACCAATGGAGAGGTGTTTTTGCTATAAAAACCGTGTTGCTCAGCTATATAGCGGCGGCGGCGTTACTTTCTTACATCATCTCAGAATGTGCACCTATTTCAGAATACTATAGTTTACGAGATACTCGTGGGCGCTCTCAGAGTGCTCATTAAATGACAGCCGTTTCGGTAAATGCTCAAGGACTCTGCCATCAACCGATCTGCAGGGAGTTTGATAATGCGCACGGAGTTGCACATCAGGGAAGAGGCAGATATAATGGTGGTGATACGTATAACGATAAGAGCCGGTATTAAGCGGAATGGCAAGTCATAGATTGAAGCGCAATAACTAGCTATCGCTATTGAAATGAGGTTCTTCTTCTTCTCGAGATTGCAAGTTGTGGATGTTGTAAATGATAATGCTCGACCACATTGAGTCATAACAGTAATTCGCATACCGAAGGAGCAGTGTGCTTATCTAGCAGTTTAGTGCTTATATCTATATCTGTAAGGGGTTCAATAAGCCCCTACCCGTGTTAGGAATAAAGACATTTTTTTTGAAACGCAAATTATTACTTTCTCTAGCCCCGAATATACAATGAACATAGTGGTTAGAGAAGGTACTGTATTCCACCCAAAAATTCGATACCAAGGTTTCACCGGAAATACCCCCTGAATGCAAAAAAATCTATTTTAGTAAAGTGTGTGTCTATGGACACCATAGCCCAAAATCGAGAAGTCTGAAGTATCTTCCAAGGATGCGACACGAAGATTTTCAAGAACATCCCCCCGTCCCTAACTACACTTTACATAGAAAAATATTCGAAACTTTTAGTTTTCTTAAAAATGGCTTAAACAACTTTGGTTAAAATACCACATATTGAAGCCATTTTCATTACAAATAAAATGTATATTTTGAATTTCCTGGGAATAGCTTCTGAAGAGCTATTTATTCTGGATGAGGTTTGCTGAATTTTGCATAACTAGTAAACCGTAAGAGATAAACAAAAACTTACTCCACAAACAATGTACATCTCGTTAAAATAGACAATTTATGTCATATACATTTTTTTGTTAAATTTACTGTTTTTGAGATATTCCTCTTTATTAGTTTCAATTGTAAAGTACTAATACTTTTCTCAGACAGGAAGTGTCGACTTTTCTTTTTTTCTACTCCTAGCCAAGCAAAGAAACAATTTGCAATGATAATAGCATCACAGCTTTTAAAACATTTGACTATCACTTTAACATAGCGCATTCCTTTAGTTCCATTCTTCTTATAAGCAACTAAGTAAAAAGAACATTCTGCTAATGTTTATCTGGATTAGCATATGTAGAAGAACGATCATATTTTATAAGAAGTTCGCCTAAAGAGCAGCTCTCAACATTGTCTCCTTTTAGCGATATACACTTCTCCTAACCTTCCTATCAATTTTAACCCTCCAAAAATTAGGAATTATTAGGCTCTACAAAGTACGTCTGTGTCTTGACGATCGCCATCTCATTATATCTCAATTTTATTCATGCATTTCTTCATGTTTGGGAAAAGAAGAAATCGTAGACAGCCAGATCAGGCGAATATGTACGGAATTCTTAGTGGTATTCATGCAGTTGGTTGTGCTGGCACGTTGTCATAGAGACACAGTATTTTCTTTTTCGCCAAACGTGGTCATGTTTCCAGCTTCTTGTCGAATCGGACCAATGACTCACTGTAGTATTGTTGCATAGTAATCACTGTTACTTTTGCGAAGACATCAAAAAGTATAACACCCTTCATATCCAAACCACATTCAAGCGGTCTCAAGTTCAAATCTCGGTTATGTGAGTTAGCCGGATAAGATATAAGAACAAATCCTGAAAAGACAAATGTCTGATAATCCTAAACTCTTGGACCTCGGGCTTATTTGCGCATCATTTCACCCATTTCTTTCGTCCAACTTCCGATATGACCTACCGGGTTAAAAAAAACGCTCAAAAACAATCACATCCCAAAACATCTTTGGTACCACTTTCTTTGCCTTCATTGAAGCAACATCACTGGTGGCAACTATTGTTTTGATTGTTACTAGGATTGTGGATTTTTAATAATCTTATCAACGTTGACAATGCGTTGGATAGTTGAAAGCCGCACCCGCTTTATGTCTGCTATGAGTAATCGCGGCACACATTTGGCCGACAGCATTTTTATCTCACTATCATGCAAAATATGAATTGCCATTCCTATCGACACACCTATGGCTTCTGCTACTTCGCGAACTTTCGTTTGATAATAGCTTAAAACTTTTTCAATTATTGTTACGGTAAATACATTTTCCGGGCGTCCTGAAGCTCCTCCTCTGATGTAGGTTTATGTTTTAAGTCCTTCAACAAACACGTATAACTATTGTCATAAATATTGAAAGATCTCCATATACAGCAACCAGTTTCATCTAAAATTTGCACATTCAAAGTAAAAGGCAAATCGATGAACGATTCTGCCCTTTTTCCATTTTAGCGAAAGAACATTGAACCACTAACTCAAATGCTTGCCAGATCTAAACTCGCCTTTGACTGAGCACCGAATTTATTTTCGAAATTCATTATATTCTACTAATCCCTATCATCCGATTTGCTTTTCCATCCTCTAATTCCACTATTCCTTAAATCTTCTATTACGTCATCTAACCGTCTTGTTTTGGGCCTTTTTCTGCTGGCATGCAATCTCCCTTGCAATATTCTTTATGGAATCATATCTTCCGCCATTATCTCGATATACCCTAGCCCCCTTATTTTTATTCCGTTATAAATTTCACATATCTTTCTTTTGTATAGTTCATTTAATTCATAGTTACATCTTATTCTCCATTGATCTTTATCCATTGATACTTTTGCGTATTTTTCTTTCAAATCTTCGCAGTATTTCCTCATGTTTATTATTTAGATTCCATGTTTTTGCAGCACGTTTTACCACTGGTCTTACTACGTTTTTGTAGATCTTATTTATCAAGTTATCTAATTAGTACGGTTTTAATCGTTGTATGTTACCACAATAGGCTGCATTCCCGCTCATTTACCCAAGGTCGTGGGTTCAAACCCGGCGGTGGACTATGGATATTTTCAGATGTAAACAGTATTAGCATGGCTTCCTATGGAAGGGAAATAAAGCCGTAGATATACGGATCGTAAAAGAACCTCAATCCTAATAAAAATGCCTCTGAGCAAAATTAAGCGGTCTTTCATACCCAACATGCAATGAGCCGCTGAAACAGTATTAGTTACAGATCGTCCATAAATAAAATACATTTCCATAGCATTCCCGCTTTGAATTGTTCGTTTATACACTCGTTTTTATCATTATTATTGTTATAATTTAGAAGTGTCCCAATATATTTAAATTGTATTTTCCCTTCAAATGTTCTTCCTTCAGCTACCAGAGTTGATTTTTTCTTTTATTTTTATCTGCCGTTTGGATAGGTAGAGTCAGACTGAAAAATTCAATGCCATGTTGCCATGGTAGCTCAATGGCAGAGCAACCGACTAGAGATCGGGAGATCCGTGGTTCAAATCTCGGCTATGGCATTAAATTTTTCTGATTGACTCTACCTATCTAAGTCCTGTCCTATACCCGGCTTGTGTGAAAAAAAAAACAGTTATTTTATATATTTGTTCTTTTTCTAATTTCCTTCTAACACTACTTCTTTAGAATTTTCATCATTTTATAAACTTCCGCTAGAAATTTTACTTTCTATACCAAGTATTATGTACATACATTGAAGGCAGGTAAGGTATTTTATTTCAGTCATAAATTTGACACAAAGATTTCACAGGAAATTCAAGTTTTAGGGAGTCCCGAAATTAAAATCAACATTTTTAGAAGAAAGCCCTAGTATGCCTGTGTGTCTCTCTGTGTGGACAGTGTAACTCAGAGACGAAAATCAATTAGATACCAAACTTGGTATTTAGGTGTAGAATCTTCCTAGGATGTGACTGGAAGATTTTTCAGAGAAATTCATGCGCCGCAAACTACCCTTTACATCCAAAAGGTTTAAAATGTTTGATTTTCTTAAAATTCTCGATTAAGGGTACATGTACGAAAAAATATTTTTATAAAACTGAAATTTCAGTTTTGGTTCTTCCGTAAATATAATTTTTCTGAATACGGGGATACATATATATCTGTGTATGACCTCTATGGTTATTTAAATTGGTGCCTATGCTGTAGTCAGACCAATATATACCTTTAAATCTTCAGTTTGGAATGAAATTTGAAAACGCTGTAACCTTTCTTCTAAAAGGTTTACTGACTGCAATAATCCCCCTCCCGCCTCAATGTGCTGTGGTTATAGCACTCTTGTTGTTCCCGTGGTTATTTTACAACCGCGAAATTTATAGGTTTTAGTTTTTTTGTGCTATTTCTCTTCTAGTTATTCATGGCAAGATCAAAGGTATTAACATAAGGGAAAGTTCCAAGGAAATGAATATATTAATTCTTCGGGTAAAAAACGCGGGGCAGCAGAACTTGTGGTACAAACGAGGTTATGTCAACTCCACCAAATGCTTCAAAAAGAACATTAATTTAACTTGATGATCAGGAAGTAAGTAATAGCAATGTTCTAAACAGTGTAAATAACATTGGCAACATTATTGTTATTGTTCTTCTGTTTAATTGTATAAAAACTATACCGAAGTGTAAATATTGTGACAGCGAAAATAATATTGCTACTTTTGAGTGTGTACAAAAATATTGAGCTGTATTCCATAGGCTTTGGTATGAAAGTTGCAACTAAAATAAAATGATTGTGAAGCTCTGAAAAGCTGCACGAATTCAGAAAAGTCAAAGAGCAAGTATAATGACATCAACACTTATGCTATGCTTTGTGTGGGTGAAGATAAAAACCAGCAGCCACATTATGTTCTATGATGGATCTTCCTGTGACATTAGTCGGTTTAATATTGTCATTAAGAGGCACACAGTGTTGTTTGTGAAAAATTAATGATAAAATAGCAAAAATATGTTGGGCATAAGATCAGGACGATTGTGATGCTGGCATATGCTGTACTTTGATTAGATTCAGCTTGGTGATTCAGAAACTTTGTCTAACTTTGTTTCTTATTTTCTGCAAATTAGCTTTAGTCATTTTAGAAACGTTTTTCTCAACAAAACCAGAGCTAGAGCATGACGGTTTGCACAAGCTTAAGTTCATATATAATATTCATCTGGTAGTACTCTAATAGTCAATACATTTTTTTCTGTTTTAATTTAATTTTTATGAAATATTTATAACCAAATTTGAATTTTTAGTAAAACATCTATCTAGAAGTATATATTTTTTTAAAACACAAATTTTACTAAGGTATATTGGTAATAGTTTAGTAAATATCGTATATAACTTTTAAGAAGATTAATTTAATATGTTAAGTAAAACACGTTCCTGAATAAAACATCTAACACTGTGCAAATCCGGTCAAATGATGCACATGGATGATGTACATATACATGTCCCCTTAAAATACTATATATTAAGGTAGTTAGTCCTTCATTCTGATTGATTTTTCATAACTGGCAAACTGTAGACGTAGAAATGTAGATTTCGTTAAAACACAAAAATTTCTCTTTTATGTACTTCTCATTCCGAAATATTCCCTCATATTGATTTTAAAATGTTCAATACTTAGAAGTTTCTCGTGTCGGAAGTTGTTATTCAGTTTTTTCATCCGGGTCATGCAACGATGGAAACACAAAACAACAAGCTTTTAAAAGGTTTTACTGTCACTTAGTCTTGTGTATTCCTGTATATTCTTTCTACTTATAAGGAAATAAATAATAAAACCATTTAGATAAATTGTTTCTGGATTAATTTGAAGTAAAGAGAGAACAACTAATTGAAAGAATAATTAGTTGCAGAATAGTTAGAGAAAGTCATATGAATGAAGATCACAATATTTGTTTTATCCCTTGCTATGAAAACCATGTCATTTGCATAACCGTATATTTGGCTAGGCTTGAGCAATACAATATAATCTGTTTCTCTGTGCAGAGCTAAATTATAGGGTATCGCAGTGTTGTATCTGAAATCTGGGTTTGGTTTATTTACTGCTTTTGCTTTAACTTTAATATTCTTCGTTATCTCCTTATTGGTTTTGACATATTTTGGTGAATTTAAGCTGTTCCCGAATTCTCTGTAGCTCTGTATCCATGGAGTCAAATCCATACTTAAAGCCAATGTGTCTAAACACAAAGTTATTCCATGTTCCTTGTTTGTGTTACTGTAAATATCTTGGCTGATATATCCTCTATATCCGCACTGGTACATCCCTGAATTAATTTCTGTATTACCTTTTACTAGTTACTTCATTTGATATATATGTACATACTTTATATACTACATTTTAGCAGTGTAACTCGCCGGTGATTGTGATATTCATATATATTTCCACTTTAATTTATGGGACAAATTATTCGCGTTATCCAAATTTCAGGTATTAATTTGTTCCTCCATTGTGTTTATATTATTCAGTGCTTTAATACTTTTCTTTTACTCATATTTTATTAACTTAAATGATATATACTTTTATTTTGTGCTATAGTTATTCTTTAGATACTGTATTCTTCGTTTATATTTTCTTTTGGTTCTTTGTTTGTAGATGCTGTTTGTTAATTGTTTAGCAATTCTTTAAAGTATTCAGTCCATGTTTCCAGTACATCTTTATTCTCTCCTAAGAATGTTACCTTATTTACTTAACTATTTTCTCATTTTATACTGTTTCTCTTATGTAGCTTTGTTTATTGCTGTGTAAGATTTCCTTACCTCACTCTTTTGATTTAGTTCTTGTGTTTCTTTAATTTGTGTTTCCCAGTGTTCCTTTCCCTTTTTCTTACAAAGATTCATCTCTTCTTCTTTGACAATAACTTATATAATTATTTATAGTTTCTTTCTAAAGCATCTTTCTTATAACCATATTTTTTGTATTGCTTACTTACATTCCTTAATGAATCATTCTGATGGTTTTGCTATTTTATTTTCTCATATACTTATTTTTCCTGCTTTTTTATGTCTTATTTATGCTCTCCCATCGTTCGTCTGAATATATTTAAATTTCTTCAACAAACCACTTCCAAAATTACTGAATAATATTTTTTACCACTCTCACCTTAACCAGAAAGTGATCTGACCATAGCCTCTTTATCGCTTTACATCTATAATAACAATGTTCATGTTACTGTAATAAGAAAACCGTTGATTTTATTTATTATCTGTTTTTGACGTCTTTCATACTGAATGTTGTTTTATTTATTTGGGGGGGGGGGAACGTGAACTGTTAATGATCATGTCGTTCCTTACAGTAAAGTGCTGATTATTTGTTTGCAGCAATGTATGTTTTCTGTAACCCTAATTAAATAACTTCCTTTCCCCAATTTTGTATTAAAAATTCCCAAATATAATTTATCATAAGTTCCTAGCTGTTGGCATACGTACTGCAAGTCCTCATAAAACTCATTTTCTATTTATTTTTAAATGTTGCTATCCAACTGTAAGCTCCCAGGAAAAGAGTCAAAGTCAAATAATTATTTAAACAATAAAATGCAAATTAAAACATGACAGTAATAAGCCAAAAATGGAAAAAGCTGAATAACCAGTTGCAGTATGTTGGAGTAGCAGGAAAACAGAATAACAATATAACAGATTATTAGCAAGAAAATTTAAAATAGTAAACGTGTATGAACTGTTTATTATAATTGTGATATTTCTAAATTTCTATTAGAGATGTAATTTGCATATCCGTCATTGATTGAGCTGAATTCCATTAGCCCCACTTTTATATTATTTTCAAGAAGAATCCTGTCCCATATAGTCTAACTTTCTTTGGTGTACTATACAATAATGCACATTCTTGTTTATCTACACTGCCTTTTCCTGCCCATAGTATTTCTTGTAGTGCTACAATATCTAACTACATTTGCACATTAGATCTCCATCATCCGCGGCTTTTGTGCAGGTTTCGCAACAGGTATGCTTTTACAAGATGAAATATCAACCCCCAACCTGAAGGACTAGGTTTCTTTATGTCCCCAGGAAGCAGCGTTACACCCCAACAGCGGGTACTTTGGGGTTTGCTACTCTCGTCTCCTCAAAGTGAGCCGCTGAGGGTATAGGGAGAAGCTGGTGAAGGAATATCCGCGACATCTCGCTCAAAGAAACCTTAGCCTACTTTAATGTTGTAAGATAGTGTATCTGCTGTATCATCTGTAGGATACGATTTCGAATTTAGATTGGAGTGAGATGTGGGGATTAGTTATTTCCTGGGGTTTTGTCGTTTTCGCTAATTATGGTTAGGCTATATCTGATAACATTACAAAAATTATGGAGCTGGTCTCACTTTAGCACTCTGGAGATCCAGTCTTTTGCAGGACAAATCTTATTGACAGCTTTGCCAGTGGAAATATTTTAAATTACTTTCTCTAGCATGTTCATAGTAGGTACAGAAATTATGCTATTGCACCAAAAATTCTATACCAAGAAATTTCACTAGAAATAAACTTTTGAAATCCCGTACAAAAAATTAGGAAAAAGTCCGCACGCGCGTGTCCATTTGTCTGTGAACAGCTTAACTCAAAAACGAAAACTGCGTTAAATACATAACTTGATAGTTAAGTTATAAATTTCTCAAGGATGCGACACCAACATTTTAAAGTAAACCTCACCTCCTCCCCCTCTACCCCAAAACTAACTATACATGGAGTACTTTTGGACTATTTCCTGGATTCAGATTTTAAAATACTTATACTTTCCTTTACCGGGAAATATGTAATTCATTTCATATTTATTCTGTTTTGCTGCTGGCCAAACAAAGAGAACCGAATTTCATTAGCATAGCACAGCAACAGTTTTAAACTTATGTGACTATCGTTTTACTCTAGTGTATTCCGTTAGTTTCTTTCTACTTACGAAGAAATAATAAAACCACTTAGCTAATGTTTATCTCGATTTGCATGAAGCAAATAGAACACTACAAGTTTTTAATGATAGTTTATTGCGGAATAGTAGAGTAATTCATGTGAAAAGAATACATCAGATTTTCTCTCAATGCATTTTTACCGATTACACTGATAATTATTGCTACCAAAAATCACCAAATCTGGGAATCTACACTTAATGGCTAAGCCTAAGTTGTTTCTTTATATGCAGCATTGTTAAGCAGTGCATGCCACCAAGAGCGAAAAGGAAGTACAGTGAGAACGAGAGATCAGAAGCAACAAAATCGATTGCGCGTTTCTACCGCCTTAATCTTTTGCAGAGAACTTTATTCATTCTGAATTCACCTGCGCTTAATTGTATCTGTTCAAAATAATAATTGTCATAAAACTGAATATTATAATATATATGATCTATATGACTTTTTCACTTTGGATATATTGGGTACTATTGGGTACTATTGCTGATAGATTGTAAATATATTAAGGTGGTGCAATTTACAGTTCTTATAAAGGATTCTTTGTTTATAACGTTGAAGGATATAATACGTATGTAAGCAATGTATCAGTATAAAACTCTTCGGCGTGAAATGTACCTGATTATTGGTTGAAGGTCAGTTCAACAAAATCTGAGGTCAGTCATTTATTGCTGAGATGTGAAATTTGTATGTAAACATTGTGGAAGTTAGGTTTTATATAGCCATGCTGCTAAGGATGAAATGGAGCAACATTGAAATTCTCCTTTAAACTTGTGAAAACCCAAAAATTAATGTAGCAGCATGTTACGAAAGATGAATGGAAACGGTGATTTAACACAATAGTGTGTCTGCGAGTGGTACAAGCGGTTCCGTGACGGTCAGAATAGCGTGAAACTCTACTGCGAGTTCCCGGCCCCAGGTATAGAGCTTCCCACAAAGTAAGAATACCTGATTAGTGTTAGTCGGACTGAAGGGGCCCTGAACCTCTGGAACTCGACTCATCAGTAGGACAATGTGACCTTGTGAAAGAGTTGAACGGGAAAACCAAACGGGTGATCAAAGCTGGACGTCGACGTGCTAAAAGAACTGGGTCCCTAAGAAGTCCATATATACGCCATCCTGACGCCGGGGCGAGTCTACGGTCGCTATCAACCCAGAACGAGCTTCTTAGGACAGACCAGAGGTAGTAGGGGAACAATAGCTTGAATTACGAAGTGTTGATTGTGTTAATTCGTAAAATGTATCTATTTGTTCTTCCTTTGACACACCGTATGTGCTTTGTTTAATTTTCGACAAAATTCGAAAATTTAAAATACTTATGGAAAAGTTTCTTTAACCTTAGAGGATGATCCAATTGCGATTTTACTTACAGGTAAGTAGGTGAAATTCGTAAACTCGATTTTTTCATAATCTTGTTTCCTTTTAACCACTTTAAACTCCTCTTGATGATTCTTATGTTTCTTTCAAATTTTCATTTAAGTTTCATAAATGATCGGAATATACCTATAAACAATTATATTCCTTGATATTCACTACAGTTATGATTTCTGTTTATTTAATTAAATACATACTTGGTTTTTAGAAACCTAAATTTGTGCATACGTTAATAATGTACGTTGTAAAGTAGAAAGCTGCAAATACCTTAATACTTTATTTTTAAACACTTAGATTCCGGGAATAATGAGTGAATTTAACATTTTGTCAATTTCATCATATTTTACAACAGCCTATTCGTTTCTATTTGTCTAATTACAAGGCTCCGTAAAGCTAAATTAAAGCTAAATTATTTTCTTGGATAATTAAACAAAAACATGAAAACTGGCTTTTTGCCATATTGCTGATCTATGGCGCAACTTTCATCAAAATTGGAAAGGTAAAGACTGACTGAAAAATTCAGTGCCTTAGCTGGGATTTTTCAATCTGGTCCTACCTTTTCAACTTTAGTTTTCTACACACGACTTTTGTGTAAAAAAATTGTCATTTCAGCTAATTGTTTCAAGTACCGGAATTTGGCAGTTTCACTGCTGAGTGCCTTTAGCTTCTTTTAAAATACTAATCTGTTTAAGCATATTGGTATCTCTGGCCGTGAGTTTAAACTAAGCAAACTAAAAAATTGAGTTTTATTTACAAATTAACTTTGATGTTAATATTTGAAATTTTGAATCGCCATTGTAAAATTAGTCATTTTATTACATTGTGGGTTTATCAGGATCATTTTGTAGTGACAGTATTGTCCAATTTGCATGCTTGGAAAGTTAAAAGTATTGACTGTACAGAGTAAATCAGGATATGATTAATACGCATGAAAGCATTAAATTTTCAAACTTTTCTTATTCAGGTCATTAACCCAGGAAAAGTATTATTCTAATCTGGTATTCTAAACGCGGTGCCCATTAGCAGAAAACGTTATTCGCAATGTTTCTTTAGGGGAGTGCCTTGAAAGCTAGGGCTCGGCAAGATGAACACGTAGCCGGTGCATTAAGGATATCCGATATCGGTAAATCGATCTTAATTAATATTGGGAAAGCATTACGTCATAGCATACCTTTGTCTCCACCAATCGAACATCCAGTCCCCTCGCATACCAGCAGCTTCCGTTAAGGCAGATGGGGGTTTTCGATTATGAGTAGGAACAGCTTCAAGCAGATCCCAGAACTTGCTTATCTACATATCGCACAGGAATTTATTTGGCCAGTTGGAATATGGTTTAGGGATTACCGTTTCTAATTCATATAATAGCAGCGTTCATTACATTTTCATAAACTGTTTAGCATCACAAAGCCTTCTCTAGCATGTTGTTACTTTCTCTACATGTACTCTGTACATAGTGTATAGAGAAGGTATTGTAATTAATGCACCGGAAATACATGTTTTGGGTCCTCAAGCATTTTTTGAAAAATGTCCGTGTGTGTATGTGTGTGTCTGTGGGCAGCATAGCTAAAAACGAAAAGACCGCTAAATACCAAATTTGGCATCTTCAAAAGATGCGACATGCAAAGTTTCAAGGAAATTCCCCATCCCCAAATACCCTTTACATGGAACTTTTATCGAAAATTTGAACTTTCATAAAAATAACTAACAATTTTGATTAAAATGTCAAATATTAAAGGTATTTACCTGACATATAAAATGTGTACCTTGAATTTTCTGGAAATAGCCTCTGAGGACTACTTTATTCTGGATGAATTTTATGAAATTTTGCAGAACTGCTAAACGGTAAGATATGGACAAAAACTTAAAACGCACATAATGTAGACCAGATTAAAACATACAATTTAAGTCCTATACTTTTTTTCGTGGAGTTGATCGTTTCTGGTTTCAGCCTTGAAAATATTATACCTTTCTCATACAGGAATTTGTCAACGCCTGTCCATACAAACAACGGAACTTCAGTCACATAGCAACCAGCTTTTGATTATCGTTTAGGCTATTTTACACCCTTATTTCCCTTCTACTTACAAGGAAGCAAGTAATAAGACTATTTCTGCTGTTTTTTTCTTGGTTAAAATGAAGTAAATAGAAGCATAAGTTTTTTAATAATAATTTGTTGCAGAGATGTAGAGAAAGTCATGTGAATGGAACACATCAGATTTTTTCAGGTTGGTATCTTGTGTGTTTATGAATAATAATAATAATAATAATAATAATAATAATAAGACAAGAAAAACAGTGACATGTAAATTATGGGCTTGAAGGTCGTGGTTCAAGTTGAAAATTCACCCGACATATTGACCAGAACTCGTGGGTTCTTCAGGTGATGAACAGAATGGGCGAAACGTTGAGTGAATTTTCATCTTTTGGACCACCAGCTACATGCCTGGATAATGCATTATGTAAGAATGCCCGCCATTAAGGAACAGCACATTCTTCCTCCATGCTATCTTAACAATTGTTAACATAAAGGCTTATTTTCCTATCCATCTCTGCCAAATATTGCAAGTACTGTGCCAAGGCCTAGTAAATGGGAATGAGCGTGAGTTTAAATTCATCCGTGGGTGCGGTACCGACTCGTGACGTGAGAAAATTAAATATCGACTTTAGGTAGTAATCTCTAGATTAAGTAAACCAGCATTCCGGCTTGGGAGAAGCATGGTACTGACCACATCATTCCCTGTGTATATACGCATATGTGACAAGCTGATAAAATAATATCAAAGGTTATAAGAAGGAACGTTTATTATAAATAACAACTTTTACGAAGACCAATAGAAATATGTGTACTTGTCTAATAACTAATTTCTATAAATATTTCATTACGTTATAGAATTGAATACTGATTCCTACAAACATGTGATTTTTCTAGTAACTTGCTTTCTAATGATGGAAAAGACTCTTAAGCTTTATCAGTATTTACCTCTCTGTACGTAACATCTTATGCTTTTCTACGATTTTGAGAGTTCTTCTTAGTTTTAAAAATATAAATGTCAAGTATTTGCAAATCCTTTATTACATAATATTAATTTGAATTTAAAAATTGCATTTAACTGGAGAGGAATATCGATTACGATTTCAGAGTAAATAGAATAGAATTTGGTGTAAAATCTAGTTCCATAAGGGTTTAAGACTCAATGATACAGTTAATTTAATAATAGATGAAAGGCAAAAGGGCTTAAATGCCGCTTTTTCAAACTTTGCTTGAATCCAGAGCAATAATTCAAAACAAAGAAACAAAACATTATAGCTGCTCACATGCACAAACATATGCCAAACAATGGTCGACAGAAAGCATAGCCACACAGTGGGAATATTGCTAGATACTTACAGTTCTGGAAATAAGTGTTCATTCAATCTACAATTAAACCTAATTTTTGGTGTATCCAAAATATATTAAAAGAAATCAATTAGATTTTGACTTGAAATTTATATAACTACATACTAATATGGTAAAATAATCCTGAATATTAGATAAATATGCTTCAATTCAGGCTAAGCCTACCATTCGTCTTGTAAAAACGGCACAGTCTGCCTCTCTACCTTCTCTACTCGTACTATGCATGTAGTGTATAGAGAAGGTATTGCACGCCACAAAATATTCGATACCAGGATTTCCCGGTAAATAGACGTTTTAGGATCCCCTGTATCCAAGAAAAGCATTTTTCGAAAAAGGTCCATGTGTCCGTGAACATAACTCAAAAACGAAAGATCTGTAAAATACCAAACTTAGTATATAAGTTAGGAATCTTCCAAAATACCCCCACCCAAAACTACCCTTTACATAGAACATTTTTCAAATATTTTGATTCTCTCAAAAATATTTTTAACGATTTGATTAAAATACCGTATGTTAAACTTATGTACACAACAAATTGAAAGTTCTGGGAGTAGCCTCTGAAGACCTCTTTATTCTGGATGAATTTTGCTGGATTTTGCATAACTAATAAACCCTAAGCGATATACAAAAAGCTCTCTACACAAAATATCTAGACTCGTTGAGGCACACAATTTATGCCATTATATTATTTGTAGAATTGGCTATTTTTGAGTTATTCCTTGTTATTGGTTCAGTTTTAATATTTCTAAAATTTTTCACATACTGGAATTCGTCAACTCCTGGTAATGCAAAGAAACGGATTTCATCCAGCAACCAGCTTTTAAAAGATTTGACTATCGTTTTAGCCTGATGTATTCCATTATTTTCCTTTTACTTACTATAAGCATTTCTGCTAATTTTTATCTCAATTAGCACCAACGAGATAGCAGGATAAGTGTTTTAACAATAATTTGTTTCAGAGATTAGAGAAAGTGATGTGAATAGAACATATCAGATTCTTTACTTGTATGTCCCCGTCCCAAGAATTTTAGGTTCTGTACTTTCTTGACACCATCTTCCTAAATTAAAACTACAATTGTTGCCATTTCTAGTTGTGAGAAATTCTGAGTCGGCGCTTATCTCACTTTTTTTTTTCATTGTTTAGTGCGTTCTGTGAACAAAGACACTGTATTGCTATTTGCCTGAGCTAAGGGAATTATGCCTAAACGGAAATGAACCTTCTGCAGTTGTTACAACAGCTTCAAAAATTCAAAACTTGTTCAGCATAAAAAATAATGGTTCTCAGTTACTAATTATTTATATTAAATATACATTTAGAACTGCAAAAGATTGCCAGCTTAAACACGCTTTTAACCTGGTTGGTGAAATCGGACGATGAATGAAACGGATGAAATGATGCCTATATGATCTCGGGGTCCATGGAGCTTAAAGCTACTCGACATTCGCCTTTTTAAGATAAGGAAAAAACCCGGAATAGCCTTATCCGAGATTCAAACTCGTGACCTGCTGAATATGAGGAAGGCAGGCTACCACCACACTACCCTGGTGGGCGTAAACACGCTTTCCTAAAGGGCTATCATAAAATCAAATTCTTAATATTCAAAAACATATTAATTATAATAAAGTAATATAATATAGTTGAGGTTGAGGATTCAGTTAACATAGCAATTTTACCAAAATTGCAATAACAGTTTCATTAAAATCAACTCTATATAGAAAGATACATACATGTTATAATAATTACCAGCTTTAGTATTTATTAAGATAGAATTAGTAAATAGTAAAAGCATAAGTTATGAAATTTCAGGAAATTAGGATACTAGATTGGCTGCAGCTGAGCGTACATTCGCGTATGAAGAACTTAAGCTTTTAATTAGAAAGAAAAAAGTCAATAAAGAATTACATTCATTTTCATTTCTATCTTCTCATCTAAGGAAGTTTAAAGAGCATTAAAGGAATAATTCTTATGGAAATTTTGAAAAGATATTTTGTAATAATTTGATTTTAAATTTAATTAAGTATTTAATAAAATTAAAAAAAAAAAAAAAAACAACGTGGCTTACGCCTATATTCAGCAAGTCTTGATAAGTTTTAAGTTGTACCGTATTTTAATGAAAACAAATGGTAGGCTTAATTTTAGCGGTATTTGACAGGAAAAATTATTCATACATCAGTGGAAATGTGAACATAAAAAACACTATCGGACTCCTTGCAGCAAGGAACGTATTCAGTGACAGCCTGCAACCTAACATATAGGTTCTGATATGTGGTGAATCCTATGTAAAAGAAAAGTGGTCCAAGGTAAAGAAGGAACTATGGAGCTAAAAAACTTATTTCACAGTATATTAAGGAAAACTCATTTTATGAAGTTGTTGATGTTATTAGAAGAGATCAGACAACTGTGCAGTCCACAATATATAGAAACAAAATATTCACATTAGTGAAAGAAGAGGTCAATCACAGATATTGGCGCAAAGAGAAGATAACGTGTTAATAAAAATTGTCAAACAAGTCCAAATTAATAGCGTCTGATTGTCCGCACATTTTAATGATCGCTTTGGGAAGGAAATCAATAAAGTGCTTTTCTATATTCTAAGCAAATCAGGTTTTAGAACTAGGGTACCTATGAGAAAACTACACAAATGCAAGAACAACAAGAAATAGAGGCTTGGATTAGTTTTCTCGACAATAAACTTAATGTTTCTTTAAACCATGACTGTAGTCTGCAAAGAACAAATGCTGAGCTAGATCCCAAATACAATCAAGCCACAGTGAAGCATGGTGGTGAAAGAATTATGGTATTGCGATGAATGACAACTTCGTTTTTATTATATACATATAAATATCAACAGAAATCAATATTTAAATATCCTACGGAAAAGTTTGCAAAAAGTGTAGATAGCTTGCGTTTAGGCACAAATTATTACTTTCAACAAAAAAATGGTCTCGGGCATACAGCAAAAATTGGTCAAATGTTGTTCTTGTATCATAACCCCACATTCTCAAGTTTTCATCACTCACTTAATGTAAATAGCAAATTTAATTCAAATTAGATAAATACTTTTCAATTTATAAATTAAACATAATGTTTATTATGTAAATATATTGCGCAATAAAATGTCCCTCGCGTTTAAAAAATTAGAAAATTACTTGGAATTCCACATAATACAAATTATTACAATAGCTTTTATTACTGAATGATTGTAACTTTCTTAAACATTTTAGTAAGTTTAATTTATAAAATCAACCATTATTAAGTAAATATATATTTTCTGAAAAATTACTTTTAGGATAAATTTGTCCTATGTAATGTTACAGTAGATACTTCCGTACATTCTGCGAAACTTTAGTTGTGTTTTTAACAAAAACTGAGGCACATGGAACATCTTGAAGGCGATGAAATGTAAAAACGCTGTTGAATAAAATAGTATGATAGGAAATAGGTGTATTGTGAGATCTTGAAATAACTGAACAGACCGAAGCAAGAAGTGGACAGTTAAATGTTGATTCTCTATAGATGTCCAAAGGTTTCAACAACTTTTGTAATAAAACAGCAACTTTCACATTTTTCACCGTTTATATTTAAAACTGATTCCGTTTCCCTTAAGCATGTTGCAAATTATTAAAGTCCTAATGTATTCTATGATAACTCTTACTAAAGGCAATTTATTAAAACCTCAAAACATGTATTTTAAATTAATTATAAATTTACTTTTCAATATTACAATATGGCTGAAAATTTTGAAACCACAACATAGTTGACAATTGTATGGAACAATTAAGCGGAGTATAAATACAAATAAATGCTGACGAAACTTTGTATATTAATCGTTGTGCTACTCTTTGTTGAAGAACTAAGGCTGAACACTGGATGAATTTTGAGGGAACATGACGCTTGTACATAAGGAATAGAATGAGGATATATGTAGCGAAAAAGTTGAATATAAATAAGTGATAAAATAAAGGAATTGGGAAATTACACTTTCTTCCATGTTGGCGGGATGATCAGTGATGGTATACCTGCAGGCAAGCTGACTACGGAAGGAAAGGATAGAATAATAAAGTTTCAACAGGGCAGAATGAGTTTTGGACACCTAATCTATGAAATTGATGATAATGATAACGAGACTTTGTGCTACTCTTGAAAACTTAGGAAATAACTACTTAATAATGGCGAAAAAAGTGAAATGTATGTAGCGAAGAGTTGCACACACTTTTAGACGTTTTGTTCATAGAATCGAGAATGCCACTCCACTTTGCTCGCGCCATTTCCTAACTCCCCCCCTCGATCCTTTAATTCCTCCTCCGCCGTTTCTATCCCACACACATTCTGACTCATCTGGCTCTCCCTTTTCATCCCCATAATTCCCTGAGAAAAAAAGCGAGGGAAATCCTTGTCGCTTTCTTTCCCCACCCATGTGTGCGCTTTATATAAAAGGCGTCGTCATGTAGAGCTAGTACATTTTTCCGGGTGCCTGCAGTCACAGGATTCTGGTTCATATAGCCGGAGGTGCTAACGTAATATGATATAAGCGTTATGTGCCATTCCTGTGAGACTTTTCTTGTTTTCCCCTAGGAGTCGAAAAGTGAGAGCAAAAGGAAGCTTTGTGCTGTGATGAAGAAAAGCGCGTTATCTGCTCCGAAGAAGATAATGCACTCCCTAAGATAGATTTCCGGGCGAGAAAACCCTAGTATACTAAGTGAAAAAGGTAATGGACCGGCTCTTAGAGCTGTTTTCAGTATGTCCGATAAATTTTTTGATTCTGCATTTCGATTCAAAATAGCATGTCGATACCAACAAGGTCCTTAAGGCACGCACTTGTGAACGGGTGGAATACGGCTGAAATCCCACCAGGACCGTCCTCCCTGTGCTACCGAATACAGTAAACACTGTTAAACACTACTAAAAGTCCTATTGTGTTGCATTCACATGTCTTTCTCGGCTTACCCTTTTACCCCTATGCTTATTGGATACAGTGTGACTCATAAAATGTACTACATGTCTGACGAAAGAATGCAGTTGTGGGAGGAAGATGCTGGTGTAGCACGGCACGGTTTAGAGCGACCAGAGAAGGCTGGAATATAGTGCAAAACAGTCTGACTATCAAAACATCAGTACAGCGTACTCAAACATGAATAAACTAAACTATACACAACAGGTTAAACTTGTTTTCTTTGTCACTAATGAATATTGTCTACTTTGTGAGCGTATGGTGGTATTTGCATTTTGACTTGATTCGAACCCGTCCACTGTTAGATTCAACTGCTGCATTCCAATATTGTCGAACTGTTCAGGCCTGCATCGGGAGTGATGACGTAACACCGCTTATCTATTTGTTTACGCACGCTTCCACTCATGGTTGTCTGCATACATTCTTCAGATAGGTAACATTTGTAATGAATTTACCGTAGGCAAGTAATGGGGAAAATAAGAATAGCATGTCATTATGTGCATCTATCTTTGTGCATACGTTATCTCAGCAAGTGACTGATAAAGGGTTTGCTTGTTATTTATGAGGTAGCTGTTCAAGCCCATTGTGTTACAGTGAATAGCATTCTATTTGAGTTTTTGAGAAGATAAACATTGATATATCCCCGTTAAACAGAATAGCAACAAATTACCAAGAGATTTTATCGTGCTTCATATGTCCTTCAAAATACTTATTATGATAGGATGGTTATACTTTGTCTCCTCCCAAGCAAAATCAAAACAAAAATACTTGAATCTTTAATATTTTGACCGCTGGCTTATAAGTCTTGAAGAGTGTAAGTCCTGCATACAAGAAGTGTAAACAAATAAAGTAGAAAAAATTTTAATATTCAATCAAATTATGTCTAATTTGATACTTTTTTGACTAATAATACTCATTTATTGTTAAGCCTGGTCCAATGTTACAATCGTATAATGATATTCTATAATGGTTTTATTACTTCATTATATGTTGTTTTATTTTAAGGGCACTCCCAGATAGCAAAGCATCCCATAAGCTTAGATTTAAAACTAATTCATAGGATGTTCGGCTAAGTTGGAGATGATCTCGAATAATCCGACAAATTTAATTGCTATTTATAGCGATTAGAATATTGTACCAGTTGTAAATCAAACTTCGATTTTCGCGTGACAAATGTGCATGACAAAGTCAATATCAGCTAGCAGCATTTTATATTAGCACTTCGTAAACAAATTTTAATCCAGAAACATATTGTACAAGTACATCAGAAACAAATTCTAATCCGTTAATTAGTTCACTTTTTGAAGTGGTTGTATTCGGCTTTTAGCTTGTAAATACGCAACGAAAAGTTCTTGCACAGTCAAATTTCTATGAAATGTGTGGTGTTCTAGAAGGGGGGATTAGATAGCTTCAGGTGGCCCATCACTTCTTAGATTTGCATCTAAAATCGAGATCAAGTAGTACTGTGAACTAGAATAACACCAATTTTATATACCTATTACTTTTGAAAGTGACACTTTTTTTTTTATTATATCTGGAGTCGGTTACTCTGTATAACAAAATGTAGTTTGGTTTCCACCACTCCCCAAGAGACTTTAGGGTGATCAAGCGATGACAGATGACTTCTGAGGTAAAGGGCACCCAGTGGGCGGAGTTCATTGCCTACGATGGTAGGATGATGCTGATGACGGCGAAATAAAGGAAACTGCAGATTTTACAATGACCTCTAACCCTGTTGTCAGCTGAGAATACATAGTCACATGAACTAGGCAGAGGTGAAGGTCTAGATAGGGCCGACTTAACACATCGACACCACAGACTTGGAGGAATCGGACCACGAGTGCCCTGAACCAAATCGCTGACCAACCCTGGTGTCCCACAAAATGTAACTTAATTCTGTTTATTTTTATCTTTATATATTTTGGAGTATCATGGATATTTTTCTGAAGGGATATTGAAAATCTGTGCTTATTTGGAGATTTAAGATTTCCTATTATAGTGATAACACATCTTTATTTTCTGCTTTCTATAAAATAAGAAAACGGGCCAAATATATTAAATTTACGTTCAAAGAATTATAGTAACATATATAGACAGAACAACCATTACAAAATATATATTAAGAAATGCTTTGGTGACTGATCAAAGTAAAATTTATGTTTTATGCATGGTTTGTCCATTAAATAATGTTTTACCCCAAAATTATATGAATTTTGCCTTATTTACAACATGCCACATATACCAATAAATACCAATTCATTTCGCCTATGAAATTAAGTACAGAGTAGAGGTTTGCATCGCAAAGAGGTTTTAATCGTAGCGAAGGACAAAAGTACACATGAATTGAGTTGATCCGAGGACACGATAGAGACAGGCCATGCCACACGCTGCTCTGTGATGAGACGAATTGAATGCCGATCCCGGTGGCCGCGCTCGCTAAAGTGTCTCGCTTTGGTACTTCGTGGGTTCGAGTCCCGCCTTGGGCATGGGTGTTTCTGTGTTTGTAAATGTGTATATGTGTGTGTATGTATATGTAAAAAGTAAAACGTTAAGAATTATAAGGTCAACAAAGGAAATATAGGAAACTGGAAAAAATAGAGAGAAAAAAGGAATACAGCGCCGGAGTCCTGACAAGCCTCCGGAACTGTATTTTTTTATGAAAAAAAGTTACGATAGTTCTAGCTCTCGAGCAAAGTATATTGACAAACATCATTATTAATTATTATCAAATGCGTCACTGTTTTTTTTTTTTACTATTATTTTCTCATTTTAAATCTTCATATTTAACTAAGCGTTATTATATGGTAGCCTAAGCAATGGTTTTAACACTGCTTTATATTATTGCACATGATATATTCCGCGCGAAATTATCTGAAAAAATAAAATCTGATGTGTCGTTTTAACATGGCTTCCGCACCCATTCTGCACCGCACTATTCCCACAAGAGCTTATTCTATCTGCCATGCTACTCGATATAGACACCAGCAAAATTAATCTTATTGCTTAGCTTCTTGTAAATAAATACGAAAAAAGGGAGTATACTAGGCTGAAGTGTTAGTCAAAGCTTTTAAAAGCTATTCCCTAAGTGAATTTGAAATTCAGTTCTCTTTTAATGTTTAGAAGTGAAAAATAGAAAAGCGAATTGAGAAAGATTTAAGTAAAGAAATATTTACATCAAAGCAAAGGAATATTTTTGAAATGGTTAACTCCACGAAATAGTAATGGTAATAAAATAATATAAATAATAATCTGACAAATTGTGTGATTAAAAGAGATCTATATTTTTGTGTGGCAAGGTTTTGTCTATCTCTTAGGGTTTACCAGTTATACACACATCATTTTAGAATAAAGAGGGCTTCAGGAGCTATTCCCAGAAAATCCAAGATATACATTCTCTGTCATGTAGGTATCATTAATACATCGCATTTTTATAAAAATTATAAGAGCCATTTTTGAGAAAATTTCTAAAAATCGGCCTTATAAAGTTTAGTTTGGGGTGGGAGCATGTTTCTGATATTTTGTTTTGTTTAATGTTTTTACTTCAATAGCCCCCTTTAACTTACATTGTTATATCGGGAGGGGAATACACACTTCAGCCATTATTAGGCTTTTTGAACGTCAGACCTCAGGAGGATAGGATGAAATGAGAGTAACTACAGCGAGCAGCCGGAACCGGTCAGTGGGAGGGAGCCACCATGGATGGTCCCTAATAGTTTCAAAGTAGGTCTTCATCTCGACACGGGGAGCGCGTTGAACCCGCGCCTCAGGTCTGACAAAACGTCCCTGAGCTTACAGACGACTTTCAACGCCGTCCCGCTGAGGAGAACTAAATTTCCAAAATGTAGTCATCTCCACAAAAGGGCGCCACCACCGCAGTCCCCGCCGACAGTTGCAGTCCTGAGAGAGACTGATTGGATAAAATGGAGATGAAATGGGGACAGGAAGTTCGGGGAATGAAGAAACCTCCCCAGCATTCGCCTGGTGAATCGCAAAAATCCCGGAAAACCCCATGGGGCGGAGGAGTTGCCCGAAGAGAACCGATCCCACGACCTCCCGAATGACAGTCCCAGACGAGACATCTGAGCTACTTGGCTCGGTTGGAAGATACGGAACTTAAATACAAAATTACTTAACAGACTTTTCGTCATTGAGTTATGCTGTTCAGACACATACACACATATCATTTTCTAAAGATGTTTAGGGTTACTAAAACATATATTGCCGGTGAAATCTCAACTTGTGAATTGGGGGGGGGGGTGAAATGCACTACCCTATTCTGAAGTCCGCATATAGTACGCGATAGAGAACATCAAAATCTGATATGTTATATTCACATAATTTTCTCTATCCCTGCTAATCTTACAAACGCCTGTTACTTTCTGTACACGTATTATGTACATATTGTATAGTGAAGGTATTGCACTCCATCAAAATATTCCGAGATTTCATTGGAAATATATGTTTTAGTGTCCCCTTTATCAAAAAAAAAAAAAGCATTTTCAGAAAAAGGTCCGTGTGCGTCCGTGTGTCTGTGAACACAACTCAAAAACGAAAAGTTGGTAAAATATCAAACTTGGTATTTAAGTTTAGTATCTTCAAGGGATGTGACACGAAGTTTTTTAGAAAAATTTCCCCACACCAAATTACCCTTTACATGGAACTATTTTCGAAAACTTTTATTTTCTCAAAAATGGCTCTATCGATTTTGATTAAAATGTCGTATACTAAAGATATTTAAGTGAAAAATAAAATATATATCCTGAATTGCCTGTGAATAGCCTCTGAAGACTACTTTATTATGGATCAATTTTACGAATTTTGCATAACTGCTAGACCGTAAGAGATGAGGAAAAAAACCTACGGAACAAAAAATGTAGAGCATGTTAAAACACTATTTATGTCATATACATTTTTTGGTGGAGTTAATCGTTTTTGAGATATTCCTTGTTTTGGGTTTTACCTTTAAAAAACGTATACTTTTCTCATACGGGAATTTGTCAACTCCTGTCCATACTAATAAAGGGACTTCATTCATATAGCAACCAGCTTTTGACTATCACTTCAACGTATGGTACTCCCTTATTTCGCTTTTATTTACAAGGAAGCAAGTAATAAGACTATTTCTGCTAATTTTTTCCTCGATTAGCATGAAGTAAATAGAAGCACACGCTTTTTAACAATAACTTTTTGCAGAGATGTAGAGAAAGTCATGTGAATGGACCATATCAGATATTTTTAATTCATGCATATCAACTTATATTACATTGAACAGGAGGAATAAGGAAATACAAAGACCAAAATCATTGAAATCTGTTAAAAGCCGAGCGCTATATATTGTTCGTTACGATTTTATATATATATATAAAACATTAATTGGTTAACTCCACAACAAAAATATATTATGTGACATAAATTGTATGTTTTGAAAAGATTTAAACGTTTTTGCTTTAACCTTTTGTTTATCTCTTAGGGTTTACCAGTAATGTAAAAGTCATTTAAAATGAAGAGAATTACGAAGACATTTAAGGCATACATTTTATATGTCGTGTAAATACATTTAATATATGTATTTTAGTTAAAATCGTTGAGATTATTTCGGTGGAATCAAAATATTTGAAAATTTATCCATATAAACGGTAATTTGTAAAATGGGATTTTCTTGAAAAATATCGTATTCCATAGTTTCATATTTTGCCAGCTGTACATATTTTAATTATTCTGGTTACAGACGCGCGAATTTTTTTTTAAAACGACTTCTTCTTTTTTTTATTAAGGGGACCCTAGAAGTTTGTTTATAATGAAATCTCGGTGTATCATTTTTTTGATTGCCATACCTTCTCTATCTATGCGCTAAAGTACGGTGTAGAGAAAATAAAACTAGTAATCGGTCTACATTTAGAATTTGAGACATAAACGTTACTTCTTTATATTAATCGTATAAAAGAGTTTTGTGTCAGACTGCAACGTTAAGAATGAAGAGTTGTTAATAACACTAATTTTATACTTTAAAGGCCAAAAACTTATAAAGAAACTAACAAATATTTTAATACCAATAGCAGTAAATATTTCTCTAATACTTTCCATGATGCCAAGTAATCACGCCAGAACAATGCCAGTAGCTGTAATGAACCGCCAACCTCTCTTACGAAAATGCACTCACAATAATTGCATTTTTACATTAAACAACAAACACATTACATATATAGTTAAAATTCTAATTATTGTAGTATCACACAGGTTAGATCGTTTATGACCAAATAGCATATGCACTCAACAGAGACTATAGCAGTTACGTGGTTGTTTCGTATCATGGCCCATCTCTATTTCGTGGGCTTCGGTTGATCCTGCCGAGATGTCACATGCAGTTGATATTTCAGTTGGATATAACCAAGGCATGCCGTGCCGTGCCGTGGTAACTGTTCCTCGGTGTTAATATACTTTCCTACACGTTAAGGATTTGCTGACAATCAGTAACATTTGCTTCCCGAATATAAAATAAAATAATACTGCGGACATACTGGTATATTCAGCCCTAGTTCATGAATAATGCAGACAGAATCAACATTTGAAATATAATTTCATATTGTTCATGGGCAAATATATTTCCAAAATATTTTTAATATACTGTTTAATGACATTTTACGGAAATATTACACTTTCATATTTATTTTCGTTTCTCTGATTACGTCTCCGTATGTAGTGTTTCTTTGTAATAACTGACGGTCACAGGTAAAATGGAAGTTTATCGTTGATCTTTAATGAAGTACTTGTTTTCTCGTATCAGATCTATTTGAAAAAAATTGGTAATTGAATTTAACAAGTGCACTTATAAATGTGAAATTTACATTAATAATTGTTCATGGTTTATGTTCTTCGTGTTTATTATGTTTAACTAATATTACTTATGAACGTCTGGAGATTATTAATTAATAACGGGTTATTAAATTTGATACCAAGAATGGCATTGTAATGATTTTATTATCTTCTCGACTTTAACAAGTGCACTTATAAATGGAATATTTACGTTAACTATCATTAACTAGATAAGAAAGTATTTCAGAATATATGCCTTTTGATACATAAGTAGTGCTTTATATAGGGTGATCTTGTGATGTGCTTCATATCGTCCAATGTCTGGCGTAAACCCTGTTTTTTATGTGACCCATAGAAAGACGTCCAGCGTTGTCAAATCCGGAGATCTCGGTGGCCACAGGTTCCTGGAAATTATCCGGTCATAAAAGAATCCAGTTCATGGATTCATTTGATGTATGGCATGTAGCGCCATCTTGCTGAAAATATTCTTGACTTAGTTCTACATCGTCCAGTTGCTCAACAAACTCCATGTAAATCAGTCGGTACTCTGCAGTTTTCACAGTCTGGTTAAACATCTGCGCATCTAGTGACAACGTATCGAAACTTCAGAACATTTTGCTTAATTTGGTGCTAAAATTGGGTCATTGAACGAATTTCTAACGGAATAATTAAAGAAAGAAGTGTATCAGTTCTATATAAATCACTCTGTATATGTGTCATACGGTGGATAAGCATGTGTACTGTATATGCGCGAGGTTACAATCGCAAGCACCGCACTGCTTGAGTCTCGTTTACAGTCGGGTTTCAGGAAGCACTCTAGATAGGTCAGAACGAATGGGGTTCAGACCCGCTTTAACATACAGTTACGTTACTCTACCAGACACTCGCGATGCTGAAAACTGGTATAGAGCAGGTCATGTGTTTTAGACTGGTGTATTGTAACGTTCACACGCATGGGGCTTATAAGAGTAATTGCCTCATTCATTTAAAGAGAAGGTTAATTCAATAGAATATACTTTAAATTTGTATTATTATTTAAGTTGCATTAGTTTAAATTAATTTTTATAAAGCTAACTTATCGTTATTTTAGAATTAATTGCTGGTACCCTTATTATGAAGCTAGCAGATATCACTGGCCAACAGAAAAACACTTTTTGAATGTTTCCTGCACTTCACGAGTCAATTCTCACTAATTTTGGGTCGAGAAAAACGAGTATGACAAGAAAAGTTTTTCTTAGCTCTTGTTTCTGTGATGCACACTAGGTGCAAGTATTTAATATTAATGGACTAAGAGAAAATATACATTTTAATTACATATGCTAACAACATCGAAAGTGCATTTGAAGTTTTTTAAACAGTAATTATATTCTAGGAGTTCCAAATTGCTGAAAGAATACCTCGCAATGGTTGGCTCTGAAAAGAAGCATTTTCAGGAGAATGTCGTCTTTTAGCCTACTTCTTGAAAGAGAGTTCCGGGGCATCCCTACACAAAGACCAACAGTAAACCGCAAGAATTGCTTCGTTCCAGTATATTTGCTCCTTCATGATCATAACTGACAACTTGGAAAGAAAAAGTCTAGATGGGAGTGGAGAAAATGGATTTTAAGGGACTTGTTACATCCAAGATTATAGTATTTTTGCATGAGTACTGTCACTAACTGAATGTAGGTATCATGTCTTTTGTTGCGTAAAAATCCACGAAAAACTCCCTTGAATGCTTCCCAAACTTCCTTTTCTTTCCCCTCCAGAACTTGGTCAAATGCAGAATCCTTTGCAAGTTCTCTAACTTGGGGCCCGAAAAAAATACCTTCCTTAACTTTTGCATCACTCAATTTCGGAAATTTATCTCTTATGTCCTTAAAGGCCCCTTGTTTTTAGTTCATACCTTGACAAAAATGTTTCATAGGCACCGCAAAAGCCATAGATCGTTTCTTATTTTTCAGTCATTCTCGCAGTGTAGCTGAACATGCGTTGCAACATATACTCATATGTGGAGCCCAAGACTTATCCTGGTCCCCTAAATTCATACCAAAATAAATGCTGATAGGCAAGGTTGACAAGAGGTGTAAGATTGCATTTCTGTGAGAAAAATTTTATTTCACCATAAATGTAACAAAATATTCACCATATTTACACATTTCATTTTTGTGAATTTTACACTGCAAAAGCACTCTCAAACCAGAAATTCTGCATTAATTACAGCAGAAACTATATGAAACTGACAGCCACAGTAATGGTATCTATGTTTATGACTTACAAACAGCTTAAGAGTATTTGTGTTTTGTTATTGGACAGTAGCCCAACTTCCAAAACAAAATTTCGTCCAAACTAAAAATGTTGATATAAAAATGAAATGTCACTTTATCTCCAAAGCAAGAGCTAATCTGTTATTTTATGGTAATTTCTTAATTCAGTAGATAGAAATATATAAGAATTAACTATTTCTGAGCGCGAAACATTTTCATTGTTGGCCAGTGTATGCAATCAAGTTATGTGACTGAACCACATCATAAACACGACGCCAGGCCCACCGACCTGGTCTATGCGACCGATTTCTCTAAGTGTAGACAGCCGAAGTATTTACGATGCGCGAAGTACGTGCTTTGCCATGAAGTGTCTCTAGGGACGACTTGAGTAAGCATTCCCTGAAAGCCACCAAAAGAGCTTCAGACTAGAGAAACTTTACGAGTAGTACCGCATTTTGAGTTAATTTAACAGACTCCATCAGGGATAGTCATTCACTGCAGTATAGCCAATTTCTCGCTCGGAAATGCAAAGTATCACCCAAGCAACACACTACCATCTACGCCACCGATGAACAGAATAACAAGGAAGAAGTTGTCGTTCTGTGGGTGATTGATAGGAATCACTGTGAATATACTTATACCACTGACAAACTGATTGAGCTTATATTTATATAGATATGAATGTTTAAGAAGTATCTAACAATAAGGAAACAATGTAACAACCAACAAGAAGATACTTATTTACTAAATTCAAATAATAATTATATAGCACATTCATACAGTGGCTAACGTCTACCTACCTGACACCCACTCCTGCACGGCATAGATGAGCAATCAACTAATTGGTACGTTTGCATCGTTGACCAACAATTGTTGTTTTTTATACTCATCACATGCTAAGTAGGAATCGATTTTAGATATATGTCAAAAAATCCTTACCTATATGGCTGTTCTCAAACCGAAATCATTCCATGACCAAGAATCAGAATATCGCATTTGATTCATAAAATTTTTCCGAGAAGTTAAGTCTCAACCGTGTTTTTCTTTCATTTTAAATCTTCAAAGTCTGGCTTAAATTCATCCAGACAGAATTTGAATAGGTCGGTATAAACTACTGGACAGATCTTTCAACAGACTCTCATGTATCAGTAGCAAAACAGTGACTGCAAACATGATGAGATTTCTACACTGAATCACAAAGCCAAAGACCCTCAATCTCATTATCAGATCTGCAGTAAAAGCGGTGAAGTTTTCCCTTTAAGGATTCTCGGACAGCGCTATGAAATCAGGCACCATATAAATGGAACGAGTCATCTTTCTCAATATGATCTAAGTTGGAAGCCTTTCTAAAAAAGGGTCAGGGATGAATGGGGAAACGATGCATCATAACAAACCAGGGCAGCATTCGCAAACTTTAGATCACTGTTGATATCCGCCTTAGTTACGCATGTAACGTTATGTTCTAAAACATAACATTTAGAAACAGGGACTCCTGAAGCCCTCTGCCATTCTTTGTAACTGGGCATCTCAAAATTTAAAGCAAAAAGTAACTTAAGATTCTCAAATTATTCGTCTCAATGAAAAACTGTCTTTAGGATCCTAAATATAGGAATCCACTGAACTTTTTGTAACTGAAAAGTCTTCTTAGTGAATAATACTCAATACTCTTTAACCCGCAGTAACAGCTGTGGAGTACTTGGAGACAAATCCCTAATTTCTATTTCTTGGACATTCATTATTGTCTGTTAAAGGTGAACTCGTCATAAATGTGAAGCAGTTAGAAAATAAGTCAATTCGGGTTGGATTCCATATGTGAAACTATTTATATGTTACTACGTCTATATGAAAATATTTTACTCAGCGTTTTGGGTGTATTCCTAGTATGTACTTGCATATAAATATGGAGTGAGTCAGGATAACACCAAATAATTTTATGGTACGATTCAGGGGTTCTATTTGGAGCATTTTCTTTTAGGGAATGTAAGCCCGTAAACGAGCAGAGGTCATTGACCTTTTTAAAATGCTTCGTTGCATTACGACATTCCGCGAACAAATCGCTACGCATCTTTACTAGAAGCTATGAAATATGAATAGCTGAGTATCCTTAATTTTAAACAAAGTAAAACCCTCTTCTTTTGACTTGGTAGCTTGTGAATTTTTATTTAATTATGTTACTAAATGTATATCCTACAAAGTAGGACAACATGTTTTTAATCGATCTGCAGCTGCTAATACAGGCTACTGTTAACAAAGCACAAATACTGTTTTTGGCCATAAATGTGATTATACAAATTACTTGGAAAAGGTAAAATGATATTTAATGCTCTTAAAAGACTAAAAGCCTGGTTAAACCAAGAACAAAACAAGAATGAAGTTTATAAAATGGCTCAAAATGCAAAGTTTTTTAAAATATATCTAGCCTATCACAAATAACGTCAAATGCTTCAAAGATGCTGCCCAGCAGCTCCTCTTGTCTGTTAAACCGAAGTCTGCTGTACAAGACTTTATATATGTTCCAAAAGGAAAACAATTAAAAGGGGTTAGATTTGGTGGTTATGATTCAGTACTCTTATACCTGGTTTTACTACTAGGGAAATCTCTAATCACCAGAATAATGCTCAGTAGCCCTATCTCAGAAGTTCTGGTAAAGTATGTTGTAAAAACTATAGGTAAAATTATGTCAAACGCAGAGGTAGTAAAAGGGCCCGATACATGTTTTTCCCAACACCAGGTCAGATGTTAATTGCAAACTGGTGATTGTTATTTGTAACCCTAGTAGCTTTAGGGTTTTCCTGCTCCCAAATATCACTGTTACGTGTCTTAAACCACCCTCTCGTACACCAACAATGGTTGTTGGAAATCTTGGTTCTTTCAATGCATTTGCGAAGAACTAACTGTAGGTGGGGTGTAAAGCTCTCTGGTCCGTTGCTTGAATTCAAGTGAGATAATACACATGCAAATGAAGTTCACAGAATTTTGGTAACTGAAGATTGGTTGTGATTGTGCACGAGAAATATATACTCGGTTCCTTTCTAAAGTCATTATTCTTACAGTTTTGGACTCCCTAACAAGCGCTTTTTTCGAAAGCTTTTCACTGTCGTTTGTGTTTGGTAGTAAAGGTACAGTCTTCTTGGGGTACACTCAGCTTTTTCGCATTTCCCAAATTAGTAATGCATGTTGCCAGTTACACGTATGTAAAATGGAGCATTTTTACAATAATCTATAAAACCAAAATTCATTGCAGCTAATCGTCAGTCAAATATGTTCTTACAACCGACATTACCTACCTCTTTTAGGATCCACAGACACAAACTGCTACCTAATATGTGATAGAATCCCTTAACACTTAAATAATAAAACGAAGATTTTAGGTTAATGGCGACTTAAACAGTTATAACAGAAGATGTTTTTAAACAAAATTAAGAAGTAAAAACAAATAATCGTAAGTGATATTTCAATGCCACTGAGAACTAGGGATCTAGAATTTCATCTAAACCGCCGTAGCATTTGAAAAACGCCAGTGCCCTCTAACTCAAAAGCAAGAATTTACAGCCACAGTCCCTATTTGAAATACTCAAATACAACCCCGAAATCACGTCTTAAATTATTCAGTTTTATTCTGAGTCACCTGTATATTATAATGTAGATTTGGAGTTCAATTATTGCCTATCGGGTGAGGCGATAAGTAGTCATAACCAGTATAAAATCTAGAAGTGCTATCGATATACAACGTAATTGTTCTTGACGGTTCTTTCTCTCCGCTTCCTGAATATTCTACAACTCTCGTAATTGTGGCTATATAGACGAGCGTGTAAAGCAGATATTACAATTCTTTACAGCCCTAGTGAATTTGTTATTAAAATACTATTTATTATTAGGGACCAATATGAATATAACTGCTTTAAGTCCGGCTCGGTAATGTGGGGTTAACGCGTCTGCCTCACGGTCCAGAAGTCGCGAGTTCGATTCTTGCTTAGCGTGAGTTAAACGGACAAGGTTTTTTTGGAGTTTCCCTTATGCTAAGAAGACGAATATTAAGTAACCTTAAGCTCCATACACCTCAAGATCGTTTGAGCATCTTTTTACCAATTTCATTCGTTGTTCGATAGGACCAACCAGGTTATAGGACGATAGACTTCAAAATAAATAATTATAAATAACTTAAATGTTTGTAAATATTATGAAATAATTAGATTTTCTGGTGCTTGCGAATAATTTAGCAACTTGCTCTTGATGTGTTTCTTCAATGCGTTTTCCGACGCATAGTGAGAACTTGACTAGGAGAGATCGGAGAGATATCACATTAGTTTCGTTTCTTAGTCAGCTTACCCTTCAGTAATGTAGGACTGACGCCCTCTAGAACTTACCAGCAGATGTCTAGGCGTCAACATCCTGTCGGGGAGCCAACGACACGAAAACACAGAATGGAAAATTTGGAACGTGGTCGGCCCGTAGCCAGACATGAACACGAGGAAGTGGATGATATAAACTGCAAGAGAGATAGATGATAGGAAAGGTGATGATGGAGCAATTGGTGGAATGAATGGCGCGGGAAACCGGAGGACCCGAAGAAAACCCACTCAGGGGCCGCTTCGCCTACCACAAATCTTAACATTTAGGCGCTTGGGTTCGAACCCGGGCCGCCTAGGTGGGAAGCAGGTGGTCTAACCATTCGGCCACAGCGTCTTCCGATGCCGAGATTTCACCAGAAATGTAACTTTTATGTTCCCTAAGCTCAAAAAAAAAAACATTTTTAGAAAAAGACCCGTGTGTATGTGTCTTTGTGCAACATAGCTCAGAAACTATAAGACCGTTAATTAAGACTCGATATTTATACTTAGTATCTTCCAAGGATGCTACACGAACATTTTCAATAAAATCCTTTAAATGGAAATATTTTTTAAAATGTTGTTTTTCTCAAAAATAACTCTAGTGACTTTGATTAAAATACCGAATATAAAGATGTGCAGATCACAAAAAATGTGTATATCCTCCGAAGACCTCTCTATTCTAGATGAGTTTTGCAGAATTTTAATAACGATTAGATAAAAATGTTATACACAAAAATGTAGATCACGCTAAATCACATAATTTGTCAGACTTTTTCTTTTTTTAGAGTCGATCGTTTTTAATATATTCTTTCTAACATATCTCTAACAACCTGTAAAGCGAACAGAACCTCAATTGTTTCACGTATTGGCCAGCTTTTGAAACATTTGACTATCGCTTTAGCCTAATATATTTCCTTAATTACCTTACAAGCAAGTAATAAGACCAGTTCTGCCTATGGGTATCTCTAATAGCATAACCTTCTTTTGTAAGAGTAATTTGTATATGAAGAGCTCAAGAATGACGTATGAATAGAAGATATGATATTTTTTTCTTTGTTTTCAGAAGGGGGAGCTAAATCTAGAGCATAATGGGAGGGGAGCGTGGTAGGCTAGGAATGACTTGGATGTTTTGTTCAGTCACGAATTTTAATGAGTTAACATAAATAAATAAAAGTCTTATTTATTGATTGTACCTATCTTGTATTAGCCTTAATTATGCTTTTTTATCGAATTTAAAATATTTAATTGTACAGGAGCGTTCTCATGTTGAAGCAGGAACTGAGCGATCTTCGATTGTGGATGCATTGTTTATCCATACTGTTACTCGCACACCACTCTGAAATCATTGTTTTTGAGTATCCTGGGTAACTCATGCTGCATGACCGGTATTTGTTTTGAGAACAAAGAAGCCACTATCTTCTTTGCTGCACTTTTACTTCTTCTAAACTTTGTTCGTGGGTCATTGTCAGGACAGCACCATATCGATGATTTCCGATGTTTCTGGACCACAATGCTATATCCAGGATTCCTTTCCTGCGACAAGGTTGTAGGTGTCCTGACTTTTCTCATTGTAGAATGTTTCCAGCATTCCACATGTACTGCTCTCTGACCCTGTGTCAATGAAAGCAACATCCAACGAGATCAACGTTTGTTGATCTGCTGATGTTCATGAAGGATGACATTCACTGTCGTTGATCCAATGAGGTCAACATAAAATGATGGTAGTGATTTCCATGAATAATTCCATGTTTCTGAATTTATCGAGGTTCCTCTTCCAGGTATTTCTGACCTCTTGGAAACTCCCAAAACTGTTTTCTAATGATAGCTCTGCATAGTTCAAACCATGGTCGTACCATTGGGCGGGGGTGACAGATTTTTTTTTATAATATTTAACGCCCTCTTTTACTATATATGATACCGCAGGCGATGACATTGATGATACATGGAATGAGGATAGAACACCGATGGATTACGATGGGGGAGCGACCGGAAATAACACGTTCCTGCGCCACTTTGTCCACTACGAATCCCATATGCAGCCGCCTGGCATCGAAACCGGGCCGCCTTAGTGGGAGGTGAGTAGTCTAACAATTTGGCCACGGCGCGGTCTAGGTGGCAGATTTGGACCTCCCAATTCTTAGCTCGAAGCTTTTACCACTTACAAGTTTACATTATTTCTTCGGTTTCATACTCTGAATTCTGCGTCTCTATCAGAAAGGCGCGCTTTGTGATAAAATTGTTGGCTACACTGACAAAGGGCCTCTGACACATTTATTTTGCAGATTGAGCTGCGATTTTTATACTGATAATGGTTGTAAATAAAAGCGCCCGTGTTTCGACTTTTTCTCCTATATGATTCTTGACTGCTGCAATAAATAAATAAACCCAAAAATAAGAATAAAGTAAGTGTTAAGTTATAACGGCAAGTTTTAGCTCTGTTTTCTGCCAAACGAGCACTGTGGTATCCTTGTAACGGATATAATTAACGTCATCCGCATAGAAGCTATACGTTTCTGTGAACGAGATTAACTTACAATCAAGAGCTCATGTTCCGATGACGAATTCGGTCACAATTGGATTTCTATGGGTGCTTCCAAAAAAAAAAAAAAAAAAAAAAAAACAACTGAAGAGAGAAGTGTTAGACATTTATATAAAATTATTGACTATTAAAAAACCCCAATATATGCAATCAGTTTAATATTGTTAGTGCATTATTCTAATTTAGAATTATTTTCTTGTAAAAGTTGGGCCCTATGGGAAAGAAAGCCAAAAAAGGCAATTTATATTTTCGATTTAATTGAATTAAATTTTGTTCTGACAATGTCCCCTTTTGAGTCATACTTTTTTCCCGTCTTATTTCATGGCAACTGTGTACTCTTAATGTTTTCTACAATATAAGGTGATAATAAAGATAGAACGATGCATAGAATAATAAACTGGAAACAGGCCCCCCAATATTTTAGCCGGGGGGTCCAGACACGCTAAAAACGTCTACCAAGGATTGGTGACACTGCTCTGCTCTAGCCCCGTAAGTAGAATGTACATAGGGATAGAGAAGTATTGTATTCCACCCAAACATTCGATGTCGAGATTTTACCCTAAATACACGTTTTAGGACCACCTGAATCCAGAAAAGCCATTTTCAGAAACAGGTCCGTGTGTCTGTGTGTGTGTGATGGGGGTGCTGGACAGGATAGCTCGAACACGAAAACACGGTTAAATACCAAATTTGATGTGACATGAAGATTTTCAAGCAAATCCCCCCCTAACTAGCATTTACTTGGAACATTTTTCGAAAATTTTGTATTTCGTAAAAATAGCTCTTAACGATTTTGAATATTATACCACATATTAAAGCCATATCTATCACAAATAAAATATATATCTTGAATTTTCTGGGAATAGCTTCTAAATACCTGTTTATTTTGGATGAATTTTGCTTAGTATGGTATAACCGGTAAACCGTAAGGGATAGTCAAAAACTTACTGCACAAAAAATGTAGATCTTGTTAAAATACACAAGTTATGTCATATACATTCTTTTCGTGGAGCTTACTGTTTCCAAGGTATTCCTTGTTGTTAGTTTCAATTGTGAAGTACCTGTACTTTTCTCGGATGGAAGTGTCCGTTATTCTTTTGTTCTACTCCTGGCCAAGCATAGAAGCGATTTGCAATTACAATCGCATAACGATAGATTTTAAAATATTTGACCATCACTTTAGCTTAGTGCATACCCTTAGTTCCATTCTACTTACAAGAAACTAAGTAATAAAATTCTGCTAATGTTTATCTCGATTAGCGAGGTGTTGAAAGAAGAATTATCTTTTGTAAGAAGTTTGTATGTAGAGTAGATAGAGAAGGTCATACGTGTGTAACGCATCAGATTTTTAGGTTATAAATCATAACACGAAAATCACGTCATGATAGCTCATTCATTACATTTGCCTGTCTACAACACTTAGTGTGCTTCCAGCCGCATTCTTACTAAAATACTTGCCACATTGTCGCGTTGTAAGGTTGTTTATAGTTGTGAAGTACCCATCTTTCAAATGAAGTCAGTTAGTTATGTTGCTATCACATTTAAGTGAATTTTAAAGTCGTGTAATTTATTCTCATGTATAGGGAAATATTTAAAAATGTTGAATTGTGTTACATTCACATTACTTTATCCTCTATAGTCTATGTCGGGGCTGACAAACTATTCTTAGAGAACCTAATTTTCATTTTAATTGAGATAAACCATTGCTGAAATAGCTACATTACACATGTCGTTATAAATACTACAGAATATCGGTAGTCGAATAATCAAGAACTGATGCTACATGCTGGCCTTAAAATTCCATAATATATCCATGTAATAGCGAGAAAAAAACTGCATTTGAAATTCGAAGTTTCAAACAATTAATGGATATATCACAAATAGCTCATGGCTACAGTCGTTTGAAATAAGTTGAGTGTTTTAAATAGATCTGCGTTCTTTGTGTAGTATCGTTGCGCCGAGCGCTTATTTGACATTCATCAATCTGAAAAATTATACAAAAATCTGATGTGTTCCATTCACATGACGTTCTCTATATTACTGCAACAAATTATTCTATTTACTTCATCTAATGGAGCAAAAATTGGCAGAAATAGTCTTATTACTTGCTTCCTTGTTAGTAGAAGCAAAATAAGGGGGTACCATACGTTAAAGTGATAGTTAAAAGCTGGTAGATCTGCGATTGAAGTTCCTTTGTTTGTATGGACATAAGTTCAAAAAGTCCTGTATGAGAAAATTATAAGTCTTTATAGCTGAAAAAGAAAACAAACAAGGAATATCTCAAAAACAATCAGCACCACGAAAAAAATGTATATAACATAAAGGGTGTGTTTTAAGGTGCTCTACATATTTTGTCATGTCGCAAGTTTTTGCCCATCTCTTAAGGTTTAGCAGTTATGCAAATTCCGTAAAATTGGCCGAGAATAAAGTAGTCTTCAGAGGCTATTCCCAGAAAATTCAAAATATAAATTTTATTTTTCATGTAAATATCTTTAATATACGACATTTTAATCAAAATTGTTAGAGCCATTTTTCAGAAAATCAAAAGTTCCATGTAAAGGGTAGTTTGGGGTGGGGAGATTTTTCTCAAAATCTTCGTGGAAGATACTAAACTTAAATACCAAGTTTTGTATTTTACCGACTTTTGTTTTTGAGTTATCGTGTTCGCAGACACACGGAAACACACATGGACCTTTTTCTGTAAATGCTTTTTTTGGATACAGGGGACCCTAAAACATATATTTCCGGTGAAATCTCGGTATCGAATTTTTTGGTGGAATGCAATACCTTCTCTATACACTATATGCATAGCACGTATAGAGAAAGTATAACTTATTCCTTCCCAATGAAGAGGAATTCACAGAATAATCGCAGATAATTCAAGATATGGATATGTTTTCTTTCTCATGTAAATATCTTAGTATATCGTTAACGCCATTTTTCAGAACTTGAGTTTTAAAAAATATTTAATGTTAAGCATTGTTGGAATAGGAGAATTTATTGGGGGATAAATCTTCGTCTTGTATTTTTGGAAAATAATAAACACAAACTCCAAGTTTGATAACTCTCCGACATCTCATTTTTGAATTAGGCTGTTCACATAAGCGCGCACGTGCACACACACACGGGCCGTTAAAAAGTTTTTTCTTAGATTTAAAGGTCCTCAAAACATGTATTTCTGATGAAATCTCGGTATACATTTTTGCAACACCTCTACCAAATATTTACGTGGTAGTTAAAGGAAAAAGAAAAGTGAATGGTCTCATTTAAGAAAAGATTAAGATCTGGGAAGCTTAAGCCAAAACCAAGAGATTTCTCGGAAGTGGTGAACTCCACAAATAAATTTAAGAAGCGTATTTGACATACATTGTGTGTTTTAAGGAGTTCTACAGTTTTATTGTAGTAAGATTTTGTTTATCGATTATGCAGAAGTCATGCAGGATGAAGAGAACTTCAGGGCCTTGAAGGTATTCATTTTATTTGTAAATTAAATATCTTTAATATATGGTATTTTAATTAAAATCCTTAGAACCATTCTTAAGGAAATAAAAAATTATGCACAATATTTCAAAGAAGGGTCATTTGGAGTGGGGAAGCTTCCTAAAAAGCCTTTGAAGACACTGACATTTTTCTAAATAAGCATTTTTTCGCCGTTTTGTTTCGGGAATTCTTAAAACTTCGGTGAATGGCCGGTATTGCATTTTCAGGTGGAATGAACACTTCTCGACTCGCTATTCTTGTAAGTAAAAACCATAGGTGCATGATAAGAGCTCACAAAGGCAGGAAAGTAACTGTAGTAGTATTGTAACAATCAATTTGGTTATCATTGTAAGAAAATCACTACCCCTGTTTACGAAGTAAAACGACGGATTGGTTTATTACTAGTAACAGAAAAATTTGAAAGAAAAAAGAGTGTAAAGGTGAAGTTTTTGTGAACGCCATGAAGATGGACGTGTTCTGGTTTGGAAACTTGAGCGAAGTGATCCATCACGAAGTCGGGCAGCTGTGAGGTTGGGTTGGGAACTATCGGCTGTACGAGACGAGTTTGGAATGTTAATAGCAATGGAAATCAAGAGATATACCCAGAATATCAACCCTTTCTCTCCTTCAGTATGTGCCATGTGTTATCCATTAATTTTTGTCTCAATGATGAATTATATGGAAATTCATAATTTCTTTTCTCCACATTACATTGGAAAATCCTTGTTACGTTATGATTCCAATACCTTCATAATCAGTGAGACGCCAAAGAAGGAACGGCCACAAGGAGTGGGGAAACTAAGGGAAAAATATACGCTATCCAAAACTCATATGCATCCCCAATTTTTACTTTCTCTATACATACTATGTACATAGTGTATAGAGAAGGTATTGTACTGCGCCATTTTTAGAAAAATGTCCGTGTGGGTGTCTGTCTGTTTGTCAGTCAGTCAGTCTGTCTGTAAGTGTGAGTATGTGTGTCTTTGGGCAGCATAGTTAAAAACGAAAAGACCATTAAATACCATACTTCATATTTAAGTTCCGGATCTTCCAAAAAAAATCTCCCACCCCCAACTACCCTTTGCATGTACATTTTTCGAAAATTTTGATTTTCTCAAAATTGACTCTAACGATTTTGATTAAAATCGCTTTTTAAGATATTTACATGACCAATAAAATGTATATCTTGAATTTTCTGGGAATAACCTCTGAAGACATGTTTATTCTGGATGAGTTTTGAGGAATTTTGCATAACTGGTAAACCTAAGGCATAGACAAACTTACCAGACAAAAAATGAAGATCTCGTTATAACACACAATTTGTTTTATATATTTTTTTCGTGGAGTTGGCCGTTTTTGTGATATTCCTAGGTATTAGTTTCAGCTTCAAAATACATACACTTTTGTATAATTTGTCAACTCCTGACCATACAAAGATACTTCAATCATATAGCAATCAGCTCTTAAAATGTTTTACTATCGATTTAGCCTAAGGTACTCCCCTTGTTTCCCTTCTAGGAAGCAAGTAATAAGGCCTATTCTATTAATTTTTCTCGATTAGCATTAAGTAAATAGAAGAATAAGGTTTTTAACAATAATTTATTGGAGAAATGTAGGAAAAATCACATGAATGGAACACATATGATTTTTCTTTAATTAAAACACAAATGAATGTAAATGTGATTTAAATTTATTTGCTAGTTTTGAGTAGGTGTTGGATAGATTTAATATGAAAAAATGCGGAAATCCATTTGGTCATGCGATGTCAGTTATTTTTGGCTTCTGATACGTAATATTTTGTGTGAGACAATAGATAACCTTAGTTGCGTAGTCATCTTTCTATAAAGTTGGCTTGTGCAACTTGCTGCTAAATGGATTGGATTAAAGAGTGGTTTTTGCGTAGCATATTAAATATTACTTCATTTGCTCTGTAAGTGATCCTTCAATCGGTACTGAACATAAAATCCGGTTTACTTGGCGATTAAGAGAAGTAAAAAATAACGTGAGATTTATCTACCTATATATAGATACATAATTTAAACCTCAAACCTTCCAAATGGAAGACATGGAGACTATCTCAACCTTGTCTCGATACAAACACACTTTTACTAACTAAAAAGAACAATATTAAAATTAAATTATAGAGGCAGAGAGAAATAGATACAGTTATATCACTAATTAAGCAGAAATATGCTTGGGCTGCTGATCAGAGTTCTTGCTCAAGGAAGCTGCTAAAAATGGGATGTGAGTCATTCACATGCTTTCTCTACCCATTCTGTAAACAAACAAATTTAAAAAGAGATTATTTTATCTACATCATGCTAATCGAGATAAGAATTAGCAGAAATGGTCTTCCCTTTTGATTACTTTTAAGCAGGGGAAATATGACTAAAGCTATTGCCATATCTTTCAACAGCTAGTCGCTATGCGAACGATTGAAGTTCGGTTCTCTTTGAAATACCAGCAGTAAACAAAAGTGAGATGAAAGGAGAGATAACCCCGTTTGAGAAACGTTACGTAGTTTAAATTTGAAACAAATAACAAGGAATATCTTCGAAACGGCCAACTCTACAAAAACAGACTGCATATGGCATAAACTGTGGGTTTTAACGAAATCCATTTTGTAGCAAGTTATGTTCCTTACAAAATACTAGATATGGAGAATTCTGCATAATTCATCCACAATAAACAGGTTCTACGAAGTTATTTTTAGAAAATGCAAGAAATGTAGTTAATTTCTGATGTAGACATCTATAATATTTGGTATTTTAGTCAAAATGTTAGTAATTTTGGAGAAAAAGATTAGTAGAGAAAGTATTACATTATATTCAAAATTCGTTGTTATTTCACATGTGTTTTAGGGTCCCCTGATTAAAATGCATGTTCGTAAAATTAAAGTAAAAATTAAGCAAATATATAGTAAATAAATAAATAATTAGATACTAATTTTTAGAAAATAGGTGTCAGTGTGTGTATATGTCTATGAAAAGTGTGAGTCAAAAACGAAATGTCGGTTAAATCTCAAACTTTGAATTAGGTGGGCATCTTCTAAGGGTGCAAATATAGAGAAAATTCCCTGGCCCAAAACTACCCTTCACATGGAAGATTTGTTGGAATTTTCGATTTGCTCAAAATGGATTTTATAATTTTGATTAAAATGCCATACATTAAAGATATTTACATCATAAATATAATGTATATCTTGAATTTTTTGGAAATGGCCTCTGAAGCTTCTTCAATCTGGATGTCTTTTGTATAACCGGTAAACCGTAAAAGATAGATACATTTTTATAACAAAAATATGTACATCTCATAAAAACTAAAATGTATGTCATATATATGTTTTGTGTGTAATTAAACTTGTAAAGGGAAGGAAATGTCAAAGCTATGTTTAGCGTTTAAAATAATTAGTTATCACTTTATCGTACGTATTCCTCTTTCTATCTCTTATACCTTCAAGGAAATCAGCAATAAAAATATTTCTGTTAATGTTTATCTTGATAACCTTGAAGCAAATGGAAGAATAGACTTTTGTAAGAGTAAATTGTTGCAGATAGATACAGAAAGTAATGTGAATGGAACACATCGGATTTTTTTTTTACTTCTCTACCACGCACATATTAAGTAAAGAAGGAATTGATATCGACCAAATTTGATATGATATTTCACCAGAAAAACGAGTTTTGAAACCCCCTAAATGAACTAGCTTCTAAAAACAAAAAAAAAAAAACAAAAAAAAAAAAAAAAAGAGGTCTTCGTGTGTTTGTGAGCAACATAACTCAAAATAGAAAGTTGAATAAATTCTTAAGTTTATCTTTAAGTTCAAAGCCTCACACTTCATACTTGCTTTACATGAATTTTTTTTCCAAACGTTTATTTTCTGAAAAATTACCATAACTAATTTGAGTAAGGCATGTTAGAGATATTAACTAAATAAATAAAATGTAAATATATCTTATTACTTCCGGAAATAGTTTCTGAAGGTCTGTTCATTCAGAAAGAAATGTTTGCATTGCTGATAAACGTTAACAAAAATAAGTACAAAGACGTACTGCACAATATGAATCGCTTTACAACTCACAGTTTATTTAAAGTAACCTTTTTGTGGCATCAGTAATTTCCGAGATATTTATAATCAATGATTAGAATTGTTTAATTGTTCAGTTTTATTACTTTAAAGTTCTGTCGAGCTGAAATAGTTTCTCGTGATGTCATGGAAAACAAATGTAATTTTAAGACCAGCATATACCGTCCAGGTCTAAAATATGCATCTGCTATTATTCCTTTTATACCTATAACGAAATATGTAATATAACTAACTGTTTCTGATGTTTATCTACTTAAAATGAAGTAAATACAAAACAAGTTTGGTCAGAATAATTTTATACGCAACAATAAGTAATAAGGTACAGAAAGCTATTTGAATGTGACACATTTTTATTTAGGTTGCATAACTAATGCTTTTGTGTAAAATGAGGTAAGTGATGCTTTACGAACGCCAAAATAGATTTGTACATAACTTGATATATAACAGAACTTGGGTTCAAATATAAAGTTAGGTAAATACCAAACTGGGTATTAGCTTACACTTTCAAATGCTGCAATTAGAAGATTTTGAAGAAAAGCCTTAATGTACATTTTTCTGCAATTAATGAGCAAACTCTCCTTCAATTTGAAAATAATTTTCTGTACTTTCTGTAATTAGTAAACCATACAAGACGGATAGGAACTTAGTTATTCAAACATTTATGTATTGTTTAAATGTGTAAATTTTTCTTAAACTAATAACTATTTGCGAGATAATTGTTGCTATGGATATGAATTTATCAAAAATGTATAATACATTTTACTTTCTCTATACGTACTATGTACATAGTGTATGGATACCCAAAATTCGATACCGAGATTTCACCGGAAATATATGTTTTAGGGTCCCCTGTAACCAAAAAAAGCATTTTCAGATAAAGATCCGTGTGTGTCCGTGTGATTATGAACACGATAAATCAAAAACGAACAGTGGGTAAAATACCAAACTTGGTATTTAAGTTTAGCATCTTCCAGGGATGCGACACGAAGATTTTGAGAAAAATATCCCCACAAAAAACTATCCTTTATATGGAACTTTTTTCGAAAATTTTGATTTTTTGAAAAATCTAACGATTTTGATTAAAATATCGCATATTAAAGCTACTTACTTGGCAAATAAACTGTATATCTTGCATTTTCTGGGAATAGCTTCTGAGGAGTACTTTATTCTGGATGAATTTTACGGAACTTTTAATAACTGCTAAACCGTAGGAGATGGATAAAAACTTGTTCCACAAAAAATGTAGAGCACGTTAAAACACACGATTTTTGTCATATACATTTTTTTCGTGGAGTTCATCGTTATTCCTTGTTTTTGGTTTCTGCTTTGAAAAACTTATACTTTTCTCATACAGCAATTTTTCAACTGCTGTCCATACAAACAAAGGAACTTCAATGATAACGCAACCACCTTAAACTATCACTTTAACCTATTGTACTCCCTTATTTCTCTTCTACTTACAAGAACGCAAGTAATATGATTATTTATGCTAGCATGAAGTAAATAGAAGTATAAGCTTTTTAAGAATAATTTGTTGCAGAGATGTAGAGAAAGTCATGTGGTTTATATCGGATTGCTGTATTCTACGTTACTATTATTTTCAGCGTTTTGATGCTAGTATTAAAGGTTCAAAGCCAGCAAGCAGCTATTCCTTTTTAAGGTTTTACTGCCATTAAATCCCGATCACACACATTTATTCGTTCAAGATAATTCATGAGATATACGTCTATGATTATATGCGTACAGCGAGAGATCCACTGCAGCATAATCATTTAATTTTCCTTGCCTGTATAAGTAAACTGTAAAATATGGCACTCATCTGCACGAGAAGGTCAGCCACTCGTAATCTTATGTTGCTTGAAAGGTATTGTCCCTTGAATGTATGGTAGGTGAGGGTGGTTTAGGTCAGTAGCAGGAACAATAACGTAACGTCCATTTAAACGTATTCAAAATAACAGTTTAACTTTGCACTAATACTATTATAGGAGTACTTTTGTAGCCGCTCCCAAAAGTAACGCTATAATCGTAGAGTAACATAACATAACTCCATGGCACGTAAGCTCACGGGGAACCTTGGCCTACCACCCGGCCGCTGCGTCCTCCATCTCGGTCCATTACAGACGTCATGGATGGGGTGCAGAATTGGAGGGTGAGACGTGGTCAGCGCCTCGAGCCCCCCCCCGGCCGGTCAATGCGGTTCTCATGACTTGGAGCCGCTACTTCTCCATCAAGTAGCTCCTCAATTGACCCCCCAGGGACCTTACGAGGCTGAGTGCACCCCGGGCCAGGTCTCCCAGCGGAGGAAAAATCCCCACGCCGGTACTGGGGATCGAACCCAGGTATTCCGCTTGGTGAGCAGCTGTGCTACCACCGTGCTAAGGAGAATAATCGTAGAGTACGTGACTTTATAGTATAAAACTTACAAGTATGTATTTCATGTACCGAGAAAGATGACTTCGTGGTAATATGAGGTCCGATTACGCTTGACCGCCCACTCTGGTGTTGATTTTCTTTGATTGGTAGGTAAATGTAAATGTGGTTTCTCTGTCATCACTCTATCCTTTTCCTCATTTCTCTTTTATTCCGTTTCGTTCTCATGTTTCCCAATTTTTTTCTGGGGCCGTACCGGAAAGATGGTGCAAAAGCTTGCTCTAAGAAAACAGATTCTTCATTGTCACCAGAGAGCTGACTAGTTCCAATGGGTCTTTCACGGCTCTCTTTGGATGGCTTCAGTAGTAGGTGGTGTCTTTGAGCCAGCAAATACTAGGGCATGTTTCGTATCTGTGAGCCCTTTCTGTCAGCGGGCTTTAGCCTCCTACGGTTATTTCTCTTCATCTATTCCTCCTGGAGTTGTTAGCCACAACATATATGTATGTAGGTTGGAGTCACGAGGAGTCCCATCCATTGTATAATCTAATAACCTATGTGCATTACCTATATAAGATGGGAAGGAGAGAGCAAAGTAGAGAAGTGTCGACTTGCCGCTTGATAATTCATAAAAGATCCAAGAGTCACGAATTGTTGCACAAAGATCCAAGTCAGACAAGTAGCAGAGGCGCAAGAGATTGTGATTTTGTGCAAATAATTATGATTTATGTCTATATTTTTTGTTATTTTGTAATCGTAATTTGCAGCCTTGTATTTTTTAAATGATATCTCCGTAATTGTTACTTAAAAGTAACCACTGTTCTCATCCACAGTATATACAAATATCACAAAACAGAGTCTTCCACAGCCAACATGACTGTAATGAAAAATAACCACCGCATCCAAACAAAGATGGTAATAATGGATTATCAAAAACTCTGCTGTATTGGTGTCGTCTCTTTTGGAGCGCGTTGGATGATTTGAGTATGATTGCAGAGGCAATGTTGTACATTTCTGAACCGGCTTGTCGAGATTCCAACAAAACAACGTGGTCCACACGAGTGTAATGTAATCAGAATGCCGCTGCCTTTTACAAGGGGACGACGATGATTGAATGTGGAACCTGACGTGCAGGGGACGCTACTGTGGTTTCGGCTCCCTCTCCCTGCCCCCGGGTACGAATTGAATCCCAATGAAATTAACCGGTGGGTGGGTTTCTCAAGGTCCCAGGGACATTTCTTTTTTTCTTCTTCTCCCCTGTCCGAGCGGTGCAAATCCTTTCACTGGATTCATTTGGCTAATGAAGTAATTGTGCTAAGAAATAGTCATGCTGCAACTGCCAACTCTTTTATCGCTTCCCTAAGCCTTATTATACTTTCATGAGGAGAGAGTTTTGTTTTTTTCATATTTTACTGGCGAGTAGTGAATGCATACAAATCTTGGCGCGCTCATCATCTGTTCTGAGGTAGGAATATTTCAGAAACCTCTCTAAAGTTCTTTTAAAATGTTAATTAAATTGTTCCAACACGAATATATGTAGTTTAGCGTAGTAACCATAGTCATTGCTGCCGATTGTGTGGCAGACTCTAGGGATACTTCACCTCACCAAATAACAAAGCGCAGCCTATCCTTCCAGTCTAGCTTTTGTTGCAAGTTGTATTATCTGAGAGTGAACAAAAATATAGTCTGGATCATGTCATCAATTACTGATGGTCAAAAGAATCCACACTGAAAGAAGTTCATATTACTGAGCTATCGTAAGTTTGGATTTTTTTTTTAATATTTCTGAAGCATATCCTTTCCCTAACCGTCAGGTAAAACATAGGGTGCGTTCTAGGCTATATATCGGTGTGTATTCTCCATCATACTCTATCCATCGCATATTTATGGTGTGTCTGCTAATTAATCTTAATAATAGAAGCGGATAAAATAGATAGTAATGTTGACATTAGATTTAATGGATGAGTTGATTTTGACTGAAGCATAGACCAAAGCTACGGCCGAAATTTCGAAAACAATCCGAAAAACGTTTTCAATTATGAATTATCGTGCCAAATATTTTTCGGTATATAATTAGTGTATCGTTATATTTTATCATTATTTTGAGAAATGTTATCTTACGGCAATTTGAAGCTCGTAAAAGGTTTGTGGTAACAGTGGTAACATTTTATACACGCAAAAGATAGAGAAAGGTAAATGAAGAGTATTTGTTTATATAATATCTATTCAGTATTTCACTTTTGGTATAAATAAGCTAAATGTAAAATGGGCAATGGATATATAATTTGGATATATAATTTCTGTGAACATCTTTCCTTATTTATTTTGTAAAATTAATATGAATTTATTAAGTCTCATGTCTTTTGATAATATTTATTATATGTATATAGAGGCTCGCACCGTAGCCAGTTGGCCGAGCACTTTCCTGGGGTATGAAGGGTCTTCGATTTAATACCCTGGGACGTGAGAAATTTTCTCTAGCCAAGATTATTGTCTCCTCTCGGATAGCTTACAAACCTGAATTAGGTTGAGAATATGTATGTGATTTAAGTATTAAACCCAACTTGAGAGCTTAATGTATGTTCCAAAAGTAAAAATTCTGCCCCCAATATGACCGTTGTAGTTAAAGGCGGGGTATAATTTGGAACAATAAGAATTGTTTTCTCACAGAAGTCGTGTTGCATAGCTAGCCAGATTGAAAAATGCTTGCTATGATGCATTGAATTTTTTGAGCCTGACTCTACCTATACAATAATAATTTTTTTTTTTTTTTATGAATTGTTATCTAGTCACATCCAGACTGTAACATACGAATAGTAATTATTGTCAGTAATTCATGTGGCAAAAACGAAATTAATGCATAAACAAAATAAATTTAGACTTTATTTTTAAAATGTATCCCTTTTTGGAATTCATATTAATCAAAGCACAAACACTGTAGTCTAACTTCGTTTCATATTGAACAACCATCTCGTAATTAAAAACTAAAGATATAAAAATATAAGTTCGTGATTATTTTAATGATATTATTTCTTATTATTAGCTAGGGTTAGAAAAACTTAGACACAGAAAGAAGCTACAATAAACTTAAAATAAAAGGATTATACTACAACAGTTACGAAAAGTGTGCAGTGAGTGTTTAAAATTAACATTTCATTGGTTGAAAGAGGAATGACGTCAGAGTCGAGTTAATTTTCCCAACATTCAAGTATTTCCCTTGTCAGACGAAACTTTACAGAGCGGTCTTCAATGTAGTAGATTACACGCTTCACCTTTCCGTGTTGCTGGCTGCTCGAATTAGGCGCACTTGGTTTTCCGTCTCCTGTTCGAACATTGGAAAGCAAACACAACTACCAGTGCGCTGCTGCACAAAATGACAAAATAGCAGTGGGGCAGAGTGTGTATGCCGAAGTCTCCTATTTCCGACACCAGGGAACCATCGTTTCAACAACAAAGTTTAGCGGACGCTATGCAGGTAATTGTTACCAGGCTGGGGAGGCAAAGAGATAATGTCAACATGCTTCCATAGTACCTCGCCTGCTTGTAATGAGAGAGCTAGGGAGGTGCAGCAAAAATAATGGTCTTCCATGTGTATCACTGTTACTAGCTTCTACTGTCTTCGGTTACTAGCCTTGAAACTGCTTAATATTGATTTGCGTTCTACTACATAAGATTATTTTCCAGTAATATTTAATGTTATTACTTTCCTCAATTGAGGGCTGCCATGTAGACAAAGTATAACTACACAATTAACTGAAATTCTTAGGCTTTCACGGACGGCGTCAATACTGGCTGGAGTATAATCCGGGCTTGTGGGCCGTGGTCTACTGGGCTGCTCCTTCTTCCCAGACATTTCGTCTGCGACTACGGCAGACATCTTCGCAGTCGCAGTTGAAACGTCCACTACGACCTCGCCGCTGCCATCGAAGATGTCTGCCGTAGTCGCAGACAAAACGTCTGGGAAGAAGAAGGAGGAGCCCAGTAGACCACGGCCCACAAGCCCGGATTATACTCCAGCCAGTACACAATTAACATAAAAATAATTTACAATGCTAAAATAAATTATATAATTAAGTAAAAGTAACATATAAAATTATAAATGATAAAATTCAAATCTAATACAAATACTACATACACTCTTCTCAAAAAAACACTTTAGTAAGTTCAAAATTACAGAACAAAATTTAATGAATTGTCATAGCACCAGCAATAAAACGCATACAAATGATTTCTGAGGATGAGAATAGATCCTCTAATTGCCATGATCGCTATTGTATGAAGTAGGCGTTTATCTAAATCATGATCTATCCAAAATTGGTGTAATTTTTTGGGTATTGTCCCTCTGGCTACTATCATTAATCCGGTGACTGATATCTTTTGAAGATTATATTTGTTCTTGTAACAAATTCCTTCTAGTAGATTCATAAATTGCCTTTTTTTCTGTGTCCACTTCTTCAGGTTGTTCACAGTGGGACTCAAAGCGAACAGTAGGATCTGTTCGTTTTAATAAATAAAAATATTTTGTTCCATTCGCAAGTCATTTTCTACCTATTCGAGATAAACATTAGCTGAAATACTCTTATTATTTAGTTCCTTCTAATCATAAGTAGAAGGAAAATAAGGGAATACACTAGGCTATAGCGATAGTCAAATCCTATAAAAGCTGGTCGCTAAGTGATGCCATTAAAATTCTCTCCTCTTTGCATGACTAGGATGAAAAAAATGAAATACTTTCCATTTGAGAAAAATCTAAGCATTGGAAATTAATAAAATTGGAGCATTAAATCTCGGAAATGGCTAGCTCTACCAAACAAATGTATGTGGCATAAATTGTGTATTTTAACGGGATCTAAGTTTTTGTTTATTTCTTTCGGTTTACGAGCTATGCAAAAGCTATTCAGAATGCAAAAGACTTCATGCATTTAATTTGTCATTTAAGTTATCTTTAATATAATCTATTTCAATCAAAGTCGAGAGAATAACAAATATAAAATTTAGAAAAATGTTCCATTTAAAGGTTACTTTGGGTGGGGGGGGGGGACTTTCCTTAAATCTACCTTGGACGACATTGGATTCGGAAAGAGAATTACGATACTTTAAACGACATTGTTATTCCTAAAATAAGTACAGTTGGATAGACCAAGAACAAAGTTGTGTAGTTTCTGAAGCATTCCTTTAAAGGTCTACGGCTTGGGAAAATGCGATTAATTACGATTTTACAAATCGTTAAAACCCGACCTGTGTTTTACCTAAAAGTATACTACGTAGATTTACAATTTATTAGGACTTAAATTATAAGGTCAGCCCTCTCGCGGCCTCTCTCCACTGCGCGACAGATGCGAGAGTTACCGGGAAAGCGGTGCCGGCAAATCGTACTGGAGTCCTTACCTTAAATAAATGCTAAAAATGTTGCCCAGCAGGCATTATAATAAGTTAAAGATCTTCTCGCTAGTTCACCTAAGCTCAGCAGCAGAAATCCCTTTGTAATCTACAGAAAAAGAGTGATATCATGCAAGAAATCACAAGAATCCCTGCTGCTAAGCTTAGACGAGTGATCGAGAAGATTTTCGAAAATAATGATGCCCATTTGTGAGCAGAAAGTCCACATTTCCGTAATTTATCCTAAGATATGTATTTTAGTGCACCTTTGCCGGCACCACTTCCCAGCGGCTATCGGATCTGTTGTGCAATGGAGAGAGGCTGCGATAGGAGGTTACCTTATAATTTAAGGATCCTATATTCACAATATACTTAAATATAATTCAACAATCTTATCTTTATTTAGCCTTTAGTATGTATAAGTAGGATTTAAGGAAGCTGATAACGTTGACCGTGTTGGTGTTTCAACGCCTTGTGAAGTGGGAGATGTGGAATTACTCCAGGATTTCCGATAGAAGGCAGTGTATATTATTTATGAGATGCCACTTCTAGTGCTATTTCAGGACTGGTGGAAGGTAGATAAGGCAGCCTTGTTAATTCTGTAAAGATAGAATCGAAAAGTTTCATTACTCAGAACTGCATAAGCATATATGCACTTTGGGCAGAGCCATCGGGAGAATCTTTGGAAAATACTGTTTGGTGTGCCCTGCAACTTCCAATTTAATACATGTTGAATTCCAGATTGTTATATAATGGCTCTTCAAACTGTTTTCCTCTATGCAATGGAGTGCGCGATTATTTTGGCTATCCGTACTTTCATTTCCTTGTAGTAAACTATGTTCTTTGATAAGTGTCTTAAGTTGTACTTTTGCATGTTATTGTTTTGTGCAAATGCTGACAGTTACTGGTTGTATGATGTGTTTATTCGCTATTGGCATTAGTGCTGCTGTGGAGTCTACGTTGATTGAGTAGGATGAGATGCTCTTATTGTGCGATCTATCTAGTACACTGTCATTTCAATGCCGCTATATTCCGCTTGAACCATCGTACCTTCCTTGTTTAATATTATGGCTCCAGCGTGTATTTTCACTTTTTTTTTCCATTGCTGTCCCAAAGTCATTTTCAGTTTTTAACTGTCGTGTAAATCCTAACTTTAGCATTTCCTTCTACTCCAGTAAAGTCTGCGCGCGTATAATTGTCCTTTGGATGGGTTGCTGTTGTTCTTTTAGGAACTTCCACTTTCTGTAATTCAAGTATGACGCGTTTATAGAGTGGTCGTTAACAACTACTTTTAGACATTTGTGCATTTGCAGGGTTTCAGTGATTCCAATACTCCTGCGATGGCTTGGAAGTCGTCATAAAAACAATTAGGAAATATCTTTGAATGCGTTGCAATTTTATCTTTTCTTTCATTGATTTTATAATTTATGAGATCGGTCAATAGTGTAATATGTCAAAAATATTCACAAATATTATGGAATCTCAGCATTTTTACTGCTAACATCAAAGATATTCGGTTATACTTATTCCAGAAGTCTCTCAATTCGCATGTTGGGAAATCCAAATACATCGATAAATGAAGTTCAATAACTTCATTTATCTTGAAAGGTAACGGAGATATTTAGATATTGTATACATTGTCTGCAAAATCTGTAAAGGAGTAAAGCTTAAAATTCGAATGTTTAGTTTTGGTTTACGGCCATGTCAACGTTTTGTTTTTATTTCTGCCTGAAATACGGTTTGCTGTGTGCCTTATTTATACTGCCTCTAATTAGGTTTGGGGAGGTCTTCCTTCAAAGTATTCCATCGCAGTCATGAGACCTAAATTAAAAGCTGGCAACAGGCTACGCATAAGATTTAATCTGATGTTCAAAGATAGAAAAAACTCAAATATGAATCATGGAAATACCTCGTGCAGGCGTATCGTGAATAATTCAATCAGCCACATATTTGCTTAACAGGAAGTGTATTAATGATCAATAATTGCAACATAACTATATGTAGATGCTCAAATTGTGCTCCGTCAGAATCTATGCAAACATTGCATCTTCTTAGCCCTCTTTGCCGTACTCAAGCAGAGCTCCTGCGTTCTGTCTTATCTCTAGGGCTACTTCAATCACAGGTGAGCGAAGATAGTCAATTGTAGCAACGTGGTGCACTTTACTCTTCGAATGCCGACAGAAATAATAATCTAAAGGATTTAGATTTGTCACAAGCAAGAATGCATCTGAGGCACTGACAGAATCAATTGTTGTGCATGGGGTCGAGGCAGGTAATATTACTGTGAACATTCCCAACTTTCCGTCCTACACCCACGCCAATGTTGTCAAGCGTATGCTCACGACTTTATTTCAATAAACACGCTGCAATCCAATTCTTTAATGTCGCTTTCCGGCTAAACGACTCACTTTAGCAACAAATGGTAAAAACATGAATAATTCATCTTTTTTAGCTCTACCTCACTATTCTAGTTGCAGAAGTAAGCAATAAACGATTAGTGAGATTTGTTGTCAAACAATTACCATTTTTATTTTTATGTGTGCAACCAGCACTATTGGAAAAATGGTTCAGGAAGTTGTTTCAGCTTAACATGAAGTTCCTGTTGAAGTCGGCTCACTCATACACCTATGCATATATATGTATATATAAATGCCATGGCTTTTAAGTTTACTATGGGAGACACAACACAATTATTATGAAGTTGCAATCAAAGCAAAAGAGACATATTAAGGTTGAAATTCACCTTAAAGTGATCCTTACACGTATGTTTAGTTTCTCTACCATGCACAATATACAAGGTAATTGCATTCCACTCAAAATACTATACCGAGAAATACATATTTTGAGGTCACCGAATTCATAAGTAATATTTTTAGAAAAATTTCCGTTCTGTGTGTGTGCGTGTGTGTGCGTGCACGCGCGCGAATGCATAACTCAAAAATGAAAAGTCAACTAAGTACTGTTACAAATGTCTTTATTGACTCAAAATTAGTTACAAATAAAGGCTCTAAGTCACATCTTCAAATAATTCACTTGACGTTAGACAGTTTATGGCTGCACGCCATCCATGGGTCACGCACTACTGCACCCTAACACTCCAGTCACTAACAACTCGGCACACAACACCAATTCTCCCTTCTTTTTATAGCAAGAAAATGACGTCACAGAGATTCCTGGAGGTTCTAAAAGGTATCAGAAACCGAAGCTTGGCGTACAATCGAAGGTGGTGTTCCGAGGGTTCCTGTTGCGTCCTTTTCCGTGTTGTTTACGCGTCCCAGCTGTGATGACTTACATTCCAACTTCCGCCGCGAACCTGAGAGTGGTCACGTATATGAACGGTATTGTTACACTACAAAACTTGGTATTTAAGTATGGTATCTTTCAGAATCGTGACATAGAAATTTTTACGGAATTTTGGATTTTCTCAATAGGATTAACGATCTTGATTAAAATACTATTTATCAAAACTATTTACATATATAATCTTGAATTTACTGCAGTAAATTTGAAGCGCTCTTCATTCTGAATAGTTTTGAATAAATGGTAAACCGTAAGAGATAGACAAAATGTAGATCTCCATAAAACATACAATTTATGCCTAATACTTTTCTGGAGAGTTTTCTATTTTCAAGTTATTCTTTGCTATTGGTTTAAATTAGACTTTCCTCAAATAGAAATTCGTGAGTTTTTTTGTTGTTGTTGTTGTTTTTTTTTTGTTTTTTTTGTTTTTTTTTTTTTTGGAAGAGAAAGGAATTTCAGCACTTAGCAACCAGCTTTTAAAAAATTGCTTTATTTTAGCGTATTTCCTTATTTCTCTTGTATCCGCAAGGAAATAAGCTATAAAGCTATTCATGTTAAGCTTATATTGACTACCATGTATTAAATAAAAGAACAAGGTTTTGGAAGAATTTATTTGAGAGTGCTAAAGAATTCGTGAGAAGGGAACACATCAGACTTTTTCTTTATATTTTAAGCCTGTTTATCCATCAATTTGTTGCTTGGTTTGCAAGATTTTGTTAATTACCGTAAATAAAAATTATCGCTGAAATGCTTTAGGATGTAAAGGTGAAGATGTGCGTTTCTTGGAAATAATGTTAATTATTAAAAAACTAAAGAATAAGAAAAATATGTTCTGAATGTTTTATATGAAATAATTTATTTTTAAACGTTATTAATATGCTTAGTTTAGGATCTGACTTCGGGAAAAAAAGGAAATATACATACTGTTTTCAGTCAAATCCCATTTAATCCGTCGTGGCAAATTAATATTATTTTATCTATTACGTACCTACTTAGACTCAAAGGGTAAATGGACGATAAGGGAGGGCCAGACATAGTGTATTACGACATATTTAGATATATTGTAGCTAAGGGTGAGATGAGATAAAAGAACCATAGGAAGTTATCAGAGAAGCATGGAAGTACCTGAACTATCCAAGCTCGATGACCCGTTCCACTGATAGGTCGCCAGAGAGGGCGTGCAAGCAACCCGACGACCTGGGAGCCACTAGACGACCTAGCATGTATCCGTGCCATCTGCTCACACGAACATACTCCACAAACCAGGATTTATACTTGAAAGATAAGGAAACAGAATGAATTGGAAATAATGGAAACGAAATCGTGATAGATGAGAAACAACACCAGCATTCTCCTGTGACACCGGGGAAACTCGAGGGTCCATGGGTCTGCGTACGATGTCGCCAGGGATCGAACCAGGACCTTCAGAATGCGAGTCGCTCACATTACCGTGATGGCAGCTTGCTCCGTATACTTAAACTAGAGGAAGAATTGTTTCAGCCCGATAATTCACTAACGGGTAGCAGCGGAAATGTTTCGAGTTCCCAGACGTGGAAGAAATATTTTCAGAAAGGTTTTGTGTGGATTTGTGTATCTGTAAACAGAATGATCCAAAAATTAAAGAGGTTTAAATAACAAACTCGGAAATTGACAGCATCTTCCAAGGGCGCGACGCAACGCGACACGACACGACACGACACGACGCGACGCGACGCGACGCGACGCGACGCGACACGACACTTTTCAAGAAAATTCCCACACCTCAAACTGCCCTTTACATCAGCGGCTCCCAATTTATCCTTTTGATATGTCGCTTTTGAGATGTGGCAGTCCACTGCACCCCCTTCCATTTTTAATTGAAGAGAAGAATGTAAACCAAGGAAAATTAATGGAAGCAGTGTTTAAATAAGCGCAAATTTAACAAACATAATATGAAATTAACCAATGAAAGGAACGATTAATTAAGTCACATTGTTTATGAAGCAATTTAGTAATTAAATCACCATTGTTATGTCAGTGAGACGGTTGCTGCTGTTGTGCTTGATTAGATTTCGTATGTTTGGTATCAGATTTTACAATGCCGGGCTCTATGGTCTGGTAGTAGAGATACGTTATCCGATACATTAAAAAGTAAATATATCGAGGGGTCCCGGGTTTGATTCCCGAATGTAGGTTGGTAATTTGTCTTTATTCCCCATCCTCCTCAGATGTATGAAAGTGAGTGTGTATGTGAGTGATTTATCAGAACAAAATATTCTGATGTCTAAGTGGTCCTCGATGACCAAAGAAATAAAATTAAACAAATAAAATATAATTGATAATCCACAACGGAGATCACTTACGACAAGCAGTCGACATTATTTTTATTTAAATGAATATAGAATTTTGTTCATGCTAGTGTGGAATAATCTTACTAATTCCAAAACCTTCTGGGGCTCCCTAACTATGCCATACGCCCTCCCAGGTTGAGAATCACTGCTTAACATGGACATATTGAATGTTTCAAATTTGAACAAAGATTTTGATTCGAACACATGTTAAAATATTCTCATGAAAAGTAAAATGTATGTCTTGAATTTGCTTAGGATATTCTCTAAAATCTTCTTTACTGTGGATGCCTTTCATATAATCAGAGAAAGTCAAACACATTTTTTTGTTTTCTTTTTGTTTTTTGAACATTCGGTATATAATCTCTGTTCCTAGGGGTTACCTTATTCCACGAAGCTATGACGGATGCACTTCTGAAATAGAAGCCCCAGCGGCGGTGTCCATTACTTCCTATGTAAGTAATGGGGTAATGATGAGTCAAACATTTTTTTTTAACGCTCGGTATATAATCTCTGATCTTAGGGGTTACCTTATTCCAAGAAGCTATGACGGATGAATTTCTGAAATGGAAGCCCCAGCGGGCGGTGTCCATTACTTCCTATGTAAGTGATGGGGTAATGATGAGTCAAACTCATTTGTTGTTGTATTTTTTTTTTTTTTGAACACTCGGTATATAATCTCTGATTCTAGTGGTTACCTTATTCCACGAAGCTATGACGGATGCATTTCTGAAATGGAGCCCCAGCGGGCGGTGTCCATTACTTCCTATGTAAGTGATGGGGTAATGATGAGATGACGGTAGATAGAGAAAACGTGCAGATTTTACCGTAAATTCCGAACCAATTTGGGCCTCTGGGATACTCCACATGAGCTAGCGATTGCATGGAAAAGTAATGGAATTTTAAGACCAACATTGACCATAGAATTTGTTTTAGTCTGTAACAAAACATGTATGAAACTATTAATTCAAACTTGATTAAAATGGAATAGAATATTATGTAGCAAGAGTAAATGTTACTGAAATACGTATACATTTCTATCAATATCTAGGACAACTTGCAAACAACATACAAACGTGCAAGCTCCGCCGAACTCGCTGTACTCGTAAACGATGCAAATATGAGCATTTTTGGATAATTACACATTTGTTGCTTTTGCCGTCGAAACGGTGAGTAAGAAAGATAAAGATCTGATATCCCTTATAAGAAAAAACTTGATATCCCTTTCAGGGAATCATCGGTGCTCTAGTTTCTATGCCAGTGGCCATTGGTTTGGCCAACCAACGTGGTAATTTAGTTAGCATTTAAGTTAGCTCTCCAATGTTTGCCGAAAGTTTCATTCTTTCCATTGCTAGCATACATGCATTTCTTATACATTTTCATTCCTTTCTTTTATATTATAAATCTTTTAGATGAATAGTTTGCCTAATGTTTGTAAATATATACAGTTTTTATTTTTGTTGTGTTGCTACAATGCCTGTGTTACAAGTTATTTTTGTATTGTTGCAAAAATGTGTTATTTATTTTGTTTACACAGGCTTTTTTTAATAAAGTTATATTATATATAGCAAGATTACTTTAAACCTACCTCCCGTGATGTGAAAATCACGTGCATATATCCTAACAGTGTTTATATTGTATTTATCGCCTGGCCTTGCTTTTAACAGGTTTTGCACGTTGCTAGGAATGTGTAAGGAAGTTGTGCGCCAACAGATGCATGTCAGCGGGGCAAGGTTATAAGAAACAGTGACTAGAAACAAAAAGCTGTGCAACTAAGCCAATGTGAACATTTCTAATGGTTAATTACTTAACAATTTATTTTAAGATATTAGTGTAGTATTTGTAGTTACGAATTTATCTAAGATTCCAATCAGCACTATGAGCAAGTAATGCTAAGATTACTGAAAAAAAATTTACAATTCTATTGCAGTTATATAAATAATACGTCTTAATGGCAACATTAATTTGTTAGCAGTTACATTTCTTTATTTTTCCAATATTATTTATTTTCATACCCATCTACTTCATAAACTTTAAGGTAAATATTTGCTGTTGGTTATATGACCCATTTTCTAGAGATACACAGCAGCATACAGAAGCCTTAAGGCCTTACTAAAGCGTTTAAAATGCAAGTAACTGTATCTTGTCTTTGATGCTTGCAACAGGAACAAAAGTAGGTAACTTATTACTTCTTATGTTTTTGTAAAAATCAAACTAACAGCATCGAATATATCAGAAACAGCTATTTCTACAAAAATAGCTAATGTTAAATTATAACATTTTAATGGCATTTGCATTATTTGCATAAGTCAACTGCCTTGACTTATTGTTTTGTTTCACATTTAGATAACTTTATTTCAACCAGTATGAGGAGGATATTGCAGCCTGTTGGAGAACATTCAGAACATAACTTAAGTCATAATCTCAAATATATACCTATTCGATATCGTATTAAAAATCGCAATAGCCTCTTTTGAGAAAATAATTAATATTTCTCCATCTAAGGAGGAGTTTCGGTGAAAAAAGTTCTTGAAAGTCTTCATGTCTGCATTCTTGACAAGATTCAAAACATATTTATAATTAAAACTTGAATTTTAATTGGAATGCAGTTGTTGCTGAGCCGAAAGTAATGTTGTAATACATGAAATGTTTTATATGCAAACCCATATTATGGTGCAGTGACCTGCATGTACTGTACCGTCATGCAGCTTAGAGCAGAAAAGTGTGCGATATATCAGGAGCAATGTATAATCTGGGTCTATTTTAGTTGGTAAGATCGTATCAAATTTGTGAATTACGCAAAGCTCTACTATTACGTAACGGTGTTTTAACTAATGTTTACTTTCTCTACACATACTATGTCCATAATGTTTTGAGAAAACATTACACTCCACCCAAAAAGTCGATACCGAGGTTTAACCGGAAATATATGTTTTAGGGTCCCCTGCATCCAAAAAAAGCATTTTCAGAAAAAGGTGTGTATGTGTGTGTGTGTCAGTGACTGTGAACACGGTAACTCAAAATCGAAAAGTCAGTAAAATACCAAACTTGGTATTTAAGTTCAATATCTTCCAGGGATGCGACTCGGAGATTTTGATAAAAGTCCCCCACCCCAAACTACCCTTTGCATGGATTTTTTTTCGAAAAATGTTATTTTCTCTAACGATTTTGATTAATATATCATATAATAAAGGCATTTACCCGACAAATAAAATGTATATCTTGAATAAAGACTACTTTATTCAGGATGAATTTTACGGAATTTTGCGTAACTGCTAAACTGTTAGAGATGGACAAAAACTTCTGCACAAAAATTGTAGAGCACGTTACAACACATAAACTATGTTATATGCTTTTTTCGTGGATTTGATTGTTTTTGAGATATTCCTTGTTTTTGGTTACAGCTTTAAAAACCTTATTCTTTTTCCATACAGGAATTAAGTCAACTCCTGTCCATACAAATAAAGGAACTTCAGTCATATAGGAACCAGCTTTTGACTATTACTTTAATCTACGATACTCCCTTATTTCGCTTCTACTTATAGGGAAGCAAGTAATAAGGTTATTTTTGCTATTTTTTTTTTCTCGATTAGCATGAAGTATAAGCTTTTCAACAATCTGTTACAGAGATGGAGAGAAAGTCAAGTGAATGGAACACATAAGATTTTTTCAGAAGTATTTTATGAAACAAAGACATATAGCCTTTGGATTACTTGAAGTACAATCTAAAGATTGAGAGAGAATACAAACAAACGATTCCGTAGCATCAGATAACCATTTTGATTGCAAATCGCAACCATAACAGAAATGTTTTTCATAGTACGGAACATCGTTATGAATAGCTGGAATGATTTGATGGTGCAAATGAACCCTGGGTATACTCCATTTGAAGTACTCTTCATTTCAAGAGGAAAAAATATCCAAGCCCAATGAGCTGTCCTGAAAGGGAATCAAACCTGAAGCAGTTAGATAGCCAGCGAAAGCGCTACTCGTACACCGCAGCAGTAGAGGAAGTTTGTTAATTACAAACGCTATTGTGGCTTCACATTTTGAAGTGGGGGGCATGCGCATCTGGACTTGAAGCACCGCTTGGAGACCACAAAAAGGGGCAGTCGCTGAAGTTACCCCATGTGTGTTGTGGAAGCAAAAGAATTTCTAATAAAACTAGCCCCTCTTCAAGAAGAGGACACTCCCAAACTGTGTGCAATTACCTTCTCCGTCATCAAATATTTCGCTACCCCACGCGGTCCGGCAGTTAATTGGAAACACCATTCTGTTTAATGTAATATTCAGGCAGTTATCATGTTGTTCTGGACTTGCCAGTTTCGATCTATCGAGAGCTAAAAACTAGACCAGTTTCTGACTAGAATGGCCAAAGGCCGCACTGGAATGCTCTATAAGTTGTACAAACATAATTTGAGAGGTCATATTGACAGAATGAAAGCCGCAGTGCTCCGGGCCGGATTTCCTCTCGCGATGGAACACTGCATTATTCAACAACATCTGGGATTCTGGGAACATGTGCCGACTCTTTCTACATCAAGGGCGACGCAGCTACAGCATCCCTAGTCCCTTTTTGCCACAGATGTTATTATTTCATTAGCTTTCTCGTTGAACTACCTACTGAAAGTTAAGGGAAAACAAGTAAATTGTAAATAAGAGCTTTGAGGCGTTTCTTTACTAAAGAGTGCAAATATGTGGCTATGCTACTATAGGAGACGACAGAGCAGGTGAATCTGAGCATACTTAATAGATATCCTGAATGATAGATTAATTTAGGCTCAAAGAGGTAGGAATTCTTTTTAGCACGAGCCTATTATCCAAACAGTAATAATTCCAGACAGGTAGTTTGATTAAAATGCGCTTCCACTCGCCTCTCGCCTAGGCGACCCGGGTTCGATACCAAGCGACCACATGTGAGATTTTTGGTGGACAAAGCGGCGCAGGGGCGGGTTTTCTCCGGGTTCTCCGGTTTCCCCCACCATCGCATGCTAGTGGTGCTCATCTTCATTCCATGTATCACCAGTGTCATCGCCTGCGGTGCCATAAGTAATAAAAGCGGGCGTAAAACACTACGCAAAAAATATCTAGTGCGTATCTACTATTTACATGGTGAATAAAGAAGGTATTGCATTTCACCCAAAAATTCGATAGGTACCGAGATTTCCCCGGAAATACATGTTGAATCCAAAATACCTTTTTAACAACATTGTGTGTGTGTCTGTGTGTGTGTGGGGGGGCAGCAAATTTCAAAAATGAAATGTCTGTTAAATACCGAACTTAGTACTTTAGTTGAATATCTTTCAAGGATGCGACATGAAGACTTATAACAAACTCCCCCCCCCCCACTTGCAACAACCCTTTACATAGAACATTTTCGAAGATTGTTATTTTCTGAGGAATACCTCTAACGACATGTTTAAGATATTTTCATAAGAAATAAAATTTATATCTTGCATTTTCTTGGAATAGTGTCTGAAAACCTCTTTATTCTGGATAACTTAATTTTGTGTAACTGGTAAACCGTAAGAGATAGACAAAAACTGTAGATCTCATTAAAATGCACTATTTATAGCATATACATTCATTTTCATTTGTAGATTTAACCGTTTTTGAGATAATCGGAGATAATGATTTGTGTTTAATCTATTTAACTTTTCTCAAGTGGGAACAATGGTTTTTGTTTTTCGTCTTACTCTTATTTACTCCTAGCAAGTAAAGAAAACCGAATTTCAATTGCTTCACTTAGCGATCGTTTTTTAAAATTTTTGGCTATCGCTTTCCCTTATGTCTCTCCTACTTACACAGAAGCAAATAATACGACCAATTCTATTAATGGTTATCTCAATTAGCATAATGTAGATAAAAGAATAATATTTTGTGAGAAAATTTTGTTTTTGGAAGAGCTAAACAAAGTCAAGTGAATGGAACACATAAGATTTTATTCATCCATTTGTTTCTCAGTTACTAGGAGGCTCGGGAGTGATGTCACTTGGTGTATTAGCGGTTTTTATCTCCCACTGAAATTACGATATTTAGGTGATGGTCTGTGAAATCTTGAAAATGCACAATATGTAAGATATCTTATTGTATTTTATTTAAGTAATTTGTGTGTAATAATACTAATCTCTTTGTCACACATCAAAATGCTACTGGTATGGTTATTTAAATAATAATTTGTTATGACTTAAATGCATTGTTCCAATAAAAATGAGCCACGCGATGCAGTTCTCAAAATACCTTTATATAAAAATCTAATTTTACAGTCAATGGGTATACAATATTTTCCATATTAAAATGTTTTATATTTGTTCTGATAAGTGAAGAAAAGTCGTTGCTTTTAGTACTCTCCAAAACACTTTATTTTTCAAAATTGAATAATGTATTTATCAAAATTGGATATTTTGAAAAAGTAATATCAGCATATTCTTTACTGTGATTTTTATTGAAAGTATACTAACTTTTAAAAAAATAGTGAAAAGTTGCATTGTGTGATATATTTTTAGTATGGAAAAACGTTGGAAAAATGTTGCTAGAAAATAAGGTTTAAAGTTGGGCGCGACTATTAATAAGCATGCACCTACCCATCTCTGGTTTTTGTTAATTGTTAGATAAAGTTTACCAAGTTGGGAAAACTATGTATTTTCATTAAGTTTAGAATTTATTTCATTTCATTATGAAACAAAATAATTGCTTTAGTTTGCAGAAATTTGGTCAAATTACACACATACATCACTTAAAGGGGATGAAATTCCAGGTCAGGTCTGTCTCGACTTTGTTTACAATGTGTATTTTCTAGGGTCACGTAAGCTGCACACCTGTTTTATAAAAATGATACAGAGGATAGAGGAATAAAACATAGGGGGACTAGATTACTAGGCTACCACCCTCCACCAAGACGAAGGAATGAATTGAAGGGACGATAGCAGGCTGCAGAAGATCAGAAGATGAGACACACTATTGCAGCTTCCCAGAAAATGTAATGAACGACTCACGCAGTCAGGCAAACCACTAGTGTCCACGGTACATATTAGAGCAAGTTTTTATGGCGCAAGCATTCGGCCCCGACTCATGCTAGGGAAGTATGCGTAAAATATCAGAAGAAAATGAAATGACTGGGTCAAGTGGAAAACGAAAACATATTTGAGAAATCTATGATTTCAAAGGTGAAAAATAGTAGATGAGAAATTGCTGCAGCATTTGCCTAATTACCTAATAAAATACGAAAAACCCAAACTCAAAGTTGGGGGTCAATGGCAGTATTTCCCGAATGGAAGTTTAACGTGCTAACGAGGCGATAACTTATTGTAACATTGTTTGAGTATGTGTATATACGATATATATAATATTTGAAATGTTGTGTATATAACCGTACTGAAAATCCCCAATTTGAGTTTATAAAAGTGTGAACATGTAACGCGTAGTTAGAACAAAATTAAAACTTTTCAGTTTATTTTAGTCATATTAAAATATAATAAAAACACCGTGTTTCGCACACTAGTGCAATTAATTAAGATTAGAAATCAGGAATTAAATGTACTGTTTAAGTACATATTTTAGATTCTGTTACGAAATGTTTTAAATCTCAAATGCTTGATTATTTTAAGCAGTTGTTACGTTACAGAACCAATTGGGATGGTTCAGGTGGTAGCGTTTTTAATACACATTCGTTAGATCCCGGTTCAGGCCCTCGTATACCCATTTGCACGTTTTAAAGTCCTTTGTATCCAAAAATACATTTTTTGTGGCAGTGTGTCCTCTGTGTCTGCGAACAATAACTCAAAAACGAAGACTCGGTAAAATACCAATCTTGGAATTTATATTTTACATCTTCGAAGGATGCAACCTGAAGATTTTGAGGAAAATACCCTCACTGTAAACTACACTTTACATGGAAAAAGATTATAAAATTTTGATTTTATCAAAGATGGCTAACAATTTTGTTTAAAATACCTTTTATTAAAGAAAATAAAGATCTCATTAAAATACTCTTAAACGTTTTTTCGTTGAGTTGACTCCTTTTTAAGATATTCCTTATTATTAGTTTAAGTTTTAATATAGCTAAACTATTCACATACGGGAGTTAGTCAAGTCCTGGCAATGCAAAGAAATGGATTTCATGAACAAGGCAACTATTTTTTAAAATATTATAGAGTATCTTTTTACCCTAGTGTATTTCCGCTATTATTTAATTCACACACACACACTCTCTCTCACACACACACATACATTCACGCGCGGGCGTGCGCGAACTTTATATCAAATACATTTCTTGAATTTGAGTTCCTAGAACATATACTTTTGAGTGCAATTTGGTAGTGAATCATTGTTACAACGTAATAAGTGCATAACACAGAAAGTGAAAAGGAAAGTAAAATACATTTTCAAGTCTGAAACACTGCTAATTTTTAGGTATTTCTACAAAGCTGGCAAGTTTGTTGGCAGTGACTTGTCTTGCCCCACATCAGCCCCAGGTGGGGAGGGATGACTTCCTGCCTAGCTCTGAAATATTAAGTGAAAACTTCTCATTACTCTTGCATAAGTCTCCTGTATAACATCCAGTTGATAATACGTTTTACACTCGCTCCTGGGGGCTATGCAATTTTATACACGCATTGTATATAGCCTTAAAGGGAGGTAGTCATAAAACTGGAAGCTGCTAATATGCCTCCTTCCAGCAACGCATCCAAATGTGTGTAAATGAACTTCCCTAAAATATAGATAAGGAAATTGAAAATATACTCCTTTGGGGCAAACTTTTACGAAAATATGTCAGTCATTTCAATTTCCGATTTAATAAACTAAAACTGGAGGCATTTTTTCGGCTTGAGTGCAATGGTGCTGAGGTCAAATTCTTCTTTTTCTTCTTCTTGATTCCCATGTCGTCCTCCGTGGTTACCACGCTTACTTCTTGTATCCAAGGTCACAGGTTCAAGCCCGACGGAGTTCGAAGGAATTTTTTCTGGTGTAAAAATCTTTAGTATGACTTCCTTCGCAAGCGAAGTAAAGCCGTTGGTCGCGTATCTAGATTTACGTCACGTAAAATAACCTCAAGTTTGCTGTTAAAGAGGCCTCTGAGCAAAACTACGAGGTCTTTCACGCCTAACATTGAATGGTAATATAAGAGCAGCAAATTTAAAGAGTATCGATAAATAAAACTGCATTTCTATTTAAATTTGATCAACAAACCATCATCGTCACCATGAGAAATAAAGAAGAAGATACATTTAAATTGATAATTCTGAAATGTAAACGTCCTGTAATGGTTTTCTTTCTTCATCAGTTCACAGCAGTTCTACATAAGCATTCAAATAGAAACTTACTGTTCTTTTATTCAGTTCCCTCGTACAGAAGCGTTTCTTTAAAGCAACTCATTGCCAGTTAAATACGCAAGAAATACTGTTACAGTCGCCTCAAAATGGTGAGCATGGTTCCATAAGATTAAGGGAGGTGATAGATTCGATAATAAGTGTAAAGAAAACTTTATCTGTTATATTCAAATGTCTTTTTCAAGATTTCATTTTTTTATATTTACATACTTTTTAAAATATTCTAGAAAAATATGTTTCTATCTAATTTATATTGATCAAAATAAACGTTTGAAACTATATCATTATCCATTTATTTGCGGGTACAAAGAGAATGCAGGATGCTAAAAATAGTTTGTCAGATGTTTGGAAAGCGCATGAGTATATGCTAGCTTAGAAATTCCTTATTCTTTCTATGACATTGAATGGTGATATCTAGTCTAAAGTCTGATTAATTCTGACTTCCAACCAAGAACAACGAACATCACGAAAATGGCTAAGGCCGCAAAAAGTTAAATGAAATAAAATGTGTGTTTTAAAATGAGTACGCTTTTTCTGTTTTAAATTTTTGTCTCTCTCGTATGTTCTACAAATATTAATTACTATTGAAAATTCATTCCGAACGAAGAGACAACACACACACATATATTAATATTCATGTAATCGTCTTAAATACGCAGTAAACTAATAAAAACCGTAAGAGCATCGAAAATAGTACGGCCTGCTGCATTTGGAGGTTAGTTTGGAGAGGGAGATTATCCTGAAAATTATCGCATGACATCCTTATAAGACATCTAACGCAAGTAATATGTACTGGGAAACAAAGCACCAAAAGGCTTCGTTAGATATAATGTCAATGTTTGCCATATAGGGTGATTGTTTCATTCCTGCGTGTTTATATTTTTAAATGTTAACGTTATGAGTTGACGGCACGAGTATAAACTACAACTGCTTATCAAGGAATTTGCGGGAACCATGTGGTATCGATGAAAAGGTTTTCTTATTCACGGTATAGATGCAGCATGATACTGCAATACTCGACTATGCATGCAGCAGAATTTATTTGCTCATACTTGACCTTTTTATTGTTTCATTTATATAGCCACCTTTAACATCTAAGGTCATATCGGGAGCTTTGCACTTGAAACAACTCGTTGTCTGTAGGTTCTTTCATTTTATTTTTCTCTAACACACACATTCACTCTCACCTACATACTTCCAGCCTCTGTGGGGGATAGGGAATAATTCCGGTTAAAGAAAAATTACCCGCCACAGCCGGGAATCGAACTCGGGACCACCGGGAAGCAGTCTATACTTGACCTTTGTTTTGCCATCTGTGGCGAAATAGAAGATACTTTTATATATGGTATATGATCTCCCTAGAACCAAATGAAGAAAAGAAACAGAGAAATAATTAATGTATGAGGACTATCCTACCCAGATAAATGTTTATTCCTAAGTATTAATATCTACTAAGAGCTGTGTCCTGTTATCTTCACAAAACATGTCTACAGTCCCTTACTTTTGAGATTCTCACCCACTCCTCTTGGCCATTTAAGTGCGTTTTATCAAGCTAGGAACTGCTATCATTTAATCAGGTAGCTCCTGAACTCCCTAAGGCCACTATTAACCGTGCACAATTATTTGACGACGGTGTAGTGGCACATTGAGCTAAATTGAACCCATTAGCAGTGAGCGATTGGTTGCTCAACTGGAAAAAGTTGTAAAACTAGTTGTGAACTGTGTCAGAGCGTTGCAACTGCACCTTCAACTTTCTCCGTCCCAACAAAGTCGGGAGCTTTGTAGGATAATATACAGCCAATATACTGGACGAAAGTAGTATTACTGCGCGCACACGCTTCTCGCAGTTCTTAGCACAAAACAAACAATCCAATTTATGTGAATTGTGATACGTGATGAGCTATTTTGTAGTTTTATAATGTGTTAGTGTTCTATCATGGCTAGTGACAGAGTATTACTATTGTCGATATTGAAGGAACTGCAAATAATGTTGTTAATACATACAGTAGTTAAAATAATCTGTGTTCCATTCACATGAGTTTCTGTACATCTCTGTAATGAATCATAGTTAAAAAGGTTATTGTTTTTTCTACTTCATGCTAATATATATGCTTTCTTGTAAATAGATGGCAAATAAGAGAATAAACTAGGCTAAAAAGATTGTCAAATCTTTTAAAAGCGGGTTACCATATGGATAAAATCCATTTTTATTTTTTTTTTTTTTTTTTTTTTTTTGCATTGCAAGGAGTTGACAAATTCCCATATGTGACAAGTTTAAAAAGTTTTTTGGGTGGTAAGTTTTTGTCTATTTCTTACCGTTTACTAGTTATGCAAAATCCAGCAAAAATCATGCAGAATAAAGAGGTCTGCAGAGGCTTTTCCCAGGAAATTCAAGATATACATTCTATTTATCGTGTAGATATTTTTAATATTTCAGTAAAAATGGTTATATTTTCTTGAGAAAATCAAAATATCTATAAAATGTTCCATGGGTGAGCGAATTTTCTTTAAACTCTAACTCCTTGGAAGAAACTAAACTTATATACCAATTTTGGTATTTTACCGACCTTTCGTTTTTGGGTTATAATGTTCACAGACACACGGACACAAATGGACCTTCTTCTAAAAATGCTCTTTTGTTGCATACAGGAGACCCTAAAGCGTCTATTTCCGGTGAAAACTCGGCATTGAATTTTAGTGGAATACAACACCTTCTGTATTCATTATGTACACAGTATGTATAGAGAAATCAAAAGTATTTTACCAAGAAAAATATTATCAACAGTGTCTAGTGAAATCCTGACATGGACTCGGAATTAGCAATTTCGAAATTATCTTACTCAACGCCTTTTCGTTTTAATGAGAAAGGTAAGAAGGAGGAGGTCCACGCTACTCAATGCCATATTTAAAACTGACAAGTACAAAAACTATTCAGAAATACTGCAGTTAAACATTTAACATCTTTATAAGATTCCTTGATCGTTAGTTATCAATTAGTTTTTAATACTTCCAATAGCCTCTTATTAGACTGAGTACACACTCTACCATGTTTCTCAGCATGTGATGAATTGCACAAGTTTTATTTTCTCAGAGAATAATTTTAAAACAATAATTGCATCTACTATAATATTAAACGTGTCCCAGTCAAACACACCATATCTCAAAACGTAATTTCTTATTGGGCTTTCCCATATTTCTTTTATCAGGACATAGTTGTGTACTTGCAGAAGGATACCTGCGAGTTCCTTGTATCGTGACCTGCCTTAATTAAATACTTTAAGAAGAAAAAATTTGTATTTCATTGTAATATACCCTCTTACACAAGATACAATTATCTCGTATATAAAATTATTAAATATTCTTACCCTCTCCATGTTTCTAGTATGTAATACTTAACTATTTCATGGTCTTTGTTGACTATATCCACGTTGACTATATATGGAATGTTAAAAACTATATCAGAACACATTATAACAGAAAAATGTGTAAACATTTAAAATTACTTCTTTGCAATTTTTACAGTGTCCTTTTAATGCCCCCTTTTCAGCAACAGGTTTATTAACATTATTTTCTCCAGTATTATAACTTACATACTCTTTTTAATTGAATCTGATTTGCTGTTGTGTTATTTTAATATTTAATTGTATTTTGTTGCCTTTCGATTGTCGTGTGTCTTTCATGAATTAGAATTTGGCGCTCTTAGAAAGAAGAAATGAAATAATGATATAGAGACAGATGCAGTATGTTAAGAAAATATAAAACTAGTTGCTTTGAAACCCATAAATGAACATTATAATAATGAAAATTAGATTTTCTTAGGTTTTCTTTAATGAGTTATTTTACACGCCTATACACCAGGTATGTCTTTTATTTTGGGGGTCCATTTTGACGTAAACCCAGCATGAAAGGAGCATCACCCTAAACCTTTTATAATAAAAAAACTTAACAAATTTTAACTCTGGTTCCGTAGCGTCGGCACGAGAAAGTTTCCAACCACTGAAAGTTCTGAAATCGGCTTTGTGGCGGTATACTTTAATCATAGCTCTTTCAAATTTTCTGACGCATGGTGAGGGAAGCATGAGGCGGTGTCGGCCATACTGGGCTGTTCTTTGGAATTCCTTGGCTCTGTCTAGCCCAGTGATTGTTTTGCTTTAAAGCTGAAATAGATTTACATTCTTTGTGAATAGAAACATTATTTTGGTATTTGTATCGCTTTGGTACCAATTTTAATGTATGATTACATTTGACCCAAAATTGCTATTGCTCATTTTACTGGTTATGAAGACGTGCTTTGTTATCCACTAAATAAATAAATAAATAAAAGTTTTAAAATACAGATGAAACTCTGAGCGAGAGGTAAGAAGAAACTGTAAAAGATTCTACATCAAAAGTTGTATAATAATAGCAATTCATTCTTAATGTCAAGAACGCTTTAAAGTTGGTAACATTTTATGGAAATTTCACCACTCTAATGTGGTTTTAAACGTCGAAAATATTGTTTTTCCCCCTTTAGATTAAAACTACTATTAACTGAGACATTGGAATAAATTTTAAAATACTTTAAATTATTAAATATGGTATTTTAAATTTCTGGTAAAGTGATGATACTAAGAACGATAGGGTGTATCAAGTTGGAGGAAACTTCACTTTTAATTGACTAGATGTTTAGATGACAACATGAAATCATCTAAAACCAATAACGATAATTTGTAAACGGCAGCACCCAGTTACCAATTGACAGGACATTGATCTCATTTCTGGGAAATTGACAAGTGTAAATAATTGATAGAAAGCATTCCTAGATACTCATTAGCAAGAAACTACATTATTTTTAACTTTAAATGTTAGTTAGCATTAACAAATAAAAAGTAATAACAATTTATGAATACATGTCTTATTAGCAGTGGTTAGAAATTTTTGCATATTGTGAATTATAAGTAGTTCATTCAGCACATAATTTCCTAGGATGCGAAATAGCATGTGAGTCTCAAATAGGCATTAATAATATAATCAAATTGAATTACATAATAGAACCTTTAAAACAATTATATAGTATTATCTTGATAATATAAAAATAAAATAATAATAACTTAATTCGGGTAATAGTTTCTTTCCTTTACTGCCCTTTGTGTACTAAATAAAGTGTCTGTTACAATCTGTAGAAATTTAAGTTTGCCTTGACTGCTGTATGATTTTGAGATGGAAAGAAATGTTTGAACTGACAGTACCTGATGTAGAAAGAGGGTGAGAGAAAAGAGGCAACTTTTAGAAAGTATAGACATCATGGACATGCAGATCTAGCTCCCCTCGCCGTATTGAGATTGCGTTATCTTCCGGCAGAAGGCATGTCCGGGTAGGATGACTCCCAATGTTGACAGGTAGATGCGCTAAGAGCACGTTGTTTCCGAGTCTCGAGGGGGATAAACTCCTGCTGCTGAGGGTCCGGTAGCCAAAGTGACTACATTAGTAGATACACGTGATCTCTCTCCGAAGCTTCTCAGTATTCCATCCACTGACCACGCATTTTGACGCCGCCAGCGATGAGGGCGTCTGTAGATACTTCTGCCTCGACAAACAGTGTTTTTATATCTCCAAGCAATGTTCCAAAATCTGTTTTCACATTTTGATGATAGAGCTCTTTTATATCGACAAACAATCTCGTATATAAACATGACTTGACGAAAGAATATTGAGTTTTTCTTTGCAACTAGGACTTTTTGTTCCCATTTATCTAAATGTTCCTTTCAATTTTAAGTTGTTGAAATATGCTGTGTTCATGGTAGCAAATTTATTCCCATTTGCAATTAATAAAAATATATGTTGAAGTTTTGTTTACACAGCGTTCGTTGAAGGATCTCTTAGCTTACTATAGAACACAAAACATCTCACTATCGAACTTGGTCACCATCAATAGCTTCATTGATAAGGAGTTATTACATTTATGTATCCTTTATTGTCTCCATATTTTATTCCCCTTGCTTTACATTTTACCTTTTGCTGATATTCCTCCTTACATTCCTGTGTTTTCTTTTTAGGTAATTTAATATGCTCCATTTTCGTTGAATTATGTTCCAAGTCTATTCATTCCAAAACTCTAAGTGACCTTAAAAGTATCATTTCTGAATCTTTGACATTTTATATTTACTCATACTATTGCAGCATCGATAGCTTCAAATGCTACTGATCAAACGTTTCATAGTTGAAGCTGATGTAATAAATCTATTGTGCTACTAAACACATGTATATAATTTTCTCACAATTACAGCTAAAAGTGTTGAAAAATCACTGCAAATGAACCATTATAATAATAAACTTTGAAAAACATGAGGGACATAAGCTGTAGTAACGGTTGTTCTTTATGGATATTAAAATTAAATTTTTACTGTTGATTTGACCGCTAAAATTAAAATTCTTTAAATTGTACACAGATGACTTTTAAAAACGCTGTACATATTTAAATTTCTAAAGATATTCAGTAGAATTTTAAGTGCTGAACAGGTGCTTTATTATTTTTAGATTAATACGGACATAAAAATATACAAGCCTAGCCTAAAAGTTTCACATAATAATGATAAGTGCTAGCTACAAATTAATAATTAATTCTTTCGTCCCAGTTTTCGTTAATCTTTTTTCCTTATACTAATTTCTTTAATTTTTGCTGTATATCCTAGAAACGCTGGTTTCGTTTTACATATTGCAACATTATTTTTAGTTTTCGCTGGAAAATTGGGGCTCTTAATTTCCTGAAATATAAGAGAATTGCAAGTGCTTGGAACCCAAAATATAGCTGGTTTATACACATTTATCTAAATGGTCTAAATGGTCTATCTCGTTGCTTTAATTGGATACTTTTCACTTGCAACAAGCACGAAACTGTCACGGAAAGCTTTTTAATCTGTGTCTCGATATTGCCCATCTGACGAACTGTTATTAAAAGAATGGTGTTTTTTCACATTGCCCGGTTATGCCGTTTTTCAGGCATCTAGAAATCAAAAATGCTTTCTTCTTCCTATTTCTAAAACAAGTTCATTACTGATAATTCGTTGTTCTTTCATACCAGTAACCTTGTGTAGGGTAATGTTTGAAAGGTACAACAAACAGAATGAACAATGCAATGCTGTAGCCACAATTTGAGCTATAGATCTTCTGGTTTTCACATGCTTCTCCAACCAAAACAGCTACCATGTCAAAATACCGGTACGACACATTCACATTTTTCCAGTTAGTTATCAGAGGAACCAAATCACACTTAGATGCCATTGCCGTTTTAAAACGTTGTAAGGCTTTGTGTAGTTTAATCCTTCTTATATACAATGAAATTTAAGATTTGATCGCGATTTACCACTCTGTTGGTGCGTTTACTGTTATGCCATATGTTGGAAGTTGCTCAATAGTTAGAGTAACCAGGCAGAAACCGGAAGATACGTAGCTCAAATCCCGGCTATGACAGCTTGTCATTCCTTTTTCTGCCCATTTTACATGATTTAACCTCCTTTATATATGCTTACATTCCAAATATTTTGTATCACTAAACCGTGCAAATTTTGCTGCTATACCATATTGCTACACTACCTTAGTTTTGAATATCCTCGTAGGCTTTCACGGCCAGTGCTATTATTGGTAAAATAAAGCATGTCCGGGATTGTAGGCCGTGGTCGAATATTAAAATTATTAAAACTTGACGTTTCGTCCTCAGCTGTGAAGGACATCTTCAGAACTGAAGCTGGGCAGAAACGACTGCAGATTCATGGAGCAGTGAACGGCATACTGTTGATATAGTGGGAGGGGTGTAACTGGACTGCTGTGTTCTGATTGGATGTTGGGCTGGCAGGTGCGAAGACACTGTAAGGCAGGAATCCAGGTCTGGTTGAGCTTAAATCCGTCTTCTCTATTAAAATTATTGGGATGTTTATATATTTCTAAGGATTCTCTGACCATTCTGGGGTAATAATATTTGTTAGTTACGAGGACTTCTGTTTTTTCAAATAATATGTCATGTTTGTCTAAGACGAGGGCATGATCTGCAACAGCTGATTTAACTGTATGGCCGAGGCGACAGCATCTTTTGTGTTCGGCGATGCGGGTTTTTTATGCTGCGTTTTGTTCTGCCTATGAAAGAAAGGCCGCAAGTACAGAGTATTTTGTAAACACCGGCGGTAGAGAACGGTTCCAGTGGGTCTTAGGCTGATTTGTGAATTTGTTTTAATTTTCGTGTTGGAAATATTTATAACGGTCTTGTTTCTGTTAACTTTAGTCTCGCGTCTAGACTGATCTAAGCGTTGAAATTTGCTTATCTGTTTGGAAGTACAGGTAGGTGTTGTAATTTCCATACACCGAAAAGAAAGTATATCGATCGATCTTGACCCAATCGTTGGCATGTAGCGCATTATTGAGAGTTAAATGTGACGTCATAAGATGTCGGTCGTTCATAGCCAATGTCTTTTTTTTTTTTTTTTGTTTTATTTTTGTGTAGCATATACGTTCACTATTAATAACACCGGCCGTGAAAGCCTACAAGCATATTTAATTCGCCTCTACAGGGAGGAAGTGTTTCGACGATTTCGTCGTTTAGCAGATCTGCGAAAGAAGAACACACGACTGCCATCGTCTTTAACATTCTTGTTGCGGTGCAGAGACAGTGGTTTAATTCCATCATTTTTAAGAGTTAAAAGATATGTTCTCTCTGTTCGTGCCCACAGAATATACAACCGAACGGAAGGGGCCAAGCTCCCACGTGAATTGTCTCAGACAATACGCATGGAGACGACTTGGATTTTGTACAAAGCACGCACTCCTAAAACAAATATTTCAATGAAAGAACGACTTTCTTTAAAAAACTTCAACACAGATAGTAACATTCTCATTTTACCGGGTGACCAAGGATCCGCTACTGTTGTTATGAACACAAATGACTACCAACGTAAGATCAGCGATATTCTGGATCCTACTATTTACAGAAAATTACCACGTGATCCTATTGCAAGAGTCTTAAGGACTACCAACAAGCTAATAAAGGATTCTCCGACCATCCCGGCTGAAAAGAAAAGCTACCTTGTACTTTCAGAGGCAAGGTCACCCAGGCTATACGGACTGCCCAAAATCCACAAAGATAATGTTCCATTAAGACCAATCGTCAGTGCTATTCAGTCTCCAACGTATTTCGTTTCCAAATACCTGGATTCACATTTAAAGCCGTATATTGGAAATACGAGCAACCACATTAATAATTCTATCGACTTTGTAAACAAACTCAAACAAATGAACTACGCCCCTACAGACATCTGGTCAGTTTAGATGACACATCTTTGTTCACCATGGTGCCCATTCCTGAAGTTTTAAATCACATTAAAGATATTTTCCCGAAAGATATAGTGGACCTTCAGACATTACCTCACGAGCACCTACTTTCAGTGGAACAATGAGTATTTCGAATAACTTGGCGGAGTTGCTATGGGTAACCCGCTAGGGCCTGTAGTAGCTAATTATTTTATGGAACATTTTGAAACTACGGCTCTAGAAACTGCTAAGAAAAAGTCGACTTGCTGGTATCGATACATCGACGATGTTTTTGCCAAATGGCCCCACGGGAACGCTGAACTGCAGTCTTTTTTTCTGCATTTAAATAATATAAATCCAATTTACGATTGAGACAAAACACGACAACAATCTCCCATTTCTAGATGTTATGGTCACAAAAGAACCAAAAGGCAGACTCGGTCATTCTGTTTACAAAAAAAAATACCAGTTAGCTGCGATCAATACTTGCACAAGGTCTCCAACCACAATCCACAACAGAAATGAGGTGTCATTAAAGCCTTGGTTGAACGTGCCAAAATATTTCTGAGCCGCAGAATTTAAATAATGAATTTAAACGCCTGGAACAAGTTTTCGCCCACAATGGCTATTCTAAAAAAGAATTTAAACGTGTCATTCGCCCTAATAAATCTCGAAAGGAAAATACTAAATCAAATCCAAATAGAGCTAAAGTCTTTCTGCCATACTTAAAAGGTGTCACTGACAGAATAGGCAAGCTACTAAAAAAACATAAAATTAAAAATAATATATCTTCCAACACGAAAATTAAAACAAATTCACAAAGCAGCTAAAGACCCACTGGACCCGCTCTGTACCGCCGGCGTTTACAAGATACCCTGTACATGCGGCCATTCTTACATAGGCACAACGAAACGCAGCATAAAAACCCGCATCGCCCAACACAAATATGCTGTCGCCTCGGCCATACAGTTAAATCAGCTGTTGCAGATCATGCCCTCGTCTTAGACAAACATGACATATTATTTGAAAAAACAGAAGTCCTCGCAACTAACAAATATTATTACCCCAGAATGGTCGGAGAATCCATAGAAATATACAAACATCCCAATAATTTTAATAGAGAAGACGGATTTAAGATCAACCAGACCTGGATTTCTACGTTACAGCGTCTTCGCACCGGCCAGCCCAACAGCCAATCAGAACACAACAGTCCAATTACTCCCCTCCCACTACCTCAACAGTATATATTGCCGTCCACTGCTCCATGAATCTGCGGTTGCTAGTCGCTCCTGCCCAGCTTCAGTTCTGAAGATGTCCTCTACAGCTGAGGACGAAACGTCAAGTTTTAATTATTGTAATAATAATCTTAATATTCGACCACGGCCTACAAGCACGGACATGTTATATTTTACCTTAGTTTTATTTATTTCTTTCAAGGTTCAAGTAAATATTTAATTTTATATTCAGAGATTTCTACTCCTATTGAAAAGTTTTCTGTGATAATCCTTTCGATAAGTTTGATAATCCTTAATGATGTGCAGAAAATATGCTTAATTATATTGCCAAAAGTAGATTTAATTAAAGAGTTCATTTTTAGCAAAACCGGATGGAGATTTATGATCCCAAAATTGGTATGGGCATACAGAAGTATAATTCTTACTAATTTTTACTCAAAAATTGATATAGTTGCTAGAGCAAGAGAAAATGAATCAACGTCCACAACCATATCTACATCAATCCTTTTCCAAACATTCGCTCTTGCAATGTATGACCGTTTCTTGTTACCATCATTGCAGATTGTTCACTTTGACGTCAAAGCCACAACCTCACTCTGTTTACACTGCATCGTCACACAATTAAAATGATGTATTCTGCGATCATATGAAATTCTGATGTTGCCAGATAGATGAGCCGGGGGGGGGGGAGGTTGATCAACACAGCAGGACTCCAACGCTGAATGCATTCTGATGCTTATGCCATGCTGAATATGCAAACGGTTTCATAATAAATTATTCTAGTGAATGCCCAAAATGTACACGAACTTTTCGATTTCGTGCTTTTGGTTTCTTTAGATATTCACAGTACACGTCTTAAAGAATTAATGCCAGTGTCCTTAGATATACTTGCAGCATGCGAGAGTGTATCTGATCTAATAGCATAGCCTTTAAAAGTATGGTTGCAGGTGATCCTAGTGGAATAACCCTTGTAATCGAAGTTATCAGTGTAACAAGTTTTTAACATGTCCCGTTCGGGGCGCAGAACAATGGTTAGTTAATTTTCAGAGTCTTATGTTTTACCCCAGGAAGGAGCTTTCAAGACATCCATTGAAACAAGGTTTCGGAAAGCCAAATATGCAATTATCGCCTGCAAAGTCTTCCTTGATGTGCCGCACTTGATTGACAGCTGTTTGTTCCTACGCTATGCGATGATTCGCTCTAATAAGTTCAATGACGTGAACGTCGTCAGTTGCAGGACGTGGCCCTACACTACGTATGTCCTTTGTCACACAGTTGCTGAACCACGTTTATTACTAGTAGGAACAGTTACATCCTACAGTATTGATGTTGATACATTGATCGTCGTAAATGACTTGCCATCTCCGATGACTTTTTATCGGGTATCAGTTAAAAATCTTGTCACAGCACGCTATTTCAGACATAGTGACATACTCTGCCGCTATTCTCCACACTACTATACAGAGCTCCCTACTCGCGGTAGGAGCGACATTTCCATCAATGAAATGGAAAAGAATCGAAGTAAGGGGGCATAGCTAATTCGCCAAAATGTATTCATAGTAACTTAAGAAATTAGGTCGATACTTTAGTTTGTTTTTCACTCTCTAATATGGTTCTATACGAATATTTAAATAATTAACACACTTTTAATGCCCGTTCCTTCAGGAAACAGTTGCACGTTTAGCATGTAAAAAAGAAGGAAAACTTAAAAGAAATGTAAAACAAAAGTTGTTATGAGCATAATTCTGAAAATAATTTATTGCTGAATCACAAGATAAAATTAACTTATTGCTCGAAGAGGCTTTTTCCTGCTTCGATGAATGCCCTAAGCCTGTGTTTGATGCTAGTGTTGCAAATTCCTGGAGTGTTTCGTATTTTGTCAAATCCAATATGCATACACTCTCTCTTGCACAGAAATCGCATAAATTAGGGATGAAGTAACCCATTGAATTTAAATCATAACATCGGGCAAGCCATGCTATGAATCGACCAATCTATCATAAATTAATTCAACAAATTAATACTATCCGACTGTAAATGTGCTGGCGCACCATCATTAATTTGAAGGTCGTCCAGAGGCATATCATCGATAAATAATGCAACTTGTTTCTGAGAAACTCTAGGTACGTTTCTGCATTCAGGCGTGGAGGAAATAAATGCGCACCAATAAGACGATGGTGAGTGAGTTAATACAGATGTTTAGGCAGAATCTGTTGTTGTCTATCTTGTCGTACTTCATGGGCGTTTTCATAGGAGTATGAAAACTGTAGATATCGTCACGAGTAAACTCGCTCATCAGTGGACAAAGTGCATGTTAAGAAATTCATAAATAACACAATTCTATAGCATACAATGGCAGAAAGCTCTTGGTCCGTCAAATTTAATCCCTGTACCCGCTGAAGGTCATACCAGTACTGAGTTCAAAACTAGCTTGATCTTCCAACATCAGAAACAATTCTCTCAAATGAGCTCTCTCAAACTTGGTGAATTCGTAAGAATGTTTCTGAACAAGGTAATTTTTTGTTATGACACCTTACTACATAGAGCTAGCGTGCTCGTAATATATTTTCATTTGCAAGGCGATGCACGTGATACATATCAGTCGGTTCATTCACAGAATACACTATCTTCTGCCTTCCGTGCTCCGCAACAAACAACAAGTTCAACAGTCAGCGGACAACAATTTATTTGAATTAACTATTAATTATTTGCTTTACAACAATCTAAGCAATCAATCAATCGACACTTTTAACACCATTATTAATTGAAGTAATAGTATTGGTGTCAACAAAGGGAAAAGTCCTTTTAATAGCTCTCTAATATATCTGATTTTTACATTCATTTCATATGAATGTTTTTGGCTGTTTTAATGTTGGGAGGGCGCCTCCGAAATATAATGCCAGCTATTATAGATATATTCTGTGTCGTCAGAAGTGAGAATTCCTTGTTGTCTCCGTGTTGTTGCTACTAGTGATATGGTTTATTGTGTATGTTGATTGAGAGATATAATAGTTTGTTTTATTTTTAGTTTAACGTCCTTTCGGACGATGAATAAAATCGGTGAAATGATGCTCAAATGATTTGGGGCTATGGAAAACTTACTCGACATTCTCATTGCATAAGGGAAAATTCCGAAAAAAAACCTTATTCGGGTAACTGCCCATAAATGAGATTTAAACTCGCGACCACTTGAACATGAGGCAAATTCGCTACCCCTTCACTACCGAGGCGGGTTAGTACTTCTTTAACGAGAGAGAAAGATTTAATTTTCTCCATATGTTATGTAAACTAGAGACTCAGAATTTCCAGAATTTACGTAACACCACGTTTTTAAACAAATTAGAGCGAAATAAAGCACCACTCCGAAACTATGATATTGTATTTATTACATCACAAATTAAATGCACTAAAAAAGTTCATCAGATAATACATACATGCAGAATAAAGTTTAATTTTTTGTGGGAAAAAGTTTCGTCGATTATGGAACATTTAAACCAGGATGTTCCAACTCGACTCGTCTGAGCAGTAGTTCATGCGTATACAAAACCACAAAACTCGAAGCAAAGATGAAAGGTAAGTTTGGTAGCCAATACGTCATGGGGCAAAGTTCAAAGCACAATACTTACGTGCTGCCACTTCATTTCCAACACTTTCAGCAGTGACGATAGCTTGCCTTTAGTGCAGCGCCATATTGCATGTCCCCTGTGAGTCGAGAGTTTCGCTATTCTTTTGGTGGGAACCCAAACTGGAACAGCCTGGTTTAAAAGGTGAGAGAAACTTCATTGCACAATTAGAAGACTGCTTAACAAGAGGTAATACATTTTGGAACGCGATCTGAATTAGTCAGGCGACCAACAAGGAAAGATCCTTGAGGTCCTCTAATAGTCTGTTCTTTCTACATTCTTTTGAGAAAAATAAAGAGCGCTAGATAAAAGTGGAATAGCCGAATATATATATAGTAAAATTTATTAGTGTGGAGATTCACTTAGGACATACTTTCCTAATCATAAAACGCAAGGTACATGATGATATAATTTATTTACTAGGTATTAATTATATTTATCAACCATAGATTACTATGAGAATGCTTGATAAACTATTTAAATATTATCATACATTTTCTTGCATCTTAGATATCAAATTAGGAAAACAATCTGATTTGTTGCATATACATAACTGTTTCAAATAAACACTATTCTTACAAAGGATTATTGTTTTATCTTTGTCATGCTAATCGCGATAAATACTAGATAACTGGTTGCTTACTTTTAAGTAGAAGGAAAATATGGCACACATTGACCTAAAGTGATAGTCAAATCCTTTAAAAAGCTCGTCGCTATGTGAAACAATTGACGTTCAGTTCACTTTCTATAGTCCTATTTGAGAAAAGTATAAGTATTTTAAAGCTGAAACCAATACCAAGCAATATCTCAAACGGCCAGTTCTAAAAAAAGAGTATACAACATAAATTATGTGTCGTAACCATATCTGTACTTTTTGTGTAGTAAGTTTTTGTCCATGTCTTACGGTTATCCAGTGATGTAAAATTCAGTAAAATTCATCCAGAATAAAGAGGTCATTCCCCGAACATTCAAGATATAAATATTATTTTCGATGTAAATATCTTTAACATACGACATTTTAATAAAAATCGTTAGGTCCATTTTTGGGAAAATAAAAATTTTCGAAAATTTGTCCGAATAATGACTAGTTGGGGGTGGGGGAATTTTCTTTAAAATCTTCGTGTCATCCTTGGGAGATACTAACTTAAATACCTAGTTTGGTATTCAACGGACTCTCCGTTTTTGAGCTGTGCTGTCCACAGACATACTGATCTTTTTCTAATTTTTTAGACTAAAGGGACCTCAAAACATATATTTGCGGTAAAATCTCGACACTTATTTTTATTATAATATAATACATTGCACACATGGGGTAGCAAAGTAAAAATAGTAAAAAAATATATGATGTTTGTCTATATACCGCATTTGATAAAAGAAAATACACATTTTCTCATTCAGTTGAAAGACAAAAGTTTATGCATAACCTGTAACTTATTTAATGAGCTATATTATTAAACTTTTCTATAATCCTCCCGAGAGCTTAAAATGATATTGCACTATATATGAGTATCCGCACAATGCAGTAACTTGCTAGGCATCAGACATATTGCATTCCATCCAGGTACACTAAGTACAGAAGTTGTTCATAACGGCAGGTGGCTTGTTGGCAAGCTAAAGTGGGTCATCCTTTTGCCAGAGTATCATATGAAAGGAAGATAATATTTAATGGGGTAAACGTGTTGCCTCAAACCACTACAGTGCCATTCAGTAATGTTTTGTGCATACAAGAGTTTATAATAACTGTTTGATCTCCCTAACCGCAATGTACTAAATCAGTGTATAACTATAAAGACAGATTTAACTACGCAATACCGACAGATCAATACAAAATGTATATTACTTTAAGGTGTTGAAATCGGAATTGGGCAGTTTAACTAATCTTATTCCAACATCGAGGTCACAATCTTCTCTTTCGATAAGAATTCTTAAAAAAAAATTATGCTGTTATCCCTAAGGTAATTTAATCTTTTAATCATTATCAATGGATCACATAACTAATCCTAACATAAATTAAACATTTTACTAATTAAATCATCTTTTCCAAAATTATAAAATTTTATCTTCCATCCCTTCCTTACTGATTCAATCCATCCCTCCCTTACTCATCCAATCCATCCCTACAAGTGACGACGTATCGCAGTCTTGTGACGAAACAACATTTCGGGTATTTGCAGCCAAAGGGTGCCAAGGGCACAAAGTACATAATTATATGTACAAAGTACCAAATACATTCTTACATTATTCGTCTTTCTCTAACAATAATTTCGACTTTCTCTTTGCTCATTTGCACCACATTCTTACTGAGTTCCTAGTTGAAAGAGACGAGTTCGTTGACATGCAGTATTCAGTTGGCTATGCTGATTCAAATAGTTAAACAAAAATGTTTGCCCTGAATGTTAATACAGCAAATAAAATCATTTAAGGAGGATTTATAAATTACGCATCTACATAAAGTATGTATATCAGAGCTTTCCAAGTCCTATGAACCTGTTTAAATTATGCAAAAATCTTAGTTTCCACACTTTTTTATATATTGTGTCATTTTGTGTGCAAAAATACACACAACTTCATTTAGATGCTGCTATATGTGAATAAGGTGTATGTGTGAGTGTGTATATATATATATATATATATATATAAATAAATAAAATAAGGTCTGTATTTTAACATTCCACAGAACTGAAGCATTTATATTGAGAACGTTCCGCCCATGAGCTTCTGTATTCTGTTCTAAGGGTGTATGTGTGTGTGTGTGTGTGTGTGTAGCTAACATAGTGAACATGTAAACATATATAAACATAGTGAACATATGTTTTAACTTATGCTACTTCAAACAGAAGAAAAATAGAAGAGAAGGATAAATTGTCCTAAACGGTGCGTTTTTATAAAATACATTTTCTTGGTAAGCTTTAGTGTAGTGGTCTTAAGCGAAAATTGCTTAAAACGGCATTCTGCAGAACAGGCAACCAAATTTTGCAAAACATTAGTAGTTGTTGTTGGAAGAAAAATAGTTTCCTGAAAATATTTCACCTACATTATTATTGTTACGCACTTAGTTACACTACCTACAGATATACTCGCTCACATTCAGTCACTCGAGGATTCTGTGGTCTTGTTTGTCCGGTGATGAATGAATTAATGAAGTGAATTCGCAAATGAGAGTTGTTTAAAGTGCTAAAGACACCTGACATACATATCGTGAGATCTGAAGAAAAATCAGCGAAGAACTTGGAAAAACTGCATATTTTTATTTTCTTTTCTACTATAGTGAGTATGCTAACCTCCGTGGTGTAGTCGTTACCATGAAAGCTTCTAATAACTAAGATTGAGGGGCCAAACCCGGTGGAGAGTGATGGGTTTTTTCGGACGTAAATATCATTAGCTTGGGAAAGCCATTTGTCCCGTGTAATGTTCATTTTCACGTATAAAATTTTGTTTCATTTCAATTACTTTTTACTTTTTGTTGTTGAAATTGCATTAATAAATAGCTGTATTTATTTGATCATTTGTAAACCTAGTGACGAACACTTGAAATAGAAACCTCACTCTCAAGGTGGTGCAATATACGCCGACATGTCGTGACTAATCCTGAATTGAATAGTGAATAGGGAAAGTGTTATATTTCATAAAAATCGATGCTAAAATTCCTCCCGAAGTATTCTTCTATCTACTCCATGCTAATCAACATGAACATTAGTAAAAGCGATCTTATTATTTAGTTCCTAATGAGTAGAAATAAAATAAGGGAATGCACAGGCTAAACAGACATTCAAACGTTAATATGTGTTAGTATGGGATTCAAATCCGTATGAAAAAAAAAATTAAGTATTTTAAAACTGAAACCAATAACAAAGAATATCTCGAAAACGGTCTGTTCCATTAAAAAATATATGGCATAACTTGAGTATATTAAGGAGATCTACATTTTTTGTGTACTAAATTTTTGTCTATCCCTTACGGTTTACCGTTTATGCAAAATTAAGAAAAAATCATCCAGAATAAAGGTCCTCAGATGCTATTTGCAGAAAATTCAAAATATGCATTTTATTTTTTCATTTAAATATCTTTAATGCAAGGGATTTTAATCAAAATCATTAGCCATTTTTGAAAAAATCAAAATTTTCGAAATTTTTTCCATATAAAGGTAGTTTGAGGATAGAGTGATTTTCTTGAAAATCTTCGTGTCGCATTCTTGGAAGACACTGAACTCAAGTATCGAGTTTGGTATTTAAGAACTTTCCGTTTTTGAGCTATTCTGCCCCCCCCCACACATACACCACACACGTACACACACACACACAAACACACCACACACGCACACACCCGGATATTCTTTTTTCAGTCCTAAAACATGTATTTACCGTGAAATCTCAGTGTCGATTTTTGGGTGGAATACAATATCTGCTCTGTGCACTATCTACTACTATGTATAGAGAAAAGAATACGCTTTTGTAAGAAACGTTTATTGTAGAATAGAGAAAGACATATGACCAGAATTTTACTTTTTCATCTATGTATAGTATTTAGACGAAGTATTGAATTGACATACTTTATTGGATGTCATAATTTCACCCGAAATGTATGTTTCGAGACTCCATAGCCCAAAAAAAGTATTTTCAAAAATCTCCTAGAGTGTATATATGAGAGAGAGGGAGAGAATTCCATAACTAAAAACTGTGTGATAAATGCCAAACTTGGTATTTAAATTCAATACCTTGAGATAGAAGTTACACACATACACACGTCTACTCAAGTATAGAAGTTTAGTATTCATTGGACAAACAGAATTAAAGTAAATCGTTCAATAAGAACAGTTTCAAGCAGTCAAATGGGAAGCCGAATTGCTTGGGTATAACCTTAAGCACAGTTTTGAGATTTCAACTGAGATTTGAGAGTACTACTTCGTCAATTTTGGAATGATCTTTATATATCTATGTGCTATTCTCTAAAATATATTAGAGGTTATACATTACATTGTCGTTGTCATGGAAACGGCTCTGTAATATTGTATTAAAAAGAATGGCGCTAGAATGCACTGTTTTGCATTATGCTAAACAATGTGAATCCTTTTACACATAGCCGAATGTGCCTGTTGTCAAAGCTATAATGATAAATAATGCAGGGATATGTTGTCTTCTGCGTAGATTTAATCTGATTTACAGGGCGATATATTCGCATTTTAAGTTATCGATGACGGCCGCTTTCCGCATAACAAATACACATGCATGCACTGCTACGTATTCCGACCAAACAGGCAAGCTCTGTTCTGGTACATATTTTATTCAGTATATTTTGGGATGAGATATGGTAACAAAGCGTCCGACGTTAAGCCTATATTCCTGGTAATAAAACTGGATTGTTTCAATTAGGAAAGCTTGGTGACAGGGCAGAGCCATAAATGTTTCATACTTTGACAATATGCGTATGCGACTGCATTAATCCACACAGAATAAAGAGTTTTGCGTGCCTTAAATCGTATTCACATACTGGACAAGTTAGAATTGCCATTGTTAAGAGCGAATCTTAATGCATATACTACAAAGCAAGGCCAAATATTATGAGAATGGAAACAGTGAAGAGAAAATGCTCATATGTTGCTTAATTTTGGAATTTTCAGCACTTTTGAACATCTAACTGTACGCAGAAAACTAGGCTATATATACATTTTTTCAGAGGATGACGCTTTCCATTAGAAAACAGGCCATAGCTTTGAAAGGGAGGGAATTTAATTATTACCAAAAATGAAAGAGTATATTTCCATCAAGATAACAGGATTATACCGGCTGATACAAATATTCTGGACAAATGCATTTGGTTTATAGTAGTTTCAATTTCTCTAGCGAATACTATGTACGTACAGTAGGTAGATAAAGTATTGTATTCCACAGAAAATTCTATACAGATTTCACCGGAAATAAATATTTGAACACCCATGAATCCGAAAAAAAAAAAACATTAGAAGAAATTTTACTATGTGTGTGTCCTTGGGGAGCATTACTCGAAAAAGTAACGTCCGTTAAACACCAAACTTGGTTTTCCTTTAGGTATCTTCCAAGGATGTGTCACGAAGAGTTTTAAGAAAACCCTCCACCCCAAACAAGCCTTTACATTGAACATTTTTTGAAAATAGTGAGGGATGAATTGGATCGGTAGGTAAGGGATAAGTTAAGTAAAGTTAAAATATTATTTAATTATTTTTGATTATGTTAATTATAATAATATTTACAATTTATTAAAATATCTTCTCGCAAAAACGGCTTTCTTCCATATATTAAAGTTTTAATCACAAATGAAATGTATGTCTTGAATATGGGAATAACCGCAGAAGAAGTCTTCATTCTGGAGGGCTTGTATAACTTGTAAACGTGAAAGAGAGGCAAAAATTTACTACACAAAATGTAGAACTCTTAAACATAATTGATGGCATATACATTTCTTAGAGTTGACTATTATCGTATATTCCTTGTTATTTTGCTGAACACACTACCACGGAGGAAATCACGTATTTTTTCTCAGTTACTTTTCTGTCTTATCTACTTATATATTTGTTTGAGTGTGTTGTCCAATAATAGTGAACATGCGCTCCAGATAGCTCCAAAGGTAAACGTATTTAGAATTTAATTCAGGTGATCTTTAGCTGCGAGGTCAAAAGAAGAAGCCCAATGTAAAGAATGCATCATCTTTATGAGAGAGTCTTTCATCTATTCGTTTTCTAGTTTATACATGAGTTCATAAAGCAAAGCATACATTTATGGATTAAAACGCGCTATCAAATTGATTACTGTAGTCAAAACATGACAATGCCGAGTATTTGAGCTATTAAGTTGGTAAATATATGTTCATTACAACAAATCTCAATATATGTTAACTGATCACATTCAGGTACTAGGATAAAAGAATTCGAAAAAGAAAGCACAACTTCATCAGAAAACTAACACTTGGATTTTATTTACGAAATATTATTTTTTATAATTATCATCTTTTTAAAATACTACACTTTTTTCTTATTCTTAAAGTTGAATATTTCAAGATGCTATAAAAGGAAATAGAACAAGAACCTATACTTTTCCTCTAAACATAAGACACTTTGGAAACCCTGATTCAAACCATTTTAATGATCCTTTGATACAGCAAAATTGAATTATAAAGTTATCATTTCTGTAGTCTAATCTATATTAGTTACCAAACGCTCGTGCGCACGCTCACAGACACAGACTGAGATATTTCTAAAGCGTGTCTTTTGTACTCGAGGATTCTCAAAACATATACTTCCGGTGAAATTTCGGTATCGGATTTTTTAAAGGAATAAAACACATTAGATAGAATTCCCTATCATGTGCGTTTATAGTAATTGGTAGAGAAAGTAAAAACTACAGTAATCAATTTGATAGCGCGTTTTAATCCATAAATGTATGCTTTCCTTTATGAATTCATGGATAAAGTAGAAAACGAATAGATGAAAGACTCTCTCATAAAGATGATGCATTATTTACATTGGGCTTCTTCTTTTGACCTCGCAGCTAAAGATCACCTGAATTAAATTCTAAATACGTTTACCTTTGGAGCTATCTGGAGCACATGTTCACTATTATTATACTTAATAATAACATAATAATATAAATAATCGACAGGAACATCCACAACTTTATACGAAAAAGGTGTTTAACTCCTCTGCAGTATTAGTGTAACGTTTCTGTCTCATATCAAGAGGTCCCGATTTCGAATATTGGTCAAGATGAATTATTCGGATAAGGTTTTTTCGGGGTTTTCGTTTGCCCTTGGAAGACGATTGTCGAGAAGCTCTCAGCTCCATCTACCCCAACATAATTTTTCCGATTTCATTCATCATCCAATATGACCTAGCAAGCAGGTTAAAGGACGTTAAATTACAAAAGAATAACAATAATAATATTGTAAAATATCAATAAAAATAAGTAAAGTAAAAGTCAGCGGAAGTATTCCTTTGGATGCGCGATGACCAATTATTCTTCCATAACGCCTGCCTATTTCCAATTTACTGTTAATTTATTTACAAAGAAATCAACAACTACTAAAACTACTCGAGTTCTTATAGGTCTTTCTGTATTAGGTAACCAATTATCTGATGAAATAGAAGTAAGTTGTCAATAATCATTCGCTTAGTGATATAAATTATCATGATTGGAACCACGACTTTGGTTCGTGCTCCTTCAGAGAGAAGCTGGGAACAATTGCTTCGGTAGCTAACTCGTGTCTTTCTCAGTTTGTGGCAGAGAAACTTCAAGTGGTTTCTGTTCTTGAAGTTCGTGAACAGCTCTCTCGTGTTTGGGACGCGGCGTAACCTTACAGTACAATCGTGTTGGGATTGCATTTATTACCTGGTCATAAAACTGTTCGTAGTAAAACAGCAACAAAATTGATGATCACATAAATGATCTTGCAAACATTCACATAATGTATACCTATATGTAATTGCCAGGTGAGAATTAACTTTGTTCTTAATTTTGTGGCATATCTCAGATAGTACCATCTAAGTGCTGTCAAAGCAGCGCCGAAACGTATATACACCGATTAAACAGTAAGATCTCATTTTAGCTGATATGAATTAGTAAAACGAGATACATGGATATAGTTTGGATTGGAAATGGGAGTAAGAAGATATGCTTTTTGCGAACGAGTGGATTATTTTGCCACCTTTGGTATGTATCAGTCAGCCTGAATGAAAGTTTTAGTCATTAACGCGTAAGTCAACAGTGAAAGCCTCACTATTTGATACATATTTGATAAAAACAATAGTTTCTCAAAACCAAACGCTGAAAACCCGGCATTTTATTAAGAGCACAAGGGTATAACAGAGTGGCTCCCGTTCTAATAAAATAAGAATACCATGCCTTATGAGCCTGGGGCTGCCAACCCGACTACCGGCCGCGCCACCACTTGCAATAATTCAACCGATAAGGCGTGGTGATACGGCCAATCTAATTGTCGGCTATCATGGTCGGCATCACTGCCTATCGCAACTCCTCAGTTCTCTCATAATGCTGAGTGCCCGCCAGTTCCCCATCCATACCCGGCACCAAGAATTCGCAACATTGGGATAAGAAGCAAACTGATATACTGACCGAATATATTTTACCTAGTTTTACTTTCTCTACACGTACGATGTACATAGTGTACATCCACCCAAAAATTCGATACCAAAATTTCACCGGAAATATATGTTTTAGGGTCCCCTGCATCCAAAGAAAATATTTTCAGAATAAGGTCAGTGTGTCTGTGAACACGATAACTCAAAAACGAAAAGTGGGTAAAATACCAAACTTGGTATTTAAGTTTATTATCTTCCAGGAATGCGATACGAAGATTTTGAGAAAAATCCTCCCATCCCAAAATACCCTTTATATGGAACTTTTTTCGAAAATTTTGTTTTTTTAAAAAATGGCTCTAACGATTTTGATTAACATATCGTATATTAAAGATATTTACCTGACAAATAAAATGTATATTTTGAATTTTCTGGGAAGAGCCTCTGAAGACTACTTTATTCTGGATGAATTTTACGAAATTTTGTATAACTTCTAAACCGTAAGTCTTGGATAAACACTTACCATACAAAAATGTAGAGCATGTTAAAATACACAATTTATATTATATACATTTTTTTCGTGAAGTTGATCATTTTTTAGATATTCCTTAATTTTGGTCTCATCTTTAACAACTTACGCTTTTCTCATACAGTAATTTGTCAGCCGTGTCTATACAAACAAAGGAACTTCAGTCACATGGCAATTAGCTTTTGACTATCACTTTAACCTATGGTATTCCCTTATTTTGCTTCTAATTAAAAGGAGGCAAGTAATAAGACTTATTTCTGCTGATTTTTTCCCAACTAGCATGAAGTAAAAACAAGCATAAGCTTTTTAACAATAATTTGTTGCAGAGATGTAGAGAAAGTCATGTGAATGGATCTCATCAGATTTTTGGATTCATAAGGATTCCATGGCGATTCCAGATATTTATTAGGGAAAAGCATTCGAAACTGTAAAAATAAACATGTTTGCTATTAGATCATATATGAACAACTCCTGCGTCTAAGTGGTTCAACAGTTCTTGCGTTTGCGCCTTAAAAAATTCGCAGGGACTTAACAAAAAATAAGGTGATTAAAATGTGATTTTAATTAAAAATGATAGATAATGAATAGTGGATTGTATATTATGATATATTTTAAATTTTGGGGATGTAATCAGTATTTATGTGTGCGAGTTATAATCCAAAAATTAGGAAAATAGAGAATGTAAGATATCTTATTGAAATTTATGCCATTTGTTATACACAATGAGTGATTTTTTCTGTATCTAAATTCTAGCTTGCATGGTTAATAATTTGTATTGTTCAATTTCATTTTTCTAATACAATAAGTATATAAATTAATGGCATAAAATCAAGTTTTACAGTAAATAACTCCACACGAAAATATATACCATATTTTTATATAGATCCTAATTATTGTAGAGAAATATTTACTCTTTGTAAGCTACAAGGCTTTTTTGAAAATTTAGTAATTTATTTCGCAAAACTAGGCATTATTTCTAAAAGATACATGATAGTTTTCTTTAATTGGTTTTGATTCGCACTGTAACATTTTTGAAACAAAATAGTAAAAATTTGCTCTTGTGAAATATTTAGAGTATGGAAAAGTGTTAGAAAAAAGTTTGCGAGAAAATGAGATTAAAATTTGGGAGTGTCTATTTATAAGCATGCACCTGATCATTTAAAGCTTCAGTTAAATGGTAGTTACTTGCGACAAGTGGGAAAAAATAATATATTTTCTTAAAGTTTAGTAATCATGTTACTTCATTTTGAAAAAAAAATGATGTTTTACAATTTTGTAGATTTTATAGATGCATCACAAATTTGATAAAAACACTGCTACAATAAACAAGTGATGACTTCTCCCGTTTTATCGCATCCCAGCAGCTGGAACCATCAGGGGTACATTTTTAAATGATGTTAAACGTAATGAAAGTAATTCACTTTGCTAAATGACTTTTATTATGAGAACATCCTAGTTTGGGCAGAAATAATTATTACAATATACCAATTATTAGACTATAACTCTGAAGTTGTTCTTAACATTTAACCAATATAACTTATCATCTGGAAACTTATTGTAAATAAGAACTCCTCCAAGTACATGATGTATTTAAGTATTATGTAATACCATTCAATTGGGATTTTGCTTTTGCTTTCAAATTATTGGTACTATTATTTAAAATATAATTTTTTGCTATATTAAACCAATGACAAGTATCAGTGATTATTAAATTAGCATTAGGTTATTAAAATATCGCTCTCGTGCAACATAAAACGTTTTTAAAACTTCGAATGTTCTTAAAATCAAAGAAACGTTAAATCTGTTTTTACCCTACGTGCCAAATGGACCAGCGAAGCCATCAGATGAAAATGATAAAATAGATGTATGTAGGCGTCTTGTGATGGTGTAATTAAATAAAGATTTACAGAAATTTGGAAATTTCAGCAATTTTTTCATCAAAAGCTTTCCAAAAGTACAAAGTCACAGCGACCTTAGAGTGAGGTGAGCGAGATGAGTGAGGTGAGAGGTGAGTGAGGTGAGCGAGATGAGTGTGGTGAGCAACGTGAGTGTGGTGAGCGAGATGAGTGTGGTGAGCGAGATGAGTGTGGGAGCGAGATGAATGAGGTGAGCGAGATGATTGAGTTGATGAGGTGAGCGAGATGAGTGAGTTGATGAGGTGAGCGAGATGAGTGAGTTGATGAGGTGAGTGAGGTGAGCGAGATGAGTGAGTTGATGACGTGAGTGAGGTGAGCGAGATGAGTGAGTTGATGAGGTGAGAGGTGGGCGAGATGAGCGAGTTGATGAGGTGAGTGAGGTGAGCGAGATGAGTGAGTTGATGAGGTGAGCATGGTGAGCGAGATGAGTGAGTTGATGAGGTGAGCGAGATGAGTGAGGTGAGTGAGTTGATTGAGGTGAGCGAGATGAGAGAGTTGAGTGAGGTGAGCCAGATGAGTGAGATGAGTGAGGTGAGATTGAGTGAGTGAGTGAGTGAGTGAGTGAGTGAGTGAGTGAGTGAGTGAGTGAGTGAGGTCTCAAGGGCCCATCGACAACTAGGTCATTTGGGCCCGTCAAGATCAGCGGGATATTTCCGTTTGTTTATAGAGATGTGATATTATGTAATGCGTTTTGTGGAAAATATTAAAAGAACAATGTTTCACAATCTGATCAAAGAGTTTGCTACAACTACTTTCTTGGGAATACTACTCCTGAACAAAGCTTCGTTAGTGACTTTATATCATCTAACGCCTGGACCTTTTGTTATAAATAACAAATCCTATAGAAAACAGTTATTGTATAACAATAAGGCCACACTTCAGTTATCGTTTCTTGCAAGTGTTTTTTTCGAGCGTTCTATTGTTTAAACAGAAACCATTGGCTGATAATATCTGACGTTTACCCGATATTCATCAACTAAAACTGTAATTCTCCACAATTCTGTCTTAAAAACGTAAAAGCTACTTTCAAGTATATATTCCCATAACTACAATATGTTACATCTGCTTTAACAGATGTTCCATCAGATGCCACGCGGTTGAATGTTGCATTTTCAAATGGATTGATTTCCTCTATCCTCAGGGTAACTCAATTCCTCTTCGGATATGACCTACTAATGCAGAACCGAGCCTTCCTCTACTTCCGTAATTACTCTGCAGTCAAATGCGGCAAATTAGACCTAACATAATAAAGAAGCTCTAGCATTAATTGAAAAATTGATCCTTATTTTCTACCATTTCGCTAGTCTGGCTTTGGTTACTGCAATTACGTGTTCGTTTTGCTTTATCCTGATGTCCAGATTATTCGAAACCCCAAACATGCTCTGTTCACCTCAGAACGTATCCGTGCGACAACTTCAATAGTCTAAAAACAATTACCAAGGCTTGCTATTGTAGGAATTTTCAGGTTTTTTAAATTATTATAATACGTCTAATGGCACACCAAAATGAGAGCAAAAAAACTTTAAAGATGTGTGAAAATGGTCTACCTTTTGCACAAAATGCAGAAAGTATTATAATTTGCATGTTTCGACGTAATGCATTTGGATCATGTGACTTCTACGATACAAGCCATTGGCTGTTTGCAAGTTGATGTAATTTATGAAAGGACAAGCTGTAGGAGGTCATACAATATGCACACAAAGCAATACAGGGTTACTACAAAAGAAATAGACAACTTCAACTGCCTGTAAAACAAAAACTATTAGAGATAGCAACCTAATTATTTTGGAGGTATGTTGAGAAACTCTCAAAGCTTCGTTTGTTACTATTGGTAACCCTGTAGTGTTTTGTTTGTTGTTGCAGAAGCTGAAATGGCGGAAAATCATGTGGAAAAGGCATATTCCGTGTTGGAATTTGCTAGAACGCAATCAGCAACTGTTGTCCGACATTTTAGAACACGTTACCACAAAAATGAAATGATGCGCTCACAAAAACCAGCATCGTTTTCATCATGTCGCAACATGTCGATGCAAAAGTCACGCCGTATGACCTTATCTTCTTCACTCATAAACTGTAATCTGTAAGGCATCATGTGCAGTCGCTTCCGCAAGATTTTCCATACAGTTTGCTGTGGAATTTGTAATTGCATGCTTTCCCTGGAGGTGGATTTCTGTGGGCTTCTTATGTAGGCAGAACGAACACGTTCAACGTTTTCTTCCGAAACTGTTGGTGTTCCCGAGCTCTTCCCTTTGCACAAACATCCCGTTGTCTCGAATTTTCTATACCAGTCGTAAATTGACTGTCTAGTCGGTGGCGTTTTGTAACCTGCCAAATTTTGTGAGTATGATGTCTTTAATCACAGGAACTAGATATTGTAGGAGTAAGGATGTAGAAAGAATAAGTAAGTATCCATTTATGTTTCCAAAATGTAAATGAATTTATTGAATATATCTGTATGCGGCTTTAGCTTGGTGGTGCTATCTTTCTATTATCTTATCTTCGTCGTAATTCTTAATTGTAACACATTTCTTATTTATGTATACTTACAACATCTTCTCTGTTGCAACTTTATAACATAAATTATAATTTATATAATTAAACATATAATTCGAGATATTACTCCCCTAATATGTTGTAACGTTGCAGGAAATGCACAGGATAAGTTTCCTGCAACAGATGGCGCGGATCGTCAGTTCGCGCGAAAGTATGGTAGATCTGAATGCTGCCAGTTTGCGAGTACCAAAGGTTGGCACTCCTGAGACGATCGGGAGAGGGAATTGAGTCCCGAACGTCTCTTTCACTTGTGTTTGAGTCCTGGTGTGGATTAGTTCGAAGTCAGTTTGAATTCAGTTGACAGTTGGTCTGCAGTCAGTTAGTGGGTCAGCGTTGTGTTGACGTAACACCAGACAGTGGTATGCGGTTAAGGGACGGAGTGTGAGGCAGACATTTTCTAAAGAACTCTTCATCACGAGGATATACGGCATTGGCATGACCTTTGAAAATGGTCGCGTACGTAATGTGTAAGTCGTCTAGAACATTTACCGAGAAAGTTATATTCTCGATTGGGAAGAAAAGAGAAATATTTCTCCCCACGTGCTGTGTGACCGGTGCAAAGGTCAAGTTCTGAAGGTTCGTAACAACTGATCGAAACATAACCAGTTGGAAGTTAGCCTGCCTGTATATGTCAATCGCTGTCGTCGGAATGCTGTGAAATAAAGCGGCATTTGCTCTGGGTTTTCTTCGATGGAAAAAGGTGCTGACTAGTTGGAATCCTTTGGCAGTAGAACGAGTGATTCTTCTACCCACAATTTTCCCTGGTAAGGGCGAGGATCTCCGGCAGCCGCCATGTTGGGTAAATCTACAAGTTCCACATGGATTTCTGTTTAAGATGGGGTGTTGTACAGAGACTGAATTCAAGGTAGGAAGTAAATGTCCCTGGCCAAGTCTCACTAAAAATACAGTGATTGTTTAGTGCGCGAGACAGTAATTTATGGCATATTGTAGGCCATATACTACGAAATATATTAGTTTTATTTCAGTGTATGAAGTGCAGTTTTAAGTCAAGATAAAGCACATTCTACTAAACCTCTGATGCATGAACATGTAAACGGTGCATTCGGAGTGAAATTTCAGAAGTGTAGTAGGAGGATAATATTTCCCCTTTTTACTCTTAAGTGAAAGTCATCGTGTAATGATTACGGGTCTAGTTACCCGCTACTTATATCTTGTTGTTTGTTATTAATTTTTATATTGCAAGTGGGTAGTCCACGAGTGCATATCATATTTTTGTAATTGTTACGAAAGTTGAATATAACTTTTCTTCCTAGAAAAGTGGACTGTGTTTAACTTAGTAAAATATAATGTCCTGTGGACATCCAGTCAATTAGATATCTGTTTAGATTATGATGACCGTTAGACTTAGGGGAAGTCGAATCCTGAGTCGCGACGAGCTAATCTGGTGAAACATATGGCTGTTTCGTGGTTCAGTAGAGAATGTGTCTTTCAGCAGGCCGCGGTAAAGCATGGAGCCTGCAGAGCAAAAGGGGCACTAGTTCTCGACTGCTAGTTAGCCGACGTCATACCTTAATGGCCGAGGCTAAAATTTTAAAGCAGCTGAACACAACACTGTTACAATATTTTGATGCAATCCTCTTGACGTTATTTTCCCGGTAGCTGTATCAGAATAGTGCGAAATTATCAAATGTATAAAAGTTATTCTCCTTTCGGTAAAGTTATACGACGGTTCCACCACCCATATACTGATACGCACACACACGCTAAGTTGTTCAGATGTGAAAGTTGCCAGATTACCAAAATTTTGACTTCTTCTTGGGAACATTGGGGTTTTAGCTTCACAGATTAGTCTACACCCTGTCGCCTTCGGCCGCAACTGCTACACTCCTCAACTTATAAAAAATATCCCTCGGCTACGCATTGCGGCTTAGGGCCCTCGACGTGGGGCTACCCTTTGCAGCTTAGGGCCCTAAATGTTCATAACAGACCAATAAGTAATTACAATGCGGCTCTAATGACGAAATAACAAAACTACCCACGTATAGAAGTAATGCCAGGTGGTGGAACCATTGTATACTAATTTCCTTTCTATTGTCGATTTTCATGAGAAAAATGCTAGTTATATGCATAAAATTTCACAGAAAATTAAATGTATGTATTTTTTCATGCACATACCTTTAATATAAAAATATATATATATATATATATATATATATATATATATATATATATATATGGAAATATACATGTAAAGTATGGTTTGAAGTAGGGGAAAGATTTCTTTGAGATTTTCGTGTTGTATTCTTGAACCGTTTCTTTTTCTTTTTGTTGTGCTACTGTTTTTTAAAAGTCGTGTCAACTCCGGTATAAAATTTTGCGTGAATAAATTCTCTACTTACGGTATACGCTACACGTACGCGATAGAGAAAGTAAAACGATTTGATATGTTCCATTCACATTACTTTTCTACTTTTTCTATAAATGAACTGTTCCTAAAAAAAATATTTTATCTGCATCATACTAAGTAGGATAAATATTAAACGATTATTTTATTACGTGCTTTCTTCTATACAGAAACGAAATAAAAGAACAATCTTGGTCGCTGTGTGAAACAACTGAAATTCGGTTCTTTTCATATGGGCAGAAGTAAAACAAGACAGATGTGAAATAAAGGTAGCCTCCCGTTTGAGAAAAGTTTTAAGGAGTTTAAAATGAAAGGATATACAATGAATATCTTGAAAGCGATTAACTCTACATCAAAAAATAAATGCTGGTGTATTTTAACGAGATCCATGATTTGTGTAGTAAGTGTGTGCCGTTTTACAGGTTCTGCAAAATACATCCAGAATGAAGGGATCTTCAAAACCTCTTCCCAGATAATTCAAGATATAGGTATATTTCGTTATCATGAAAATATCTTAAACATGCAGCATTTTAATAATCGTTAGAAATTTTTGAGAAAATGGCAATGTTATACGTAAAGTGTAGTTGGAGGTGGAAAATTTCCTTGAAAATATTCGTATTACATCCTTGGACGATAGTAAACCGCAATACCAAGTTTGGATTTTAAACAACTTTTCGTTGTAGTTGTTTTTTTTTTAAGTATACTGTATACACACAGATACACACGAACCTTGTTCCAAAATTATGTTTTAGAATTCAGGTGTCCTTAAAACATGTATTTAATACTGGTAATGATTTGGGGTATGTATATCATACCTTTTCTACCTACTATTTACATCATATATGCGTGGTTAAGAGACCACAAATAGCCTAACGTCAGTGACTCCGCCCATTGATTCATTATTTTAGATGGGAGTACCGGTGGAATGCGATGGCAGGGGGAAGCCGAAGAAACCCGCCCTGCGGCGCTTTGTCCTCCACAAATTTCACATGCGGTCACTGGAACCTGGACCGTCTAGGCGAGAGGCGAGTGGTCTAACCACGGCCCAAATGAAGGCTGTAACGGTCAGGAAACCCAATTAATGAAATTATGAAGGGGTACTAATGTCATTGCACAAATATCCGAATACTAATCACTTTCGGCGAGGTAACTAAAAACTCAACTACCTTTTCTGCGTCATTCCAATTTGGGTGAAGCTAAAGAAGTGATGGTGACGCGCAGACAGCAAAAAAAAAAAAAAAAAGAAAAAAAAATAGAACAGGTCTGCCCTTAATGAACGGATCAGAAACTACCAGGGAAAGATTAGTGATGTGTTATGTGTCAAATCGGCACAAATAGGCCATTGAAATAGTCTATAGCGTAATTTTCCCATTCCTATTTCATCTATACGCACTATATACATAGTGTATAGAGAAGATATTGCACTCCACCCAAAAATTCGATACCAAGATTTCACCGGAAATATATGTTTTAGGGTCCCCAATATCCAAAAAAAAAAAAGAATTTTCACAAAAAGGTCCGTGTGTGTGTGTCCGGTGTCCGTGCGTCTGAACACGATAACTCAAAAACGAAAAGTCGGTAAAATACCAAACTTGGTATTTAAGTTTAATATCTTCCAGGGATGCGACAGGAAGATTTTGAGAAAAATTCCCCTACCCCCAACAACAGTTTACATGGAACATTTTTCGAACATTTTGATTTTCTATAAAATACCTCTTAACGATTTTGATCAACATTTCGTATATTAAAGATATTTACCGGACAAATAAAATGTATATCTTGAATTTTCTGGGAATAGCCTCTGAAGACTATTTTATTCGGGGTCAGTTTTAGGAATTTTGCATAACTGCTAAACCGTAAGAGATGGACAAAAACTTACCGACAACAAATATAGAGCACTTTAAAACGCACAATTTATGTTTTATACTTTTTTATCGTGGAGTTGATTGTTTTTTAGGTATTCCTTGTTTTTTGGTTTCAGCAATAAAAATATATTTTTCTCATACAGGATTTTGTGAACTCGTGTCCATACGAACAAAGGAACTTCAGTCACAAAGCAACCAGCTTTTGTCCATCACTTTAACCTGTGGTACTCCCTTATTGCGCTTCTACTTACAAGGAAGCAAGTAATAAGAATATTTCTGCTAATTTTTTCTCGATTAGCATGAAGTAAATAGAAACATAAGCTTTTTAACAATAATTGCAGAGATGTAGAGAAAGTGATATGAAAGAAACACATCAGAGTTTTAAACATGTTGTTGTACTATTTGATATCTCATCAGCAGCTACCTTATTTGAAGTAATCTCATCCAGGCTCAAAATCATACTACTGTGAAATTTAATTTCCAAGATGTTTCAGTCTGACTCTCCCTATCCAACTCCTGTTCCATACACGGTTTTTGTGAAAAAAGCAATTTAATCAATACCATTTGAGTATAATAGTTGGTCATACTATGAATCTGGGACTTAAAGTACCTTCAACATTGTAAGTCGCCATTGGGATTGTCATCTCAAAATAATTTGAGATCACCTTGTGGTTTACCCGGAAACATGCGAATCAGTTGAGAAATTCAATGCCATGTCGGTATGTTGCCATGGTGGCTTAGTGATAGCGCAACTTGTTAGAGACCGTGAGACCTGTGGTTCAAATCCCGGTTATGACATTGAATTTTTCAGTCTGACTCTACCTATCCAACAGCTGTCCTACACATGGCGTGTGTGAAAAAACAGTTCAAGCAGTACTACTTTCCAAGATGTTTCGTCATAAGCTAGTAATAGATACAATAAACTAACATAATGCTCAAAATGCACTGTTAAAAAGATATTCACTATAGAGAGTAAGTTTTTACAAAGGACATTAAAAGGAGGCGCTAGAAATTTATAACTTGGTTACTCGCTTCCTTGTTAAGGAATTCAAATAGAGCTATGCCATAACTTTAGGGTTTAAGAATATAGTTAAGAAGCAACTATAAAAAACTTCAGATACAGTAAAGCTTCCTTTACCCATCACTCCTTTAATCGGCACTCCCTGTTTTCTGTTGGCGGCAACATTCTTGAGCTTGATTCCGGCCTGATCGTCAGGATCCATTAGTTCGGTAATGACGAACTAGAAGCTGCATGTGTGGGATAGTGTTTTCATAGTGCCTATATTAATGTGCAAGCTTATTATTGTGTGTCGTGTTTCGAAAGACTTGAAAATTTGTGGAATATTGTCACGCCTGCTGTTATAAATTCAGAAACTCGCTTGGCAATAGGAGGATTAACCGGGGAAAATGTACTTTTCACCACAGCCGAGCGTGTATATGGGGACGCAGCTCTATTCTATCAGAGACCACAAGAAATGGGTTCTGCTTTATTATACATATTAATTTAAGGTTAAAAGCTAAGCTACTATAAAATTGAGTATAACTGAATAACAAATGTTATTGCATTACGTTATACATGATGTTGCGCCTTCCATGGTGACACAGGCGAGCTGCGCTCGAGGTGAAGTCTTAACTGTATCACTGTCTCCTTTAAAAAGAGGCACAGGCAGACACCACAGTCTGCTTTTATGAATCGTTAAGTTGACAATGAATAATTACTTATATACAGCATATTACCACATCCTCTGCATACAGTCAGGATGAGACAATGTTAGCATATGGTTATAAATTAACCTATAAACGTTCATTGCGAAATGTGTTATCCCCGTGTTCGTTAACTATCTCATTTCCGTTCCCGATAGAGTTTTATTGCAATTATAACAATTGGTATTTTGTGGCGATTATGGCGACAGTTGAAGCGACTAATTCCAACCTCCTACGCTTTGGTAAAAGATAGAGGGGATACAACAGAGAGGAGCATCTCGTACACTGCAACTACACAGATCTATTACGACTAACATTCCAGGGGGAAAGAATGAAGTGAGGAAACCAGAAAGGCTACGAGTTGTATGCAGGCCACAGATACGCACGGAAGTCCATAATTCCAAGTTCGATGATCCTCCTGCTGAAGTCATCAGAAACGAGTTCAAGCGACCCGTCGACCTGACAGTTCTTTATAGTCTACGGGAAGTTTTCTTTCATTGAGCATACCTCCGCGCCGTTTACTCGCACTGCTGTACACTGCGAACAGGAACACACCTTAAGGGTGAGATAGCCATAAGATGAAGAGGTGATTATGGAAAGAAATTGGGGTGGATGAGGAACGATCCAGGCATTCGGGGAAACCACGAAGAAACCAAGGGGCAGATTGTGCGGTTGCCGTGGTCGAACCCGAAACCTCCCTAACGCGAATCGCACACGTTACCGCGACACCACCTCGCTCGGTGTACGATTTGGATGCCGTTCTTGTTGCGGCAATATCAAATAAAACAAATTATTACTGTGTTCCTGTTCTGTGTATTTGAAGACTAAACGAAAAAGTGTTGTTGAAAGCACTGCATAACGGTATGCGCTGAATATTGTAGGAGCTGGGAAGGCTCACTTCAGCTAGTAATCCAGAAGAAATGGTCAGCATTATAATTTGTATAAATTGAAAGTTACTATAATAAAAATTAGTCAAATAACAAACAAGCGCCGCAGACATCAATATTAGAATATATTTCTATAATCGTAACAGTGTACTCCCCCCTAGGACTTACAAGCCAATGCCTAGGGGTCAGAAGTCTGTCGGGGAGCTAACGGCACGAAACCGCAGAATGGAGAACCTGTTACGAGGGGTACCCAACCTCACATCGCAAAAGCAGCGTGATCGACTATATGCTTTCATAAGCTTTAAAGCTTCCACAAATCCTGCAAATGGCATTATTAGGTAGTATAACATATTTCCTTAATAATCTCCATGCATGCTGAAATGAGGTAAGTTTGGTGCACCCTGAACATACATTTCTAAAATGGGAAGTGTTCACTTTGTGGGGTGTAGTGAGGTAAAAGCTATAGGTTAGAATACTTTCTAACCAGGTCAAAATTTCAAGGGTCGAATGGCATACAATTGACGTAATAGCTTGCTGTAGAACCTTTGGGAAATTATCGCACATGGAAACCTTTCCTACAAGGTTAATGCAATGTTGAGCAGGGGGTAACATGGGAAAATAAGTTACTGCGACACGAAAGTAAACAAAAAGGTCGGAGGTACTACTGCCAAGTAAATGCTATATTTCTCTGTTATAAAAGTAAAATAATTTACTCCAAGTTATATTAATAATGTATTTAAATATTTCTCGCGCAAGCATTCACTCCTAGGACATTATTTCCAAAGTTAGCATATGTATATTTCACTTTAGGGAGTTCCGTTATCAAAACAGTTAAAACATTATTTTTATCAGGTATGAGGTTTACGACAAAACATTTAAAACATATGGTTTCTTCGAAAAAACAGCGAAATATTAAAAATGCATTTATATTTGTTTTCTTGCAATACCCAACTCAATTGAAATGAAGCACGTGTTCTGGTGTATATTAAATAAGTATTTTACACATTTATATCTTCTACCTTCTCGAAAGAAATCACACTTTGGCGTTTGTTTACTTTGGCGTTGGTTGTGCATGAGACCAAAACCTTAACTTTATACGAATTAATGACGGCCAAAATGTAATGAGTTTAATTGCAGAAAATTAAACGTAAAAGCTTGATTACAGAGAAAATCCTGGAAAAAATTGAATATCGGAAATAACGATTATATATTTCTTCGCGATGAACGGTTAGGTCTATTTCTTTACTGTTGCCATATAAGTGTAGCATTTCTCTGTTACAAAATAAACTCAAGATAAATTAGGAAACTCCTTATGTGTTCCTCACCCAAACATACGCTCCCAGATCGTTATTTTCACAATGAGCATATCTATGGTTTGAATTTAAGATTTATTAATAACGTATTTTTATTGCGTGAGGGACTTCTCCATTAATTTGAAGATACCAGATGATGAATGAGTAAGAATGAATCAATGTTTTGTATTGCTAACCTCTGTCTCGGGTATGGTTAACTTAACCATAATTTTCTGTCCCTCAATAAGAAGACGCCGCGATAATAGCGTTACAGAATACCATATGCAACTGGTCAACGCTTTAACAAGTTAAGTAGAAGTTACAGAACAGGTGTGAATGATCGCTCTTATCACCTCGACTCTTCGATTGTTGCGAAGTAAAGTCGCGTTAGAATACACCGTTTAACTTCCTTCCTCATTTCTGGATTTAATTGTTGAAAAGTAATATAAAAGCGCAACACAGAGAAAGTATACGATTTAGGCTCTCTTTTGAATAAGTTTGAATTCAAGGACATGGGACTAAGATAGGTTCTCGGTTAAGGTTGAGCACTTGGTATCTACAATGATCCAGCAAGTAGATAGTATACGTAAAATTGTAAACAAAATTGTTACCCTAAGTCGCTGCAGCAAGGTCTTTTACCCTATTGCTTCTTAGGGACGCCCCCTCCAGTCCAGTTTAAAAGAAGGGCGTCTGCAATACAGCAAATTGCTAGCGTCTCACGTGATTGTCTTTCTGGGCAATTAAAGGAGAAAGGGGAGTCAGGTGAGGGTTGCTCCTGCAAATGCTGAAAACAAGGTATTTGTTCTAAAATCGCCCTAAGCTCGAGTTTCAGGAGCATTTTTGTTCTCTTCTCTACATACTAAACACAAACGACGAATACATCTGCGTGCATTGCGCACTGCGGCAAATTTTACAAGCTTTCGGATAACCGCGGGTTCACGTAAAACGTACCTGGAAATGATAATGCAACAGTTGAGATGTCAATAGATTCGCTTCATCCAGAGTATCATGTGTGTCTTGTGAGAATGAAAGATATGCAAATGTAAAGATTTCACTCGCATTATTTTCCTGTGAAATATAGCAATTCCTCCTTCGTCCTGCTGCCAGCAACAAACTCCAAATCAGACATTCATGCAATTCTTTTTTTTTCTCCTTATAGAGAAAGGAGTGGTGCTCTTGACATTGATTAATGCTCTTTGATAGATTTTGGAAATTAGATGCGTTAAAATGCATTAAGCTGCTTTTTATCGTAAATGAATATACCTTAAATAATTCATAGATTACACATACATACACATGTCACATTTGTTACAAACAACGTAGTATAGGAATTCTTAAGCAGTTATATCCTAGTTAGCTATGCTCAAAACTTAAAACGAGTTTGAATGTATATACACATTCTTCTGAGTGTAAGTCAGTATCACAACAGACTGTACGAGGGATGCAGGGTGGTTTGCTATTTGTGACGTCGCTATGTAAAGTTCAGTGACAAATAAATCTAATTTCCTTTCGTTTTAGATTAATGCTTGGAAATTCTTATACCTGATAGATAGTAACATAACTATTCCTAAATGAATTAGGCTACTTTTAGATAAGAAAACGTACTATTCTATCTAATTCTTGCTAATCGGCATAAGCATTCGCAGAAACAGTCTTATTAGTTGCTTCCTTGTAGGTATAAGAGGTTAGGCTAAAGTGTTAATCAAATATTTTAAAAGCTGGTTGCTAAATAGTTGAAATCCATTCTTTTGCATTGCCAAGGGTTTACAAATTCCAATAAGAGAAAAGTTTTAAGTATTTTAAAACTGAAATCAATAACAGGGAACATGAATATTGTGCGTTTTAACGAGATATACATTTTTTTGTGTATTAGATTTTTGTCTACATTTTATGTTTACCATTTATGCAAAATTCCCAAAAAATTATCCGGAATAAAGAGGACTTCAGAGGATTTTTGCAGAAAATTAAAGAGAGACATTCTATTTCTCATGTAAATACCTTTAATATGCGACAATTTTAATCAAAATCGTTAGAGGTATTTTTGAGAAAATCAAAATGTTTAAAAACCTTTCCATTTAAATGGTAGTTTGAGGCAGGGGATTTTCTTAAAGATCTTCATGGCAGTTTTGGAGGATATTAAACGTAAATACCAAGTTTGGTGTTTTACCGATTTTCGTTTTTTAGCGTATTCACACAGGACCCTTTTCTAAAAATTCTTGTTTTTTTCGGATACAGAGGGCCCTAAAACTTATATTTCCGGTGAAATCTCGCAATTTCATTTTTGAGCGGAACGGAATGCAATACCTTCTCTATTGCGACCATGTACTATGCAGAGCAAGCAGTACAATTATAAGGTTGTTTAGTTGTTAGTGTTTGAAAAAAATCAATAAATTGGAATTGGAAATTCTCGTAATGTTAAATATTCCTTTCTTTAATGTTATTCTGAGGTAGTTTTTGCACCATGATTATTAGATCATTACTATAACAGTTGTGCTATTGGAACAACAGATTCTACAATTATTCAGAGCACTTCTCAGTGTCCAGCTAATGATGTCCCAGTGAATGGTACATAAATGTGTAGGAAACTTTGTGTCCCAGCACACAGCACTCAACATAATCCTCTTGCAAATGCGGCACAGATCATAAATCGCGTCCATGTTGCGTCACTACTTACTCTGTTGAATTGGTGTAGTCCCATAGAATATCTGGATGCGTTAAGTCTGGGTTATTAGGAGGCCATCAGGTAGGTCTATTCATGGCTGTACCAGTGAACGCTGAATTCGTGGCGTAATGATTTGCTTATGTTTATTATGCACGATAGCATTGTCATACCACTGGAAACGTCACTTATTGTTAACAAACATAATTTCCGCTTACATTACAGAACGGCACGCTACTTATCATGGCAATGTAAATGTCACTCACAGTTAATTCCGATCTTCTCCGTTTATGTTAAAGAAACGTTATCATAGATATGTACTTAATAAATTTAGCTTTATCCTTCACTGACATCTCCAACGGATCACCTTATACATATATTTCATAGTAAAATTTTCAGTTTCCGTCAGTCAGTGAAACTAAGAGCCAACATATTTGCCGTAAACTTAATAGCACCTGAGTGGAAAGTTAGGACATTGCCCAAAATGATCCGCTGATAATATCTCTTGACGTTAAATGACATTCAATTAAATTTATTGGCATGGATATCGTGCACTGTACTTCGTTCTGTAGTTATTGTGTATAGATTTTTTTCCCCATAAATTAATTTCCGTCTTCCAATTCTTAAAATAGGTGTTTATACGGTGGAAGTATAGGATTACCATCTAACCATTATTTGAAAATAAATGTTGGGAATATTTCTAAATCATTATCAATTTATTCACGTTTACCATTACTAAGCTTCAGATTATTTTAAATATTCTTATTACTAATAGCTGGAATTTCATCATTTAAACTTTATCGGTGTTTCTTTACTTATATGACGAAAAAAAGACGAAGGTAAAATAAACATTTTAATCTGTTTTTCACGTTTCTTGCTTTCTCTTTATCAGGTTAATTGGAGTCAAGATAGCTATATAGATGGTGATTTACGTTTGGATTTAAAATTGCTTTTATCGCTCAACTATGATGGAATGTATACATTCAGATAATAAAATACTACACAAATTGATGAGAAGAACTACTTATATATGCTGAAACGCTTGAATTCTTTGACTCAAAATATCATTTATTTCATAACATAAAAATATTACTCTTATAGGTGCAGAGATAAATTCAGCATCTGAATTAGAAACCGAACTTAAGCTTCACTGTGTTAAATTAAACACTCTTGGATTAGCCACTGATGACCAGCAGCTGTAAATATTGAAGTGAGTGACGCAGTGTCCTGATTTCTGTGCCATTAGGTTGTAAGTTTGATTCCGAACCAGAACGAAGTCGTTTAAGAGCACTAAAATCTAATAACCGCATATCAGTGTATTAAATGACCTATAAAATAACTCTGTGAGATGAAAAATCCGCACACCGGTGACGTTGATGCGACCCTAGCAGTAGCCAACGTGATTAAAATAAAGTTAGCAACTAAATTAGCGTCTTTGGGGTTAGGTCAATAGGGCATAGAGTTTTGTAATCAATACCGCTATAAGTTCATAACATATATGCCGAGATTGTCAGGTCATGATTAGCCTCCGGCGTTGAAACAAATATCACCTTTGTGCTCAAATCTGTGCAACAACAGGTCCTGTTAGGGGTCTTCTGATTTCTCTTTTCTCTGTTGGGATGCAGTGAATATTTCTTCTTGGTAGTCACATTTTTTGTCATTTAATCTCTATCTGCTATTTTGAATTAATATTTTTAAATTAAAACTTAAACATTTTCATTATGTTCAACGCAATTTTCAACAACATATATAATGCGTTGAAAATTGATTCTAATGATATTTATATATATACCTGGTGAAATGGAACTTATTACATTCTTTTTAATAGACTGTTCATAGCAACATTACAAGCATTACAAACAGAAAAGTCTAATGGCATTTTGTTCTTTGATCAGCCGATTTCGAAAAAAATAAATGTCTTTTTGTTCCAAATTGAATGCGTAATTCCACAAAAATGTACGAAAATAATAACTTTGTTACTATAAAGTGGGTAGAATGACGTGTTTATGATATTAGTTTCGATATCAATTATGGGATATCATATAGGTTTCGAAATAATTAATCACTTAAAAGAATTAAAGGTATATTCCGAGCAGCTTTTTCAGACATGAAGTAACTCGGCAACGTTTAGTTAAGGTTGATCAGGGCTCTGAACTGGCTTCTGGATAACAACACGTCGGTTGCTTGCAAACACGATGCAAGTTAAGTCTGGTATCTCCCACGGAAACGACACGCAGATTTTCAAGAAAAACACCCATCCCAACTAGCCTTTATATGGGTAATGTTTTTTTTTATTTTCTAAGAAATGACTATAAGGATTTGATTAAAAGAGATACCTATATTAAAGCTATTTACTTGGAAAAATAAAATTAATATCCTAATGTTCTATGGAATATTCTGCTGAAAACCGCTTCATTCTGAATGACCTTTATGTAACTATGATCCGTAAGAGATGCACAAAAATTACTATACAAAAAATGTAGATCTCGTCAGAACACACAATTTATGTCCTTAGCATTTTGCTGTGGAGATAACCCTTTCCGAGAAATTCCTTTAATTTGTTTCAATTCTAAAATGCTTTTGTCAAACAGGAAGTCGACTGTGTTTCATTTGTTTTACTGCTGGCCCTGCAAAGAAGCGAGTTTCAATAAAAATCCCATAGCGACAACTTTTAAAAATATTTGACTACTGCTTTAGCATAGTGCGTTCCTTTAGTTCCCTTCTACTTGTAAGGAACTAGTAATAATATTCTGCTAATGATAATCTCGATTATTATGGCATAGAAAGAAGAATAATATCTGTAAGGAGTTTATTTATAGAACTACTAGAGAAAGTCATATGAATAGCACCATCATATGTTTTACTTTTTGTACATGTACTACGTACATAGTATATAGAGGAAGTATTTTATCCCACCTAAAAATTCGATACTGGGATTTCACCGAAAATGCACGTTTTGAGACCCCTGAATAAAAAAATTAGAAACGTGTGTGTGTTTGTGTGTGGGGGGCAGTATAAATCAAAAACAAAAAGGCCATTAAACACCAAATTTGGTATTTAAGTTTGGTACTTTCCAAGGATATGACACAAAGATTTTCAAGAAAATTTCCTCACCCCAATCTACCTTTTACAAGGAAAAATTTTCGAAAATTTGATTTTCTCAAAAATAACTAACAATTTTGATTAAATTAGCATATATTAAAGATATTTATAAAACATATAGAATTAGTTTCTGAGAATAACCTCTGAAGAAGTCTTAATTCTGGATGGCTTTTATAGAACTAGTAAACCCTAAGAGATAGACAAAAACTCACTATAAGGAACGTATACCTCCTTAAAACACACTATTTACGTCTTATACATTTTTTGTGGAGTTAATCGTTTCCCAGATATTTCATATCATTGGTTTGAGTTTTAAAATACATTTCTCATACGGGAACTTTTCAACCCCTGGCCATGCAAAGAAACGATTTATATCTAATAGCAACCACATTTTAAAGCATTTGGCTGTCGCTTTAGCCCAGTGTATTCGCTTATTTCCCTTCTACTTATAAGAAATTACTTAATAAGACAATTATGCTTATTATTTTTTCGATTAGCATGAAGTAGATAGAAGATTCAACTTTTTCATAATTTATTATAGAGATATAGAGAAACTCATATGAATGGAACACATCATATTATTTGTAATGCGAACTTATATCAGGGTTGTAATTCCATTATTTTCTTATAGGCAGTTATTTATTAATTTGACCTATTAATACTTCAATGAGCTTAGAATTGCAATTAAATATTTCACGCTCTGAGGCATGAACCATTGGTAACTCACCTTAAGAAGTTTGTAATACCGCATTCCTGTCCCAATGTCAGCATTTGAATAATTATTCATTATTTCCTGTAACAATTAGGACAATAAAGCGTTAGGTAAATAACCGTAAAAGCTATTGGTTTTTGACTAGGAAATCGATCGTTTTAAACTTGCCGCTTTGTTCATTAACAAGATGGCTTTATTCTTTTGTACTTTCCGTGTGAACGAAAACACAATACTGACCAGAAATACTAGATTTATTTCAGTACAAACGCAACAATATCCTGTTCAACGATAATACAAAACGGACTTAATAGTAAGATCACAAATCAATTTGATATGTAAAACATTTAGGACATAATAGGACTTGCAATAAAACATCCGTTAACTAAAGAGATACAGTTTTATCTTCATTGAGACAAAGCGAAGTTGCCAAATTTAATATATGGCTGTTTGAAGCTTTTATACCGTTTTGTAATGTCAAAATGGGTTTTTAAATGATAAATGAATAAATAGTTGTGCCTTTAGCAACCTTTATCTTTGACCGGAAGAAGGTGGTCTTTGGATCACAAAAATGAAATACAAAGCGCTTTTCAACAGTCGGAATGCCAAATTGCAGCATAGTGATGGTGTCTTTTCTAGTAAGTGGTTACAACACTGGATTTATGTTGTAGGAATAGATAATTCATTAGTCATTAAAAGAATGCGGGCAACTTTATGAGTCTTTAAATTCAAGAAGTTACCTACCTCCATAACAATGCTGCACATCGAAGACAATCTATCATAAGCCCATGCTTTACTGTAATGCACCGGAGATGAGAATAATGAAGGTTTTGCCTTCGGACACTCATTTTTTCGTATTTATTTTACATCTCGTTGAAACATCTTCCAGCCAGAATCTGGTCCTTAGGGTTTCAAGTTGTGCATGAAATTCTGTCCACTCGTAGTGGATTATTCTTGCCGATGCTAATAAGTGCTTGAAATGCCAGGAGAGGACAGAGGACACTGTAAAGCATACGTTTATGAATGTTTTGTTGTACAGACCATTAAGATTCACTTTATGGATTCCCTGAAGAAACTACACTTAAATCACTAAAAATATTCTTCAACCAGATGTTGCTTTTACTCAGACTTCGACATATGTTTGCATTGTGGTTAATAGCAGATACAATGTGTTATATGTTGCAACATTATGAATACGTAAACTTAATGGAGAATGAAAACAAAACAAACATTCAAAGCTCTTCTGTAATAGTCATTCTGCAAAATTGTACAAGAAGTATAAAAACTTTGATCTTAATTCATTAACTTCAAATAGAATATATTAATGTGTTTTGTAAACAGTTAACCAATGATGTAGATATATTTATAATTTAATTGTAAGGTATAAAAATAAAATAAGTGAAAAAAATGCGTACAATTAATTCTTGCAGTTCCCATTTATCTATCTATTTTAAGCATTTAGGTATCTGTTGTGCCCAGGTCTACGCATGCTCTTGTACAACTGGTTGCAGCTCAGAAAATTACTTCGATATAAATTAAGTAAGATATCTGATGGTAGCGGAGTGATCCTTGATCCTACTGTTCGCTTTGAGTCCCACTGTGAACAACCTGAAGAAGTGGACACAGAAAAAAAGGGAATTTATGAATCTACCATTCCCTTTTACAAGGACAAATATAATCTTAAAAATATATCAGTCACCGGATTAATGATAGGAGCCAGAGGGACAATCCTCAAAAAATTACATCAATTTTGGAAAGATTATGGTCTGGATAAACGCCTCTTGCATACAATAGCGATCATGGCAATCAGAGGATCTATTCTCATCCTCAGAAATCATTTGTATTCTTTTAATGCTGGTGCTATAAGGATTCATTAAGTTTTGTTCTGTAATTTTGAACTTACTAAAGTGTTTTTTGAGAAGATTGTATGTGCTATTTGTTTTAGATTTGAAGTTTATCATTTCTAATTTTATATGTTACTTGTACTTGTTATACGATTTATTTTTAGCATTGTAAATTCTTTTTAAAAATGTTAATTGTGTAGTTATACTTTGTCTACATGGCAGCCCTCAATTGAGGAAAGTAATAAAATAAAAATAAAAGAAGTAATATGTAACATTAAGATGCACAATTTGCTCCCCTAAAGCTCACTATCGGCTATTTTAAGTAATTCTGACATCCTACTTCCATGATGTAATGTTCCTTAACAATAAGGATGCCCAATACTCGTTAGAAAATATATATATATTTTTTTTGCATTTCATTGCGTTAAAGTTTAACTGTAGAATAATGACTTGCCTACAATTACAGGGTAAACAAAACATGCTAATATATTTCTGTTCTTGTTTCAGGTGAGAAATTACTCTGAATTTATCTTAACCAACGGCCGTAGGTAAGCATAACATTTTTAATAATTCCAAATCCTGTGTAAACCATGATATTAGTTTGAAGTTTTAGAATACTATATTGAAAATTCTAGTGCGTTAGTTTTCAGGAAGGTATAGTTCTAAGCCTCCAAAAATAATACCAAAACGTTTTATCTGTTTTGGAAGCATAATGAACAGGAGTAAAATGTTGCGGATACACTCCCACAGGACTGAACGTACGTACATCTTTGTTATTTACTTGATCACCTGGGGGAGAGACCCAAAGGGCTACTAGATCCGGACGAAGAGCATAAGCATGGACGGGTCCCATAGCGTTTCCAGATAGAACCAATTCGTCGTCCTCGGTGCACTCCCACAAGTCCCTAAATCCCCGGGGATACTCCCGAATGATCTCTAAGGCAGATCCTGACCGGACACCAGGAAGAAACCTTCGCAGAGCACAAGGCACCGCCTAGACGCAACCTGCCGAACTTCGTCTGGTCCTGCAATCCTGACAGAGGTAGCATTGAAATGATAACACAAGAAAAAATTATAAAAGATGGATCACCTCAATATTCCTTTCCAACGTTGGACACCATGAAAAATTCTTGGTTCCCGGGACTTCCCGACAGCGCATAGCTTACGGCCTCAGCTATGCCGCTGAATCATATGCACATACTCAGCGCCTTTCTGCCTATTCACAGGTTAAAAGGTAGGTGTGCATTTTATAGAATCTAGAGAGTTTACTTAAAATTACTAGAGGCCCTGCTCTCGTATAGGATGTGTGTGTGAGGGTTAGAGAAGTAGTTGAATTTTTAGAGGTCTCTTAAAATTGTAAAGATTATTTTTAATTATAAAATATGAAATTTAAAATTAGGTTAAATTGAATAAATCGGAAACAAAGTAAATATACACCATTATTACATAATTAAGTTTTAATATAAATTGAGAACTGAAGCTTTCCTGACCACGTATTAACTTTAACTGTTTTCGGGCTTCATCTTCAAAACGTGAGTCAATCCATGAATTTCCTGGTTAGAAGCTGGAGAACACTTAGAGTTAAGTCTTAATGTATGTAAATATTATGCAACAATGTAGGTTTGTGTAATTTATTCCTACCGTAACTCAAATCGTTGCTGCAATTGCTGAAACCAAGCTTGTTATATGATCAAAATCAGTGAATGAACTAACCATGGGTAAATACGTGAAAAGCTGCTTTGTAATCACTTTTAATCCAGAGGCAATCAAAGAACATATATATTGTTCAAAATGATCTAATAGGGATGTTTGAGCGTGTTGTTTTGCGTGATAAAGCATTGTTAGAACCCGAGTAGGAAAGGAAACTTGAAAAACGACTAAACGTGCAATTAATTCTAAGGTTTCCTGAAGTACAGAAACAATATGTCCATTTACTAGTATAAGTAACACGGAAAATAGCTAATCGGTATTTAATAGGGCCCGAAAACAAGTACGTACAAGTCGAAGAAGAAAACATAAAAAAGTATGTCTGCCTCGATGAATCTAATGTCGAGATCACCCTAATATTAACTTATGCGTTGAATGAGGAATAAGTAAAGACTCAAATTTAAGATTTATCATCCTCGTAGAATCGTGTGACCAGTCATTGGTTCAATAGATTTTGTTTATGTGTATGTCACAACCAAAACTAAACCTATGAGAATATTCAGTAAAACAGACATTAAATCAAACTAGGAAATGTGCAGATTGAAAAGATTAGTGAATTCTCCTATTTGGGTAGTATCATATCTGAAAACGGAGGATCAGATGAAGATATATCAATGCTAGAATTAGGAAAGCAAAATCCTCAGTTATCCTTCCTATGAAAATGAAAACAAATATTGTTAAAATTAAAAATTAGAATATTTAATACGAATGTGAAATCTATCTTATTATATGGATGTGAAACTTGGCAAATTACTAGCTCAATTGCTAAGAAATTACAAGTGTTTAATGATACATGTCTGAGAATCAGCATGGGAATATGGCGGCGAAGGACCACTTCAAGTAAGGACCTGCGGAAAATAACTAACCAACAGGAAATTGGGAAACAGGTGAAATATAAGGAATGGAAATGGATCGGACTTGTGATGAGGAGAGAAGATGGTAGTATAGCTAAAACTGATTTCGATTGGAACCCCCAAGGATCAACTAGGAGATCTGGTAGACCAAGAATTACATGGCACAGCATGGTTAAGAAAGAGGCAGAAGTTTTAGGAAAAAGCTGGAAGGAAATTAAGGTATTTTCGAAGAACGGAATGCGTTGACGTGCATTCATTAAGACCATAGGCTTCCCAGAGGAGTGAGAGGACTTTACTACTTACTAGTTTTTTTTTGGTAGTGTTTAACGCCCGCTTTAACTACTAATGGCACCGCAGGCGGTGACACTGATGATACATGAATGAAGATGGAGCACCGGTGGAATGCGATGGCGGGGGAAACCGGAATACCCGGAGAAAACCCGCCCCACCGCCGTTTTGTCCACCACAAATCTCACATGCGGTCGCTTGGACTACTTACCACTATGTCACAGGAAACACCGACATTTTTCGATTACTGTTAATAATTCCGACAAATTTGGATGCCAATGCTTCAGTTTTAAGCAAAATAAAGCTGTAGTCTAACACGTAACGGTGAGGCTATTTGTTTATAAAAAGTTCTGCTAATTCATCTTATGCAAATTTTAAGCCTATAAAACATTCCTCCCATTCTTTGTGTTGCAGAATAGCAATGACTTCTGAAGTTCGCATTGTTTTAAGTGTCTGAACTAACCCCGCAAGTGACTGCGAGTGCTCCTAATTTAACTGACGAATATGAAAGAGACACTGTAAATCTGTCTTCCTCAGAAATTCTAAATTCACAAGTACCATAATAGAATAATAGCTACGGCAAAGCTATACCTGTAACGCAAAGTATAGATTGTGCAAATCCTTAGTGATATAAGGAAGGATGGGGAATAAAAATTTAAACAATGCCTATAAGCCCAAATCATTTAAAATAAATAAAAGAGAATTGCCATAAATGTAAAACCGCTAAATCAAAAAGGTTCAGGTAGTAGATAGGAGAAAATACTCAAATATTTAAAAATTCTTGTGAAAATCACAAATTTATAGAGTTAAAATTATATTTTTAAATAATGAAAGAAAGATGATAATTTTCGGATATTAATTGCCTCTGTATGAAAAGTTGTAGGGCACATATAACACTAATGCATTTGATTTCGTTCATGAGAAAACCTAGTGTTCATCCTTTAAGAAGCAACGAGGCGACATTTATGAATATGGGATGTAGAATAGATTGAAAGCAATAGTTCACCTGCTTCTAATTTATATGGTAGTATAATGTATAGATGTCCTGCGCCGTGGCGCATTAGACAATAGGAGATTCTCTGATTCGCAGCCACGGGTTTGACCACATACATGATAAAGGACCGTGCCATGATTAATTCCCAGATAAAAGGGCCGGTGCCCACTCACCATAGTGAGGAAAGTAAGGCGCTGCAATGCAAAGCGATCCCGGCCAAGGTAGCCAACTTTACGGTTGGATGATGCGTGATGCTGGCCACATCACCTCCGGCATCTTTTGGATGATTGACAACCTCTGCCGTGCGTTTGTTGGCGTGAAACCGGCTATCGAGTTGGCACGCAAAGACCCGCGGGGAGAAGTTATTATCTTTGTTACCTAAGCTGACCTTAAAATTCCATTAATTTCATGAAATTGCGAGAAACAGTTTAATGGCGTCAGCCCTAAATATTTTAGTTTAATTTGTATAACCCCCTTTAACCTCTATGGTCATATCGGAGGCTTTGATTGAGAAACAGGGGCCGGTATTTACTCACTGAACGGTAGGGTTTGTTTTCTTCGAGCTTTCAGTTTTATAATATTAAACAAGCACACATTCACACTTCCAAACTCTGCCGGGAATCGAAACCGGAACCCCTATCTTTAAAAACAGCTTTATATAAAATCCCAACTCCCAATTACTAACAATCAAGAGTTCTGAGTGAAAATTTTAGATTGTAGGCTTATTTGTGCAAGACGCTATCTTGTGTTTCTTAGAAAATAACAACAGTGCCTTGATTACTTTTGCAGAACGTCTGTTATTTGTTTTTATCTTTAAAAAATGGACTTCGAGCTGAATTACTCAAAAGTATGGTTCCGATCTCTGGCTGCTATGTGATTCAAGAACTGATAGGCATATACATTGAATTACAAATATTTATATATTATATTACACTTTTATTTCATATTGCATGATGCAGTATAAAATGTTATTCTGAGAAAATCATTAAAAACTAATGTATATTACTTATGCAAAAGATTTAAGAGTCGTAACGCTACCTTGCATGTATATATATATATATATCTTTTCCCTCTTCTCTATATTTAATGGAGAAATTCACAAAATGCATGAGCATTTGCTACATGAAGATTAGGTTTGTATTTTCCTTCACATATCTCATTGAACTTCACGTTCGGGAGTTTTTATGGCCAGTAGTGAACTCACATAACAAAATCTAATCTAAGTCTAAGTTAATGTAGTTTTGATGAGATAAAAAGCTGTAGTTCTAATATAAGTCCATAACCATATCACTCTATTGGTTATAATTGAGGTGGTTTATAGCACGATCTCTATGCGAGAGATTCCCGTTAAAATGCCACATGAAATGTCGCTTCTTGCTTGTTTTATTTTGTTATTTTTCTTAGCTGCCATACCGGCTAGGTCTGGAAGTTTTCTTCAAAATTATTGTTTCATTTCTTGCACTGTCGGAGTCTAGCGCCTGGGCACCTATGCAGTAACAACTTGCATTAAACACAATTATCAGAATTCCTTGTCTAATAAATTCTAAGAAAACACACTCGATATAGTAATTCAATTTTCTTCGTATCTCCCCGCAGGATCCATTTATGAAATAGTTGTTTGTGGCATAAATGTTAAAAGTGGAGCTATTTTGCGAGTACTGTTTTATTTATTATTATGTTATTTGAGGGGAGGGTAAGAATACCAAGAAGAGATCATTACGAATTCGCGTCGTTAAAACTCATATAATTCCAATGTTGCTCTTTCAGCAGCTACGATAATTTGGTACTTGCCGTCATTTTATCGATTATTCAGCTCATATATAAAAAATAATCGATGCAGGTCAAAGAAAGGCTGCCAACACAAAGATTAATGGACAACGCAATGCGATAAATTTAAGTATGAAGATGTGAATGCGATCAAAACGGTCCAAGGAGGTAAGGTAAAGGATTTAAAACCTGAAACAGACGTTATTATCCACCTCATATATCTAAGCCTCACGACTTCAGTAACCCACTACGCCCGCTCTCTTAAGATACTAAATCTCTCTTAGGGTGAGTTTACCCGAAGAAGGTTTTAAAAACTTGCGTAGTGAGGAAGAAATGTTCGCCATTTTTCCGCTATCGCGCAATTGTCAACATAATACAGGGAGTGAAACCCGCTAGATTAGCACCTTGATTACACGAAAATCAGTTTATTTACACGTGCACTAACTTAGAGTTAACGGAGTACACGAAGGGAATTGCAAAACACCAATTGCCTTAAATTTAATTTATTTAGACGCATATTAACTAAACCTAAAGGAGCCCATGTGTACGAATAAATCTTGACACTCTGCAGTTGCATTTCACTTAGCAGAACAAAGCTGCCAAAACAAACTAAGACCTGCTGTATATTTGAATACAAATGCAAGTTTTATTGAACCTTAAATATCAAAAACACCTCTAAAAATTCTACAATTTTTTTAGAACCATATTATGGCAAGTACCGATCTAGTGATAATACAGTCATTAAGATAATATTCATTAAAACTACAGGGACGGTGTTGAGTAGTAGTGAAACGTTAATCAGTAAATACACATAAGAATAAATGTTCATCAAACGAAGCCCATTTATTAACTTTACAACTAAAAAGCATCATTGACATACCAAAGTTGGTGTGGAATGAATTGTATCTGGTTGAAAATTGGAGTGAATAATTTGTTTTAATTTGAAATTAATCAATGTATTTGGTGAAAAATATCAGATATGAAATTTTGAAAAGTTGATAAGAAGAATAAATAATGTAACCAGAATAGCAACTCCGTCATCAAAGTATGGAATAGATACCAGCAGGAAAGGAGAAAAACATTCAAGAATATATCTTTTTTATATAACATCAAGTAGAAGATTCTTATTAATCAAGTGAAAATTATACTTGTATTTTTTAAAAAATATATAGCTATTAAAGAACAAAAACATATTTATTTTAATTAATAGGAATAAAATATCAATACTGATTTAATTACTGAAAGCCAAACATACTTAGAATAAACGAAATGCAACGACTGTGTATAGAGATATTACAGCTAGAATATCCAACATATGGAGATATAACAAACTAAATAAAAATTTAAAGCAACAAGAAGGAAAAAAAAATATTTGAATTAAATTAAGAATTGTAATGAAAATTGAATTGAAATATTAAAGTGTGCAAATGAAGGTCATAACATACTTTAAAATAATCAAATGTTTAAACGAACTGAGTATTTGTAAATTTCACTCGCCTCTCAACAAGTGGCCCAAGCGCATGGTATTTGTATGGATAAAGTGGCGTCTACGAGTTGTCTTCGGATTCGTCGGCTTCCCCGCCTTTCATTTCACCATTTCATAATCAAATTTTCTTTCATTCATTTCATGGTATTACATATCTACCTCCCCACTCTCACAGCATCGGGCTACTCAGCCATCCTAACTGCTCAATCGGATCCAGAGACCGTATAACTCTCAACAGGGATATGTCGCCAGACGCTGGATTGTATGTCCTTGGGGGTAAGTCCTCCGTTCGAGAAGCGTAAATAGTGAAAGAAAGAGAGAAAGTAAGAAAGAAAGAAGAAATAATTATATTTAATGGACGCTAAGACGTTAACAAGATCTACTTACGAGGATATTTATCCTTAAGATTTTGATTCTCATATATACCCCTCCTAAGTGGGGGGTGAATTGAGTAAAATTAAACAAAGGCCCAGAAGTACCCGACTTGACAAAGAAAGCCGACAAATTTTAGGGGACAAAATCTTTATTTCTATACATAGTCACTTTTTAGCTTCGTTAACCTGTTTGTATTGAGCGCAAAGGGTGCATGAGGAAGCAATTCGAATTTTAACTCATTGACTTTGGCCATGGTGATATAAACGTTTGAACTGGGGCATTGTCTTGACGAAACAAAACTTTCTTTTTCGGTAAATGTGGTCGTTTTTGCTCGATTTCATCTCTCAAACGCTTTAATAAGTTTTATTATAATATTAAACATTGATTACTTTTCTTTTTTTGAGATAATCAATGAAAATTATCCCGCGTGTGTCCCAGAAAACTGACGCCTGCAGCTAGAACTGTCTTCTTCTTTGGAGCCGATTCTCCCCTTCCAATCCACTGTTTCGATCATTTCTTCGTCTCAGGTGTGATGTGGTGGATCTAGATTTCATTCATTGCTATGAATCGACGCAAGAACGCAGCTACATTGCAGTAAAACATTGCCAAACACTCGATTGAAACATCCTCACGACGCTTTTGTAAGCACCCACCTTGCACACAACTTTCTCATATCCAAATTTTCAGTCTGTAGGCAATGTACAGAAGTTTATGAAATGCCTGTAGTGTGTGCTAGCTCGCGCACTTTCAGTCGATGGTCATCCAATACCATCTTTACAATTTCTGGACTGGTAACCTCATTTGGTGGACTACTGCAATATTGGTCTTAACTGCCCGTGTCACCGCACTTAAACTCATATCCAATATTTTACTGTTGTAAACGAAGGAGCAGACTCCCTCAAAATAGAGTCTAGCTCAGCTGTAATAATATTTGTACTAAGGCCTTTCAAATGTAAGTATTGTATCACATAACGTTGACCAGTTTTATCCATATTTACAAATTCGCTCAGCATTTTCTAATGATGGCTGCCAAACAAATGCTAAACAATGTAAACTTAAGCTTTGAAACAACAACCGCTATGTATATGTCAGGTCAGGTACTTCTGGAATAGCCACTTTGTCTTGTGTTGAGTTCAAGCTTCAGTTCGAGCTGTCTAAAAATAATTTTATGGCTACTTCGTTACTGTGTACATTCTATCTAATATACAAAATTAAGCATAATGCTCGTGTTCTCTGCAACAGTACATATTTTTTTGTGTTTCCATGTAAGTGCAGATTCTCTTTAACCGTAATTTCGCACTCGCACGGATTTTTTTCTCCCTTAGTCGCGTAAAGCAATCCTTGTGCCAATCACGTAAGTGTGGGGTCGTGGATAGGCACCGAGGCGGCAGCATGGTGAGCAGTAATTACAGTATTGCAGGAGAGAGGGGGAAACAGTGCAATTACTGGGATTACTGCAGCAGCACTCTCCTACCAGCCAGCCTTATTATGTATTGTTGAGAAAAGCAAAAGACGTGAATAGTTAAACAAACATCTCAACGGACAGTGTTTACAACGTTGCTTAAGTTGGTCAAATCTTAATGAATATAACGGGTACAAAAGTTCTAGAAAACTAGTAGAGATTTCTGTAAATACAATTTCCTCAGTAAATAAAATATGTGTAATAATCGAGCACATTTCTGAACTCGTTAGTTTTTATGGGTCTGTTAAACACAAGTCTTTACATCATCCCTAAGCGGATATTAAGGGACCTACTGATATATGCTATCAATCAGCTCTATAAAGATTAGCCTAAATAAAACAAATACAGTTTAAAAACAGGAAAATAATTTAAGAATTGTTAGTGCAATTAGTATTGGTCATAATGACTGCATTTCTGAGACGTGAACTAAAATAATATATTTTAAATTTAACAAATGTAACATTATTTAACACATAGTTACCGAGCAAGGTGGCTCTACGGTAATCTGATGAGTTTACATTTAGTAGGCCCCAGGTTCAATTCCAATCAGGCCGGTCACCATATACACATATTTTTTCGTGTTTTTCTTGGATCGGTAGGCGACTACTAGATCTTTCCCTTTCTTCTCATTACATTAAATTAATATTGCAATTTATTTATGGACACTTATCTGTTGTGGTTCTCAGCTGGCACATACTATGTTTCTCGTGAAAAACTGCTTAATTTTGTTCAGAGACCTACTTATCAGGCTTGATATTCTCTTACGTATCGTATATATACGACACGAGACACTAACAATTTGTTATAGCCGGAAAAAAATCCATCGCTTACCTCCGGATTTCAACTGCTGGCTTTGGGAACCAGAGGCTAGCATGCTACCTCTAGTCATGGAGGAAGTTTTATTATCATTAATTCCGATGGTACTTAGATATGCAGAGTTTATCCAAATGCACTTTCGATGCCCGTCCATGTTCAGTAGCTTTCCTCACAGAAAGCACCCAAATCGAAGACAACTAGTATGTTGGTATCTCAAAGAAATGTTTTGTAGCATTTAAGAGAATGAGGAAAAACGAAATATTCTGCAAGTAAGATAGTGGTGTGTGGATTTACTCGAGTTGTTAGAATGTTTTACTCAATTATTAAGTATGATGTTATTCTTATTATACAATATCTCGGCTGTTCACACGCATGCACACGCAAAAGCAGTTTCTAAAAATATTTGTATGTAATCCAAGAACCTCAAACGTGTATTTTCGGTGAAATCAATACGATTCTCTTTCTTTCCTGTTCTTCCTAAAGTACATACCAACACGGTTAACCGAGGAACAGATTCATGTACGGGAGAGTTGTGCTTCAAATCTCGTTAAGACTGTGCTCCCTGACGGAGTTATTCTCCGTTTTCCTCAGCGTTCACAACTGGCAAATCGGGGAAGTACCCCAACACATGTCCTTTCATATTTATGTATCACAAATGTGACTGCATAATACTAATGGCATGTGGAATAAGTTCCGGAGTTAAATACTATTAATATTATTTTAAAATGTATAATTTTAATTTCGGTAAGTTTTGGAAATCACATGCTTAAAAGTACTGAGGAATTAATTGAAATTGTAGTAGAAAATGCCCATTTAGTTAAACCTATCATCGTCTTTCTATTCATCTGTCTATTAATTTCCGCTAGCGTACTATGTCTGTATCCATCAAATAACTAAAAAGTTACAGAACACACAAATTTGAAATTAGACGCATAAGAGCTAAAATATAGTCAAATTTAATTTATAAAAAAGTGATACCAGTTTATCAGAAGAACCTGATAAACCTTATTCCCCTATTCAAACTAAGCTTTAAATATTTTTGCTTTCTAAAATGACTCAAATGTCATTAAAATATCATATTTAAGGATATTTTAAGTACGAAAATAAAAGGCTTATCTTTAATTTTCAATTAGTAAGTTATTTTTGCAAATATTTTCAGAATGAATTATTAGTGTTTATTATTATTAGTTATTATTGTTATTTAAGCAGATATCGAACATATAGAAATTCAATGCTACGGTTAATCGTTGGAAAATTTTTCCCGCTATACATGAAGTTTGTTGTGAAGATGGTTTTCGTAAAAATAGTATTTTTTGTAACAAATGGACAGGAGGGAAAGCCGTGCTTAAATTACGAAAGGAAAAATATTAGCTAGTGTTTTGGGAATATAAAGAAAAGAATACTTGGCTTCTTCAGGGACAAGAGACAACTTTGTAAGAATGTAGACATTTTAGAAACTTGGTAACCAGCAAGGGAATGAGAATACACGACACATTTTCCTCATACACTGACATCTAATTGAATTACCGTGTTGGGCACACGGGAGTCTACACTGAAGGTAACTGGCGGAAGCTGGGCATCAATTTATTTCCTTCAACTGCGGTATATCTAACTTGTCAGTGTTTCAAGCACTGTATTGTTCTCCGAGATTCAGAGCATCCATTTAATGGAAATGCGCTTCTCCCGTAGGCTCTTTCAAAATATGTGTCCTCAGTACGCGCACAAGTACTGAGTGCAGTCTAATGCTTCCAACTTCCGCTTTTATGTCGTAATATTGATCCGCTGCCATTTGGATTGTCTAAAGGTGGCACATCCTTAAAATTTGAAAAATCTAGTGTCCGGCTGAAATTTATACCGGCTATTTTAAACAATAACAATATGTATCATGTTTCTGAGCTTCTCAGGATGGTGTTATTTAAATATTTTACTAAATGTCACTATATTTGTGTTATACAAACTTTTTTTGTATATAAAATATTTATTTGCACGTATATATCTAAAAAACTACAAATAATGTTGTCAGTAGTTCAATATGAGTATTCCCTTTACTGTGATGTTTTCAGAACCTCTAACAACATTTAAAAAAATTAATTAATTTTACCGTATGGTGAAGTATAATTTGATAAAACAAGGGGGGAGGTAGGGGAAAAAAGTGCTTTGAAGTATATGAGGTGAAGCATTTCGGCATGATTAGTACTTAGTTTATTCCCATATATTTTAAACAACTCATAAACGCAAAGTACTATAGTACAATTTGAAACCCATACTATTCTAGGTGTCGATACCGCTTAGCCTACAGTTTGGCACCTCTGAAACTTCTGCAAGGCGCATGACTAACATGCCAGAGAAGTTGCCTAAAGAGCACGGCGTCCAGCCTAAATGACAGTCATAAGTGCGTGATTTCCGCGAGAGGCCGGTCCCCTGGTCACGCTCGCTAAGGCGTCTGATTTGGTGCTTCGTGGGCAGGGGATCGTGGATTCTAGTCCCGCCTTGAGCATGGGTGTTATATATTTGTGTAATGTGTATATGTTTGTGTAAAGAAACAGTAAAACCAGTAATCAATTTAGGGGGGGGGGGAATGTAAACGGGGATACAGCGTTTAAAAAAAAAAAAAAAAAGAGAGAGATGTACTCAACAAACTATATTAATCCTCTTCCCTACAGTAAGACTAGACACTCACCTCAGTATTTCCAGAAAGTTCACATTCCTGCAGTGATAGCCGTTGTTAGCGCACTACGGCTTTTCGTACCAAACCCCGTGCTTTGTAGGCAATCTCAGTACCATTAGTGTATTATGTTACATACGTCGTTTCCTGAAGAAAAGAAGTTGTGTTCCATTCACATGAATTTCTCTACATCTCTGCAACAAATTATTGTTAAAAAGCTAATGCATCTATTACCTTTATGAAATCGAGGAAAAGTTCGCAGAAACAGTCTTATTACTTGCTTCCGTGTAAGTAGAAGCGAAATGAAGTACCATAGATTAAAGTGATAATCAAAAGCTGGTTGCTATGTGACTGAAGTTCCTTTGTATGGACACGAGTTGACAAATTCCTGTATGAGAAAAGTATAATTTTTTAAGGTTAAAACTAAAAACAAGGAATATCTTAAAAACGAGCAACTCCACGAGAAAAAACATTAATAACTTAAAACGTGTGTATTATTCCTCTCTACATTTTTTGTGCGGTAAGTTTTTGTGTATCTCATACGGTTTAGCAGTTATGCAAAATTCTGTAAAATTCATCCAGAATAAAGCAATCTTCAGAGGCTATTTCCAGAAAATTAAAGATTTGCATATTATTTGTGAGGTAAATATCTTTAATTTATTTTAATGAAAATATTTAGAGCCATTTTTGAGAGAAACAAAATTTTCGAAAAAAAATCCATGTAAAAGATAGGTGTTTGGGGATAGTCTTGAAAATCTTCGTTTCGGATCCTTGGAAAATAACAGCCTTAAATACCAAGTTTCGTATTCACAGGTCTTTTCGTTTTCGAGCTATGCTGTCCACAGGCACACACGCACACACACGGATCTTTTTGTAAAAATATTTTTTTTGGGATTCAGTTGGACCCAAAACATGTATTTCCGGTGAAATCTTGGTATCCAATTTTTGGGTGGAATACAATACCTTCTCTATACACTATACATATATAGTACTTGTAGAGAAAGTAAAAATATGTGCTCCATTCACATGAGTTTTTCTACATCTCTGTAATGAATTATTGTTAATAAGGTTATTTTTCTATCTATTTGATTAATCAGAAACAGCCTTATTGGTTAATTCCTTTATAAGTAGAAGAGAAATGCGAGAATGCACCAGGCTAAACCGACAAACAAATGTTTTAAAATGTGGTTGCTATGGGATTGAAATCCGACACTTTGTGGGACTACGAGTTCACAGGTTCCCGTATGACAAAAAGTTAAAGTATTTTAAAGCTGAAATCAATAGCAAGGAATGTCTCTAAAACGCCCAACTCTACGAAAAAAATGTATATGACGTAAATGTGTTTTATCGTGATCTACATTTCGCAAAATTCTCTCAGAATAAACGTATTTTTAGAGGTTATTACCAGAAATTTCAAGATATAATCAAAGTTGTTAGAGCTATTTTAGAAAATATCAAAATGTTCCGAGTCCAGACACATACACACACATACATGGACTTTTTTCAGATAACGCTTTTTTTTTGGATGCAGGGGGACTCAAAACGTGTATTTCCGTTAAAATTTTGGTATCGAAATTTTGGGTGGAATACAATACCTTCTCTATACACTATGTAACATTGTACGTGTAGAGAAATAAAAAATACTGGTGTGTTCCATTTACAAGATATTGAGCTACAGCTCTGTAACAAGCTATTCTTAAAAAGCTTATTCTCCATGCTAAGCAAGATAAACATTAACAGTTCTGTTTTGTTACCTAGGTAATGTGCATAAAAAGTGAAATAGCCGAACACACTAGGTGAAAGCAATAGTTAATTCTTTTAAAAGGTGGTGACTATGTGATTGAAATTAGTTCTCTTATTATGACCAATAATTGAAAAGTTTCTGTATGAGAAAAGTTCCAATTTTTTTTAAAATTGTAATCAATAGCAAAAATAGTTGTATATGACATAAATTGTGTGTTTTAAGGAGTTCTACGTTTTTGTACAGTGACTTTTTGTCAGTATCTTACAGTTTGCTACTTATTAAAAAGCCCTTCAGAATGAAAAGGATTTTAGAGGCTATTCCCACAAAATTCGAGATTTAAATTTTATTTGTCATTTAGATATCTATAATATATCTATTTTAATCAAAATCGTTAGACCTTTTTAAGAAAATCAAAATTTTCAATTGTTTTTTCATGTAAAGGAGTTTAGTGTGGGGGAAAATTTCTTAAAATTTTCTGCTGAACTTAAATATGTTTTGTATTTCACTGAATCACACTAATTTTTATTTAAAAATGCCTTATTTGGATTCAAGGAACCTTAAAATATGCATTTCCGGTGAAATCTCAGTATGGAATTTTTGTATGGAATTCAACACCTCTATCGTTGTATAGTATACATAGTATGTACATTGTGCTAGAAAAAATAATAATTAACAATGACGTTATCGCACACTGAAATAAACTCAGTATTACTTACAATAGATATTCAAGGCTGTAGATAAACTTTTATGTAAGCCTTATCTTGATGTATCACTGCTTATCGCCTGCATACATTTTTTAACAATACAATGTGGTTCAACTGTTCCTTATTATTTTTGGAGATAGGCAGCAATAGTTACTTCTATTCCGAAAACATGTGCTTAATAACTCCTGTTACGGTACATGTTATATCAATAGGATTGCTGTCATACGTAACGCAACGTAAATTATAATGAATGAAGGTTAAACGAACGGCTTAAGCTACAAACAGGAGCCACACAACAGTTATAAAGAGATGAGAAGCGGAGAGGGAGACATGTGTGACACTGTATCTACAAGTTTTAACGGAATAAGAGAGCACAATTACGTAGCTCCACTGGTTAATTCCATGTTCCCTCATCACCTCCTGCGTGTAAGCGGATCGAGTCCCATAGTCTGCGTGCCCTTTTTTCTTCTCTATATATTATCCATAGAGGTGCAAAATTAGTTCAGTGTTTGTCACTAATAATTTAAGGTGTAAACATAAAAGGTATACGAATGAAGAGCATACGAAAGTTCATTTTATGTGTTCTTCAGTCTTCGATCCTTAATTTTCTTTCTAATTATTTTCAAAAAGAAACTTCACTAAGCCTTTAAACAATAAAAAAAAATTTCAAAACGTATAAAGTTAATAAAAACCATTTCAAAATATTAGAACTCCTAACATGTTATCGATTGTTCTTTGTAGTGAGAGAATGTTTCATCACTAAGTTTCATGTCTGAAACATTGAGAAGTTTGTTAAGTTATTGGGGATTAAACCTAATTTTCTTTTCAACTGAAAGTATTGGTGAAAATCTCTCTATGTGGCACAGTTTGTCATGTCAACCTAGGTATTTTGTGTTTTTTTGTTTTAGAGATATCGTGAAAATGGATCTGCTTCTGCAGTATAATCTGAAATACCAATGTTGGTTTTAAAACATTGTAATAATCCCTGCATATTTAGAAGAAACTGGATGAATACGCCTCAGTATGCTCGTTTTCATTTGTTTCTCCTGTAACTGTACTGATTCAGTTAGAATAAATACAAATAAAGAGAACAATAAAATAAACAAATAAGCAACTTAAAAAATGTTCCCTATTCCATCTAGCTTTGTGCATCAAGAAGAAGGAAAACGGGGGAAAATTGTCAACGTTTTGGTAAGATTCAAACCTGAATCGACTATTTGGGAACTCATGCTAACACTGCGCGTTAATCATATACGCTAACCAAAGTTTTTGTTTGTATTCAGAAGATGGATCTCGGGATCGATGTTTTCAGTTTAGGTTTATTCTGCGGGTTGCATAAAACCACAAAAAAAAAAGGTCAGGTGAACCAGCTTGTATGATTATAATTCCTCAATCAAAATTTCCCCTACATTTTCCTGTTTACAGATATACATTTACAAGGACCCAAGCTCTAGTACCCATGGAGGGACTCGAACCCGCGATTCCCTGCGCCATGGAACAGTAATGTTGACACTTTAGTGAGCGCGGCCATGGGGACCAGCACATTCGTCATAAACATTAGCTTGGCAGTCATCGTCCTAAACATCCCAAGCGACTACATGTGGGATTTGTGGTGGACAAAGCGCCGCAGGGCGGGTTCTCTGGCATCCCCAGCCATCGCATTCCAGTGATGTTCCACCTTCATTCCATGTTACTTTAGTGTCATCGCCTGCGGTGCCATTATATTAAAATTGGGAGTTAAACGCTATAAAAATCGTTCTTAACTTCCTTTAGGGGCCAATGACTCAGAAAGCACAGTTTGTTTACTCACGCAAATGTGCAGAAAAAACAAGGACACTTGCTTTATGACCAAAAAGGTTGGTATTACAATCAGTACATAGTCGTCCTTCGTGGTGTAACGGCTACCATGGTAGCTTCATATACCCAAGGAAGCGTGTTCAAACCCGGCGGAGGACGATGAATTTTTCGGGCGTAAAAATCCTTAGCATGGCTTCCTTTAGAAGGGAAGTAAAGCTGTTGGTCCCTTGTCGTAGATTTACGGCACGTAAAAGAACCTAAAGACTGATAGAGAGGCCTCTGAGCAAAATTAAGCGGTCTTTCACGCCCAGTATAGAATGGGACACTGACAACCACAGGAGTTAAAGAGCAACCAAAAATAAAACGTCATTTTATTTCAGAATTAGTACAAACAATACTTTGCACTTGGTTGTAAATGCTTAGAACGTATAAATTGCAGTTATGCCGTATTGATTGAAAGTTCTTGGAACCTGTCATTTCCTTAGCAAATGTAATAATTACTTTCCCTACTACATACAGTAAGTATATGAAGTATTGTGCTGGGATGACCACCGCCCCTGACGAGGGTATTGGGCCCTCTGTGGGCTGAGTTCCCTGTTTACCTGTCCGGCTGTCTGGGTGCTTCTGTCCGAAAACTTTAAGAACCCTGTCATTTCTGTGCAATCACTTCTGGTTCGGCCGTCCTGTGTATGCTCCCACCTCAGCCCTCCCTCCCGGGAATACCTCCTCATGGTATGTAGGTACAATAACCACGGTGCCGAGCTCTCCGTTCATATCCTAATCAAATTTCTCTTCCGTCAGTCAAGGATTATTGTTACCACACCAAAAAAGAATAAAGAAAACTTATGGTTATTCAGAAAAGGTACTGATAAATCAATCATTTTCAATCTAAATAGTTCCCAAATTACCTCTTCATACATTTTCATATCCTACAAGTGTGATTTTTGTGATTTCACTTTTTCAGTAATGTCACCTCTATCTTAAAATGTAGGACTTCGAAATGGTGAACTGATGTAGAAGGGACACACACACACACACACCGAACTTTGTAAACATATACACATAGAATGACAATTTAAAATACTCTCTTCTCTAAGGCGTAAAACCACCAGGCAACGCCGGGAATTTCCGCTAGTACCAAATAAAATGTGTTTTCACATCTTTCAGACATATTTACTGTTTAAATTAGAATGCTTTAGTATTTACAATATCAAGGCCACCTGCTTTTTAACACTTTTACCGTTACCCTAACCTACTTCATGCTCCTGCGTAGCTACAATAAATACATATTGAAACCTTATAAGACATCATTTGTGATTGGATAGGTGGAGTCATACTGAAAAATGCAATGACTTCGCCGGGATTTAAACCTCGGATCTCCCGGTCTCTAGCCGGTTGATCTTCCACTGGCTACCATGGCAACATACAGGCATAGCATTGAAACATTACCGGGTTTACATGCAAGTCAGTTGAGAAAACTCAATGCTATGCCGGCATGTTTCCATGGTAGCTTAGTGGAAGAGCAACCGGCTAGAAACCGTGAGATCCGTGGATCAAGTCTCGGCTATGGCATTAAATTTATCAGTCTGACTCTGCCTATTCAACTCCTGTTCCATACACGGCGTGTGTGGAAAAAAAAAAACACTTAAAGCAATACCCATTGACCGTAATAGTTGGTTTTACTATGAATCCTGGTATAATATTATGAATTAAAAAACTTACATGTAAGTCGCCATTGGGGTCATCATCTCAAAATAATTTGAGAGCACCTTGTGGTTTACGGGGAAACATGCGAGTCAGTTGAAAAATGCAATGCTCTGCCGGCATGCTGCCATGGTAACTCGGTGGAAGAACAAACGGCTACAGACCAGGAGATCCTGGCTCAAATCCCGGCTATGGCATTGCATTTTTCAGCCTTACTGTACCTATCCAGCTCCTGTCCGACACATGGCTTGTGTGAAAAAAAAATACAAAATCAATTAAACCAATAATCATTTGGGATATTTAACGTACATAGGTTAACACATTGAAGCCAAAGGTCAAATATAGCTCGGGCTATGCGAAATGCCCATGCTCGTACGCCCAAGCATAGCTCAATTAGGTATTTCTAATGCTTTTAATGCAATTCCACGACTGTGACTCTGTATTGGGCTATGTAGCAAAGGTCATGCATCAGTTGTCTGATTAAATCTGCCATATTTCCTCGCTTTAGTCCACTATTAGGAAATTTAGGAGTCAATCGCGCCATTTTCCTTGAAGATTATATTCTTATGTGTTTCTAAACGTTATAATGCAGAGCTTTCCTCGATTTCTGCGAGCTGAAGCTGAAATTAGGATGCAATAAATAAAGTTCTGGGAAATTCTGATTCCGTGTAAGAGATTTTGAGCTTTCAATAAATGGAGTGTAAGCTGCTTTAGGCAGATTTTTTTCAAACTTGATAATTGTTGTAAATTTAAAATAAAATATTAATACAGAAGTTATGACTATTTTATTATTTGTTGAGAAATTCTTGAAAACCATACTTAATAGATTGTATCAAGACATTTTAGCTATTTCATTGATTATTGTAAATAGTAATTCAAAATAAGTGTAAAAACCCTGGATTTGTTGGCTCTTCAACTAAAGAAACGCCTGGGCTTCAATGTGTTAGTTAAGAATGATTTATTATAAATAATATATCAATCAAAATGATAGTGTTAGAGAAAGTCAGAAATTTTTATAGGAAATAGGTTGAAAAGATGTCTTAACAGCGCGTATACTTATATATGAGATAGGAACACGGGAGGAAGTTATAAGATATAGACATCATAAACAAGACGGCGAACGTAATTACCCTCCTTGAAAGTAAACCTCGTGAACCACGCAAACCGATCATTAAACCTGTCAATATTTCGTTTGGGAAATGTAAAGAAAAGATCGTAGTGTCGTAAAATATACTTTGTGCTCCTTTGTGCTTTGTTATGGTTAAAAACTAACGCTATAAATAATAATGTATTATGAGAGGAATGGGTAATAATAGGTTAAGCAGTATAGGAGAAAAAAAATGTGTGGTAGGACCGTTTCTAGGCTTATTATACTACGAAAAACACTCGTGCACCTGCTTGAATCACAAGATCAATCTGTCTGCAGTAAAATTAATATTATTATTTAAGACTTATGATGCGCATGATTTTGTGTTAATAGAAAGGGTTCGCCCCAATGATGGCGGTTTCTTAAATGGCCCATGTTAGTTTGATAAAAAGAGCATAAAACCGAGTCGACTTATTTCTCGTACCCTGATTACAGATATATACCACAGTTATATCCACCACATCATCGGAATGACTAAGCTAAATATTTGAAAGAATATGTAATATTATTGAACACTTGACACACTTTGATACTTTCAATAATAAACTTAAATAATGACTCTGCAAAACCATAATTTTGTGTTGTATTGTGTTGAGAAACTATAATAGTACGTGTAGAGGAAGTTTATTTTCAGTGTGCACTTGTATATCTAAGTTGCCGAAAAGCTAATCCTCCCTAAACATTGTACCATACAAAGCTATTTTACTGTCTACCCCATACGTTTCTCGGTCTCATCCTTGCGGGGTCAGGTTTCTCTGCCCGAATCCCCAGAGAGAAGGTACATACCCTGACGTCATCAGACTCACTGTTCCCCTCGCCATGAAGCGGTGGCATGTAAGTCATTTGAATCCGTAATAGGACATCAAACGAGGGAATGGGGATGCAGCGGCAAAAGGTAAAAAAGACGAAGAAAAGCCATAGAAAATATCCCCAGTCCTGGTCTCGCAAGGACAGGTTCCTCGTGACTGAGGGGCACTGAATATGTGGAACCAAAGTTATTTTCGAACCGCTGTACCTCTCTTTGAATTATTCTGCGGACATGGGCCTCCCACTGCGGCAAGACGAGAAAAACGGGGGAAAGTAAAAGATGCTACTCCGTGTTCTGCAGATGGTAATGGAAAAATAAGCAGCAGTGTTTGCACGGAAATGTATGCAGCCAGTGTTAAAGACAGTGTAATAAAATTTAAGGGCGGTCTTTAACCGGAAATTTAGAGTTACGTTCACCACACCCTACAAGAACACGTGTATAATGCTGGAATAAAACTCGAATTGTAACATACAGACACCCTCCAAAATACATTACCAATTCTCGTCATGCAGTAGTCAAAACATAACAGATGTGTTAATAATCCCTCTAAAATCAATATTACTTAAAAGGATTCCTGTTCAGCGTTTACTTTACATTAGTAGGTACTGCATTCCACCCAAAGTTAAATATTGAGATTTCGTGGTGTGTAACAGTGATTTCTCAAACGTCTTCAGACACCGCCAACTTGAATAAAAATATTCATAAGTGCCCCCCCTAATTTAGGTTTCGTTACTCACCGAAATGTAAACACAGAAAAGTGAATCAGAATACCCACAAGAATTCAGAATAATTAATTCAAATAAAAAATAATATTTCTTTTAAATTTAACAATGTAAGTTTAAACTGAACATTAACGTCTAGCTAAACTGTGGTAAAACACTTTAAATGTCCCGATTATATTTAGAAAACGTAATGTGGTAGATCGGTTTGCTGAAGAGAGCAGATTTGCAATGTCTTGTGTAGCTTCAGTTGATAAGAACCTCAAATTTCCACGCTGAGTTATCTGGAGTCTATTTATTTGCTTTGATAGAAATATCACTGTCATACTAATACCACTTTCTACTACATAATATGTTGGAAATGAAGTAAGAAGGTTTTTAATCACTCTCTCCATTACAAAACAATGATCTGGGATGTCTTTCTGCAACCAAAACTCTTGATAATATTTCTTAAATTTTGATCTCAGTTATGAATAATTTTGTAGCTCAACCAGATCTTCACCCAACAGTTCCACTGACTATCTGAAAACAGATTTATCACCAAATATGGAATCTCCAACGATAGAAAATCCCTAAATCTTTGTCATATCTTAATAGAGCACATTCATATGATTATATTCATTTTGCAGATCATTTGTCCATCCAACTTAGAATAATTGGTCTAGACAGACAACTCCCATTAGAAATATTTACCTGTGCTCGACAAGACTTGGTACAGTACCTCTCAATTGCCCCCAGCTCCCATTCGTGGGAGTCATTGTTGGAGCCCAAGCTGCGACTTTTGTTCTAACCTGGACGATGGAAGTTAAATGTTCTTAAATGTGACAGTCTATTAGTATGTATATATTAAAATAACTTCTCTAAGATACAATTCCAGCACACCTGTGTTATTCTGCTGGCTTCGTTATATAGCTGTAATAATTTTAAATAATGCAAGGCGAAGATTTTTACAACTTAAGCCAATATGTAAGAACTGTTGGACGGAATGCAACACTTCCCCTACTTATAAACAATGGGAGCTGTAAGAGAATTTTTATGTCTCCCTAGAGCTTCTTATTCAAAACCCAAGTGATAAGTTGTCTCAGATACTTTTTACTTTCTCTACACGTACTATGAACATAGTGTATAGAAAAGTAATTACATTCCACTCAAAAATTCGATAGGTACTGATATTTCACTGGAAATAGACGTTTTAGGGTCTCCTGTATCGAAAAAAAAAGTATTTTCAGAAAAAGGTCCGTGTGTGTGTCCGTGTGTCTATCAACACGATAACTCAAAAACAAAAAAGTCTGTAAAATATCAAACTTGGTATTTAAGTTTAATATCTTCCAGAGCTGCGACACGAGGAATTTGAGAAAAATACCCCCACCCTAAGCTACCCTTTACATGGAAAAAAATTCGAAAATTTTGATTTTCTCAAATGAATCTAACGAATTTAATTAAAATTCGCATATTAAATATATTTACATGCCAAATAGAATGTATATCTTGAATTTTCAGGGTAGTAGTCTCTAAAGATCTCTTTATTCCGAATGAATTTTTCTGAATTATGAATGTAGATCTGTTTAAACACACAATTTATGTGATATACCTACGTTTTTTTCGTAGAATTGACCATTTCTAAGATATTCCTTGTTATTTGTTTCAGATATAAAATATTTAAAACTTTTTTCTCACGGAAAGTTGTAAACCACACGAAAACTAACTTTTAACAGATTTGACTTTCATTTTAGCTTCGTGTATTCCCTTATTTTCATCCTACTTATGTACAAGGAAGTAAGTAATTAAGACAATTTCTACTACTGTTTATCTCGATTATGATAGAGAAGGGTATGTTTGTTTTAACAATAATTTGTTACCGCGATATAAGAAAGCCATGTGAATGGAACACATAAGATTTTTTTCTCTTTTATATTATAGGAACTAGGATGTGAAATTGTAACGGTAACAGAAAAGGGGTAGTATTGAATCTCGTAATTGAGAGGTCCCGGGCCCAATTTCTGTGGAACAAGCCACTCTGAACACGGTATTCTTCGTGCTTGCCCCGGGTAAGTAGGCAACCGCTAGTGTGTGTGAACTTCTAATAAAGAGTTTTCTGATTACATTGCTTCCTTTCATCTGCTTTACATCCTTAGTTTCTGGTATTTAGGACCTGGGAAGGCGTTTGGTGTATTGGGACAGATCGCGGAATGTTCTCTCTGGAAGGATTCTCTCTAGTACTTGGGCTGATTTCTAGCGCTTCCTTACTTTATACTTTCTCTACACGTACATGTACATAGTGTATAGAGAAGGTATTGCACTCTATCCAAAAGTTGGATACCAAGATTTCACCGGAAATATATGTATTTTAGTGTCCCCTGTATCCCAAAAAAGACACTTTCAGAAAAAGGTCCGTGTATGTGTGTCTGTGCACACGATTACCAAGGTCAGTAAATCACAAAACTTGGTATTTAAGTTTCCAGGCATGCTACGCGAAGATTTTGAGAAAAATTCCCCCACCCCAAACTTGGAAATTGTTTCGAAATGTTTAATGTTCTCAAAAACGGCTTTAACGATTTTGATTAAAATATCATATACTAAAAATATTTACCTCACAAATAGAATGTATATCTTGAATTTTCTGGGAATAGCCTCTGAAGACTACTTTATTCTGGATGAATATTACGCAATTTTGCATAACTGCTAAACCGTAAGAGATGCACAAAAACTTATCACACAAAACATGTAGATATCGTCAAAATACAGAATTTATGTTATATACATTTTTCGTGGAGTTAATCATTTTTGAGATATTCCTTGTTATTAATTTTAGCTTTAAAAACATACTTTAACCTATGGTAATTTTTTTTATTTCCCTTGTACTTGCAAGCAAGTAATAAGAAGCATGTAATGAGAATATTTTCGCTAATTTTTTCTGATTAGCATAAAGTAAATAGAAGCATAAGCTTTTTAACAACAATTTGTTACAGAGATGTAGAGAAAGCTATGTAAATGGAAGACATCAGATTTTTAGGCGATTGTTTCGTCTACACTATGAATTCCTAGAAACAATAAAAAAGATTATTCATCATCGTCATCCTGTTACTACTTTTATAGTATGTATCCTTGGGTTTAAGATACGTATTTGGTTATGATTATTAAGGTATGTACTCGTAAATGTAGTTTAAAGTTTCTTAAAGATACTATAGGTAACTAAGACAGAGCTAGCCAGCGTTAGGATCGGTGCCATGTTGAAATTATTAGGGACTCCGTCCTTGCTAGTGCACATCGTTGTCCGAGTCTGCACGCACATCTCCCCTTCTTCTCAGAGGTCACGTTGGAAGCATTAATGGCCAAATATAGTCTAAGTACGGTGCTGTGCTTATTCCTAATCTTTAACAAACGTTTACGTTGGCTCTAAAATAAACAAAGGAAAATTAAAGAGAACAAGATAAGAACAAATAGAAAACAATTTATAATTTCAGATTCATATTCCAGATACCTTGGTAATGTATTCCCCTTTAATTTATTTTTTCTTTCAAATTTTAAAAGTCTAGGAAGCAATTTCGTATATCAATTAACACAAAGATTGTAACACATTGTAAACATGAAACGATTTCAAGAGAATGATACCTCCATTAGTGTATCATAACTCAGGAGATGTGGGAAATTATCCCACGTGTTTCTTAAATCACCTAAATTAGTCAAAGTGCTACACAATGCTTAGTCACTTGTCCTCTCCATCCCCAGAGAATTGTTACTGGGGCAGTAAAATTTCACAACTATTACACATGTGCACTCGGCTAGTCCGCTGCAGGACAAATGGGCTAAATTTTAATTAGCCCGTTTAATTATTCCAAAGGATGGAACATTTAGAAATGATAAAACGTTAAAACTGAATGTAATGCTTTGCATAAAAGGGAACAATTGTTTCAACATTAGATATGGTAATTTAGTATAGAATATCATATATCGTACTCATTAACACTAATGGTATATATTTCATAAATGGGGCTATTTGTGAGCAAATACTTTCCATGATTAGCATGAAAGGTATTTTGGCTTTCTCTAGCACATATATACAAGACCTGTCGTAGATAGAGAAGCTATTATATTCCACCCGAAAGTTTTATCCAGAGATTTTACCGAAAATGCATGTTTGAGGACCCCTTAAAAACATTTTTTGAAAAATATCCCCGTATATGTGTGTGTCTGTATGTATGTGTCGACAGTATAGCTGAAAATCTAAACTTGGTATTGTCACATTCTGGCTGTATGCACAGGATGTGATAACACTGGGAATAATACAATGTTTCATATGTTGGCCACATTCCCAACTTTGCTATTTATTAAAACATCTGTAGAGTAGTTTCTTCCTCTTTTGTTATGTGCATTTAATAGAAGCAGGAGGCCAAGGTTCCAATTTTAAACTACTTGAACTTTTCTCAACTGGGACATCAACATTTACATCTCTTCTGTTTTACTCGCGGAAAGCAAAAGAAAGCCGAATTTCCATTGTTTCATATAGCGACAGCTTTTAACAGATTTGACTATCGGTGTAGTCTAGTGTATTGCTTTCTCTTCTACTTACAAAGAAGCAAGTAATAAGAGCATTTCTGCTATTCTGTGTATCTCGATTAGCATTATATAAATAAAAGAATAATCTGTTTTAAGAAAAGCTTTTTGTGGCACAGCTAGAGAAAGTCGTGTGAATAGAACACATCAGTTTTTTTTTTTTTTTCAGAATCATTAAAAATTGTGATAAGTAGAGAAAATCGTGAGCCCGTTAAAGAACTGCAACTTTTCTTTTCTCTTGTCTTAGCACTTTCTGCTATATTATGGATTGCATTTCATCTTAGAACTCGTGCTCCAGGATAATCAAGCAATCACATTGTGTTTACTGATGGAAACCAGGGTGGGAATCTTGTTTGTTCCTAATTAAGCTGAGCATACGTTATGTTTGTTCAGTTACACGCTAATAGTCTTACTTCTAATAAAGCAGCAGCAGTGTTTAACTATGAAGATCTAGAAGATTTTGGATGAATGTTGCATATTATTTCCGAAAGAAACATTCTGCTTAATCTTGTCGTTGTTTCTGTTAATTACTGCAAACTACATTCCTACACAACAGTGGTGGATGGTGGATGGCGGTGATATTTTCAGGAGAGGCAAATATCCGCAATACGCAAATTATAGATATAGCAGAAGCGTTTTGCTTAAATGCCTTTTTACATGTAAAATAGATGAATACGTCGATCCTTCATACTGGCATATCTCTTGACATCATCGTACCATGTCTCCTGTTTTTCCAGCGAATGAAGAAGTTCGCGTTTAATAGACTCGTTGCTAAATCTGTAATCCATTGTGCTCCTTAAGTAAGACTTCCTTCTGTTAAAGTAAGAGAAGGTTCTATTGACACTGCAACTTGTGGAAACAGTCTGTAAGATTCAAGCGACACACTTTGAATATCAGTTTCCACAAACAGTTTCATAACTTCATTTACACTTCGAAGCAAGTACTGATCGTCGAAGTAGACAAAGTCGAACTCCTTTGTCAATCTTGAAAACTCAAAATATATGACGTAATAATTTTGTAATGAAACCAGTCCCTTGGCAGGAAAACATTTTCTAAAGGTAGTTGAAATATTTAACAATGTAAAGCATTTATTATTAGGACCTAAAATGTACATTTCCATATATCAGGTACTTGCTAAAGGAATTTCACTTCTAATTGTCCGTTTCCTAAATACACACCTATGTTAGTGCAGCAATAAATGTTTCGCACATAATTTCCACGCACACGTTCTAGTTGACTTCGGGAGAGCCAGCCATCAATTGGCAGGTCAGGCAATTCTACTGTCTGCCGGTCCTGATGTAAAGCGCATGCGCCACTCCAGCATATACAACAGCATTTTCCCTAATGCCTACTACCGGGCGACAAATACTTGGAACTGTGATCGTCACAGCTCAGGATTCACCTGTCCTTCGCAGACAAGCGACAATTGCCTTTGCATCGTTTCAGTATCTAGCGTATTTTCGTTTGAAAGATCGCTCTTTCCTTCCAAAAGAAAGTGGATCAGCGGAATTTTCAAGAATCCGTCGTTTAAATACTTGTAATTATATGAAGTGTAATATTACTTGCATATTTTGTTTGGTTAAGTGGAAATATTTCATTTTAACTTAACATACTCGTATAATTCGATTGTATTATTAAACAGTTTTTAAAAAAGATATCTGAAACTATTAAGGCAAACAGCCTACCCTGTTTAACCTGAGGAGCCGCCTCTGCCACACAAGAAATTATTAGTGCTGATTCAATACAAAGAGGAGTTAACGTTATGTTTAAATTGTATGATTCACTCTCTTTAAATTAGTGCATTAAAACCATGTATTATTATAAAGTTAAATAAGAAAACTTCTACCAGAAAACATGCAAGCATACTCGTAATGGGTGTGACCACCAAGGGACTAGGTCTTTCCACTGCTTCCCCGTTTTGAGCATTGCACATTAGCGTGAAAGACAATCTTGTTTCAATTTCACTTAATAATTCACGTATTTAAGAAACGGGAGTTTAAAAATACCGTTTTACTTTTTACTCTAGAGAAACAGGAGGACTGGTCAACAGTCTCGATAAAACAAGGCTAACTTCTGCCCCTGTGGTTACTTGTGTAAGTTAATTTGCGTGAATTTATTGGGGATGAACTTGCAGCTGCCTATAAGATCGTGTTTCTTTTTTCCATATTTTCTTCATTGTGGGGGCCACCTCCAGAGAAGTAGGTGACAGTGGCATGGACTCTACCCTTTTGAATATTCATTTCATGCTTTCATTCTCGATCGTGGATGATAGTAGCGGTGATAAGTTAGTATCTTCAATAATTATAATTTTAATTGTAAACACATTGTTATAATAACTGTGGATTCTAATTTAGCAGAACTTGAGAGAGAAATGTCCTAATATCAACACAAGTTTTACATTTATGGCTGTGCCAAAAGCCACATTTTAATATTAGTACAATATTTCTGGTCCACATTCTCATGTAAATGTAACAGTGAGAGAATTTTGTAAGTTTGGGCTATGGGTAACCTAATAACCAAACGGTGCAGACCAGTTGCGAATTAGAAGTGATATGATTATAGTAAACCATTCAATTACAAATGCTATCTTTTGCTCCGAGTGAAAAATATGGAAATTATGGATTTCCTTACAATCAACTTCACGCTTTGATAAAATAATTTTTGTTCTTTCATATGTGATTCTAAACTAGCTTGTTTATTTTTGCCTTTTGTAAGCTATTGCTATGAAAACTTAATTTTCTGTTTACTTCATGTTAATTGGGATAATCATTTGCAGAATTACTTCCATTACATATATCGTTGTAGGTACAAGTGGGATAGATGGAACCGCAGAGAGAATATAATGTTTAAAATCGGGCGCTATATGCTGGCCATGAAGTTCCATACTACTTCCATGGCATCGCGAAAAGCAACTGAATAGGCATAACAATTTAATGGTTTCTAAAACTACTCTTTTTTCAGGGGTCGAAATGTGTGTACTTGTGAGCTTGCCTCTCCCGCTCCCTTCAAAAACTGCCGATATACTGATACGTGTGTTAGGTTGGTAAGAATTTAGTGCAGCAACCTCTCCCACACTCATGGATTGAGCCTAGTTGTAACCCAATAGTTGATAGGCATATTGTTTTTTCGCGATAGCAGATATGAACCAGGGACTAGGATCCAAGACAGTTTGTTTCCTCGAGAAAAGATAATTAGTTCATTTTATTAATTATTCTTCCGAAAGCTGGACCGGAAGAATCAGAATGAAAAAATATGCAAGTTGACAGTAGGTGGCCTTATCTCAAGAGAATTTTAAAAAATCTTAAGGTTGCACCGGAAAAATTCGAGTCAACGCGGAATAATCCATGACCTGTCAGCCTCGATTTGGTAGCTTAAATGGAATAGCAGTGGCAAAGAAACCGAATATTGGATGCGTAGACTTCCACGACCTGTGTCTTGATGTGTCTTCTTAGCTTCTGGAGAAGGCCGCGTTATCTTGCATGGGAATGCCGATGTTTCGCTCATCTTGCCGTGAGCTTCTTCTAGGCCTTTGGCACAAGAGCCCAGAAGAAGCTCACGGCAAGATGAGCGAAACCTCGGCATTCTCATGCAAGATAAACGCGGCCTTCTCCGGAAGCTGAGAAGACACAAACCGAATATCGGTGGTTCAGATGCACACCATGGCACAGTAATGTTTATTCCGATCTTACTTGAGCTTGACTTTGCTCTTGGAAATACTTCATGTAGCTATGCTGCCCTACACTCTTGCTCAATAACGAATATTATTTTCTATATTTTATCCCTGTTCTTTGTTACTTTCAAATGGCATATAATAGAGAAAAAGAGCAATAATTACAAAGTTATTGCATACATCCTCTCCATATAATGTTGTACTCCCGTCTTTACGTATCTCCTTACACGAGAACCAATCTCTATTCATTGCTAATGATTTGAATGCTAGGTATTTGAAATACAACCAATAGGAGTCGCCACATCTAGTGAGTGTCTTCCAGCCACTTTGGTAAAATGCAAAGCCGAGTAGGTGTGGAGAACGACTGATAGGGGATTTTGCCATCACTAAATAAAGAAAACACGCTATTGATAGGGAACAAAAAGCATCTTGTTTTCTTCTCGGCTGTACTTATTTTCGTTGTAATCTCCTTATCAAATTTTGGTAGAATGGGTTACTCCCTCTACCTATTTACATTCTTAAAAACGCAGCATTTAGATTGGAAATGAAGCTAGGAAATATTTTTAGGTTAATTTTCGCACCACTGCATAGAGATGCTCTTGAGTGCTTTACCAAGGTTTCACTTTCTTGTTACAACAGCAAATAGAAGTGGCAGGACTGTTTCTGCATACGTTAGCCGGAAGCAAGACGTCTTGGAGAGTGCGGCCTTCTTGAGAATGCGGAGAAGTGCTCGTTAGTGGATTTCACGCATGTGCCTCTTAACAAAGAAGCTTGCTTTTTACCTCATACCTCGGCGCTAATCTCTTTGTCAAGAGGCTTCCATGTAAACAAATGAACCTGCTGAAAGCTGAGAAGACAAGTTTGACAATTGCCTTAAAATATGCGACTGTATTTGATAATTCAACCAGCGGACACATTTGGCAAAATATACATACAGTATAATCTCAGGTACATGTATTCTTAGAGGGACAGCTAAATTATTGCTATAAGTGTAAAATGAGTTTCTAACAGAACTGAATCTGTATGCATATCGAATTATTATTCCTATTTTAATTTTTTAAAACTTTGAGATTATTTTGGTTTATAACAAAACCGTCATTTTTCTTGTTTGATTTTCAATATAGTCATATTATAGACAATTAAATTCGCCAATCAGAAATGCTTTATTTGGGGTTTGCGACGATTGAAATCGTGTAATTTCTGGTGAAGCTGAACCTCTTCTCTTACGTATAATGACATCACATTGTCGCATTATCCAAACTACTTTGATTTGCTTTCACTCACTCACTCTCACTCACTCACTCACTCACACCTGATTGCTGATCCAAATGGCAAGTTCTAAGGTAACCAACTTAGGTTATTTATGACTGACGTGGGTACATTAATGCATTATAGCGTGGAGGTAAATCCAACTCTCTTCTTTTGCATAAGGCTGGGCATCGCTATTCTAGGCTTGAAATTAACTCATAAGCAGTGTAAACACTTTCATTATTTAGGACTACTTCATCATCGGCCTCACACAGGCCACTCACCTCTCACCTAGAAGGCCCGGGTTCAATCCCTAGCGACCACATGCGGGATTTGCGATTCGGCAAAGCGGCGCAGGTACGGGTTTTCTCCTGTTTCCCCGCCATTGCATTCCACCGGTGCTCCATCTTTATTCCATGTATCATCAGTGTCATCACCCGCAGTACCATTTGTACTAAATGCAGGCGTTAAACATTATCCAAAAAAGGAAAGAAAAATAACGAGTATTATAATATGATACAGCATGGGGAAGAATGGCCTTCTCCAACCGTATTATCATCTCTTGGTGCAGCAATAATGCATTCTGAAAATATTGATGCATCGCTCAACATGGACATTGTTATGTGTTGCAACAATAACAGTACCTAACAATACAAAAGCATGCATAACTTAAACCAAGCATAGGTTAAAGTGATCATTCTCTCACAATTCCGTATTCATTATTTAATAAAAGCTGTGATTCTACCACTCTTGCCATGCTTCTCACAGTGAGTATTTGCATAGAAATACCTAAAAATACAACATATATGTATAACTTTAACCTAGCATAGATTAAAGCTATCCTTCCTTCGTAATTCCTTATTCAGTATTTAATAAAAACAGTAATTCTTACACTCTTTCCATGATTCTTACAGCAAGTTATTGCATAGAAATAATTACAAATTAAGCAGTAAATTTGGTTACACCATGACGGGGATGATAACACGCAGAGATTGTCTACATTTACACAGTATGATCTCTCTCTCTCACTCTCTCTCGCTCATGGTTTACCTTTTATACACAATTTTAGAAAAACCGCTCGTGAAGAAGAGGTCTTCATATTTATTCAGAGAAAATGCAACATAGATAAGTGTTGTATTAGTCATGTGAATGTCATAAACATACCGCAATTTAAATCAAAATAATTTAATGACTTTGCAAAATGGGAAAATAACCAAAAGCTATTCATTTAAAAGCTAGTTTTCTTTGGAGAAGTTTCCTTCAAGACTCTCCTGAAATACTTAAACATTTTCTTTTATGCTTAAACATAAAGAGATTTGATACTAATCCGACTAATTGTTCAGTTATGCTGCACACACACAAATACGCCTGAAATTTTTAGACCTCAAAATACACACTTCCGGTAAAATTACGACCGTGTGTTTATATTATTATTATTATTATTATTATTATTATTATTATTATTATTATTATTATAAGTTCGTATTCAACAAAAATATTTAAAAAAAATGTTTTAATGTGATATTCTATGTAAAACTAATGTAAATAATGTTGCATCCCTGATTTAAAAAATAGCAATTGTCTACGCATTTTTCCTATGTTCCAATTTTCTTTTGATATCTACTGGAACTTCCTCTTAAAATGAGAAAATATAAACAATAATAATATGTTTCAAATGTTCGACTCCACTGTATAAGAAAAGTCACTAGAGGCTAATAAAACACCAAAATTGTTTTAACTTATTTAAAGCAGTGTTTTTGTGAACTAACAGGATATGTATTTTAAAAGGTAACTATGAAACATAAAGATTAAAGAAATAAACATGTTAAAACATATTTTGTAAGTTTTAAAATATTGTAATACAGTTATTGTAAACCTATTAACTAAAATAAGTGTTAAAACGCATACATTACTGATTTAAATATATGTATCAAAATAACCAAACATATAAAAAAAAGAATTTATTATTTATTTAAACTACCTGTAAACAGCTTGTGTAAAAATTATAAAAGCCAAATATAGTTTTACATTTATTAATACTCTGTTTTATATACATCTCCTTGGACTTCAGAGTAAAGCGAGATTCTGCGCTTTCAACCCACTTTGCACGTGTATTAATAAAAATGTTGTAGAATCCACCTTCTATAATTGATTTCCTTGATTATATCTGTAGTAAATAATCTTGTAGGGACAATTGCATGAACCCTTTCATGCGAGACATCAAAACAACTGAAGAAATAATTTTTCCATGAAAGAGTTAGATTCGTCTGTTATAAGAAGTTGCTCCCTGTTTTTACTTTCTTGTACAACGTATTGTAATGGTACAGAAGGCACAAAAAGAAACCGACACCGTCTTGTTCTGTACACCGCATTGTTTATCGTTTTTAGGGTACGTTATTACATCATGTTTTTATTTTAATGGCTGATACTGTCACTTTACAGGTGAGTGTTCTATATCGAACCAATAGAGCATACCTATGCTGGGTTTGTCAACTCATTCGTTAATAGGTATAGCCACTCTCTTAACAGGAAGCGAGATTAGGTAACGTGTCTCCTTTCAAAATGGTGGAGACCGATTTTTGGCGATCTTTCACATGGTTAATCGCAATTACAGAGAAAATGCATGTTTCGGAATTTACAAGAATATAAGCAGGTTTTCGTGATGTTTGGAGTTTGCAGAATTGTTTTATGTGCGTCTGGTAGAACATTTTGTTTTTGTTGTAATGCCTAAAGTTACGGCGGGGATGGGGTTAGATCTGATGGAGAATAGAGATGTTAAAGTAGGCAGTAATCAGTATTGTTCGTAAACCTCCAAACCCAAAATCCCACACTTATGTGGCCACTTCTTTTCTTGGCAACTACGTGTTCTGGAACATAGAGAATATTGTGTGGTCGCCACAAATACATTCGCCCGTCCACATCAGAGCAAAAAACCTTTTCATCTGAGAAAATCACTTGCTGCTAAAATTGGTCTGGTTTGACGAAGTATTTAAGTGCAAACCCCATTCGATTGTTGCGGTGCTGTTCAGTCAAGTTTATTTTCTTTTCTGGCTTTCGACGATGGATGCCAGCTTCGTGGATGCCAGTTTCTCACCGTAGTAAGGAAGCAAGATCGCTACGGATCGCGTCGCAATCTTTTAGACGGTTTAAGTGGCTCATCTCTGCTTGCATTTATAATCTTAGCTTCGATTTCCGCCGTTGTTTTTCTTGGCTTTCCCGATTTTGAACGCGTCTTTAATCCATCTTCACCGCGCTCCTGGAAAAGGTTTCATCCAATTCTACGCAACAGATCTACTCATTTGCACAACACTGGCATCTGTTTTTCGAGCGCCTTGCTTCCCATATGCCCACAACACGGCCCCGGATCACCTCGCTTATGTAAGGCATTGCCGACTGTAATCCAGCACAATAGAAGAAGTATTGAATTGATGTTACTACAACAGGCAAGCTACAACCCCTCCTTCTTCCCCAATTAGAGTGACGGAGGGGCCAGCGGATATCAGAAGACATGACCTATAAAGCCCCCTACAAACAATCAGAAATTCGATGTCTATTATTATTTGTGCTCTGTGTACTAGGAGCATAGCATCTCGAATATCATAGAATATTAAACTTTGTCCCCTTTAGTAACTTGAGGCCTTTCTGTTAACGATTTGTTTGAAATAGCATTTGATATCCACTTCATATTTTAAATAATCATTTATGTTAGATGCTGAGCTCGTCATAAAACGACTTTCCTCCTTTGATCATATTTTTAGTCCCTCTATGCAGAGGTTCGCAGAAACAAGATTAAATTTCCTTAAGTAAATAGCCGGATATCTACCAAGAGAAACAGTTCAGATATTTCCAATGAAAGAAGCCATTTCCAACAGAAACTTCGACCAACTCCCTCTCATCCACTAACAGTTATCGCCTCTGGATGTTATTTGATAGTTACTGAGCTTCCAAAGTAAAACTTATGTTGAAACATTTTAAACATAGCTGTCCAATGGTTTGGAAAGACTTCGTAGGGCGGGCATAGATAGATAGCTATAGCATAATTGTGTAGGTATTATGTAAAGGGCCAAATATATTTGTGAATTAAGGACCATGCAGGAATTTTGAAAACGGAGAATTGATCACATTCCAAAACTTCTGCCAAATCCAACCTCAAATGCAGCTATACTTGAAGTCTAAATTCATATTTTAAAACATTTTAACAAAGAAATAAGACAAATATAATAAATCGCATCTTTTTAACTACTTAGGTAACTAAAAAGAAAGTTGTTTTACTTCTTCTTTTAACTGCATCTCTTGCAATCATCACAGCAAAATATATTATTACACAGTTTACTCGACACGGAAAATTTAAAATTTACCAGAAAAGTTTTCATTTAAAGTTGACAGATGGTTTTATTTGCAAATGAAATATCAGAAAAAACTGTATTGTGCTATCCACAATATATCCAAAGGACATTTTGAAAGAATATCTCTACCTGAATTATTCACCACCATTGACAAAAATATTCACTAAGTCATGTTTATTCTTGCTTTTATAACGTTTGTTTATTGAATTTACTCCTCCATTCAATTGCTTACAATAATTTAATTTTATATTTTTGTTTGATTTTGTGTATGTATTGAGAAACCTAAAACTTCATTTGGTACATCTTCTAATAATTGTTTGAAAAGTAATAATAATAACAATAATAGTAACAACAGTGTGCAAAAGTTCCCGACTTAATCATGCCCTCATGACAATCTGTTCTGTAATTTGCATTGCCTTTTTTTTTTGAAAAGTAAATGTGCGTGTTCATCCTGTTATACAACCACTGCATGTTAAAATCTATTGATTTAGCATAAATGATCATTGAATAAGAGAAAAAGACATTCATAGGCACATTTTTCAAAATAAGCAGAGGAATGATCACCACAAAAATGCTTCGGAGTAATTAATAACAATTCTGCTTAACTTAATAGGCAATATATACATAGATTTTTAGCTCAGGTTTCACGTAGGATTTTATCTTTTTGCATGTATTACTTTTCAATTATGAGTAGGCCGAAATTGTGTGATTTTATTGAAAATTGGGTCATATTAAAAAGTTTCTTACATATCTACGTAAATTAAAACTAATTTTCATTTATATATTTCCATATTTTGAGTTTTTGAAAATATTTATATATTTTATTTTGCATATAACTACATATTTTGACCGTTTTCACATTTTCAAATTTTTTATAGTAATTTGTAACTCAAGAAATTTAAGTTTACAATTGGATTTTGGTCCTAAGGAAATACTCGCTCATGTATATTCTCAGTACCTGAAATTTTAAAAAGGATGGCCATTTTGCACTTCAAATAGTCTGCTTAGGGGAAGATAGTTAAAGATCTTTTAAATGGTTTCTGAGAAATACTTGACGCCAAGAAGCTATTGATCCCACGGAATATTGCTCGTGTATATGAACAAACATTACAGTGCACTTTTATTATGTTCCTTATGATTAATTGCTACCAGAGAAATATAATGCAACATGAACTATGGAAAAATATGAAAGAATTTTCGTTATTAAGTATAACTACCTTTTACCACTAAAACTAAATTGTTTTTATTATTTACTTCCCAACTCCAAAACTTTGTTTGTATTTATTTCACCGTTATACGTTTAATATTTAAATTTTAATCATAGTTTGCCAAAGCAGTGCGTATTACTTGCTCTATACGTACTATGTACATAGTGTATAGAAAAGATATTGCAATCACCCAAATATTCGATTCTAGATCTCACCGGATATATATGTTTTAGGGTCCCCTGTATCCTAAAGAATCTAGTGTTTCATTCACATGACTTTCTCTATATCTCTGCAATAAATTATTTTTAAAAAGCTTATGCTTCTACTTACTTCCTGCTAATCGAGAAAAAACTAGCAGAAATAGTCTTATTTCTTGCTTCCTTGTAAGTAGAAGCGAAATAAGGGAGTACCATAGGTTAAAGTGATAGTCAAAACCTGGTTACTATGTGACTGAAGTTCCTTTGTTTGTATGGACACGAGCTCACAAAGTCCTGTATGAGAAAAATATAAGTTTTTATAGCTTAAACCAAACACAAGGAATACCTCAAAAACAATCAACTCCACGAAAAAAATGTATGCAACATAAATTGTGTGTTTTAATGTGTTCTACACTTTTTGTGTGGTAAGTTTTTGTCTATCTCTTAAGGTTTAGCACTTATGCAAAATTCCGTAAAATTCATCCTGAATAAAGTAAGTCTTCAGAGGCTATTTCCAGAAAATTCAAAATATACATTTTATTTGTCAGGTAAACATCTTTAATATACGATACTTTAATCAAAATCGTTAGAGCTAGATATTTTTTAGAAAACCAAAATTTTCCAAAAAAGTCCCATGCAAAGGATAGTTTGGGATGGGAGTTTTTTTTCTCAAAATCTTCGTGTCGCATCCCTGGAAGATACTAAACTTAAATACCAAGTTTGGTATTTTACCGACTTTTCGTGTTGAGTTATCGTGTTCAGAGACACAGAGACACACATGGACAGACGGACACAGACACGCACAGACACGGACCTTTTTCTGAAAATACTTTTTGTGGATACAGGGGGCCCTAAAACATATATTTCCGGTGAAATCTCAGTATCGAATTTTTTGGTGGAGTGCAATACATTCTCTATACACTATGTACATATTGCGTATAGAGAAAGTAAAAAGTTCCATGTCTATTGGGTGCCCATCTGTGTTTAGTAGCGATTTGGAAAGAAAGTCAAACACTTAACAACCACAACTTTTGGCGTAACTCCAAAAGAATTCGCGCTGCAGCATATTGCTCTGCAACAAGTATGGCGTCATAAAACCCTCTTATTGGTCTGAAAATAAATGTTATGACAATGATTAGCACTTATCTTTTAGTAAGAATAGCAAATTGAGTTTGAGAAAACCAGAAGCTCCTTCCAAGGCTAGATCCGCTGGCATTAATGAAAAAGTTGCACGCGCCTATTTTAAGGTGCAAATTTAACTTGAGTTTAACTTTTGCGCAACCACGCAACATATATACGACATGGTAGTCTATTGACAATAGACTACCAAAAATTTCTGCAGAAAATAAAGGAAGTGATTAGTCCAATAAGCGTTGAACGATGGGAAAATGTATTAGTGGCCTGCTATAATACATCTGGTAATTTCATTCTACCACTAGTGAAACAATATTAAAATTTTCTGCAGTATTTTCCACGATTCTCTTGCGAGGGTGAGGCAGTCACGTAATAATACAAACAAATTACAGCTATCTCCTCCATGTTTAAACTCAGTTTTATACATTTTTAGAACCTGTCAAAACTTAATCTCCTTCTTAGAAGTAATTTCTAAATTATTACTGTGAAATTTTGTAAGCAGTATCATTAGTATGCACTAATTATAACTATTGTATATTATTTATTTGTTTTAAAATACACGTTATCCTCTAGTGAGCCGATAAAGGTTCTTATGCGTACAGGATGCTTTAAAAATAAGATATAGGTAAATAAAATAAATTCTAACACGATAAGTTCCGTGATTTTCTCTCAAAGCGGATTTTTCATGTAAATTGTGTATGTACATATTACATTTCGTTAGAAATGTTCTGCATATCCCTGTAATTCTATTTTGCAAGATTATAATGTAGAAAGTGTTTTACTTAGACACCATTTGCCACCGATGTTTCTGCAATCGTATATACTCGCTGTTTCACGTCCGCAAGTCGTGATTTCGTCCTTTAATGCCATCTATGGGAGATGAGCTGATTCCGTGTCATGATGTGCTTATAGTGGCGAACTCCAGAACTATAAATTCTATTGATCAAGAACCACTCCTGGCTCATATATGCCGACCTGGCATGATGGAACTCGACTTGAATTGAGGCTACATATAATATAGAAGAATACCGATAGGTCAGCTTTAGAGTTTCTAAGGAAAAGGCGTCGCATATGTCTTCATGTTGTGTTATTAGATTTTCCTTTGAATGTAATGTTAACTTTTAGAAAGTTGCGGTAGTTTTAAGAGCCCTAACTGTTGAATACGCTGTGGTTCTCATTAGCGCGGCATTCTCATTGTGAAGGGGAGTGTATACATTGGATTAATTACATGTTCACCTTACTTTGCAGGTTGTGTTGTGGCATTGTATACCTGCCTATGTTGTTGACGCTGAGTAAATTCACCAGAGTAAACTGTTTAAACCAGGGCACATTATTGATTCTGATGGAAACAGTTCTTCGTAATTGCTTCCCCTGATGAAGAGAATGGGCTAATTATTAATTAGATGCGATCTCCATCATTTACCTTTGCCATTAGTTCAGTCACGATATTGCATTTCTTTGTTGATTTCTCATTAATTTTTAGCATGTCTTGGCATGTTGTAAATTAACGTGCATATATGATCAAAGGTTTCTTATAGCTTCTAAAGGTAGTAATTCTTCAACATTGTTTCCTTACAGCTGCTTAAAGGATATTCAAAACGATAATATCACGCCTACAATTGTGAGCATACCTTTTGGAAATTTCCTTAATGGTTTCAGGGTATAGTTCAAGGTCCAAATCAATATCTGTTGCATATATAAATCGTAGCATGAAATTAATCCCTTAATACTTATGTCGCGAATTCGGATATCACCAGTTTAATATGTTGCTTTAAACCCCTGGTGACTTGTTACTTACCAGTTCTTAGGCCAGAAAATAATAGATTAAAAAAACAAGAAACGGAAACTATAGGATAAAATGACAGTGTAACGAGGCCCAGGTATGTGACTCTGGCACATCCAAATGCTGAAGGTATAAAACTTCAAGGAAATCAAGAGTTATAAAAATAATTCAGGTTTATGCATTTTATATACCTAACTGTTGACTCGCCAATTTTACCCTCAAACCCTCTACATTCCAAAATCCCACTGACAGCTGGGTAACCTCCTCTTATTTGTCTCTCTCTCTCTCTCTCTCTCTCTCTCTCTCTCTCTCTCTCTCTCTCTCTCTCTCGTATGCCGGAATTCCCTAGCCTGGTTCCATAGTATTAAACAACTATTGCCTAAGTATTTTTAGCTCCAAACAGGCTAAGGACAGCATTCTGGGATTTGAATCCTCTGGCCAAGCCTGGGAAATTACTTAATGGAAGTACGTACACTAAGCGATAATGCATTCGTGTAAATATTGTGTAGACATGTATGTTGAGTAATCTATATGTGTGAATACGTGATGTAATTGTGAGTGCAAGTGAGTTGCGTGTGTGTGTGTGTGTGATAGTGTTCTTTCTTATATTATTCTGTGGTTGTAGTGCGCACGCGCGTGTGTGTATATATTGCCAATATTGTAAAGATATACAAATAAATATGTAGGTAGTATTTTAAATTCAAGCATTTTTAGATAGCATGTACGGTAACCCGGTCCATGCAACAGTGTGACGCATATATATCTTGTTTCCACTGGAGGGGACACGCGACTCAACCCATAAATCTGTTTTGTTCTTCCGTGTGCCTACCGAACAAGGAACTCCTATTATATTAATACTGGTCGGTGTAAACTCCTATCATACGCAAACAAGAAGTGGAGGGAGAAAGGAGGAGAATGCCGCAGAGTTCACTAATTGCACAACTGGTTTCATACATCCATTTCACCAATCAAGTAAACAATGCAGGTGTGTAACCAGCCTTCAGAATATAACGGTTTATTAAGTTCCTCTTCAGTTTGCCGAATTCCATTTGCTAACGATTCCGTTTCCTGCCAAGTAAAAAGCCAAGACCTTAATTGAAGTGTGCGCTTCCGCAGACAGTAGCTCACACTAAGATGTATTTTTAAAGCACATAACCTATTTCAATACATGTGTCAAATGTATATGTGTGTATGTGATGTATTTTATGTAACTCCTCAGAATTTGGCGTATACAGATATCCCTACGCGCGTTAAGAGAGTTATAGATTTCAACAGAACTACTTCAAATTGAAACCTCTCAGTGGATAGCCAGCAAGAATGACCTTTGCTTTGCTATCAGCGGATAGTGAGAGCAGGTCGCGCTTATTGCGGGAGGGAAAACGAAGATCGGTCTCGTCCAGTTCTCCACTGGCGGATTGAGTCTGCAACTCTTTATCTCACTCTGTAATTCTGTATATGCGAGGTTACAATCATGATAATAAAACATTGAATTATCATGAAAATATATAAGTTGTTTTATTAAAGATAAGGCGCTATCCTTCTTCACTTCACGGTATGAGCAAATTGCCCGTACCGTCTCACAGTTGTTTCATCACCTTTTTCAACCGACAGCTCTCTTTCCTTTTGGTTCATATTAAAATGAAATACTAGGCAGTCTTGAATCTGTCATTTTCTGAACATTCACTGGTTCTGATATTTTTCAATTTTGTAATTTATTGATTCTATATCAAGTTCTGTTGTTAAATCTTCATTCCAGATTTGAATCTAATTCTCTACATCCTTATGTTTGTCTTAAAAAGTCCATTTCTGCACTTTGTAAACGGCTTTTCATTTTCTTTGTGGTGACCCATGTCTCGCTTCCATATAATAGTGTAGGTACCGCAATTTTTTGTAAGAATTTAACCTAGTTTCCTTTCTTCTTTTGTTTTTCATTTCTTATGTATAGTTCCACATATCATTTGGAATCTTGAAATCGTTTTATTCATCTCTCTTTCAGTTCTTGTCCAATAATTGACGTTAATCCTCGGTAATTAAAATCCTTCTCTTTTTCTAATGGTTTATTATCTAAATTGATTTTTGATCTTATGTGATCTTTTTCTCAAGAGGCCATAATTTTGGATCTCTCTGTTGAAATTTTAAGGTTATATTCATTTAAGCAGTGTGATGCATATTGTAATTCATCCTGTCTCTTGAGCTAAAACCACGTCATATGCATATAATAAAATATTTACAATAGTCTTCCGATTTATTTTAATATGGGCGCTATCCTGTAAACACAATATGGGGGTGAATGGATGGGATGGGATGAGATGGGATGGATGCCAGTTTGGTCGTCCTGCTGGATTTGAACCCAGGATCTCGCGGACTAGGTGTTAGCGCTTGAGCTATTCCGATGGGTTTATTAACTATCGCTTTGCTTACTGCATTCACGTGTTTCCCTTGTGTCTACAAGAAAATACTAGGGTCGGATCTCAATGAAAACATCATTTTTTTTGCTTTATTTCTCTACATAATCTCCAGAAAGGCTAATACGTTTGTCATACCGGTGTTCAAATTTAAATAAACCATGTCTGTAGTGCGATTTATCAAGGTCCTCAAAATAGATGTCTGCCGCATCAATGACATCCTCCTTGATGTGAAATCAACGTCCTCCAAGACATTTTTTGAGGTTTGGTAATTGGTGGTAGTCACTGGATGCTAGATCTGGCAAATAGGGTGGATATTCAAGCAATTCCAACTTCAATTCGCACATTTTTCCCATTGCAATGACTGAACGATGGGCCGAGCATTGTCGTGATGAAACAAGATCTTGTTTTTGTCAAATGAGCTCTTATTCTTTTCATCCCATCACTCAAATGCTGCAGTAAGCTTGCATAGTAGTCACTAGTGATACTTTTACCCTTTACCCTTTTCCAAGTAATCAATAAAAATAATTCCCCGTGCATCCCAAAAATACGCGCAATTATCTTGTTAGCTTACAAAATTGACTTTGCCTTTTTTGGAATTGGTTCACCTGGCGCAGTCCAGTATTTTGACTGTGATTTACTTTCTGGAGTATAGTGATGTATCCTGGTTTCATCCATGGTAATAAGCCTTCTCAAAAATTCACTGGGATTTTTACGGCAGAACTCCACATTCTTAACAGAAATAGTTCTTCTTTGCAACTTTTGATCAGGTGTCAACAAACGTAGCATCCATCTTGCACAGATCTTGTGAAAGTCCAAAACAGTAGTAAAATATTACCCGAACGTTCTTTTGATATGTGTACAGCCTCTGCTATTTCAAACAACTTTAATCTGTCTTCCAGTACTAAACGATGCTTTTTTTTCATTAATTTATGGAATTGTCACTTCTACAGGGCGTCCAGAGCAGAGCGAGGCTTATCACTAGTGCTCGTACGTCCCATTTTAAACTCTGCAACGCACCTGTTAATCATGAATATGAAGGGGCAGAGTCTTTTAATGTACTGTCCATTTCCTCCTCGATTTCTTTAGCCGTTAAGCCTTTCAAACGGATGTATTTAAGCACTGCTCGTTTTTCCAAATCCTCCATTTTCGTGAAAACTATGTTTAAAATACTGTTGTCTTGTTTAAAATGCTATTATTCGAAACTAAAAAAGATATTGACCTGTAATTATGGATACAAGCTAGTCTAGAGCTATACTATACGATGCTACCGTCTAACTGGCCTAGTGGCAGCATATCTGTGTGAAACTCGGGACTTGTCATTCGACCCTCGTAAGTTGCAATACCATTTCTCCTCACTTTTATCTCAATTGGCTTGAAGTAGAAAACAGAATAAGTTGTTATAAGAACAGTTTGTTGCAGAATGGATAGAGAAACCTATATGACTGTTCCATATCAAATTTGATCCTTTATCTTTTTCGAAGGAGATCAGTATTTATTTATTTTAATGTATCTTTGTTGCTGTGTATGCGTGCGTGTGTGTGTGTTTTCTATAAATATCTTGCAAGCTTGTATTTTTCGAGATTTTGTTTTTAGCTTAACGTATTTTAAGCTGATAGGTCATATCGGATGATAAATGAAATAATGCTCAAATGATCTCGGAGTCTATGGACTTAAAGTTACTCGAAATTCGACTTATCAGAATAAAGGAAAACCCCGAAAAAACTCCCATCCCGGGGAACTCCTATAAAAGTCCTAAAAAAATATTTTTGCCTAATTAAATAATGTAATGTTTGTGGTTCAATTTCCTGTTATTTTTATTACCATGCGGCGCTTTAAACCGTATAACGTGACAATTTAAATGTTTCACTGTAAGTGGGCGTGATGCTTTAACCTTTTCACTATGGTAAAAAATCGGTAAAAATCCGAAATTTGCTTTTGACCAATAATATGCCTTAAATGTGTTTATTTTAGCTTGAAAATACAATGATAGGCACTAATAACGAAAACAAGTGAGTATAGTAACATTTTCAAAATTTATAGGGTGCTTCTACCTACTCCGTCATTATCCAGGCATACCGTACCGCCTGTTATTTAACATGGGTCCTCCCCATCCGAAACCACAGGCGAGATAGAGCAACCGGGCCTCCCCACACTCCACCAACAGTATTTTTCAGGTTGTGAAATAGAGGCCTTTTTGGCGGCAGAGCTCAGCTTGACTCGGACCAAATGACAGTTTTTCTTCCCTTTATATACTCCTCCAAATTAGCGTAAACAGCCCGTGAGAGTTGACATATATTATTGGTTTAAACATTTCTGCAGGAGATTATGATATTCTAAGGCTTAAAGTGTTAAATTGTATGTTAAAACTTAAAACCTGTTTTCTCGTGTGTTTATTTTTCAGCGTTTTCAAAACTTTAAAATGTTCCACACGATATAGGTTTTATTCAATCTCTCTTAAATTGTTAGGATAGGTTTGTAACAAGCAAAAAAAAAGATTTCTGTCATATGATTTTTTTTTAAATTCCTAATATTGTTTTAGATATTGATTTTTAAAGTCAACTGTATTATAAAATTTCTTGAATTTTAGACGGTTTCTTGCTTTAATTTTGTTACTTCTAAAACTAATTGTATTATAATAAATTCATATAAAAGTTCTGTTCCTGATACTTAAATGCATATTTTGAAAAATAGAAAAAAATTATCTTTTCATCATTTGTGCGCCAGGTTTTTAATTCAAAAATTAATTACTCAAAAACTACTTATGATACATCTACTAAATCTTAAAGCATGTAACTATTGTACAACATATGAGTGATGTGAGTTTCGAGCTCGCACCTGTTGAATGTAACACAGGCATGCTACCGCCATTCTACCAAGGCGGGCATCCAGAATTGTAATATTACTGAAAAACCATAACAGAGATACAACAATATTTAGGAACCATTGGAGTATTATGTGATGAAATATATGAAACAAATAATGACCATGGTATGGGAGTAGAAAATATGTAAATTGAGTAAAGTCAACATTTTAATAATTGTAACTCCAAAACTAATCAAATGAATGTTACATATTAATCATATTGTTACCGTTAAACTAGTTACTATTGGGGGAAAGAAGTATTCCACCTTTGGGTTCATTCTATGGCCGTTTTCCCTTTTACTGGTGACTTTATGGCATGCAGAATATAAAGATATCTTAAGATAATTCGCTTAGGTGCGTGGCAACGAAAGATAAGAAATAAATAGCAGTCAGTCTAGATAGAGGCAATGAAACTGCGATGCAAAGTAGAACCACAGGTTTGAATGGCAAAGTTTTTGAATTACTACTCTAAATTGCGCCGGAGCTTTCAGAATCTCCTCCCTTCTTGTGCTGAATAGCGAAAAACAAAAGTGAATTAAAAGGAACAACAGAATAATGCTAGTGATGTACATGCTTCTTTATGTAGTTGGCAGTCCGTAGATTAACAAGCGTATTTCTGACTCCGATAGTCTATACAATTGGGAGTTTGTTTCTGCTAATATTCATTACATTTCGCCTAAAAACTTCAAATAGAGATTTCACCGAAAATATATGTTTTCAGACTCGTTTAGATCAAAAAATAAACAAGAACAATGTTTATAAAAGACTCGTCTGCGCGCGCGTGTGTAGGTGTGCGTGTGTGCGTGTGTCTGTGTCTTACTCTATACCTTGTACAACATAACTGAAAAACAAAATGTTGGCGGAAAACACAAAACTTGTTATTAAAGTCCAGTGTCTTCCATCGAAGCAGCACGAAGATTTACAAGAAGATCGCTCGTATTATCTTTTACATAGAACATTCTTCCAACATTTTAATTTTATAAAAAGTTTGGCAAAGGATAATAATAAAATGGCATATATTATCAGCACCGTGGTTGAGTGGTTAGACCGCTCGCCTCTCATCTAGGCGGCCCGGGTTCGATCCCGAACACCCACATGTGGGATATGTGAACAAAGCGACGTCTGGGTGGGTTTTCTCCGGGTCACCCGATTTCCACCGCCACTCATTCCACCAATTACTCCATCACCACCTTTCCTATCATCAATTTCGCCTACATTTCATATCATCCACTTCCTCATGCTCACGCCTGGCTAGGAGCTGACTACTCGTAAACGGTTCTCCATTCTGTGGTTTCATGGCGTATGTTCCCCGACAGGATTCTGATCCCGAACATTGGCTTGTAAGTCCTAGGGGGTGTCAGTCCTACAAATACGGGTTTACGAAACGAAACGAACCGTATATTAAATATATTTACATGACAAGTTAAATCTATATCTTAAACGGCCTGTAAAGTTTTCATAATTCCAGCGTAATTTTCCATAATTGGTATAACGGATAAACGTTAAGCGATAAACTAAATATTTGTTCAGAAAATTATAGACATCTTCACAACTCATATAGTATATTGTAAATCAGTTTTCTTACTAACGATTTCCGAGTTACACGTTATTATTGGAAGGAGAGAATCAGGCTGAAACATCCTACACCATATGAAACTTTGTAACTGACTCTGATTTTAACCGGTAAACTACAAGGATATCTCAAACTTAATTTCAGGAATTTGGTAAATTTAATGTCTTCACGGCATGTTGATTTAATAGCTCATTGGATAGAGCGAAGGATGGAAACCGGATTCGTGTTGAAATTTCAGCTGTAACATTGTTCAGTCCGATTCTAACCTTGTTTTTAATTTTTCAACAAAGTTGCCATTGTTTTAAAACGCATATCTCTATTCAGTAATTTCTAGCAAAGTGGATAGGATATGAAATTTAAAAGCAAGCAAATAACTTGCATTGAATCTCTTTTAAACATCTACTATAGATTCTGTTTTCTGAAACCGCCTTGTAACTTCAAAGAAATGCGTTATCAAACAGTCTCTGGATCCCAATGCAATATTTTGATTAACATGAAGTAGATGGGAAAATAAGCTTTTACTGGAATATATTTGTTTAGTTATACAAAAGTAAACATAGCATGCAGAGAAAGAAAAATGAATGTAAAATATAAGACTTTTTTACTCACAATTTGCAAGTTGCACGATTTTGAGTTCCATAAAGCAGTAACCTTTATTTTACGCGAACTTGTGACATACTGGTAATAAATTGCCCAGGTTCTCTTATGAAAGTTTTTTCTACAGTTAAATGAGACCAGGTAATTTCGAATGAGAAAATGACAAAAAGTAAGCTAACAGAATAGACAGCAGAAACTTCTGTTAGATTCATTAAGACAGTGTGTTAACCCAAGGTGACAAAGAACTGTTAATAAAAACGACAGAAGTTATTGAGATGTATTCTTGTGAACAATATCTGTGTCCCCATATTTTATTGCCAGTTTGACTTTCTATGTATCGATATCCTGTCCTCCTTACGGTTTGTGTACAAAAACAGTTAAATTAACACTAATTGACCATTGTAATATTTGGCAAAACTATGAAACCCGGACTTAAATTACTTACGATATCTCTAAATAAATCGAGATCACCTTGTGGTTTACCGGGAAACATGCGAGACAATTGAGAGATATAATGCCGTGCCGGCTTGTTGCCATGTTAGCTCAGTGGTAGAACAACCGGCTAGAGGCTGCGAGATTTGTAATTCAAATCCCGGCTAAGGCATTGAATTGTTTAGTCTGACTCTACCTAACCAATTCCTTCTTATTGACTTCAACTTTAAAATACCTAAAGTTTTCTCAAACGGGAATTTGTCAACTCCTGGCCATACATACAAAGCAATTTCAAACATACAGAAACCAGCTTTTAAAATATTTGGCTATCGCTTTAGCCTAGTGTGCTCCCTTGTTACCCTTTACAAGGAAGCAAGTAATAAGACCATTTCTACTAATTTTGATCTCAACCAGCATTAAGTACATGAAGCATAAGCTACTTAACAATAATTTGTTACACAGCTGTAGAGAAAGTCGTGTGAATGGAACATAGACGTTTTTTTCCAACAAGCATAGATTGCCTTAAGAGTATGTATATTTCAGACCAAGCTTGCGGCAGCTCTGCATAGAAATCACTGCTTTATCTTTACTTTGTTGTGTTATAACTAACTTTTTTATGCTCTTAAATGTTCTTAAACGTCGAGTTTCAGTTTCTGAAGCTTGTTATTTGAGTATAAAGCATTCTGTGGCAAGAATAATTATTACTACTATTATTACTTTCTCTATACGTACTATATACATAGTACACATATGTACTGGACATACATATATATATAAAGTATTATATTGCACCCAAAAATTCGATATCGAGATTAACACCGGAAATATATATCTTTTGAAACCCCCTGAAAAATGTCCGTGTGTATCTGTCTGTGTGTCTGTGGGCAGCATAGCTCAAAAACGAAAAGTCCCTTAAACACCAAACTTAATATTTAAGTTAAGTATCTTCCAAGGATGCGACAGGAAGATTTTCAAGAAAATCCCCACCCCAGTTATCCTTTACATGGAAAAAAAATTTGAACATTTTGATTTTATAAAAAAACGATTTTGATTAAAATATCGCATATTAAAGATATTTATCTGACAAATAATATATATATATATATATATATATCTTGAATTTTCTGGGAATAGCCTCTGAAGATTACTTTATTCTGGATGAATTATACAGATAACAGTAAAAACTGCATAACTGGCAAACCGTAAAAGATAGACAAAAACGTACTTCACAAAATGTAATACACACCATTTATGCTATGTACATTTTATTCATGCAATGGATCGTTTTTGAGATATTCCTTTGTTATTGGTTTCTGGTTTCAACTTTAAAAACATATTTTTTTCATTTTTTTCATAGGGGAATTTGTCAACATACAAACAAGGGAACTTCAGTCACATAGCAACCAGCTTTTGACTAATACCTTAGGCTGTGCTACTCCCTTATTTCCCTTCTCTTTGCATGGAAGCAATTAATAAGACTATTTCGGCTATTTTCTTCTCAATTAGAATGAAGAAAAAGAAGCATAAGCTTTTTAACAATAATTTATTGCAGGGATATATAGAAAAGCATGTGAATGGGACACATATAATTTTATTATTGTTGTTATTATTATTAATATTATTATTATTATTATTATTATTATTATTATATAAGAATATCTTATATATAGATCTTACTAAGCACGTTGCTCTGCTTTTTATATGTTCCAGAGCAGAATGCATCAAGCTCCAATTAGAATTTGTTTCAGATGTGCAAGACATTTTCAGTTTCTTGTGTCATAAAGCGAGAATTAAAAGTAGACACTGTGTGGGATGGACTAAACCTGCCCTGATAACACCTTTCTTGGATGGGCCAGTGTCTCAAATTACTTCTCTCTATGAATTGTTGTTTTTTGATGACAACACATCATACACGCAACCCAGGGCTGGGTAATTGTTCCACCTACTTTCCAACTTAACATTCTGTTTCTGTTTATTTAAAGAAAAACATAAATGTGGTTTCTACATTTAAATTAATTGAATAATTCTGGGCTAAAACATTCTACGAACATTTTATTACCCTATTAAAAGTGATCAGACATAGTGAGATTAAGCCTCACTTAAATTTCCCTATAAATTAGCTGGGAGTGATATAAACATAATCATAGTTTTCTACTAAGTAATGCATTGCAGCGTGATCTCTAGTACCAAAATTGGAATGTGGAAGTAAATGCGTGACCGACGAAATGCTATTTTCACTCTTTACTTTCTATACATAGTACGTAATACATGTACATAGGTAGCGAAGGCACTGCACTCAAAAAATCCTTACCGATATTTCACTGGAGATACACGTGTTAGATTCCTCTCAATAAAAAACATTTTCAAAAAAATGTCCTTGAGTGTATAAGTGTCTGTGACCACAATAACTCAAAAACGAAAAGTCGGAGCATTCTCCAAGTAGGTAACACACGAAGATTTTGAGCATCGTCACCCCACTCCAAGCTACATCGGAAAAGTTTCGAAAACTTTAACTTTCTCATAAATGTCTCTAATGATTTTGATTAAAATGCTTGTTCATTATGGATGACTTTTGCATAACTGGTAAACCGTAAGAGATGGACAAAAACTTACTGTATAAAAAATGTGGATCATGTTAAAGCATTATTTATGTCGTAACATTTTTTACTTCCTCCATACGCACTATGTACATAGTGTATAGAGAAAGTATTGCACTCCACCAAAAATTCGATACCGAGATTTCACCGGAAATATATGTTTAAGGGTGCCCAATATCCAAAAAAAAAAGCATTTTCACAAAAAGGTCCATGTGTGTGTGTCCGTGTGTCTGTGAACACGATAACGAAAAGTCGGGAAAATACCAAACTTGGTATTTAAGTTTAGTATCTTCCAGGGATGCGACACGAAGATTTTGAGAAAAATTCCCTCACCCCCAACTACCCTTTACATGGAACTTTTTTCGAAAATTTTGATTTTCTCAAAAATGGCTCTAACGATTTTGATTAAATGTTCGGATATTAAACATATTTACCTGACAAATGAAATGTATATCTTGAATTTTCTGGGAATAGCCTCTGAAGAGTGGTTTATTCTGGATGAATTTTACTAAATTTTGAATAACTGCTAAACCGTAAGAGATGGACAAAAACTTGCTACACAAAAAATTTAGAGCACTTTAAAACACACAACTTATGTTATATACATTTTTTTCGTGGAGTTCGTCGTTTTTGTGACATTCCTTATTTTTGGTTTCTGCTATGAAAAACGTATACTTTTCTCATACAGGAACTTGTCAACTCCTATCCATACAAACAAAGGAACTTCATTGACATAGCAACCAGATTTTGACTATCACTTTAACCTACGGTTGTCCCTTATTTCGCTTCTACTTACAAGGAAGCGAGTAATAAGACTATTTCTGCTAATTTTTTCTGATTAGCATAAAGTAAATAGAAGTATAAGTTTTTTAAGAATTATTTGTTGCAGGGATATGGAGAAATTCATGTGAATGGTACACATCAGTTTTTTTTCGTGGAATTGATAATTTCCGAGATAATCCTCCTTGTCTGTTGTAGTTATAAAATGCCTAACTTTTTTCATGCGAGAATTTGTCAGCTCTTGGCCATGTAAAGAAATTTCAATCACATAAAAAATAGTTTTTAAAAGATTTGTCTATCGTTTTAGCCTAGTGTATTCCCTTATTTTATTTCTACTACTAGGAATCATGTAATAAGAACATTTCCGCTAGTGTTTATCTCGCCCGGTTAGTAGAAGTAGACAGAAAAAAACATTTTTAGAATACTTGGCTAGCAAGGATATAAATAAAGTCACATGAATGGAACATATCCGACAGTTTTATAGCTCATACAGCGGATATAACATGGCTAACATTATTATACCTAATTGAGTTTTAGAAGTTTTACCGGGCAAAGTCTAGTATTAACTATTTGCATCAGTTTCTTGCATATCATAAATTAGCTAAGAAAAGTATAAAACAGATTTCATAGGGGCTGTTCCCGTAGCTGAGTGAGTAGAGTATCTGCCTGCTATGAGAGGGTTCCCGGGTTCAATTCCCGGCTGTGGGTTGGGAATTTTTCTTTAGCTCAGATTATTTCATATCCTCCCCACAGTCTGGAAGTATAAATGAGTATGTCAATGTGTATGTGTGTGATCTAATGACAAATGAAATCCAACGACATCAAACAGTACAGACGTAAACACCATTGTCGATGGTAAGATGATCCACATGGAAATGTCACCGATAGGATCATGCAGTTAAATTTTGGATATAAATGGGAAAAACAAAGTTTTCATAGGATTACATTTTACACTACGAAAAAAAAAATATTTAATGCCCTTTTATTAAGCGTGTTTTATTAACAGTTTATTGATAGTAATGAGAAATTGTCCTACGTGTAACGTATTATAATTATAATTATTATTATTACTATTATTATTATTATCATTATCATTACTATTATTATCATTATTATTATCATCATTATTATCATCATTATTATTATTATCATCATTATTATTATCATTATTATCATTATCATTATTATTATCATTATGATTATCATTATGATTATTATGATTATCATTATTATGATTATCATTATTATGATTATCATTATTATGATTATCATTATTATGATGATGATGATTATTATGATTATTATTATTATTATTATGATTATTATTGTGATGATTATGATGATGATTATTATGATGATGATTATTATGATGATTATTATGATGATTATTATGATGATGATTATTATGATGATTATTATGATGATGATTATTATGATGATTATTATTATGATGATGATGATTATTATTGTTATGGTTATTATTATTATGATTATTATTATTATGATTATTATTATTATGATTATTATTATGATTATTATTATAATGATTATTATTATTATAATGATTATTATTATTATAATGATTATTATTATTATAATGATTATTATTATCATTATGATTATTATAATGATTATTATAATGATTATTATTATTATAATGATTATTATTATTATAATGATTATTATTATTATAATGATTATTATAATGATTATTATTATAATGATTATTATTATTATAAAGATTATTATTATTATTATAATGATTATTATTATAAAGATTATTATTATAATGATTATTATTATAATGATTATTATTATAATGATTATTATTATAATGATTATTATTATAATGATTATTATTATAATGATTATTATTATAATGATTATGATTATTATTATAATGATTATGATTATTATTATAATGATTATGATTATTATAATGATTATGATTATTATTATAATGATTATGATTATTATTATAATGATTATGATTATTATTATAATGATTATGATTATTATTATAATGATTATGATTATTATTATAATGATTATGATTATTATTATAATGATTATGATTATTATTATAATGATGATGATTATTATTATAATGATTATTATAATGATGATTATTATTATTATTATAATGATGATTATTATTATTATAATGATGATTATTATTATAATGATGATTATTATTATTATAATGATGATTATTATTATTATAATGATGATTATTATTATTATAATGATGATTATTATTATTATAATGATGATTATTATTATTATAATGATGATTATTATTATTATAATGATGATTATTATTATTATAATGATGATTATTATTATTATTATTATAATGATGATGATTATTATTATTATAATTATAATGATGATGATTATTATTATTATAATTATAATGATGATGATTATTATTATTATTATTATTATTATGATTATGATTATGATTATGATTATGATTATTATTATAATGATGATTATGATTATTATTATAATGATGGTGATGATGATTATAGTTATAGTAGCAGCAGCAGCAGTAGTAGTAGTAGTGGTTGTATGATTATTATGAAACTGGTTATTTCTCTGAAATTTGTTTTTTAATTACCTTTTAAGCGTTTGTGTTTTATTATATGATAGTTACGCTAATCTCAGAGTGTTCTACTTCGTTTTGCATTTATCGGAGATCCCTGAAGCTTCCTTTAGTTTTTCCAGGACTACCATGAAGCTGAGATATCACTATTCCAGACAGGTCTCTAATTCACTTTGGAATATTATTAGGAAGGATTTCTACATTACAAACATGACTTAAAAATCGCTTATCCAAAAATCTGATGTGCTCCCTTCACATGACTTTCTTTACATCTCTGCAACAAATTATTGTTAATAAGCTTATTGTTCTATTTACTTAATGCTAATCGAAAAAATTAGCAGAAATAGTCTTATTACTTGCTTCCTTGTAAGTAGAAGCGAAATAAAGGAGTACCATAAGTTAAAGTGATAGTTAAAAACTGGTTGCTATGTGACTGAAGTTTGTATGGACACGAGTTCACAAAGTCCTGTATGAGAAAAGAATATGTTTTTCATAGCTGAAACCAAAAACAAAGAATATCTAAAAAAACAATCAAGTCCACGAAAAAAATGTATATAACATAAATTGTGTGTTTTAAAGTGCTCTACATTTGATGTGTGGTAAGATTTTGTCCATCTGTTACGGTTTAGCAGTCATTCTAACTACCGTAAAATTGACCCAGAACAGTCTTCAGAGGCAATTACCAGAAAATTCAAAATATACATTTTATATTATAGGTAAATATCTTTGTATACGATATTTTAATCAAAATCATTAGAGCCATTTTTTAGATTTTTCTCAAAATCTTCGTGTCGCATTCCTGGAAGATGCTAAACTTAAATACAAATTTTGGTATTTTACCGAATTTTCGTGTTTGAGTTATCGTGTTCACGGACACACGGACACGGACTTTTTTTTCTGAAAATACATTTTTTGGTTACAGGGGACCCTAAAACATATATTTCCGGTGAAATCTCGGTATCGAATTTTTTGGTGCAGTGCAATACCTTCTGTACACACTATGTACATATTACGTATAGAGAAAGTAAACATGATATGGTGTAAAATGAGTAAAACGACGAGAAGCACTTTCGTTAATGTTTTGGTCACTTAATTTAAAGTGAGTCAAATGCCCTATCTTGTCAATGTTAAAGTTTAACCCATTATCTCGGCAACTGATTAAGATAATAAGCTAATTTTTAAAGGTATATTCAGCAATACTTTTACTGTTGATTGATGGAAAAATAAAATACTTCTGTTGCTTAGAAGGAAATGTATGAATTTTTTTAACAAATCTCTTAAAATTTTATTCGAAAACTATGATTTTGGAATGTTTAAAATGTAACAAATCCATATAGATAATATTTTTGTTATAATGAAGCATATTTAGGTGCAAATGTATAGAAAAAATGTCAGCCCTTAGTGTCAATTAGTTTCTGGGATAATAGGGTATTTGTGGAGAAAATGTTTCCTTTTCACAAATTGCTTCCAAACATAAAATATAAAAAAATATGTAATGTAACTTTCCAAACACAACTTTTCAGCACTTTGAATCTCTCACATAAGGAAATATGAGTGGGATGCCAATGCTGTGAATAGCTAAAGTAAATTTTTCCGATGAAAATAAAAAAAATGTCTTCTCACACATTAATATTTACAAATTTGTCGTTAGTTTACTAAGTGAGTGTAATAAAATATTCTATAAAACTACTACACAGTATTATCTTCAACGTCTTTTTTAGCTATTTACAATTACCATACTTCTATGAAAGTTATACCAAAATGAGCGGGTAATTTGAAATATGCAATTAAAGCATGAAAATGGCGAAAAATTATGAAAATCCCATTTCGATTCCCCTTAAACGGAAGAACTTATTTTAAATTTATATTTCGCTTACATGCACCTTCGGTTTCAAAAATGATTCTTCGATCTTCCTCATAATAATAAAGCGAAAAAGTCATTTACTTAATATGATGGATTTCAGCGAGATATTCTATACAATGTAGGCATGTTGAACTTTCTGATATCCTACTTTAAGGAATACATACTTAATAGGTTTGCAAGAGGAATGCAATAATTCCCAAGAGCAACCACAAGCAGGCATTAACATCCCGGCTAGCTTGTCAAGAAATGGATAGGGTCGCAAGAATTCCCTAACAAATTCCGATACATAGCACTCCGCGGGAAATGGGGTGCGGAAATTTGGCAGGAGTATGAAGTTTAATTTAAAACAGCCCTTCGGCATATGCAGGTTTTATTTGAATACACGCCGTATTTGTTCCTGCGGCGCTGAAATGTTAGGGTCGCTAGAAAGGGCGGAAGATAGGAGGGGGTCACTAAGCAGGGGTGTGGAAATCTGTTTCAGGTCCATACCGATGCCAGCTTCCCCAAGAGAAAACATACCTCTTGTTTCTCAACATTCCGTAGTCTGTCATTCTCCCTTCGTCTCAAAGCATTTATTTATATGTTGGCAGCAGCGCCGACAGGTGGTTTGCCGCACATTCCGGTTCTTCCCCTTTTAGAAAAATTAATGTTCTTTTTAATTTTAGAAATTAAAATGGAGAAGTTAAGGAAGCGACTTACTACAGGCAAATAAGTCACAGAACAGCTAAACTACTCATAATGGAAAGTACAAATAAAATATTTATACGGGTTCTCTACCTATTTAATAAATAAAATGAATACCTTATATATTGTCCGTTCATTAGCGCATTGGTAGCATGCCTGCCTCTGGTGCGAGACACTAGGGCTAGATACCCATCCAACAGATCATCTTCCTCGCTGGGAGGGCTGGTTGTCTGTCCTTTCATCAACATTCCCACGGAAGGGATGATCAACACCACCGCGGTATCATGCTTGTCCGAACGCCGAGGTTGGGTTGTAGTCTCTCCCAATATTCCGTCCCGGCCATTGACCAAGCTTCGGGATTGCATACTTGTCACCTTATATATTAATATAAATCATTTTTCTATGTGCGTTTTGCTGTTTTCCATATATTTTTTTGGTAAATTATTTCAAATTATCAGCTCTTATGTACTTTATGCAGAATTAGCATTCAAATGTTTAAATCAGAAGCTCGGAGCAATATACACTACTGTTTGAGATGATTGCAACACCATGAAAGCATCAACACCAACTCTTCATGGTTTAGGAGAATTCTCATGTTCCGGCCTCATATTTCTTCCCATCTTTTTACTGGACTTCCTATTTCTGTAGTTTAAAGGTTTATATCTGTATGACTGTAATGGAATGCGACAGTTATGCATTCTTTGTAAATAACTTTTCCATTTTTATTTATTTATTTGTAACTTTTCTTTTAACGAAAATATATCTAATTCTATCCTTATGTTTCGTTTCTAATATGATCTTACCTGGTGCATCCTTTTACTGCTCGTAGATATTTCATTTCTGTCGCTTGTATTTGGCTCCTATCTTTCTTTTTAAGGGTCCATGTCTCCGAACCATTTAGTAAAACCGAACAGCCATTGACTTATAGAATTTTAGATTTGTATCCTTTATGGTTCTTCTTTTCAAAATACGAGCTATTATTCCACAAACATTGGAACTTGCTCATTTTATTACTTATTTCTCCTTTGTTGGTGTTAAAGGTTACATTTCAGCCTAAGTAATTAAATTTTTCTAGCTGATCTAACGCTTTGTTATTTAACACTATCTTCTATCTTTTTATTTGTTTTCTTACAAATGTAATAACCTTTGATTTTTCTACTGATAACCTTGAACCATTATCCTGGAGCAATTTTTGTAATTTGTACATACTTATTTGCAGCTTATCCTCCCTGTCTTGTACTATCATCTTATCTGTAAAGAGTAGCATATTTAACGCATTATTTGTATTTATTTTTATTCCTAATGATATTTCATCTTTTAATTTACTAAGAATATCGTCCATGTAAATGTAAAATAAAAGCGGAAATAAACTACATAACTGTCTTAAACCATTATTAATTAATTTATCAATTAATTAATCTTGAAATAATCCGGCATTGTTTTTTTTTTTTTTTTTTTTTTTTTTTTACATATATTCTGAGAGAATCTGTCGATTGTATTGGATATCCTTTTCTGTCTTACATTTCCAGAGGCTAGTCCTGCTTACCTTATCAAAATTTTTTTTTACGGCTATATGTGTTTCTAAAATATATTCTCTTCCCAATTCGATAATTTGGTTAATAGTAAATACATTTTCTGTAAAGGATTTTTCTTTTCTAATTCACATTTGATTTTCTAATAATAACGTTCTGTAATTATACTTAGACGTTTGCTAATGTTTCTTGTATATAAATTATAGCCTGTATTAAGGAGAATTATACCTCTGTAATTATCACATACTTCTTTTCTTTTACCCTTTTTGGATACATTAATAACGTGTGTATCGTACTAGCTTTTAGGAATTCCATTCGTTTTCCAACATTTGTTGATAAAACCAAGTAGTCCTATATTTAATTTTACTTCTCCGAACTTTATTAATTCTGCTCATGAATGCAACGAACTTAATAGATAATTAACCTTTGAAATTTATACATGACTTTGAGTCCTCACATTCATATTTGGTGTGGCCTCCATGCGCTGCAATTAGAGCTGCTACACGCTGTGGCATGGAATAAAAAAGGAGCTGAATAAGTTCTTGAGGGATTTCCCTCCATGTAGTTTGGATTCGAAACCAGAAATCCATGACGCTGGCTACTGGAGGACCTTGACGCACTAGGTACCGAGTAACCATATCCCAGACATATGCGATGGGCAACATGTCTCCTTTGTCATAATTTAAACTAATTTTCTATCAAAAATTATTGAAGACCGTGAAAAGAATTCCCCTTTTGAATGTGGATTTGTTCCAATTATATACTTGGAAAAACACCAACAACGTAACTATTGGTGTTAGAGAAGAGATCTTTTTTATTTTGATCGGAAAGTTTTACTTTAACTATTGGCAGCATTAGATTCCGCTCATATTGCCTTCATGTGAGAATTTTGAACTACTGTAAAGTTGTGTTTGGGAAGTTTTTTATAATGTTATGTTTGAAATCAATTTCTGAAGAAGCAAACTTGTCTATACAACTGTCCCATTATCTCAGAAACGAATTGTCATAAAGGTTTGAAATTTTTGCAGTAAATTTGCTTTTAAATACCCTTTATTTAAAGAAAATGTTTTTATGTATATGGATTAGCTATTTTCTTTCAATTTAAACATCGTCCTTTTCCAAAACATTGTAGATCTTTATTTTTAAAAAATAATACCTTTCCTTCTAATGAACAGAAGCATTTTATTACTTTCTCTATACGCACTATGTTCATAGTGTATAGAGAATGTATTGCACTCCACCAAAAAATTCGATACCGAGATTTCACCGGAAATATGTTTTAGAGTCCCCTGTATTCAAAAAAGTATTTTCAGAAAAAGGTCCGTGTGTGTCCGTGTGTCTGTGAACACGATGACTCAAAAACGAAAAGTCGGTAAAATACCAAACTTGGTATTTAAGTTTAGTATCTTCCAGGGATGCGACACGAAGATTTTGAGAAAAATCCCCCCACCCCCAACCTCCATTTACATGGAACTTTTTTCAAAATTTTGATTTTCTCTAAAATGGCTAACGATTTTGATTAAAATTTCGTATATTAAAGCTATTTACCTGACAAATAAAATGTATATCTTGAATTTTCTGGGAATAGCCTCTGAAGAGTAGTTTATTCTGGATGAATTTTATTGAATTTTGAATAACTGCTAAACCGTAAGAGATGGACAAAAGCTTACTGCACAAAAAATGTAGAGCACGTTAAAACACACAATTTATGTTATATACATTTTTTGTGGAGTTCGTCGTTTTTGAGACATTCCTTATTTTTGGTTTCTGCTATGAAAAACGTATTCTTTTCTCATACAGGAACTTGTCAAGTCCTATCCATATAAACAAAGGAACTTAATTGACATAGCAACCAGCTTTAGACTATCACTTTAATCTATGGTAGTCCCTTATTTCACTTCTACTTACAAGGAAGCAAGTAATAAATCTATTTCTGCTATTTTTTTGTTTTTGTTTTTTCTGATTAGCATAAAGTAAATAGAAGTATAAGCTTTTTAAGAATAATTTATTACAGGGATATAGAGAAAGTCATGTGAATGATACACATCAGATTTTTTTTCATCAGTTCATTGTAAAAGTATTGCTGAATGTACCTTGAAACATTTAGCTCATTATACTAAATGGTTAATGAGATAATGGGTCAGACTTTAATACTGGCAACATAGGGCATTTCGACTCCCCTTAAACAATGATAATTAATCCCACCAATCAATGATAATTAATTGTTCTTCCACATTTGCGTGTGTAGGACAAGGTTGGGAAAGGTTGAAACATTAAAATTTCAAAGCCATAGCTGGGCTTGAACTGTGGAGTGGTTCCTGCTTTCCAACGACAATATAGTTGAGGGGAGAAATACTTCACACGTTAGCTACATAACAAAACATGCTTTATTGAAGGTAAACAAACTCCGTGATGGGCAGAATGCTTGCAGATAACTGTATTTAAATTGTCTTCTTTGTGACTCTGTCATTAAAAGCTTACTCGAAAAAGTTGACAAGGCTCTCACAATAATGCTTGCAATGAAAGTAAGGCAAGCATCGATAACACCCAGCGATATAGGAAACCTCTTAATATATCAGAAGATACTTTGTAATACAAGGTTCATATGCATTGAACCTCTGTTTACTTTCTCTATACGTACTATGTACATAGTGTACAGAGAAGGTATTGCACTCCACCCAAAAATTCGATACTGAGATTTCACCGGAAATATATGTTTTAGGGTCCCTGTATCCAAAAAAAGTATTTTCAGAAAACGGTTCATGTGTGTGTATGTGTGTGTGTGTGTCCGTGTGTCTGTGAACACGATAGCTCCAAAACAAAAAGACGGTAAAATATAAAAGTTGGTATTTAAGTTTAGTATCCTCCAGGGATGCGACACGAAGCTTTTTAGACTATTCTGGATGAATTTTACGGAAATTTGCATAACTGCTAACCCGTAAGAGATTCACAAAAACTTGCCGCACAGAAAATGTAAAGCACGTTAGAACACACACTTTGTTACTTACATTTTTTTCGTGGAGTTGATCGTTTTTGAGTTATTCCTTGTTTTTTATTTCTCCTTTAAAAAAATTGCTTTTCTCATACAGGAATTTGCCAAATCCTGTCCATACAAACAAAGGATTTTCAGTCACATAGCAACCAGCTTTTGACTATCACTTTAACATATGGTACTCCCTTATTTCGGTTCTTTTTACTCCATGGCACGACAGCTCGCGGGGAACCTTGGCCTACCGCCCGGCCGCTGCGTCCCCCATCTCGGTCCACTACAGACGTCATGGATGGGGTGCAGTATTGGAGGGTGAGACGTGGTCAGCGCCTCGAATCCCCCCGGCCGGTTAATGCGGTCCTCATGACCTGGAGCCGCTACTTCTCCATCAAGTAGCTCCTCAATTGGCCCCCCAGGGACCTTACGAGGCTGAGTGCACCCCGGGCCAGGTCTCCCAGCGGGGGAAAAGTCCCCACGCCGGTACTGGGGATCGAACCCAGGTCTCCCGCTTGGTAAGTAGCAACGCTACCACCGCGCTAAGGTTATTTCGGTTCTACTTACCAGGAATAAGACTAGTTCTGCTAATTTTTTCTTGATTAGCATAAAGTAAATAGAAGCCTAAGCATTTTAACAATAATTTGTTGCAGAGATGTTGAGAAACGCTAGCCTGCCAGCTACTCAATTTCGTTGTATTTATAGCAATAACAAAGTTCAGCAGCAGTGGCGGTGGCTTTGTGAGTTATACAACAGTCATATGCCAATTTTAATCACAATTTGTCACATGAAAATATTGAACCAAAAACTTCACAACAAATGTTCACCTATTTAATACACTTCCAAATTGCAGTGAAACTCCGTATAAATCTCCAGAATTACAGAATTCTACTACAGTAGAATATTCTGATAAAGAAGGGAGGGTGCTTTTTATATCACTATCCTGTGATCAATTTCCACGGTTACGTGTGTTTGCAGTAAATGTATTGGCAATCTTCGGATCCATATACATTTGCGAGCAAACCTTTTCCAAACTGAATTACATTAAAATCAACGTGTAATATCATAAGCCACGATCACTTGCTAAGTATTCTGAGAGGCTGTACGCCATCATTGGTTGCAAATATCGATAATTTTGTGAAAATAAGATATGCCAGAAAAACCACTAAGGGAAATCTGATGTACAAACGGCACGACATCCACGAGGCATTAAATACATTTAAAGAAATTGAATTCAAGCTACCATGAACATAGCCCATCTTTTTCAACGTAAAGCATACATGCTCACAATAACATGTCGGAGCATGTTCAGGCATCCTACGGTACAACATGAAAGAAATATAATGGCTTAAAGTGATGGATTCCGTGTAATGTTGCTTAAATATTTGATTTTATTTGCCTTCTTTGCAGCTCATCTTTTTTTTCCCCTATATGCTAATCACATTAGTATAAAATGCCCATTCTTTCAGTGTTTATAGTCTTAGTAATAAACCTGCTTGAATCTGTACAGATCTGTTTCCATGACAAATGGAAGCGGTATGTGTGCTTTAAAGACCAATGAGCATGATTTTTAGAGAGAAAGAGTGGAACGTATTTGCGTTTATACATGTCCCGTGATGCAATGCACAAATAACGGAATTTGGATGCTGGATTGGACTGTACGAGTGTGGCTAAGGGAATGATGTCGCTGGAATGCAAAATTAGAAGGGATGAGAGGGTAAAAAGGTAGGCGCAATAATGGGCAGTTGTTAGTCGGCACGTAGAGGGCAGAATGGGATGCATTCTCATTCCCCATGCTAAAAATACAAGCTCTTGTGGTCAGTGCAATGGGAAGTGAACGCCCACGCTAACTGGCGTGGTGTTTGCTATTCTCTTTGGCTCAGGCGATGTCATTAGATGATGAGGGTCGTGCCCAGGTAGGGGCGTTGCTCTCAGTGATTGAGATCCGCCTTCATCAACTCGATAATTGAACCAATGTAGGTTTAAACACCACACTAACCCTTCATACCAATTTAAATCTCCAGTATGATGAGTAGAAAATGTGGAGGGTATAACAAAACCTATCCTTGTAACTTCTGCTTTAAAAATGAGAATTACTTGCTTTTATTGTAAGGTATGACACGACCATAAACTCAATAGACATCGCGGAGTTTCTAATAAATGAATGGGCGACTAGTAGTAGAAGTACAGTCAACAGCAATACGCAAGTAACAATCTCAGCACTTGGTGTAGCGTGGTGCAAAACTGAACATTGCATCTGAAGTGATTGTTTAGCCGAAATTCTACTCTTGGAGGTGCGAAAGTAATAAACACTGGCTGAATGTTGTTGGAGATTTCCTGGACGTGTTCCGACAATTCGCCCATTTTCTACTTCTAGCAGGTCTGCGGACAATGAATGAATTATTGTGGAAACGCGTGCAGACAACCTCCACCAAAATTCACCAAAATCTTTGCTTTCAATACTGCTAGTTTTATTAATTAATCACTGTTAAAATTGCCATGCTACGGTTGTCAAGTACAGAATACTTAAAAGAGTACGGAAGGGAATGAATGAAGGCACATAAAACTTCTGTAGCAATTTCATAAATATTTGCATTTGAGTGCTGGAAAATGAAAAGTTTTAGCTTACATTTACGGTTAAAGTTGATTGTTCGTTCCAACACACTCTTAACACAATTTAAAATAGTTGTACCAATTTAAAAACAATAATCCTATTCTATTTAATGCCCAACACAGTACACCAGGTTGTTCTAACTCCGCTCGACCGAGTCAGAATATTCAAACGCAGCAAGAGTGATCGGAGATCGAATGGAGAGGGAACGTGATATCCAGTATGTCACTTTGCGAAGGTTATAGCTTCCTATCGGTCTTAAGGCTGACGTTTTTATTAATATGTCACAATATGAAGTCAGTGAGGTCCGTTGACTACTTCTTGGGAAGAACAGTTTCAGTTTTCCGAGAAGGACTGACTCCTGCAGTGTCTTGTATGGCAAAACTCTCTTCGTAGACCTGCTACCGCACAATAGGCTGCTTTTGTGAGCAATTAAAATATTTAAACCGAGCATAAAAACGCACTTCTCTGGTACAAGCGCGTGTTACAATGATTTTCAATATGAGCCTGTATCTACTTCAGTTAGGTTTGCGGTCAAATACAAAGCTATTTATATAACCAGACTGTAAAGCAAAGCCTTTAGTTAACCGTCTATTAGTTCGTCTGGAGTCCAGCACTTGGATATTGATTAATAACTTATTTCACGTTTTGGAGGGTTGTTTTTAAAGTTTTTAAACATGTATTTAGGACAACGTATATGCTTAAGTTGTTACCACCCCTATTACACATACTTTTCTTTTGAGGGGTTTTCTACCTTTCAATATCTTGAATCCCCTTGTCATTCTTCACGATGAGTTCAATCATCCTTCACCAGACAATTATTACTCATTAATCAATCCATTGATCTCTCCTCTCCAAGTTGATCTGGGCCTGCCCCGCTTCCTTCTACCATCAGGTGATCATTGCAAACATTTTATGCCACCTACTCTTATCCATTCTACTAGCATGGCCGTACTACTGAAGAGCTAGTCTTTCGATCCTTTTCACCGCCATCTTCTCCATATACTTCATCGTCTCATGTCTTCATTTCTCTTTCTTTCTTTCTTTCTTTCTGGTACTTCGTCTGATTCCGTCCATTTCTACCGTCAAGATCTTAGTTTTTTATCCTGAATTAAAAAGTGCCTATTATATAAAATGATAAATGTTATCACCTTCTTGTATAGCAATGACATCTTTACGAATTAAAAACAGTAGTATTCTTAAATACATCTAAACAATAAATCTAATACTTCTAAACCAATAAATATTTCAGAAGTACATTTTCTGCAATCACGGAGTGTCATTAAATGAGAGAGCCTAAATTGAGAAAAATTGATTATAACCGAAAATTCTATTTTAAGAAAGTTTATTTAGTACTCTATGTTGTATTCGTGTGAATTATTTACCAAGCAAAATAATTATTTGAAGTTAAATAAGATGTGTTATTACGCTAATGTTTCTTCTTTTTAATTTTTTGCATGGTTCTTTTAAAATCAGCACTTCAGGTTGTAGTTTCCAAATTTCTCCTTGATTACAACGATTCCTACAGTAACGATTCTCTCGTGAGATCTAAAGCAATATTTATCATTGCGGAGCAATAGTTATATTTATTCATATTTATTTACATGTTACTGATAGTATTCTTGGTAAGAGCACGTTCTTTTTTCCATTATTGTATGCTTATATATATTCCTCCGTGATTTCTTTATGGAAATATAGAATTTCCTTGCGTTTTTGGTATTTCATCAGTCAACTTTTGTGTAAGGTGACAAGATGTTTGATTATGAATAAATAAAATGTTTTGGTAACCCAACATTTTTCAGTAACTAGGTAAGATTCTAAACTAGATTCATTTTTATCACTGACCTCGTCGGGGAGGGAGATCAATTCTATGCGATAATACTCGATAGACCTCGTCGGTTAATTTTTCAAGATAATTATTTGACGTGTTGCGTCAGAGAGTAAAAGTATTCGTGAAATTCGACGAGATAATTATATTTTTTCCCGGGAAATATTTAAATTAATGTCCGGGATATTTTTGTCGAACTAAAAAAAGAAAAGAATAACTCGAGAGGAAAAGATAAGATTTAAGTTGAGTATTTTGACAATAATAGTTAATTTGGTCGGAATTACAATTGTGTATATGTATACATGATTCAGTGTGCTTCAAAAAGGGCTATTGTTTATGTTGACATTATTTGATATTGGAAATTTATTAATAAATACGAAGATTGTTTGAAAGAGAATTATTCTTTCGTATGCAATTCCTGCACCACTTAACATCCCCTGAGAGGAAAGATATCGAGAAGTGCTCTGCCGACGTGCTTACCAATCGACTGCACAGAGACATTCCAGATTTTTCGCCTCAGGTCTCCCTCGCTTTAATTCCCACATGGCTATCTGCAATGGTCTACAATAACAGCGTATTCTGGGCCATCTATGTTAATATGACTTATTGTAATATTTGACTCTTCATTAATATACAAGCGCTCTTATTACGTTTCAATATTATCATACTAATAAAAAAATTTAGGTGTATATCTGAGAAGAATACGAGATGTATCCAGAAAGGCATGAAAATCCTCAATTATTTTTTTGCACAAAATCATCTGTAACACACATTTCATATTTCACATAGTCTTCTTCAAGTAAACACAGCACCCAACAGAGCACTCATTTTCCATAACATGTGTTGTAGAAATCTTTGGCTATTCTTCGGTCAGAGTATTTTGAGACAAGAGTTAGCGAGACACACCGACCTCTTTTTGTACCTTCGCCCTTTGCATATCCCAAAAGACCAAAAGTATATGTTTTAGAGACTGGTATGCTGGTTTGATGTCGCAGAAAATTTGTTTTCCTCGGAGAGACTCTTTCAGGGTGTCTCTCGAAAAGGGAGGACGTCTGAGCGTCTCTATTCCCTTTTGCAGTGACAATCTAGTCTTGTGTGGAGGAGAACTGTATTCCTGAAGGATGAAATTTTCCACTTTTCTGAAACTGCATGCAAATTATCTCTGTAAAATTCTCCGGTAAATATCATGGCTCTTAAGAGTATATGACACAATAACAGCCTTTTACGCCACTATAGTGTGGGATTAGCAGGTATTGCAATGCACCCAAAAATTCGATACCGAGATTTCACTGGAATTACATGTTTTAGGACCCCTGAATAAAAAAGGGCATTTTTAGAAAAATGTCCCTGTATGCTCAAAAACGAAACGTCCAGTATAAATAAAACTTGGCATTTTTTAGTTCAGTATCTTCCAAGGATGTGACACGATTTTCAAGAAAATCCCTCCACCCCCTTTACATGAAAAATATATCGATAATTTTGATTTTATCAAAAATGACTCTTAACGATTTTGATTAAAATATCGTATATTAAAGATGTTCACATGGTAAATAACATATATATCTTCAATTTTGTATAACTGGTAAACCGTATGAAATAGACAAAACTTACTTCACAAAAATGTAGAACTCGTTAAAACACACAATTTCTGTTACATATATTTTTTTACGAGGAGTTGGCCGATTTTGAGATATTCCTTGTTATTGATTTTCAGTTTTAAAATACTTAATACTTATCTCATATGAGAACTAGTCAACATCTGACCATGAATCGGATTTCTATACCATAGCAGCCCATTTTATAGTTTATGACTGTCGGTATAGCTTAGTGTGTACCCTTGTTTCTTAAGGAACTAAGTAATAAAACCGTTTCTGCTAATATTTATCTCATTAGAATGAAGTAGATAAAAAGAATAAGCTTATTAGCAATAATTTGTTACAGACTGGGTCAGAAAGTCATGTGAATGGAGAACATGAGTTTTTTATATATTTTGTCTATTGTTAATGTTTTCCCAAGTGCATAAATGTATCCAAATGTATTCATAGTGACAGAATTTAATAGATTGTTTGCAGAGATATCAAGATAAAACATTTTAGAATGTTATTATGCATACGTCTTAAATATGTTTTGTTTTAATTAAAATGGAACCCGTTTTAAGTAGATAAAACCAGAAAACTTTTTACATTTAATTTCCAGAATGTAGGAATTTTTTTGATATTAAAAGAAATAAATTTAAAAATGAATTTAAAAAAAGGAAGTTTGGTATATACTCGACATCTTGTTTTTTAATTATGATGTTTATAGACTCGCACATCAAAGTGAGGAAAGTTCAAAATACTTATGGCATTTTATGATTAATCATATTTTCAGAATGTGCAGGAAAAATAATAATTTGAATAATTGTTTTAACTCCTAGCTTTATTTAGTAGAATACAGCACGTAGTCTATTTAAATATAGGTATATGGTGAAAGGATCATTTCAAAAAATCTGATGTGTTACTCACATTACTTTCTCTAGCTGATCTACAAACCTCCTACAAAAAATTATTCTTCTTTGTACACAATGCTAATCGAGATAAATATTAGCAGAATGTGCTTATTACTTAGTTCCTTATAAGTAGAAGGGAATGAGGGAAAGCTCTATGCTTAAGTGATTGTCAATTTTTTTAAAAGCTGTCGCTATACGATTGTCCTTGCAAATCACTTCTTGCTTGGACAGAAGTAGAACAAAAGAAAAATGGATACTTCCTGTCAAAGAAAAGTTTAAATACTTCACAATTGAAACCAATAACAATGAATATCTGGGAAACGGCTACCTCCGAACAAAAACGTAAAGGGCATAAATTATGTGTTTTGTCGTGTTGTTCATTTTTTGTGCAGTGAGTTTCTTCTATCCCCTTCGGTTTATCAGTTAAGCAAAATTCGGCAAAATTCATCTAGAATAAAGAGATATTCAGAGGCTATTCCCAAACAAATCGAGATACTTTATTTCAGACATAAATAGTTTTAATATACGGGATTTTAATCAAAATCGTTACAGCCACTTTTAGGAAAATAGAAAGGTTCAAAATTATTTCCACATAAAGGGTAGTTTGTAATGGGGGGATTTTTTTTTTTTTTGAAAATCTTCGTATCGCATCCTTAGCATACCAAGTTTGGTGTTTAACGGTCTTTTCGTTTTGAGCTTATGCTGTCCACAGACACACACGGACCTCTTTTTTTTAAGAAAGGCTTTTTTCTGAATCAGGGAACCTCAAAACATATATTTCCGGTGAAATTTCGGTATTGAATTTTTGGGTGCATTGCAGTACCCTCTCTATCCCTATGTACTTTGTACATATGGGGCTAGATAAAGTTAAAATCTACATGCATTCTAGGCATACGTTCAAGGGAGATATTTTATTATTGCTTATTACATTATTGGGGGCTAATCCCTACTCACCCTGAGATGTTAGCGCAGAAGGAGCTTAAGCGCAAGACTTTGCGCCCATGTTGTTCAATGGAAGCATTGCAGACACTCGCGTATCACGCCACACAATGCATAGTTTGCCAACTACACCGTTGTGTACATAAAGGAAGAATTCTGCGTTGTTTCCTCTGTGCATTGCCTCCTGTCTGACAGCAGACGATCGCTACTGTGCATTAATGCTGTTCTTCCATATGGCCTGGTGCTGACACTGGAGGTTTTGTGAATACATTATTGCCATCAAAATGTAGCGATAGTTGAACATAGGTAATTTTTATACTTTATTTACTTATAAAAATTGAGACTTTCTGATGTGATATTGTGTTATTCAATTTGAAATGCTGTGATCTAAAGTCTGGCTTTCTTACTTATCCCGCATGTTAACAGTTTAACGTGCTATAGTCCTCTCTTATTGGCTGCTGGACAACTGCATGCCGCTATAGGAACTAGTAACTAGTTAAAATAAAATGTACTTTGTATTCAGAGTATTTCAGTCAAATTATGTTTCTTTCAAGAAAGGACGCATCTGTGGCATGTTATTCTTAGATATGACAGATCATTATCCCTCTTTTTATGCTGGGTGTTTATTAGCAGCACCACGTGCGTCATTACCGGTCGTTGTATTTCATAGCGGGTAAAAAATGCGAGTTTCTTTTATGTGTAAATCGTGTATAATGGCAAGAGAATGAAAAGAAGAAAAAATCTGTGGTCCATTCACATGACTTTCTCTACATCTCTGTAACAAATATTATTAAAAATCTTATTCTATTCTATCTACTTCATCCCAATCGAGATAAACATCAGCAAAATTGCTTCCTTGTAAGTAGAAGGGAAATAATGGAATACACTAGGCTAAAACAAAAGACAACTCTTTTAGAAGCTGATACGTTCCATTCACATGACTTTCTCTACATATGGTAACAAGTTATTGTTAAGAAGCTTATACTTCTATATACTTCATGATCACCGAAATAAACATTAGCAGAAATGATCTTATTACTTGCTTACTTGTAAATAGAAGGGAAATAACGGAATATACTTAGGTAAAGCGATAATATATTTTAAAAGCCGGTTGCATGAGGATGAAATTCATTTCTTTGCGTTCCCAGGAGTTGATAAATTCTCGTGTGAGAAAAGTTTAAGTATTTTAAAACTGAAACCAGTAACAAGCAATATCTCAAAAATGATCAATTCTACGAAAAAAATGTATATGACATAAATGTTATGTTTCAAGAGGTCTACATTTTTGTGTAGTACTACTATTTATGCAAAATCCAGCAAAATTCATCCAGAATAAAGAGGTTTTTCACAGGTTAATCCCAGAAAATTCAAGATATAAATTATATTTTCCGTGTAAATATCTTCAATATTCGTATTTTAATAAAAATTTTTAGTCATTTTTTAGAAAATCAGAATCTTCTAAAATTTGTCCATTTAAAGCGTAGTTTGAGGTGGAGTGATACTCCTCAAAATCTTCGTGTCGCATCCATCGAAGATACTAAACTTATATACGAGGTATTTAGGGGACCCGGTGAAATTTTGGTATCGAATTTTTGGGTGCAATGCAATAGTTTCTCTATGCACTATGTACATAAGTGCGTGTAGAGAAAGTAAAAACTCTACTCAGAAAGTGAAATAAGTGGACTCAGTAACATGTTCCGTGGCAGCAAACATTCAAACTGCTTGTGTTAGGGCGCTTCTTACCTCAACATTGGCACAGATTAATGACGTTAAATGGAATGGTGCAATTACTTGCGTGGTCAAAGAGAAAAAAATAATAGTAGTAGTAATAATAATAATAATAATGACAATAATAATAATAATAATAATAATAATGACAATAATGACAAACATGGCAGCTGGATGGCAATATGGGCAACATTATTGTGAGCCTTGACATTAACTTTTCCGAAAATTATTGTTGTCGTCGCGAAATTAGATTCCGATAAGTAAGGGTTTACTCCATTACCGGACAGTGCATAACTGTGAGTTCCTCGAAAATATTTGTTATACATTTTTTGCATTTTCCAGCACTTAATTTGCACATTTTGGGCACATTTTTAGGTTTCCATTTAAGTTATGTCATCTGTTAATTCCACGTACTATATATATATTTTCGGCGGGAACGATCTCAGTCAATCAACGAGAAGAGAACGCGATGGATACATTTAGGTGTGCTTACGTGCCAGGTAAGCATATAATAAACAATATTTATAAACCCATGCCACTTCTTGCATTACGACATCGTTGTGAATATAGCTTTAGTCTTTAACAGCCCTCAAAAAAAAAAATTTAAAAAACTATCACTGTGGGCCATAAAAATCAAACAGTTCAAATTAGTGAGTTAGAGATGTTTTTCGTTAAAATTAAAATTCATATATAGAAAATTTGATGTGTTCCATTCACGTGACTTTCCCTACGTATCTGCAACAAATTATTGTTCAAAAGCTTATGCTTCTATTTACTTCATGCTAATTAAGAAATAAATAGCAGAAATAGTCTTATTACTTGCTTCCTTGTAGGAGCGAAATAAGGGAGTACCATAGGTAAAAGTGATAGTCAAAAGCTGTTTGCTATGTGACTGAAGTTCCTATGTCTGTATGGACTGGAGTTGACAAATTCCTGTATGAGAAAAGTATACGTTTTTTAAAGCTGAAACCAATAATAAAGAATATCACTTTTACCTATGGTACTCATTTATTTCGCTTTTACTTACAAGGAAGCAAGTAATAAGACTATTTCTGCTATTTTTTCTCGATTATCATGAAGTAAATAGAAGCATAAGTGTTTTAACAATAATTTGTTGCAGAGATATAGAGAAAGCCATGTGAATGGAACACATCAGATGAAGAAATCTTCAGAGGCCGTTCGCACAAAATTCAAGATATACATTACATTTGTCAAGAAAATATCTTAAAATATAATATTTTAATAAAAATCGTTAAGAGCATTTTTGGAACATCAAAATGTTCCAGAATGTCCCTTGTAAATGTTTTAGCTATGGTGCCCACAGACACACAAACTGCACACACGGAATGTTTTTAAATATGCTGTTTTGGATTCAGAGATCTCAAACATTTCCGGTAAAATATCGGCATCGAATTTCTGGGTGGAATACTATAACTTATTCCACTATGTACATTGTCGAACTTGAGAGAAAGTAAAAATAGATGACACAATTAACACTGTGCATAATTCTTATATCATCCAAATAGAAATATAATATTCACGTAACATAAAATGCAAACCTTTACAGAAGAAAATATTTTTAATCAATGTTGTACTCATTATGTGCTTTGCTAGTTAGGAATGCATTCCATTCTAGAGCGTTGCGGTGCTAGCAAGAATGAGCGCTCAAGTATTGTGGCGATTTGAATTGCATGCCGAACTACCGACCTGCAGAGTATTTCGTAGCTGAGTGACATGGAGTGGTTCTCTAGTGCTGTTGCAACTATTTAATCACCTTTAATTTAAATTAAGCACAGCAGGTAGACCTCAAGCCTTTCGCAACGGTTAGATCCAGTACAGATAGTGAACCACTGCTTTGTAAGACTTTTGGGAGTAAATAGACAGGACACTGATATAGAGTTTTATGCTAGCGCTCAGATCATGCACAATAATACGATGCAGCAAATCAGTTTGGAAGTATTGAACGATACACGTGAGTAAAACTTACACAAAACATTTGTTTTATCGCTTAAGGAGGGACTGAAAGTCATGTCCTACCAATGTTAAATGTTCTAACTTCATGCGCTATAAAGACTGTTGTATCGGAACTGAGTTTGAATGATTTCTACAATACCAATGGTTCCACACTACTTAGGCCATCAGATCGCGTACTGAGATATGAAAACGTAGAATCAAAACGGATAGTCTATACTGACAGGCGTTGCTCATTTTGCGACTACTAAACCCAAGCAAAACACACGAGGTTATAAATTAAATAATTGGTTTGTGGGAGAACGTTAAACAAAGAGAAACATAACTAACACACTGAAGTAATAAGCATTAAGGAATCATTAATAAAAAACTGATGTGTTTCATTCACATGACTTTCTCTACATCTATGCAACAAATTATTGTTAAAAATTTTATGCTTCTATTTACTTCATGGTAATCAAGAAAAAAATAGCAGAAATATTTACATTACATGCTTCCTTGTAAGTAGAAGCGAAATAAGGGAGTGCCATAGGTTAAAGTGATAGTAAAAAGCTGGTTGCCATGTGACTGAAGCTCCTTTGTTTGTACGGACAGGAGTTGACAAATTCCTGTGTGAGAAAAGTATAGTTTTTCACAGCTGAAACCAAAAACAAGTAATATCTCATAAACGATCAACTCCACGGAAAAAATGCATACAACATAAACTGTATGTTTTAACGTGCTCTACATTTTTGTGTTGTAAGCTTTTGTCCATCTCTTACGGTTTAGCAGTTGTACAAAATTCCATAAAAGTCATCCAGAATAAAGTAGTCTTCAGAGCCTATTCCCAGAAAATTCAAAGTATACATTTTATTGGTCAGGTAAATATCTTTAATATACGATATTTTAATTAAAATCCATTGTTATCTTTAAGAAAATCAAAATTTGCGAAAAAAGTTCCATTTAAAGGGTAGTTTGGGGTGGGGGGATTTTTCTCAAAATATTCGTGTTGCATCCCTGGAAGATACTGAACATAAATACCAAGTTTGATGTTTTACCGACTTTTCGTTTTTCAAGTATCGTGTTCATAGACACACGGACTGTTTTCTGAAAATGCTTTTTTTTTTTGGATAGAGGGGACTTTAAAACATATATTTCCGGTGAAATCTCGGTATCGAATTTTTAGGTGGAATGCAATACCTTCTGTATACACTATGTACATAGTACGTATGGAGAAAGTAAAACTATGTGCAGCTGCATACCTAACATCCAGTATAAGAGGGCCATAACAATATCAATATTTACTACTTTAAATATGTACTTTATATTAACTGCCAATAATAATAACCAATTTTTTTCTTGATGAGGACATTTTTGAGAAACTTTTCAGTAATTTAAAAGTTAACCATCCACCTAATACCACTCTGGTTCTACGAAAGGTTCAACGTGTTGTTCTTTATTGTTAGATTTAATTGAATTATCCTCAGTAGTTCTAGCAACAGCTAGCAGTGTTCAAATTGTTTCGCGTAATGAATATGTAAGCATAGTTTCTCTGAAATTATGGACATAAATATTCAGAGCTGTTAAAAAGAACTAATTTGAGCTTTGCATATTTGTATATATAAATACACATGATTCATACTAAGGATGATTAGGAATTAAGATTACTAAGCCTGCTGTGAAACAAGCATATTTGATTTCGTAAAACCAATACAGCGATCTGACTCCAAAAGACAATAGAAGAGTGGTTTGTTATCCACGACGTCCTTGTCTATATTCCAGGGATCGTTAATCCATATTTCCATCCGTCATGACTTTAGGACTTAATGATTTTGGCATTTTTTGTCGTTTAGCAGTAGCTCACGAAAACTAGAACTAAGAGCAATTGCTGTTCTATAAAGTAGAAGAATTATTGGACAAGCACATGTAATCCGACTGAAATGTTCATTGCCATACTTTTAAGTACCGGACTATTAATTACTTTTAGATTGAGACGGTAATTAGTAATAGCAATTATTTTGATATAAAAGAATTATAGACAATACACAATTCTTTATTTATCTTAATTACACGTTTATATAAGCAACACACTGTATTATGCTGTATTTATATCTTAAATTGTAATGTTATGTTAATTTGCAGGATTTTTTTATTTTACTTGCGCGCATCAGAGGTATAAGTGTGAACTTTAGAAAAGTCCCAAATATTCTACCATCAGGGTATTTTCCATTGGCTTCATTACAATAAAACCTCGTGATCTAATGACGCCTAGTGTAAGTTATGGCGCAAAATATCAGCAATCGCCATTAAGGATGCCATCTTTCTAGTATGACTATTTAAGTCACCATAAACTCAGAAGCTTCACAGTTCATGTTACTCCGAGGAGTATACTGGGCTACTCGCAGCAACAAAATTTGCGCCTACATCACAAAGTGTGTGACAGTATAATATGTATAAGTCATAAATCTATACATACAGTATTATCTATCAGAGGCACAATACATGTCACTTGTGGTAAAAAAGTACTAAAAACTTAAAGTACTCAACAAGTATATTTTATAAGACAGTGCTAAAATGTAATAGTGCACTACAGTGAACTTAGTGATATTTCTATAAGTGTTAACAATGTTTCTCAGAGCAGAAAGGCTTTAATAGTTCAATGTATAATAAGTATTTAAGGTGATTTCGCTGACAGTACTTGGTGTTAAATAATAGAATACACACATCAGAGTGAAGAAGGATCCTTTTTCTCACATATATTATTCACCGAGTATCCTTGCCTGTATTCTTTTCCTGTTTCCATCCTGCTCTACGGAACCAAGAACCAGCTACGCCGAGGCAGAGAAAATCTACATATAACAACAGGTATGTGTATAATAAACAGGTCCGGCATCAAGTATGGTGAACTCATCTTAATTGCCTATATATTGTCTGTCATCACTCTACAGACAAGTTCAAGATAAGTATATAGAGATTGTCCCACAATCATACGACACACTCACAACACGACAAGATCAATCAATGATTATTAATTATTTCACACAAGCCATGTCTAGGCTAACGTTGGAAAGTACTTCGATATTAAAGGTCGCCTTTCGAATACTTTCTTTTAAACTCAGTTTGAGGACATATCTTTTGTCGGAAAAAATGCGAGTCGTTTATGGAACTAACATGTTGCCATAGTAGCTACGTTGGTTAGGAGAACGGCATGGAAAGCTGAAGATCCTATCGTTCAAATCTATACCATGTAATTCTTCTATCTGGTTCTACCTTTTCGGCTTGAATCTATATACAGCTTGTGTGGAAGTATAGTTAATTACCTAATGATGGTTAACTAAGAACCCCGGGTCTTGTAAATGACTGTTTCAGTATTAGATATTCTATGTCTTATGTTATCGCAAAACGAATTTGAGAAATCCTTATGGCTTACCGCAATAAATTGCGAATGAGTTGAGAGTTTCAAGGCGCCACCGGTTCGAGATTACAGAATTGCATTTTTAGTTTTATTCCACATTTTCGACTTAGTCTACACCATAGAAAGAACAATTAGTTTAGAAGATTTATTGCTGTATTTGGTTCGTTATCATCTGTAACTGGAATATGCTACCTTTTTCACATTCAGTGCGGACCAGTTCAATCATGACGGCGATCTAGCGGGCCGATTACTGGGAAGAAACCACCACTATCCTGCTCGCCTTATCGGTCGAAACTCGGCGTCTTTCTAACTAACGTTTTATTGAAAATACAGTAACACTAAATTCCTTGGCTACAGCGATGATTAGAATGGAGCATCGAATAACATAACTGTTATCTTTAGGGAATTTAAAACGGACGATGTAAGCAAATACCACGCACAAAACTCTCTTCAAGAACGAGAACTCGGCGAAATTATAAATAGAGTTGAAAAAGGTGTTCTTCTATTTCTTTTGAGGACTTTGGATTAGAAAGATGCACAGCATTTTAACACATTCTATGATAAAGGCAAAATCAAATTTATATCGTGTTACTGGTACATTATTTGTACGGGACGCTAGACGTGTTTTCGTGTCTGCTAGAGTAAGAGGCATATCGGGATGGTGTCTCGTTACTGCGTTCCTTTTTGCTTCCAGAAGAAGGATGCAGACCAGGCCAAGAAGGAATCCTTGAAAGAGTGCCCCCTATGTTACTCAACTTTCACGTAGTGTTTATATTTTTTATGTATTTTAAAACAAGACATGTATGTTATACATTAAAAAATTTGATGTTGTGTTCCATTCACATGACCTTCTCTACATGTCTGCAACAAATTATTGTTAAGAAGCTTATACTTCCTTTTACTTTTTCTTTGCTAATCGAGAAAAAAATTACAGAAATAGCATTATTACTTGCTTCTATGCAAGTAGAAGGGAAATAAGGGAGTATCACAGACTAAAGTATTAGACAAAAGCTGGTTGCAACATCACTGAGGTTCCTTCGTTTCTATGGACAGAAGTTGACAAATTTCCCTATGAGAGAAGTAAGTTCTTTAGAGCTGAAGCCAATAACAAGACATATCTCAAAAACGATCCACTCCACGAAAGAAATGTGTATAACATAAATTGTGTGTTTTAATGAGCTTACTTCAAAATTCATCCTAAATAAAGTAATCTTAGGAGGCTATTCCCAGAAAGTTCAAGATGTACGTTTTATTTTTCAGGTAATTATGTTTAATATATGATATTGTAATCAAAATCGTTAGCCATTTTTGAGAAAGTTACAATTTTCGAAATTCTTTACATGTAAAGGGTAGTTAAGGTGGGGGATGTTTTTGAAAATGTCCTTGTCGCATCCTTGGAAGATAATGAACTTAAATACTACGTTTAGTATTTAACGGATTTTTCGTTTTTGGATTATGCTATCCATAGACACACACATACACAAACGTTTTTCGAAAAATGCTTTCTTTTTGGAGCAGGTGGACCCAAAGCATGTATTTCTAGTGAAATCTCGGTATTGAATTTGTGGCTACATTACAATACCTTCTCTATACACTATTTATATAGTACATGTATAGAAAGTAAACAAATAAATATATATATATATATATATATGTATTTGTGTTTCGCAAAGCTTGAATTTTACTAAAAAGTACTCTGACTTTTTAACAAATCCTGAGCTGAAATGAAAACAAAGGTATGTTAGCTTTGTGGTAGTAAACTCGAAGAATACGTATAAAAATACTGAACTTTAAAGGGTCCATAAAAATTCACCGGAATTTATATTTTCATAGCTTCCTCTATTGTAGGGTTATCTCGTGGATAAAGCTTAACAAATACTAACTTTAACAAGATCACACATAAGTGGTTGAATATAGCAATAAGAAATAGAGTAATAAACAATGTAAATATCGAACCTAAGAGTAAAATATGGGATATTCATTGAATAAGAATGTCATTGATGAAGACTATAAACATGATTTATCAAAACAACTATTCTGCTCTTCAAAGCAGACCAGACCAGACCCGAGGTGTGTTAGACGTGTCCCTGTTCTCGGAGAGAACTTAACCACGTTCTGACGGGATTGTGGGGTTTGCAGGATGGCGGGTGTGAGATGGGGTTGTTGAGTGACAGGAGGAGGCAAGTATTGCTCCTCGACGGCTGACTATTATGGTGCAACGGCCCTTGTGCACCGCTGGTGTGAAGTTTATTCAAAAATGTTTATTTTGGGTTTTTAATTTTGATATCCAAGCAACTCTTGAAGGATTGTAAGGAGCTTAGCCGTAGCAGCTGTTGGAGGTGCTCCTTCGTTACTGGAGATGCCCGCAAGCCATGCGGGGAAGCCGGTATCGCCTGAGCTAGCGGTTTGTGGGATCGTAATCCCCAAGGGACCTAACGAGGGCGCTCCGATGGAATGGTAACCCTTCGTTGAATTTTGTTGCCCGACGCCTAATCTCGTTCACCAGTTATGGTAGACCAGAGGCTTCGTGCAGAAGTCTCGTAGGAAATAGTCGAGGCTCAGAATAGATGGCCCGAAGGCATCTATTCTGTATCAGCTGAATCAACAGCAGACTGGAATCTGCCGCCATGCTCCAGATCTCGCAGTTCAAAGCAGATGTACTAATTGATCTAATATATATGGTATGTAAGCAGATGACGGCGAAGAACTTAGGAATTGTTCCACGGACATCAAGTAGTAGCCCGATCACAGTAATATGGAACTGTTGGTTCGTAGATGTTCTTTTTCTCGGCATTGAACTCCTTGGTTTGGGCAGGGCTCGTTTCAAATCGTATTGTGGGGTTTAATATGTGACAGTATGTGCCTTTTAGTGATGCAGCCTACGATAATATTGTAGGGTCCTACTGGACCTTACCGGTTCTCACTGCCGATTCTCTTTATTGTTATTGTTCTTTATTAATTCCTTTAGCCTATCGCTTAAGCTTCTGAAGTTCCTGCATTGTTCATGAAATCAGTAAACATAGTTTTTTATCCAGGGCTTGGTGCTTCATTCCAAACTAAGCCTTCCCTGCCCTTCCCTCTTTTTGATTTTGTTTTTCTCCACATATTAATTCATTTACATCTGCCTTGAACTTTTCCCAGACTCTTAACTTTACCTTGTATGTATTTCAAACGTCGTTATGGGAGTTTCTGTGAATTATGTAAGAAATATATTCAGTTTAAAATCTAAGTAATGGTGTGGCATTTTCTTGTCTTCTTTCCTGTCGCATTCTTGGAAGATGCATCACTTAAATACCGAGTTTAATACTTATCCGACATTTTGTTTCTGACTTATTTTTACACTATACACACACACTTATCTCATACAAACTTTATACGTTTTGTATTCATAGGATCTCAAACAGCATATTTCCGTTAAAATCTCGAAATCGAATGTTTAGGTTGAATACAACATTTTCTCTGCTTACTAAAGGAAAGTGGTAAAAAGATAAATAGCTGAAACATAGAACATAAGTCTAAGCAAGAGAGGGAGAGAGAGAGAGAGAGAGAGAGGGGATGGGGTACGCATAAAAAAAAACCACCCACCGGCACTAAGGTAAATGCAGTAAAACGTTTCGTTTTGTTCCACTTTTTTAAAAATGCATGAGAGACAGTTGATTGATCAAAATATAGAAATTACTTTAATATATATGGTTACTGCTAGCATTTTGAATATCACATCAATATTAATTTAAAATAAAAAATTTAATATTTATACGGGAAACACTTCATTAGTAAAAAATATTCAATTCAAAAAGCTACTCCTATCTGGAAGTTGCCTGGTAAAGATATCACAAGAATACATTCTCCTGTTTGTTTTTAGAAAATGTATACCTAAAATTTCTTGGAGAACAAATCGATCCCTTTTGTAAAATTCTTACACGCCTGGCTCTAAAACCAAGGCTTTCGCTTATCCTTGGTGGAAATAAAATTGAACTGTACATGAACACTGCTTAACTACTGTGGTTTTCAGAATCTCGTTTTGTAATTGGCGTGAAAGACGGTTTAATTTTGCTCAGAGGCCTCTTTATCTGCGACACTAGGCCATCGGCTTTACTTGCCTCCAAAGGATTTTACACCCGAAAAAATCCATCACCCTTCCCGTGGTGTAAGATTCTCAGGAAAATGTACAACCCCCAACTTTACTTTAAATGGAACATTTTCGGAAATGTTTGACTCTCTAAAAGTGCCCTAAAGATTTGGATTAAGTCTCTTCATTCTTAATAACTTTTGCATAACTGGCAAACATAAGAGATCAAAGCTTACTACACAATAAATGTAGATCTCGTTAAAAACGCAATTTATGTCATATTCAGTTATACTTTCTCTACACATATTTTTACATATTGTATAGAGAAGGCTGCACCCAAAAATTCGATACCGAGATTTCACCGGAAATATGTTTTGGGTCCCACTAATTCCATAAAAAGCATTTTTGGAAAAAGTTCTTGTGTGTGCGCGTGTCCGTGCCCGTGGACAGCATAGCTAAAAAACGAAAAGACCGTTAAATACCAAACTTGGTATGCGACAGGAGGATTTTCAAGAAAATCTTCCACCCCAAACCATTCTTGGTTCAAATCCCGGCTATGGCACTGAATTTTTCAGGCTGTCTCTACCTATCCGACAACCAGTTTTGTTCCGTTAGTAAATTGTTCGTCTCCTACCAGGTGTTGGGGCTTCTTTAGCAAGAGAGATCTGCTTTAAAGCTTGTTTGTAACGCCTGTATTCCCACCTCTTCGTTTATTTTGCCCACTCCCTTTTTCTCTTTGTGTACGCGACAGGTAAAAGAGTTGCACTTGATGGCAACGCTCCGTCACTGTCTTCTATAGCACCTTTTCCTCTCTGTGTATAAAAAGCTTGCTCACGGCGACGCCAACTCTATCAAATCCAACAGCAACGGGGGATAAGAATCTTTCTGTATCACCGATCAAGTGCAACAGGATTTCATGTTATTGAGGAATGTTTCTCTTAAGTCTGAGCTATAACGGCTTACAGCATCAGCATCCGAATATCTGAACTCTAAATCTTGCCCACTAACACCTAATTTAACTAGGTTGAACTAGGCGTATTCATTTCTTTAAAGGACAAAATATTTTGGTTACTATATCTAAATATTAAACTGACATTACGGTAAAATAATAATAATTAATTTTATATTATTTATTATACGTAACTATTAGTTAATCCATCGTTGGGATCGAGTACATAAAAATGTTTAAATAGCAATAGATCTCGAATATTTTTGTCTGCATGATAGGGCACATTAAAAGCTTTCAGCGGGTTTCAAGTGACTTGTGCTAGAGAGATGAGCGAAAGATATAAGGCTTAGGCCAGTCTATTTTAATACCCTTAATTAGTGATACTCGTAATAAGGGATGTAAACTCCTGAATTTTTACTAGGATTTCAAAAGGTCTAGGAATAAAACAAGAAGATTGGCCTGTAAATTTTTAAATCATAGTTCTAATTAAAGAAAGTTTCCTCCATATTATTTAGATTATTAATTATTATCTAGAATATTTCTGTGACTTCTTAATGGAAACTACAAATCTACGAGAGACTCGCATAGTTATATATTTAACTCAACTAATTTAGCTACTATTTGAAAACCGTTAGAAGATTTTTGACGGTTGCTTCACTGTACCTTCCACTCGTAAGGTATTCAATAAAGTCTTATGACACTTAAGTTCATGTTACTTCTTGTACAATACGCCTGAACTTTTAGCAGTTAAAAATGCTTTTTCCCAGCTAAATCATTCCTTTACCTAAGGAATGGTAGACAGACAGCAGCTATGTTACGAACTAATTGGTCTGATTCTTGGAGGCTATTCTGCATCGAGAACAGCTGCAGCAATAAACAGATAAATGATAAACTAAACGATTTCGCGAGCAAGAAGTTGCAACTAGATCATGCCCTTTTAATATCCCCAGAATAAGAGGCAATAATATTATAATAATATCGTTAACATAATATTTATTATAAACCGCATAATATAACATTCTAAATAAGCAGAAATGTTCAATTCCAAAAATACTACCTTGTTATGCAACTTTGAATTCATTATCACTATTGATTTAATTGTTTTTTTCCACACAAGCCCTCCGTAGGACAGGAGTTGGATAGGTAGTCAGACTGAGGATTTCAATATCACTGCCGGGATTTGAACCATGGATCTCCAGGTCTCTAGCCGGTTGCTCTACCACTGAGTTACCATAGCAACATGCCGGCATAGCATTGAATTTCTCAACTGACTCGCATGTTTCCCGGTAAACCACAAGGTGATCTCAAACTATTACAGTCAATTGGTATTGATTTAATTGTTTTTTTTTTTTGTTTTTTTTTTCACATAAGCCGTGTGTAGGACAGGAGTTTGGTAGGTAGTGTCAGGCTGAAAAATGCAATGCCATAGCCGGGATTTGAATCACGGATCTCCCGGATATGGCATTGCATTTTTCAGTCTGACTCTACCTCTACCTAGTTTCGAAGTAATAAACATTAACCCCACATCAACACACCCTGAGCCCCACTCGATTTTGATTAAAATACCACATAATTAACATGATAAATAAAATGTGCATCCTGAGTGTCTTTGGAATAGCCTCTGAAGCCCTCTTCATTGTGAATGAGTTTAGACAACCGGTAAATCGGAAGAGAGAAACAAAAGTTTACACAAAAATGTATATCTCGTTAAAACACGTAGTTTTTATCGTGTACATTGTTTTTGTAGAGCTAACCATTTCCGAGATATTCATTGTTATTGTATCAATTTTAATATATACTTTCCTCGGATAGCCGTTGTACTCTCATACAAAGAGAACAAAATTTAAAAGTCAAGGCATAGCAACATCTTTTAAAATCGTTGACTATCGCTTTTGCCTAATGTATTCCCTTTTTTCACTTCTTCCTAGAAGGAACTAATACAACGATTTCTGAAAATATATATTGTAAACGTTTTTAAGTTTCTTAAAGATTATTAATATAATTGTGGATATATAATTGTTGTGCATGTTTATTTATATTAGCAAAAGAAGAGAGAAGAATACAGTTTTGTTGCAGGTTACGTAGAAAAACTTTTTTTTCACGGTCTTTGCCTTCAAGCTACGAAATGTTAGAATTAGATATTGTTTTAAATAAAACGTTAACGCCGTTTCTACAGTTAAGAAGAAAATTATATTACCAACATATTAGTTTGAAAGCCCAAGCGCTACACAGAATTGGCTCCTAATTGACTTGTTCAGGATCAGAGTCTTGCTCCTCAGAAAAGGAAATAAGTTCGAAAGAAAGAATGGCCTTAATAAAAGAGTACAATAGGAGAGAGAGAACAATCACATTCTATGGAAGAGCCAAAGAAAGGACACCAGATAAGACCTTTTATTCGAAGAAAGGAAGAGAAAATAAAGAGTATGAGAGAAGCGAAAGCTAGGGCGAACGAACGTAAAGGAAAAGTAGATACAAATACAATACTGGACTCGAAGGAGTGAGAGAGGAAGAAAATGGTGCTGGCATGTCGCCAGGACGCAGCAAATCTCGACTCCTGGACCGCCATCTCGCTCTTCTCGACACTCTTTCTGTGCTCAGGACTTAAATGGATTTAAGCACAGGATTTCTCTCTTGGTTGCATAATGCAGACTTTGCCACATAAAGAAGAGAAGAGCGGACTACAGTTCACATTTCGAGAAAAGAGAAAATGAGGAAAATGGCAAAAAAGCAGTTAGCTTTACTAGCTCACCAGCGTGTGTGAGTTATTTGTGCCCCATTCCTCTCCTAAAAGAGTAAAATAGCTTGAAGTCAAGTACGATATGCTATTTTATTACACTATATTTCATGGTAAAGCGGTTTTGCCAACCAAAACTTATTTTCTTCTCAGCAATTACCTCTTCAGTGTTTTGAACTTTTAGGTTATTCCACCGAAATGCAACAGTTTCGCGTACACCTAATTTTTTTCGTAAATGTATTAATAGCATTAAGAAATCGTGTTTTTGATAATTCTTTAAAAATTGACCGTTCTTTGGAAATAATTTGTAGGACAAATGTTACTTCAAATTTCAATTCCTAAATGAAAAAAGCCTATCAAATATAGGCATACTAAATACGAATACAAACAATCTGAATTCATAAATAACATGCTTGCAAAGCCGACTTTGCATTTTCATTGATAGTGTCACAGAGTAGAAGAGTATTGTTATTACTCCACAGAAAAGATACAAATAAAACCAAAGAGTTTTTTACCAGCTATATACAGAAAATATGGTCGTGGTTTAGACACCAATAGAAGACACAGAAAAAACAAGAGACAATCTGATCGGTACTTGCGGGCGATACTTATTTATCGAATTAATAATGACATTCAACTATTGTGATTTATGATTCGGTATAAAAACTGTTTAAATGACAAAATCGTTTAATGGTGCTTATGTAAAACGCTTTGCTGCATTTACTCTGTTTCAATCTAGACCATTACCAATGTGTGCTACAGGATGTATGTTTGCTGATGTAAAATATTTCAGGGATGACCTCCCAGCATCGAAATAGTAAAACAAGTCCATATGTATGTCACTCTGAAAGTAATTCATTGATCATTACAATGCAACATTGAAGATTCCATAAATTTCTCGAATTAGCTTCTTCCTGCTTCGATGAATGCCCTAAGTCTGGGTTTCTTGCGATCACGTGCTCTGTTCTAAATTTATGGAGCCTTTTGTATTTGGTCAAATTTAGTGTGGGTAACTTTTAATGTCCGCAGATGAAGATAGGCATTGCATACCAATCAAGATATTGAGTCAGCCATGATTATATCTTTCTATGAGGAATACATCAATGCAGAAAGATATCATTCACAAAATTACGTGCTATCCAAAAGAGCTGGTGCATCATCGTTCTTTGGATGTCGTTCAGAAGCATATTATCAATTAAACTATGCAATTACATTTCTGAGAAACTGTAGACACGTCTCTACATTCAGGCACGGAGGAATGAAATAGGGACCACTAAGGTGGCCGTAAAGGAAACCACCCCAAACGTTTAGACAAAACCTCTGTTGTTGTTTGTCAAAGTGGTACTTCATTATAGGTCCAGTTATGAGCTTTGTGAAACCGTCGCGAGTAAACCCAATTTCATCAGCGAACAAGGTGCATGCAAGATATTCGTAAGCGTAGCACAATTCTGTTACACGTGATAGCATACAGTTTTTCTTGATTCAATGACCGCCACATTTAATCTTTGCACCCCCTACCCGGCACAGATTTTTATCCTTCTAAATTCCCCAGATAGTCACTTCACTATCCTCCGCCCTGATTTGAGGGGTAACACACTAGCTTCTGGGTTGCGGGAAGAAAAATACATCAAAGAGTTAGCGTTTATCATGAAATCCAAGGTTATGTTTATGGAAGCTGGAGTACTTTCTAGTTTTAAATAGCTTTAAAGTCTAGATTGCGTATCCAACAATTTTGAATGTAGTTAAGAATTAGTTTAAGGAATATATTATTACAATACTGTTGGTTTTGGTAACAGCACTTCTTTTTTCACTTTGAGCTTACATCGGCTAAAGATTTTAAAGCTACAGAGTGCTTCTGAACACCTTACACGTTAGCTGCGGGTCACGATGCTCCCCTGGGCCTTGAACCACTAGTTGCAATTCAGCCCAACTACACACGCCGCAAAGGGACTCTCTAGAATATTAAGAACTTCCTGGGATAAAAACCTAGTATGTACCATGTGCATGGGATGTGCGCGTTTGTGTATGTGCGCATGCGTGTTTAGTGTCCTTTCATTCTGAAGTAATGTTAATATTTTGGCATACAAAACACAAAGTAAAGCATAATGTGGAGGACCGATCTGTTAAGTAAGCATCTAGATAAAGTGTTTAAAAAGGCTATTGTTTCTACGTTTTTAGTTTTTCTAGTAAATATCTTAATGATAAGCAGAAGTATTGTATTCTGGCCAAGAATTAATTTCACTGAATTTCACTGGAATATAGATTTTAAGGGACCCTGAATGTCATAGTCATGCACGAGTGTGTGTGTTCATTCATCTCTGTTTAAGAACAGTGAAACTCAAAAATGAAAAGTCATTTAAATACTAAACAAAGATCAGCGACTTCCAAGAATATTTCCCCATTCCCAAACTACCTATTACAATAGGAACATTTTAGATCTTTTTATTCGTTTTATTTTTCAAATCTGGTTAAGTATATCCTAAATTTTCTGCGAATAACCTGTGAAGTCCTCTACGTTCTGAATGTATTTTTGTAATTTGTAAACCATAAGAGAGGGACCAAAACTTGATGAACACAATATGCACATATTTTTAAAACACGGAGTTTGTGTTAAATAATTGCAATACTTTCTTATTCTATAGAATCTTTGCTATGAGTTGAGTGTGCTAGATCACTATTCGTATTCTCTCTCTCTCTCTCTCTCTCTCTCTCTATCTCTCTCTCCCCCCCCCCCTCTGTCGCTCTCTCGCGGTTAAGCAAAGACCAAGGAATAATTTTAGATAATTATGATACTTTAGCTACAATTTTAACTTTCGTACCGTTTCCTTCGACCTATATTATTCAATAGGATAAAAGTCAACACATCTTTCATGTAGTACACAACGAAATAAAGACCAGGCTCATGAATTAGAAGTTACCAGACCCTTTCATCAAAGCCATCACTTAGCGATCCTGGTTTTAAAGATTTAACTATCACTTAGCTTCCGGTAGTCCCCTTGCACCTACAATGAAATACGTAACAAAAAGATAAATGTGTAACCGCAAGTATGCCCTGTGCCATAAAATTATCGATCACATCACTCGGATTAAGTGATTTTATTGCAACCATGTTTTTTTCGATGTACTCTCAATATACAAAATTACATCTCAAAAGCTACAAGAAAATCTACCTTCAAATTGTATTCCAAGAGTAATGCACAACAAATAAAATTGTTTTGTTTAAACTATTAAAATATTTCAAAATGAGTAATATTTTATTTTAGATTTGTAGTTTTATCTTTAATTTTTTGTTTTTTATTAGGGGTTAAAGTTTTTTCTGTTAAAGGTTTAGTTAATACGTTTACAGATTCTGTTACACCCATTTTTACCAAAACTGTTCAATTGTTTTGCTACATCAATGTGACAGTCTCCTTGCAGTTTAAACGAAATTTCAGAGATGTGGTGAGAGTTCACTTCAGAATCTTAATTAATGATTTATCTGCTACGATCGAATTTGTAATTTTATCAAGTAGATTAGAGAGGCAGAGTTGCCTCTTACCTTCCTACAGTCCTGGACCAGAAACAGGTATTCTGGAACACACAGCTTGTAGATATACTGCCAAAAAAGCAGAGCTTTTTATTGTTTTCCTCTCCATGTGGACAAGAATAAGTCCCTGGGTGTAACTTGTGAAATTCGACGTAATATATAAAGAGAAAACTTTATATGTACACATGCGTACATGCGTAAGAAAAATGTAAGAAAAATCACTCGGCTGTTTCTTATATTCCTTTAACCACTGGTGGACATGCGGCTATAAAACATTTAATATCACTTCATAAATAACCAAAATTCTAAAAAGGATGTACAATAGTAGAAAATAATTCCCGATCTCAGCAGAGTATTAAAAACAAAAGCCTGTGAGGCACGCATCGGTAGTGTGGGGATGGCCTTTGGACACGCTGAATCCCACTTATGTTTAGTTAACCGGGTAAGGTTTTTTTCGGGGTTTTCCCGAGGATCGCGATGCATGAGAACCTATTGCTTGTAATAATATGTTAAGAATAAAAGAGACCATGGAAAAATTGTCTTGGAGATCACCTGGCAAGATGATAAAAATAAATAATTTTATGGAAACAAGTCAAATAAAGAATTAAAGGTACTGAAATTCAGGAAATATTTAGTAAGTTCAAGAATACAAATAATTGAGTATCTACACTCTTTAGGGAACTAATGAAAGAATGGGGTAAGGAACATTATATCGAAAAGGGCGACAGTTGGGCGAATGCAGGTGCAATGAAACTGAAAGGAATAAGGTAAGTTCTCTATATGCGAAATGAAAGATGGAACTATTGGTATGCTTTGTTGAATACCAAAATAAAATGAGAGAAAGGCAAATAATCGGGGCGAAGCACCGCAATCCCTTTTCCTTCAACTGTGTCCTCTGAGAGGAAAGGATGAGGGTAGAGACCAGAAGTGCAATCAGATCCGAATGACGGTGGGCGCAAACATGGACGAGGTGCCTAAAGTTACCAGATAGAATACATCCAGCTTTGGCCGACGCACCTGCACAAGTCCCCTGAAGGATGCCGAGGTTGGCCGGGAGGTCCCCGCAACGACACAAAGGCATTTTTACAGAGCGCAAACCAGCACCATCCGCAAACTCAACGCAACGCTGGGTCCTTCAACCACGAAAACTGACAGGAAATGTTTTACAGAAAAGTCATGATACAAGTTGAACCACCCCAACCCGAGAAAAGCACGAAAAACCCCAAGAGTTATAGTGGGCAGTCTCTGGGAATCGAATCCGGGACCTCCGGAGCCATCCCGCTCGGCAATAATGAGAGAAAAACTATTAACAAATGGATCAATCTGCTAAAGCGACGAAATGGGCGCTGAACTTGAAATCAGGGAAGGAACATTAAGGTAACGTAAACAGCAAATGTGCGAGGAAAATAAATAATAATGTGGAACCGGATATATTTGAAATCTAATTAAACTATGAAAGTGGCTGATTCTTCTGCATGTTTAAAGTGGTTGGTAATAGAATAACCGCAGAGTTAAAGCTGTGCGCACCACTGGTTTACGCACAGACCCTTAGAGTTTGAGTCAACTATTAGCAAGTACAGGCATTTTCCTTTTGCATTACTAAGGTATTGTAAAATGCCTTAGTAATGGTGTAAAGTTGAGAATAAATTCATTCAATAAATAGTAAAGTCAAGAAATGGAGGTTTTTATCTAAATATTTGGGAAATATATTCTAAATATGCAGGAAAGGCGTGTGTGAAAGCTAAGTCGCTTTAAAGTCAATTTATTGGAGCAATCCCATTGTGTGAATGTTAGTAAAATACTAGGTCAGAGCAGTTGTATTTCTCTACCTAGTTGAATTTATATCCTTTTTACAAATGATAAATACAGAATCTTACATTTATACCCACTTTATGGTAATCTGTTCAATAAAATTTGCAGAAATGGTTACATTACCATTTAGTTGTAAGTACGTAGGAATACGGGCGATATTCAAACTTTTAAAAGCAGTCGCCATATACTGGTTTTCAAATTACTTAATTTTTTTAATTTTCTTTTAAGCTTAACGTCCTTTAACCTGGTTAGTCATTTACCAGATGAATGAAATCGAGAAAAAATGTTCAAATGATCTCGGAGTCCATGGAGCTTAAACTTAACTCGGCACATTTTATCAGGGTAAGGGAAAACCCCGAAAAACCTCTTGAATTTGAAGCCAGACACGCTACCCCCATACTACCGATATATTTTACTTTTTGTAGAGTAAATATAATATATTGTTATTTATTTATTTATTTTTAAGGTAGTTTAATTCCTACCTTATTTTTAATCCTTGGACGACGGGCTTCCAAAAATTTCTATGAATTTACTAAAAACAATTGAACGGTGACCATTACTTAAAATAAGGTCCTAAAACATTATAACGAATAGAACAAATATCTGAAAACGGTTGATGTCACTAAATTACAGAAAATTAATTTTGAAAGGAGTAGATTCCACAGAATAATTGTAAAAAAATAAAGGTATGACCTTTGTTATTTATACATATTTTATAGGGATATTTTTTTCAAAATCGCTAGGTTGTTGTTTGAGTAAATAAATCTAGGCTGAAGCGGGAGATTTCTTAAAATTTCTGCGGATTTTGGTGAACCTCAACAGTAAGGTTGGCAATCGTCCAACATTTTGCTTATGAGTCATGCTGTTCATAGACATATGCCCGCGCGCGCGCGCGCACACACACACACACACACTCACTCACGAATATGTTTTGCTCAGGAGAGACCAGAACAGTTATTTGTTTATCAAAGTGCTAAGTACATACATAATACTGACCTTAGATAGATGCTCAGGCCATAAATATTTTCTATACAAATTTATAATATTACATAGCTATCCTTTTCATTTAAGATCTGATCTATGTGCCATGTTGTTCAACTGACCATTTTCATTTCCTCATACCTTTTACAAAAACTCTCCTAATTTAGGTGTCTGCTTCTGATCTTCCAAAATGTTACTAAGAGCTATTTCTTTGTATCTCAACAACGATTTCTTACTCATTAGGCTTCCTCCATTTTTTGTGGCCTTGCATTGAAGTGTAATGTGAATTTCATCACCATTGTCTCCACAGATGGGGTACTTTCCCAACATATCCCCTTAGTTTCCAAATAACTAATCTAAAGCAGGCTACCCCTCGTCTTTCATATATTTTACAATTTAAAATGTGATTCTCCTTCTCTGGATTTTATTCCCTTGTTGAACTATTTTCCCTAATCTCGGCAAATAAGATCTGCCTATCTAGATCTTCCATTTTAGATTTCACTTCCCTCCAAAAACCTCTTCCTATCCTATGTTGACCAAATATCTCCTAGTCCGTTTTAATTAACTGTTCCCTGATTTTTTTCAGCCACCCATTATATGCAGTACGCAAACTTCCCTCTTGAATTATCAGGCATATTTTCATTGATTCTCTATCAGGTTATTCTTGGACTCTAAATAAATGTTTCAGAATTTTCTCCAACATTAAACCTGTCACACTTGGCTTTCTTAACTCTGATAAGGCTCCTGCATTTGCACACCAGAATATATTTTCGGCAAAATATTGATATTGGATTTCCTGTATCTACTGTTACACTGTAGCATATTGACCATATTGTCACCTAACAGCAAATGACCGCTTATTAGTATCATATCCACACTCAAGAAAGCACGATATCCGGAAGGACATTGGAATTCATTAGCCAAGATATGTCAATATTGATGCAGTATATAATAATGGAAATATATTTTCGCCTATTATTATTATTATTGTTATTGTTATTACAGATGAGATGGAAAGCATAGACCTTAACTGTAGATTTCCTCTCGCCAGAAAATAGAACATCTATTTAATCTGACCTCAACTGGTAAAAGTTGACATAAATAATAAGTTCAACTTCAGAGTCGTAAATCTCTGATATTCAGGTCAGTTCGACAGCCAATGCGTCGCCTCAGAGTCAGCGGAAAGCCATCATTACCAAGTACATCCAGAGTGGGTCAGAGGCAGTGTTCTATCAATCTGGGAAAAATAATAATGGATCATTTAGCGGTAGGATATTTGGAAATGTAAACTGAGGTCTTTAAGATTTCTCAACAAATAATTAATGTTTTTGCCGAAGCCCTAATATATGGTTTTTCTACTGAAAGAATGTATCATACACAATATTAACTGTTAGTTTTATCTGCAATACTCCAAATCCGAACAACAAATCGCCAATCTCAAAGGAAAGAATACTTGTACCAAATGACTGCATGTGGATGCTGAAAACCTTTCAAGCTTCATTTGGAGGAAACCGAAGGGTATAATCATCGTATTCGTAGATATCCTGGGTACACCGCCAGAGAAATTCCTTAGAATTGCTCTTTGAGTTATATTCGTATCTCAAATTTGAGTCGTATTCGTATCTACATTAACGACTAGGTTTAAATTTTTACTTTCTCTACAGTACCGGAAGTATATTTTTTGAGACTCTGTGAATCCAAAAAAGAATTTTTAGGAAAAGGTGCGTTTATGTCTGTGTGTGCGTCTGTGGACAGTATAGCTCAAAAACGAAAAGACCGTTGAATACCAAACTTGGTATTTAAGTTTGGTATCTTTCAAGGATACGACACCGAAGATCTTCAAGAAAATCCCCCCACCCGAAACTACCCTTTACGTGGAAAAATTTTCGAAAATTTTGTTTTTCTCAAAATAACTAAGATGATTTTGATTAAAATGCCACATATTAAAGCCATTTCTATCACAAAATATATATGTTGACTTTTCTGGAATAGCTTCTGAAGACCTGTACAATCGAATGAAATTTTCTGAATTTTGCACCGTAAAGAGAGACAAAAACTTACTACACAAAAAATGTAGATCTCGTTAAAACACACAATCAATGTCAAATGTTTTTATCGTGGAATTTACTGTTTTCTAGATATTCGTACATTAGTTTCAGCAAAATACTTAAAGCAATTCTCATGCGGAAACTTGTAAACTTCTGGCCAGGCAACCACATTTTAAAACATTTGACTATCCGTTTAGCCTAGTGTATTCACTATTTAGCTTCTACTTGTAAGGAACTTAGTAATGTGACCGTTTCTGAAGTTTATCTTCTTTGTCTGCTTCACATTCAAAAGGTCGTGAGTTTGAATCTCGCTTAGGGTGAGTTGCCCGGATAAGGTTTTTTTTTTTTGGGGGGGGGGGGGTTTCCTTTATCCTGAGAAGACAAATGTCGAGTAACTTTAAGCTCCATGGACACAGATCATTTGAGCATCATTTCACAATTTCATTCAGCATCCAATATGACCAACCAGATTAAAGGACGTTAAGCTACAAAAAATAAACAAACAAATTGTTATAGGATGCAGAGGAAGTCATGTGAATGGAACACATAAGATTTGTTTAGGTTTCTCACCTAAGTTTTATGAGTTCTTATTACATGGAATTTATTATCCGGTAGAAGCCGGTTAGTCCGTTAAAAGTTCAGCTTACCGAGAGGGATGGCAGTCGGTAGGTTCTGTATTCAAATTCCATCGGTCGACCAACGTAACTGGATCGCAAAAATAAACACAAAATTGGATATTTAATACCAAGACCCAAAGTTTCATCTTTAGTGGTAAACAACAGCGAAATTTAAAATGGATGGTAACTGGAATTGCGCTGCCATTCATCCACATATCATAGTATAACGAGTAGATGTACGACACCACATTTACTTGTCGCGGGACTAAGTGGTAAGTGTGGTATGAGGAGATGAAACGTGGATTTATAATATAAGCGAGCGGTCGTCTCCTTAGCGCGGTGGTAGCGTTGCTGCTTACCAAGCGGAAGACCTGGGTTCGATCCCCAGTACCGGCGTGGAGATTTATTCCCCCTGGGAGACCTGGCCCGGGGTGCACTCAGCCTCGTAAGGTCCCTGGGGGGCCAATTAAGGAGCTACTTGATGGAGAAGTAGCGGCTCCGCATTAACCGGCCGGGGGGACTCGAGGCGCTGACCACGTCTCACCCTCCAATACTGCATCCCATCCATGACGTCTGTAGTGGACCGAGATGGGGGACGCAGCGGCCGGGCGGTAGGCCAAGGTTCCCCGTGAGCTATCGTGCCATGGAGTCATAACATACGAGCCTTAGTAATGGCGAGTCGTTGATTTACATTAATAAAAATGTTACCTCCGTGTTGTGTTATAGTTCTATGATTGCGAGCATTTGACTCGTGTTCCTCGTCTTTCTGCATTGCAAACGCATTACTATAATGTAAATGGTGTGTTATTTATGGACGTTGTTTAACTTCTGTAGTTCTTAGCAACCCAATCTAAATTGCCGGTCCCCATGGTCACGCTAAGACGTCTCGCTTTGGTGCTTCGTGGGTTCGAGTCCCGCCTAGGGCAATGTTTGTGCAATGTGTATATGTTTGTGTAAAGGAACAGTAAAACCAGTAATCATACAAGAGGGAATGTAAATAGGGGATACAGCGCCGGAGTCCTGATCAGACTCCGTCCGGTACTGTTGATAAAAGAAAAAAAAATTCTAAATTGGGCGTGAAAGACAGCTTAATTTTGCTATGAGGCTTGAGGTTATTTTACGTGCCGTAAGTCTACGACACGGGACCAACGGCTTTACTTCCCTTTCGAAGGATGCCATGCTAAGGATTTTATTATATTTTTTTAATTATACCCGAAAAAAGCCATCGTCCACCGCCGGCTTTGAACCCGCGACCTTGGGTATATGAAGTTAGCATGGTAACCACTACACCACGGAGTGTAACAGTAAATATTCAATTGAGGCAGTATATCTATCAAAAAGGGCTGATTAAGTTTGCTGCCTAATTTTGGAACTTATTAACCAGCCGTAAAGAAATTGAGCTAGCGGCTGGCTGCCTGAGAACAAGGGGCGTGGGGGGGGGTCTTCTGCTATGACTTATGTGCAGCGAAAACTAAGAGAAAAGTCTGAACCTTCATCTTACAGAAGACCAAATAAGGAAGAAAACAAATTACATGAAACATCACCTAAGAGTAAAGACTAATTATTATCTCCGATGGACAGACACCAAGCCCTTAGCCCTGAAGAACTGAATAAAACTAGTTTTTAATCTTATTCAGAGGGATTCAAATAAGTATATAGTATCGTATAATGGTTACTATAAACGGATTTGAATCACCTTGAATAAGTTCTAAAACTGGTAAAAATGTAAGAGCAATGAAGATACGAAGTTTAACTGTTTTTCATGAAATAATTTAAGGCTACAATAGATTGTTATAAAGATGTAGAGAAAGTCGTGCGAATGGAACACATCAGATATTTTTAGAACATGTGCTGATATCTAGTGGAGTTGTTAAACGATAATACACGGCTCCTCTGCAGAGCTACAAGTCAGTCTGAAAATCTGGCGTTTGAAGGTGTCTTCCATTCACCTTAAAGTTAATACTTCTTTTCACTTTCATTGTTTGGGAAATCAACGAACAAATGATTATAAGAACAAATGATTGACCGGTAACTAAGTAAATGAGCAAGTTGAATTGTGGGTAAATGAGCAGGACAACTTTCTAACGTCAGTCAACTCAGATCTTCATAGTATGCTATATAAAATTATTTAGTATGTTTAGAAATAGAAAATAGACCTCAAAAAACATTCACGATTTCACCTCTAAATGACTGAAATACTTTCTGCATAGCTTCTGCAAAGCTAAATAAATTTACAGTATTTATCTCCGAAATTTCGATACAATGTTTAAAGAGGTATACTACTTTTTCATCGACTTCCGTGGTGTAGTGGTTACCATGCTGACTTCATATACCCAAGGTCGCGGGTTCAAACTCGACGGAGGACGATGGATTTTTTTCGGGCGTAAAAATCCTTAGCATGGCTTCCTTCGGAAGGGAAGTAAAGCCGTTGGTCCCGTGTCGTAAAAGAGCCTCTTCTGCTAGAGAGACCTCAAGGCAAAATTAGGCGATCTTTCACGCCCAGTATAGAATGAGACGCTGAGAACCACAGCAGTTAAAGAGTGTCCATAAATAAAAAAAATACTACTATTTCATTATTCATTATTCTATTAAGTTAATACATTATATCGATCAGCGCTGTATAATTTGGTTACTAGGAAATAAATGTGACGCGTTACATCAAAAGATTTTTCTCGATCTATTATACAATAAACTACTCTTACACTACCTTGTTATCGCTAATCGAAGTATAAATAACGAATATGGTTTTATTAAATATTATTGAGGTACAATGGGAATAAACAGTAAACTAGGATAAAGCGGTATCAAACCTTTTGAGAGCCGGACGCTATGTGATGCATGAAAATCCGTTCTCTTTGATGACTAGGGTGAAGAATATAAATAATGACTTCCCATTTAAGAAAAGTATAAGTTTTGGAAAATTTAAACAAAAGCAAGAAATATATCCAAAACGTGAACTTCAGCCAAAGAAAAATGTATTTGATACAAATTGTACGCAAGAAGATCTATATTATTGTGTAGTAAGATTTTGTCTATGTCGTACAGTTTATTAGTTACGCAAAAACCATTCAAAATGAAAAGGGCTACGTTTATTCCGTAGCAATTTTTATTTGTGTCTTTCTTTCTTTTTTGGAGATAACCGATTCTGAGATATTCCTGAGTTTTCGATTAAATTTTCCAATACTTATACTTTTCAAAAAATGGGAAGTCGGTATTCGTTTTTCTATCCCTTGGCCCAGGAAACAAAATGGCGTTTCAATCTCTCTCAACTGCTTTTAAAAAATGTTCCTATCGCTTTAGCATAATATATTCACCTATTTTCCTTCTACTTAGAAGGAACTAAGTGATATAACCATTTATACTACAATCAGTATAAGATAAAGGAATTAGCTTTTGTAGTAAATGTTTACTGCAGAAGAGTAATGTGAATAGAACACATCAGAATTTTCCCGTCGTGATTACACAAAGAAATACAATTTCAGAAATATCACATAGGAAAAGCTTTTTAAAAAAACTTATCGTATTAACTTCTCTGTGCTACAAGCAAATGTATAATTGTTAAGTGCCAGTTTATCTGGATTAATAAAAAATAGCTAGAACAGTCCATTTTAAAGAATAAGTTGTATAAGAGTAAGGAGATAAATTTTTGTGAATGCAGCTGAACATAATTTTTGTTTCGAGCATGCAGAGAGAACGGAATTACAGACCATCACATAGAAACCCGCTCGTAAAATAGTAACCTATTGTTAATGTTTCTTCGTACAAGCCATGTGCAGGACAGGAGTCAGATTGAAAAATTAAATGGCATAGCCAGGATTTGAACCATGGATCTCCGGTTTCTAGCTCGGTTGCTCTACCACTGAGCTACCAGGGCAACATACTGGTAAAGCACAAGGTGATCTCCAATTATTTTGAGATGACATACCTCAATGGCTACTTACAAAGTCGCAAGTACTCTAAGTCCCAGTCTTCATGGTATAGCCAACTATTAACCTATCGCTTTCCGTAAAGAAAATAAAATCATTTCTGCAAACGTTTATTTCGAGTAACTTGAAGTGAGATGAGGATTAAACTTTATTTTTCACACACATTGGCCTTCAGTCGTGATTTGTCATCAGGGGGTAGAGAGTAACTTAGAACACAAACAGAAATATATTACAAACAACCTTGCCCAAGGTGGGAGTCGAACCCGCGATACCCTGCACTACGCACCACCAAAGATATGCACAAGTATAATTTGTTGAAGAAAGTCATGTACTTATAACACATCAGGTTTTTTGAGCAGCTTTCATTTAATAATTTTCTGAGTATTTCCATCTTAAATGGGAACGTTTCTGTATTTTGAGATTGTCGACGCAGGTAGGAACTTTACGAATCTTTTAGCGTATATTCAAACCGGGCCCAGATATGTATTAATAAGCCTGAGATGCAGTGAATCACAAGTCGAGCGTTCATCCCAGTGAGTAACCTCTAATTTAGATCATACTCGCAGTATGTGGACAGGAGGGTAATAACCACTCTCTCACTCGACATTGACCCCTCCAACTGTTGCCATCCCTTCCGGTGATGGTTCATTGTGCTTCTGTGACGTCACGCAGCAATTTCATATCCTGCTATGATCTAAGCGATATAGTTATTGAGCCAAAGCGGCTTGCTGATGTGCTATTGCGGCATATTCAAATAAAGCACGCATTGATTTGTACAGCAATCAACACTTTCTATGCCTTCCTACCCAATTCTAAGTAATGATTGAAATCTAATACTCGATCTAATACTTTTTGAGAAAAATATAACATACAGGATTATACCAGACTGGTACAATAATATAACTAATATTTACATTATATTTATCCTACAAATTAATCATGTAAATGTGAATTTTTACTTCGTCTACACGTACTATGTACATAATGTATACAGAAGGTATTGCACTCCACCCAAAAATTTGATTCCGAGATTTCACTAGAAATGTATGTTTTAGTGTCCCCTGTATCCATAAAAAGCATTTTCAGAAAAAGGTCCATGTGTCTGTGAGCACAACTCAAACACAAAAAGTCGGTAAAATGCCAAATTTGGTATTTAAATTAAGTATTTTACAGGTATGTGACACGAAGATTTTGAAAAAAATCCCCCTCCCCAAACTACCCTTTACATGAAATTTTTTTTAGAAAATTTGGATTTTCTAAAAAATGGCTCTAACGATTATGATTAAAACACCGTATATTACAGACATTTACCTGACAAATAAAATGCATAGCTTCAATTTTCTGGGAACAGCCTCCTAAGAATTTTGAATAACTGCTAAACCGTAAGACTTATATAAAAATTTACTTCACAAAAAATGTAGAGCACATTAAAACATAACAATTTATTTGTATTCTTTTATTGTTTTTTTTCCTCCAAAGTTCTTACAATTTCTCCACAGATAGCTTGTAATCTATTAACTAACTTCTCAATGTCTTTGTCATATTTAAAACTAATATCATATCCTAGGTAATTGAAGTGGAATACCTGTTTTATTTATTTATTTATTTTTGTTTATTATTATTTTCAATATACCAGATTCATTCGTTTAAAAGTCTATCTTTGTGATATCGTATATAGTTAAATTGTATTGTATTGCGTTTTTGGTTTAATCTACACCTATACTGCTCTTTGTAAATTGCCTACTGTTTCCTCAATAACTATATGGTCATTTGCATGTTCCCACATTAGTAAGTATTATTAATGATGATATTCTAGTGGAAATTATGTGATATATTTTTAAAGGCTTCTTTAGTGTTTCCAGTGTCTTCTCTAGCTACGTGTACTACCAGTTAAATTCTATTTTTAGCTTATATATGTATATATAAAGCTTAGGAACGCTTTTAACATACAATAAAGCACTAATTATACTGACAAACAACTCTGGACTCTTTGTAAGCATTGAAGGTCTTTACGACGGCAGATTGAGTTCATGCTTCATGGTGAAAATTTGTATTTCCTTTGTCCAGTGCTGGTACCGAATCTACCTACGTGTTTTGCCTGTTTTACAGCTTATTAGACCATGAAGTATGCTAAATCCCCTTACTTTTGGTATTTTCATTATTGCAAATTTGAAATATTATATTCGTATTTCGTAGTTGAATTTTAGCAACTACGTCTGCTTGGATCTTATTTCCTTTATTGTTAATATTTACTAATTCATGCAGAAACTAAATATAAACTGCAAGTTATTGTTTATTAAAGAGAAACAACAAAGATAGCCTATTATTTGTTTGACATCAACGATAGTGATGGTAACCTTGTAATTGAAGCCACCTTGTGCAACAGTCTTCATCTTGTATTTTCAAACTGTTCTACGTTCTTCAGATGCATTACAGAAAGGGTATCGCAATATACTGTTAACGAATCCCCATTGTTATCGAAACTTCAGTGTTACACCTAATACATGTGCAATATGAACATTAATAACTTTAATGAACATCCAAAGCGAAAAAAACTCATTGAGGACTGTTAGGAAGTAGCGCTAAGTTTTAACGGTTCCTTGATGATTGCCTTTCAGGAGCAGCATCCTTGCCGCTGCTCCGCTGGGTTCCATTGCTACACATATAGGTGCTAAATTCAATTTATCCTCTTTGTTGTTGTTCAATTTAAGTGCAGGCACAATGGCAAACAGATCAATGAGTGAAGCTGAGGCATACACACTTGCTAATGTATCCAATAGTAGACAGTGTTTCTGAATATAATGATTATTGAAATACAGCTTCTGAAACTTCAACTGATGACTTTCACACATGGAATCCCTGTGTCCAAAGTGCAATTATTTAAAAATAGTGATTTTCTTACCTTTATTATATTCCTTAATATTTTACTTTCTCTACACGTGTTATGTACATAGTGTATACCGAAGGCATGGTAATGCACCCGAAAATTCGATATCGACATTTCGCCTGAAATACATATTTTAGGACCCCCTGATTCCTAAATAAGCATTTTTAGAAAAATATTCGTTTGTGTGTGTGCCTGTGCCTGTGAACAGCGTAACTCAAAAACGAAAATTAAATACCAAATTTGGTATTCAAGTTCAGTATTTTCCAAGGATGCTACACGAAGATTTACAAGAAAATCCCCCACCCCGACTACACTTTACGTGGAAAAATTTTCGAAAATTTCGATTTTCTCAAAAATAACTAACAGTTTTGGTTAAAATAGCTTATATTTAAGATATTTTTGTGACAAATAAAAAGTATATCTTGAATTTTCTGGGAGTAGCTTCTGAAGACATGTTTAATCTGGATGAATTTTGCGGAATTTTGCATAACTGGTAAACCGTAAGATATAGATAAAAACTTACTTCACAAAAAATGTAGATCTCATTAAAACACACAATCGTAAAGGTGATCGTTTTTGAGATATGTATTGTTATTGGTTTCACTTTAAAATACTTATACTTTTCTTAAACGGGAATTTGTCCTTGCCATACAAACAAAGGAACTTTAATTCCATAGCAACAAGATTTTAAAAGATTTACTTCTCGCTTTAGCCTATGGTACTCTCATATTTCCAGTCTACTTAAAAGGAAGTAAGTAATAAGTTCCTTTGTGCTAATCTTTTCTCGATTAGCATTAAGTAAATAGAAGAATAAACTTTTTAGCGATAATTTATTGCACACGTGTAGAGAAAATCATGTGGAACACATCAGATTTTTTCATATACATTAAGCAAAATTGTTTTAATAATGAAACTCCTAAAATCCCATGTCACCAGCATCCTCATCATTACCCTACTATCGCCCGATGGGTCCTTCTACCTTAAAAATTGGTCCAGCCATTGCTTTGTGGAGTGGGGTAACACCCAGCTGGTCGTAGACCATATGGAGAGCGTTAGTAACTACGTATATAACTCCTAAAGTAAATAAAATCTGTTCCATATTGTAAAACCATTGAAGTGTTACATTTATATTACTTTCTGTACCCATTCTTCAACAAAGTATTTCTTCTATCTACATCGCGTTAATCGACAAACATTTGTAGAAAAGTTTTATTGCATATTTCCCTATAGTATAACAGGGCAAGTGAACACAGGCTAAAGCGATAGTCAAAAGTTTGCAACTTGATGTCAATGAAATTTTAATCACTTTGCTGGTTCAGGAGAAAAATAACACATATGGACTTCCCGTTTAAGTAAATAATTAATTAACAAATACTGAAGAATTAACAGGAATATCTCGGAAATGATTACTGTATAAAATATATTTTGACACAAATTGCGTGTTTTAATGAGATATAAATATGTATGCATCAATTTAGCGGTTAACGGGTTATGCAAAAGCGATCCACAATGAACATGGCTTTAGAAAATTCAAGACATACCTATGTAAATATCTTTGCAAAATCCAAATTGTCGAAAAATGACTTTCTTAAAAATCATGTTGCATCCTTCGAAAATCTGAAATTAAATATCAAGGACTTTTTGCATATGGATTACGCTGTTCACACACACACACACACACACACACACACACACACAACTTTACTAGGACCCTTACGAATATGAATATATCCTAATACCTTCCGTTCCCCTCCCCCCCATTAACACACACACAGTCAAGGAACCTTTCCCAAAAAGTTTTAGGATCTCGAAACAAGTATTTCCAGTAAAACCTTAATTTCAAAATTTTGCTTGATAGAGAAAGTAAAGCAACTTGGTAAATAAACACAAATGCTAATATTTGTGTTATATGGCACTCATTTGTGTATATGTTTGGGATCATAAAGGTGGATCGGATTATATAGCTACTAAAAATGTACGATGTTCACACACACACACACACACACACACACACACAGAGCGAGAGAGAGAGAGAGACAGACAGAGAAAGAGGTGGAATGCAATAAATATATTTTCTAACTACTATTTTGTTGGTAGGGAAGGTAAAAATATATTATGTTTGAATTCAATTTGTAGATCAGCATATTATATACAGATGTGTTTAAATGTTTCTGATTACGAAATGTAAACTGCTACTAAGGTGAACTTTATACCAAATTTGGTAAAGGATTTTTTTTTCTTCTGCAGTACTCTGTTGAGTGCCTAAAGTGTCCTAAGCCTGATGATACGTGAAATGAAATGATAGTTGAGAAATGTAAAGGAAAAGTTTCAGACTTAGGTATAGGATTTTGCCTCTGCGAGATCTGATGTGTTCCATTCACATGACTTTCTCTACATCTCTGCTACAAATTATTGTTAAAAACTTTATGCTTCTGTTTACTTTATGCTAATAGAGAAAAAATTAGCAGAAATGGTCTTATTACTTGCTTCCTTGTAAGTAGAGCGAAATATGGGAGCATCATAGGTTAAAGTGAAGTCAAAAGCTGGTTACTATGTGACTGAAGTTCCTGTGTTTGTATGGACACGAGTTGATAAATTCTTGTATGAGAAAAGTATAAGTTTTTCAAAGCTGAAGTCAAAAACAAGAAACATCTCAAAAACGATCAACTCCTCGAAAAGAATTTATATAACACAAATTTTGGGTTTTAATGTGGTGTTTGTCCATATGTTACGGTTGGAATAATCCTTTTTACTGTCTCAGAAGTATCTTTCTTTGTTTCGTTTTTCTGAACATTTTATCAGAGCAGTTATGCAAATTTTTGTAGAACTCATGCAGAATAAAGTAGTCTTCAGAGGGTATTCCCAGAAAATTCCAGATATACCTATTTTTCAGGTAAATATATTTAATATACGATATTTTAATCAAAATCATTAGAGCTATTTTTGAAAAAATCAAAATTTTCAAAAACAAAGCTCCATGTAAAGGTTAGCTGGGGGTGGGGGGATTTTCTTGAAAATCTTCGTGTCGCATCCTTGAAGATACCAAAATTAAATACCAAGTTTGGAATTTAACGATCTTTTCGTTTTTGAGCTATGCTGTCCAGACACACACACGGACCTTTTTCCAAAAATGCTTTTTTTGATTCAGGGGACCCAAAACATGAAATCTCGGTATCGAATTTTTGTGTGTAATACAATACCTTCTCTATACACTATGTGCATAGTACTTGTAGGGAAAGTAATAAACAAAGAAATTCGTCAGAGGGTACACTCCTGAGAGATATAAATTGCAGTGCTCACTCCATGCCATAACGGCCTCGTTTTCAGTGATACACTAATTCCTCTTCCATCCTGCATAACGATTTTTACACACTAGGCAATCTTAACACTACTTGAAAAATTTAAGGTAGTTGAACAATGGATTTATACTTAGTTGACTTATTCTTTAAACATATCATCACCGTTTCCCACGAATTTTCGCTCTGAGTTACATCAACAGTAAGAATTATGTTCTCCTTTGCGCCTGGAAACACTGTAGATAGACAAAACCCAGCTTCTACTTACATTTTCAGAAGCCTATGTTTGTATTAGCGATAGTTTTCCACCACTAACTATATGTAAAACAAAGTTTGGATAGGATGAATCAGTTTAAAATATTCAAGGGCATGAACACGATTCGAGTATCCTCTTGGGACGCAGTCAACTTTCTCGCATCTGACCCAGCATATGCTAGAAGAACCTTCAGAGAGTCTCTTAACAACTCTTTTGAAACTAGGTTTCATTACGTATTCATAATGTATGAATTCAACCGTATCGATGTCTTTTATCATCGTGTCCTTTTGTAGGTTAGTGACATGACTGTAATCAGTCAATATCTCTATAAATTACTTCTTAAAGTTAGTCAGATAGAAGGAGAACATTAGTAGGATGCTATTTCAAGAGGGTTCATATTATCAGACATATTTCTTTATTCTATAGAGAAACTGGTGCACAAATTTGTTTTCTAACAGATTCTGATGCTGAAGAACGGTCTCTACAAGCCCATTTGACGCTTGCTGTACATCTTCTGAAGGTCAAACAAAATTATTTCATTTGAGATATAGGAAGTTCTATCGTGTGCCAAAAGTTGTTCCCGTTTGATGTATGGGTTGTCTTTATGTGTTACTCTCAGTGAGAAGTCCTGTTAGAAGGGAAGGTCTACTACATGTTGTATATATGTGGCCCCTCTAAAACTACACAACTCGGTCCCTCAACCCCGGTAGCCATCCTGTACTACACACACTGCGAAAATAATCGATCCTGCTAGCTACGGACGCCCGCTGCCGTATTCTCTCTGTGTGAAGTGTAGGAAGTTACGCGCAGGCGCCGGCGCCGGGTCGACATCGACTGGTTGCCGATGACATCATCCCAGAATCCACCACCGCAAGCCAGGAGCCGTAGCAGCATCCCCTCTGCACCAGTTGTAAACCGGGGGATGCTGCAGATCGGTTGTTAACTTTCCCTAAAAGGGGGACAGAAGCAGGTGTGATGGTCTTCAGTTCTTCACCTCCAACAAGCAACGTGCTGTGATTCCGTTAAACGTCCAACCAACCGTTGTGCTGCATGTGGAAGGTCGACTGTGGCAATCTCACGCCGTCCCCACCTTTTCTCTGAACTGACATCGAGTTTTGTTGACAGCAGTCGTCAACTTCCCTGCATGGAATCCTTACTAGGTGAGTCCTTACGCACGCACACTACCACCAAATGGTTTTGTTAATAGAGCATTGACGTCATAAGGGTTGTTCAGGCGCAGTAAGGTCCTGTCTCTCTCCATTCATTCAAACGCATCCCGCTGGAGTATTGTCGTGTAACTTACTATTGCATGCTTTAATGAAAGCTTGCTTTAAATGTCAAATAAAGTCGAGTAAACTGTAATGACATTCAAATGTAGTAACAATCACTTGTTTCAATGCCTTTTGCACTGTTGATACTTTAGGCCAAGTTAATCGTGCTTTGATTTTATACATGAGAGTTCGGCATGATAATACCATCACTGTTTCATAATAAAAATAACCAATTCCTTTATTAATAAATTTCATAAAAGTGAAGTTTTCCTTTTACGATTAGTAACTCAGTAATAACCTTTACTTCGAAGCTGTTCCATGAAGATATAAGACATGGGAACTTTTACACCAGATAAAAGTAGTATCATGAATATACATATATAAAATAGTTTGCCATTCAACTCAGTGGGCAAATGTTTTGAAATTCCAAATGATTAAACTACTAATAGCAAACAGTTGAAATAGTTGACGCCTACAATTTTAGGAATTTGTTTTATCTCTATATTTTATTAAAAAAACATGTTATCCAGAATAAAACATATTTATAACAGTATTTAAAGGGTATTCAATATTTCTTTACAATGATGCCGTAAAGTAGTTAAATATCGACAACAATTATTTATCTACCCAGTTTCTAAAGGAAAGGATGAATTTTCAGACCGATTAATCTTGCATGCAAAGTACGAATTTACTTACGAGTTAGAAAATGCACATTCTAGGATTCGTACATATGGCTTATTCCATTCTGTGTCGAAATTGTATTACTCTGCATCAATATCTGAAGAGACAGGCTATTTTCTGTTATATTTTTCTTAATTTAGACGATGTTGGGTTGTGTTAACAATATTTCTGTCCTAAATGTCTTCCTTTCGCAATTTTAAAAACATTCTAAGCCATTAAATTGTGATGTTACAGGGAACAAATATTAAACTGTGGTTTATGTTGTTATATTAGTACAATATTTAATATTAAGTACTAAAAAGTAATCTTTTCTTGTGTATATTAATAAATATATTGTAGTGAAAAATGTATCTGAAGCGTAGAATTAAGTTTTACATATGTTTTTAGTTTCTTAGCAATTATGTGCAATTGCAGCATGAAAGATTAAAAACAAATCACTAAAACGTGTGTTGTAGAAAATCAGGCTTGTAAATTTCCAGTACTAACTGTAACTGGGACAAAACATGACACTTTGCAAAGGGGAGATTTCAACAAAGATGTGTCGCTGTATTTGAACTGAGTTACATTTCCCTCTCGCTCTCTGAGAAGTTTTGATCATTTGTCACTGTCAGGAAAACTCTAATTGAGGTCGGCAGTGGTGAGTTTACCTTCTAACACATGTAATGCATCAAGTTTCATTTGCACTTTTACCAATATCATTTACTCCTCGCATAAACAGCGTTAGGAAACATAAATACAATGTTCTTAGTATAAATCCGAAGACGTAAATTATATGCTACTTAAAACCAAAAAGAATTTAACATAATTTTAAGCGCATTAATGATTTAAACCCTAATAGTCTTTCTATTTCCTCTGCCTTACAGAGGAACAAATTGGGTATTGCACAATATTGAGAACATATTGTAATGCATCTAAAAATTAAATACGGATATTTGAAACAGCAATTTATGGAAAGTATCCTTATGTGTGTCGTAGACGTGTATCTCTAAAAACAAAAGGTGCTGAAGTACTAAACTTGTATTTAAATTTGGTATGTTCTAAGAACGCGACAGAAGATTTAAAAATACCTCCCAACCCAAATTAATCTTTAAATTTAAAAATGTTCGAAATAAGTGTTGTTTTGTTTTTTTTTTTTGTTCTTTTTTTTCAAAACTCTTCTAATGATTTTGATTAAAATATTGTGTAGTTAAGTTACTTACATGACAAATAAAATGGATATCTTGATTTAGCCATAATAATACTTCACAAAACATTTGAGTTTAATCTTATAGAATAAGACATAACAATTAGAATGTCGTGTTTACGTGCCTTTCACCACACACTACGTTTTTTTTTATGCACATACTATTAACAATAGCTAACTTTTCTATTTACTTCACAGTAATCCAGATACATGTATACAGAAATAACACTATGACAGATTTTGCACAGAGTACAACGGGAATATGGAAAGCAAAGCGACAATCGATGTTTAGAAAAGGTTCGGTGACTTGAATTCATTACTCTTTCCTAGACTGTGTGAGAAACAGCTCAATGATGACCATTTAAAAAAACTTGAAACGTTACATTCATATGACTTCCTCCACTTCATCTGCGACAAAATGTGTTATCAAAGCTCGTGCTTCTGCATACTTCAAGCAAACCGAGATCAACTTTATCAGAATGTTTTAGATACTCTATATTTCCTTCTTACAAAAGGGATAAGCGAATGCCCTGGGGCATATAGGAAATGGATAACTCCACAAAAAAGTATTTAAAATAATTTGTATACTTTAACGAAATCTACCTTTTTGTGGAATATTTTGACCATCTCTTACTCTTTGCCAGCTATGCAAAAGTCATCCCAGTGAAGAGAATTTCAGAGGCTAATCCTAAGAAACTCAAGATATACATTACATTTATATGAGCATGTCTTAAACATTATATTTTAATCAAAACTGATAGGGCAATTTTTGAGAAAATTAATTTGTTGAAAAATATTATAAAATATAAACTGTAGCTTGAGTTGCGGATTTTTTTTAATCTCTTCGTATTGCATCCTAAAGGTAACACCTAAGTTTCAAGTTTGATATTAAACTGACTTTTCATTTTTGAGTGTGGTATTCTCGGATACATACACACAGACATATGCGCGTTCGTGCGCACCTTTTTCTAACATTTTTTTTTTTAATTAGGTGACCACAAAACATGTTTCCAATGAAATATAATATTTTGTATGTAATACAATATCCCCTACTTACTAAGCGTAGAGGAGAAAGTAATACCGAACAAATAAAAAAAAAAAAGCGGTGAAAAGTTTTAAAACTATAACGATAGATTACTTTAAAGGCTGATGTTGGGAAGGAGTTATTTGAAATAAATAGTGTGGCTTAAGTTGTCTATCTCTTGTACTTTACCAATTTTTGTGCTATTCCAGAAAATTCAAAATATACACTTCATCTTCTTATATATACATTTTAATCAAAGTCCTTAGAGCCATTTTTGGAAATTCAAATGCAACGAAATATCTCCCATACAAAGGCAATTTGGGATGGGAGACGTTTCCTGAAAACTTCGTTTCGTATCTTTAGAAGACTTAACTACCAAGTTGGTACTTATGCAATGTTCCGTGGCTAAGTAATATATTTTGTAAAATGCATTTTTTGTCACAGTGCCTCAAAACATATATCTCAATATAGAATAATCGTAATTATAACTAAAGATATCAGTCAACAAAATTATCATAGATTGGAAATTTTGCAGATCAAAGAAATGTGTCTTGTTATGTTAACCCTAGGTATTGAAGATTAATGCATTATGGAGGTGTTTTCGCAGAAGATTTTCACAGTAATTGATAGTCAGTTGTTTCTTATATGGCATGTCTTCTCTTTTCTATCCACATTAGGTTATTTGCTCTATGCTTTCTAAAGGAATGACTTTGAATTAAACAGAAATCTGTCACAATTTGGTTAATTTCACTGTTGTAATAATCTTTTTAATAATACATAAAGGTCTCTCAGAATTTCGGTTTTTTTTCAGATAATTTAAATGCCAAATAACACAAATATGGTAAAATTTAAGACACAATAATTACTTACAATTACTAAAGAAAACAATGCGAAAATAGTAACTATTTACAAGGTAGAGTCTATCAAAGCATCAGACAATCCGTGAAAAATAGTTTCCAAGCATTTTGGCTATAGAAATCAGTTGATAAAGTTCAAATCACCATTCACGCCACGCCTTAATCTTTTATTATAGACAGGATATAAACATAAATATTAAATATTTGCAGAGTTTTAAATACTAATACACATATTCCGTTACACTAACTTTAAAATATTTAGTTATTTGCGTAAGTAAAGCATTAACTTTAGAAAAGCATATTTTCAAATCTATTTTGCAATAAATATTGCACTGTAGAGTGTAGCGAATGAAGTGTAAAAGAATATATCGTATAGGTGAATGTAATTTTTTACTTTCTCTCGTCCCATGTATACAATGTACATAGTGGATAGAGAAGGTATTTTATTCCACCCAAAAATTGAGATTTCACCGGAAATATATGTTTGGGGTCCCCTGAGTCCGAAAAAAAGCATTTTAAAAATATCTCTGTGTGTGTGTGTGTGTGTGTGTGTGTGTGTGTGTCTGTGAATAACATAGTTCAAAAACGAAAATACCATTAAGTACTAAACTTGGTATTTAGGTTTATTATCTTCCAAGGACACAACACCCCAAAATACCCTTTACGTGAACATTTTTTTTGAAGATTTTGTTTTTCTTAAAACTGGCTCTTGATTAAAATACAGTAAAGATATTTACATTACAAATAATATGTATATTTTGAATGACACCTTTACTCTGGATGAGTTTTGAATACCGGTTAAACCGTAAGAGATAAACAAAAACTTACTACACAAAAAACATAGAACTCTTTAAAACACATAATTTATGTCATATATGTTTTTTAAGTAGAGCTGACCGTTTTGGACATTTCTTAGCATCGGTTTCAATTTTAAACTACTTTTACTTTTCTCCGTGGTGTAATAGTTACCATGCTAACTTCATATACCCAAGTTCGCGGGTTCATGCCCGGCGGAGGACGATGACTTTTTTCGGGTGTAAGAATTCTTAGCATGGCTTCCTTCGGAAGGGGAGTAAAGCCGTTGGTCCCGTATCGTAAATTCACGTAAAAGAACTTCAAACCTGATAGAGAGGCCTCTGAGCAAAATTGAGCGGTCTTTCACGCTCAAATTAGAATGGGACGCTGAGAGCTATAGTAGTTACAGAGCATCCATAAATAACACGCCATTTATATTTCTTTAAACAGGAAATGACGTTTCGATTCATCTCTTGTTTTACTGTGGGTCATGCAAAGCGTACCGAACTTCTGTTGTATCATATAAGACTAGCTTTGAAAATATATGACTATCGATTTAGCCTAGTGTAATTTTATGTCCCTTCCACTTACGAGGAAGCAAGTAATAAGACATTTTCTGCTAAGTTTACCTTGATTAGCACATCGCAGATAATTGAATAATCTTTTGTGAGAAAAGTTGTGTTACAATTAGAGAAAGTCATGAGAGTAGAACACATCAGATTTTTTCATAATAACCAACTTTTTCTAAATTTAAATTTTAAAGTTTATTCAAAAAAGCGCAAGTATCAACTTTTGTATTTCATAAACTGTGAAACACGGAAAGTGTAAGTATAGAATGTTTACAATGGTTTTTTATTTGTGTCCATAATTATGTATTTGCATAAATTGTATTCAAACAAGAAGTTCATTTTTCCCCCATATGTATATCAAATGGTCTCCATTTGATAAAATTAATCCTACATGTGCATTTGCTTATGACGAGACACGTTGTTGAATACATTGTACTTAATGATTTCTGCCTGCTGCGCAAAGGGTCCCGGGTTCGATTTACGGTTTGGAGCTGGGAATTTTTCTCTAATCATGAATACACGTTTTACGGCTCCTACATCCAAATAACATTTTAAAAAAATGTCTTATTTATATGCGTGTGTGTGCGCTCGTGTATCTCTGGTCAGGATGAAAAGTCTATGATTACCAAACTTGATGTTTAAGTTCAGAATCTTCTAAGTATGCGACACGAAATCTGCCATCCCAAACTACAACTTACATGGAATTTTGTTCTTAAAAACGGATCTAAGCATTTTGATTAAAACTCCGTATATTAAAGCTATTTATGACAAATAGGTATATTGAATTTTCTGGTAAAAGCTTCTGATACCTCTTCATTCTGGAGACTTTTGCCTTGCTGTAAGCTCTAAAAGACAGACACACACTTATTACAATTAGATGTATATTTCCTTAAAACAGTTTCATATGTGGTTTTGTAGAATTAATGATTTCAAATTATTCCTTATTATTATTGGAGTTAACTTTAAAGTAGCTTAACTTTTCAAAGAAACTGAATTTCTATCACATAATAACCAGTTTTAAGAAGATTCGACCATCGCTTTAGCCTAGCGTATTACCTTAATTCCCTTTTATTTATAAATAACTAAGTAATAAGACCATTTATGCTAATGTATATTTGGATTAATATCAAGTGAATAGAAGAAGAGTTTACTGTAGACTACGCAGAGAATCTGACTGGAATAACATTTTTTACAAGCGCTTTACCGTATAGACTAAATATTTGGAGAGTTACATTATTACTTTCTCTATACGTACAATGTACATAGTGTATAGAGGAAGTATTGTACTCCACCCAAAAATTTGATACAGATTTTTCACCGAAAATAGATGTTTTAGGACCCCATGGATCCAAAATAAACATTTTCAGACAAAGGTCCGCTCGCGCGCGCGCGCGTGTGTATGTGTGTGTGTGTGTGTGTGTGCGCGCGCGCCTGTGGACAGCATAGCTAAAAACGAAAAGACCGTTAAATAAAACTTGGTATTTAGGTTTGGTATCTTCCAAGGATGTAACACGAAGCTTTTCAAGAAAATCTCTCCATCCCCAACAACCCTTTACATGGAAAAATTGTTGAAAAAACGATTTTCATTAAAATACTGCTATATTAAGGGTATTTACATCCCAAATAACATTTATATCTTGAATTTTCTGGGAATAGCTTCTGAATGTCTTTATTCTGGATGAATTTTGCTGAATTTTGCTCAACTGCTAAAGCGTAAGAGATAAACGAAAACTTACCACACAGAAAATGTAGATCTCGTCCTCTACATTTTTATTGTGAAGGTAAACGTTTCCGAGATATTCCTTGTTATTGGTTTCAATTGTAAACTACTTATACTTTTCTCAGACAGGATGTGTCCGTTTTTCTTTTGTTCTACTCCTGGCCAAGCAAAGAGGCGATTTGCATTGAGAATCGCATAGTGATGGCTTAAAACATTTGAATATCGCTTTAGGATAGCATATTCCTTTCTGCTAATGTTTATTTCGATTAGCATTGTATAGAAAGAAGAATAATCTTTTGTAAGAAGGTGGTTTGTAGAGCAGTTAGAGAAAGTCATGTGAGTGTAACACATTTTTATAAAACTAATTGACTGCGTTTGAAAGTATTAAGCTGTTTTAATATGCAAGACTATCGTATCTTTGTCATTCTCATAGCACACTGGGAAGTTGAGAATCCACATTGGATACTCCCATGCATTCAGAAGTATGTCGATTCTAGGAAAGACCTCATTTCTCTCCGGCTTTCACGGCCATCTGAATTGATTGCCCCCGAGGATATCGAAAGAAGTGATCGTCGGGCTCTCGCCCACGGCCAATATAAAATGAACGACAGACAGACTCGGCAAGAAATTGAGACTGTCAATAGAGAGATTTATCACGAGTGATGGACATTCCTGCGACCTGTCAGATTGAACGAATACCTTCAACTGAAGGACATTAAATTCCTCGTTATTATATCTGGATAACTATGAATATAAAGCTAGTTTATAAATTCCAAATCTTCTCGGGCTTCTAGCCAGGTAAAAACTTGGCTTGACAAATTTTTACCTGGCTAGAAGCCCGAGAAGATTTGGAATTAACACGTCGCCAGGAAAGCTTCAGTTCTTATTTTAGTTTATAAAGTTGGAGCATTACTTCTGAACATCAGTAAAATAGTTTTATCTTAAAAAGATGGCCACGATTTGTTTCGGTTGATGTTGTAGGTCTGCAGATAAACGTGGGTAAAAATCCCCCGTTTCAGTACAGCGGCACTTCTGTGGCGAATTTAGTAGCGGTAGGGTCGTAAATTGCCAGTGTATCAGATGCAGACTAGGTAGGGAGAGAATTGAATCTGCTTTCGAGCATCTATTCAATGGAACGTGAACAGTTGATTCTGTTATGTCTGTTTTATGCTTTCGCTTACAGCAATTCCTCATTTTAAATGGCTTAAAATTCTTTAGTTCACTTTCTAGTTTTCACAGATTTCTCTGACATATTTATTTCAATTTTGTAGACGAAAACTCACTGACAATGCTCTTTTAAGATTTTCATAACAGATAATATTTTATTTTAGAAACTAGAGATTTAATAGTCACATGACTTTTCCCACCTTTTACCGTTTTGGAAAATGTATATACTAAAAAAATGCAATAAATTAACACCTGTCTGAGGTTAATACTTCCTTTATGATTCTTATTTTGGAATAACTTAACAGCCGCTCTTACTGCATACGCCATATGAATATGGGAAGGCAACTTCCAAGCCTAAGCTTAGAGTCCTTCTGGGAATTTGCCAGTTATGAAGATTGAGGGAAAATGACTTTAGTCAGATGGTCCTGGCAGAATTTGAGCCACTCCTTTCGATGTAAGCCTCGAGCGTTATCGCGTAGCCATTCCTCTGGGTTCGTTATGTGGTGCAAAAGATGGAAGTAGATAATGATCGGTATTACAACAACAAAAAACACTTGTTATAAACACCTTAAAGAGATAGCAAACAGATTTTGAGAGAAACTTGAAGGTATACCATCGAATACTTCGATAAAAGATTTGAAGTAACGAAAGAAACAAATGAAGGTTTTGTTTCATAACTTACTTTAATAAACTCTGCGTTCTTTTGCATTTATCACCGTCAATAATTTACAGAATTTGAACATTTATACCTCATAGCGCCGGTGTTTCAAGCACATGGTCTTTTAAATAGGTTATTTTGAATGTGATTCAATCTGTAAACTGCGCATCAAAGATTAGGGGAACTGCAAAAGAAGAATTAGGCGCTTCACCTTTCTTAAAACTTTCAAACTATTGCTTATACCTCTTCAAGTGTTCCAAGGATGAAACCCCAAATCATTGTATTTGTATGTGGATAGACCAAGTTCATATTCCTTTATTTTGCGTTCATTCTAGTAAATTTTTTCAGTAACGTAATGAACACGTATAACGATCACTTTTATATAAATATTATGATACATAAAGGACTAATTGAAGTCTTAATGGGTTATAAATGTTGCTCAAGTGCGATACATCAAATTTGAGATTTCGCATTGCTTGGATTCACATTTTCAGCTTCTCAAAACTGCTTCAGAACTTCTCTCTAGCCCTCATCACAAATCTTCAAGATCCGCAGTCGTAGTGGAATTCAATGCGGACAGATATAAAGGAGTAACGTAGATTGTCTACACTTATAATTAAGTTAGAAGACTATGTTTTAAGAAATAAAGTTTAATGTATTAGATTGTGGCTGTGGTTTAATCATCTGTAAGCAATTTAAATAATGTTCTTCTTTCTCCTTAATTTCTCTCACTGAAGTTCGATATACCCAGTTGAAGATCCATATTTTAACATGCCAAATTCTTACTCTTTTATACTTTCTTTATTATATTCCTAAACCTTTAATCACTAAAACTTCAGATAATATACTTTAAAATCAATAATAAATAATAAGTTTATTTAGAAACGTTCTGCATAAAAAAAATATTATTAACCAAGGATACCCAACTTTGATTTTAAACAATATTTCAGAGGAAGTGAGAGTTTTATAGAGAAAAATCCTGACACATCGTAAAACCATAACAAAGCTAAATTTTCATGTGCAGTGTTAACGTTTTACTAAGTAAAAATGATGTGTAAAATCCCAAATCAGTCGTTTTACATTTTTGCCACTAAAAATATTCCTTCAAATCTTCAATAAATACGCGTTGTTCAAGATGATAATGGATTTGTAGTTTCAAACAAAGTTTTAGTTGTTAGAAAATTTAAAGTTTTACATTATATCATTTCCAAGGAATGTTTAATATTAAAACAGGTTATATTTGAAGAACAAGTTGAAATAATAATATATACATTTTAAAAGTTTAAGATGTTCTGATATCTATTGTGTGGGGTGTTTTACCATGTGACAACTTGTGTACATAGAATCATAAGATTTATATTGTATTTAGGATGAAAACCATAATAAAATGACCGTAACTAGTACTCTTATAAGAATAATCGTATAGAGTTTGTTACATGATTTGTTTTCATGTTGTGTTCAACTATTAAAAGGAAGTACAAGAAGTAAGAATTTGTGGTATTAAAATTTAAGTATATGTTACCGGGCGAGTTCCATTTTGGATATTACGAAAATTTTGAAAAGTGCCGATTTATAGAACGAATGTAAAAGGAGAATGCTTTATGATGAGTGTCATTGCGAATCACCTTTCGGTAAATATAATAAATTTAACTTGGGATGAAATAAACGCCTGTAAGTGGGCAAAGTGCTCTGGATGCTGACAGCCTAGATTTTACCTCCTCTAAGGAATCAATTAAGATAGGGGTTCTTAGTTACGAAGGGATCTCAGAAGTTAAGACGCTATCTATTAAGTTTAAATAATTTCTTTTACTTTGTCTACAGTTTAAATGTAGGCATATGACTATGTTTAGTAAAGGTATTCACCTGGAATCAACGCTAGGTGGTAACATTGTCCTTATTAGATTACACGAATCACAGAATATTTTCATCATTTACTGCTCCTGATCTACAAATATATCTTGAGTGACTAATTATGTTATGTATTTTTATTCTGTAGTAACAAGAAGTTTATATTATAAACAAAAATGGCATATTAAAGACGTAAATACAGAAAAAAGGTTTATGATCTACAACACTTTGAATACATGTTTTATTAAGAACATACTTCTTGTTTCCAAACCATAACAAAAAGACAAAAGAACAAATTCCAAGTAGAAACAACACTTCGTGGCAGAGATGCACAGTTTTAATTAATATTCTTTAAAGCTGATAGAACATTACCTTTTGCTTGCTATGCGGGTACTACAGATGTTAATTCTGTTGTTTGCTTCCCTTTTTAGTAAGTGTTATTTGTTAAAACAAATTAAACCATGTAACCAAACGTCTGTATGGAAATAACTGTTGAAACCCTTTTATTAAACACTTTGAAAATGAGCGGGGTAAAGTATTATGCATATTTTCTTTGTTCAGCGAAATACCGCTGCAAATTAAATTTCAGTATGTGATTCAGATAGGCATTTATAACTGAATACCACTATAATTAATTTTAATTACAATGACCTTAATATTCGGCATTAAACTACTTCATTGTTTTGGATTTGTTTTACCTCACTAATTTCCTCGGCATATTTCAGATCTGAAAACTGCCTGGCAAGCCGTGTTTTGTTGTTCTTATTCTCCTGGCCTTATATTCTGCAGTACTAGAAATAAGAATGGAATCTTGAATCTTTGAGATATTTATACCACAGTAACTTTGTGTACAGAATCACAAATGCATTGTGATTTTATATCTCATCTGGCACGGAATGTGCTTTAAAGGCAAGAATTAAACAAACGTAAAATTTTAGACAACAATGAATTACAACGTTAAACTTCATTGAATTAGGTTTGATAAATATAACTCTAACTCTTGGTTTTAAATGTAACGCCCAGTAAACCATCCAATCCGGATGTACAGAATTTCAGAAACAAGTTAATATAGTGCTTACTAAAATGTTCTGACAATGCCTCGCTGGCCCGTAGTTGCCGCACGTGTGTTAAAGGTTTGTTTTGCAAAGCTTACAGCTTTATTCTTGCACGTGCTCGGTCGTGTTCCTTTATGTAGTTGCAATCATTGTTTTGAAGGTTCTTGACACGTCATCGACAGCTATAAAGAATGAGCCGCAAGCCAGGTGACTCAGTTTCGACTGTGACCCAGACCCAGAGCAATTGGCAGGCTGAGGGCAGTCCGAGGTGTGTTAGACGTGTCCCTGTTCTCGGAGAGAACTTAACCACGTACTGACAGTATTGTGGTGTTTGCAGGATGGCGGGTGAGGTTTGGGGTTGTGGAGTGACAGGAGGAGGCAAGTATTGCTCCTCGACGGTTGCCTGTTATGGTGCAACGGCCCTTGTGCACCGCTGGTGTGAAGGTTATTCAAAAAGTTTATTTTGGGTATTTTAATTTTGATATCCAAGCAACTCTTGAAGGATTGTAAGGAGCTTAGCCGTAGCAGCTGTTGGAGGTGCTCCTTCGTTACCGGGGATGCCCGCAAGCCATGCGGGGAAGCCGGTATCGCCTGAAGCGGCGGTTTGTGGGATCGTAATCCCCAAGAGACCTAACGAGGGCGCTCCGATGGAATGGTAACCCTTCGATGAATTTTGCTGCCTAATCTCGACGCTCCGACCAGAGGCTTCGTGCAGGAGTCTCGTAGGAAATCGACGAGGCACAGAATAGTTGGCCCGAAGGCATCTATTCTGTGCCCGCTGAAGCAACAGCGGACTGGAATCTGCCGCCATGCCCCAGATCTCACAGGCATAGATTAATAAGGGGACTATAAAGGCCCTCAAAAGGCACAACTTAAGGGGAAACGGCATCGTGGACTTCAGCATCGCGAACAGTGTGCCCGCAGCCCCGTTGCCCTGACACTTCAGCTCCCCGATGTGCTCCCCAAAAGTGACGCCCTTGTCAAGCTTCACCCCCAAGTAGGTAATGGTGTTTGTGAATTCACAGCGTGTAGCATTTATGTGAAAGAGAGCAGTCATCTCTTTATTACTTAAAATTTGTTTTAATTAGTATCTTAACTTTATTAGGTACAATACATTACATTTGTGAGCAACTGGACACAAAAACATGAAACATGTGTTCGGGATGCTTCCCAGTGTCAGTCCCGATTGCATAATTAAGATATAATTAGTGCTGTACAAGTTTTAAATCCGAGTATCTTTTTCGTTTTAATCTTCTGTTTTCTAGCTCCGGTGGGTAGTTCGCGGGAACTGTTGAACTAGCGGGTTGCGATGGTCAAACGAGCTATGAAAACTTAATTATAGTAACTGTTTTCACTTCAAATCTGTAGTACAGTTTTCTGGTCGCTTCGACATGTGCATACTTGACTGCTCTCTCTCTCAGCAATTACTACTAACTTGCCTGCTTGCGACTTTCCCTTTTACAGACGTCGATGACGTGCCAAGAAACTTCCGGAAGTCGATATCATTTTAGTACATGTCCATTGCTCCCAGATATAACATTGCAAGGCTTTGAGTTTTTGCCGCCGTACTTCACGTGTTAAATTCATGTGCGACAATGCATACGATTACGTAAACGAAGCTGACCGAACACGTGCAACAATCAGCTATTAGAGTTCCAAAGCAAATCGGTTATAGCGTACGATGACCATGGGTCAGCAAGGCGTAATCACAATATTGTAACTGAACGGTGTAAATGAACGTTACTGCAATGTCGCACAGCTGTGAGAAATGAAACCTGAAGGCAAGCAACCTCTGTAGAAACTTCGAGTACCTTAATAAACAAGGAGTGTAGTACATACCGTTCTTAATTTCTTCAGACGATCGCATAGAACTAAAGCTAAGGGCGTGTCACTTGACCAAAATGGGAAATTTGCAGATGAATGCTATTAAATATGCTGTATAGGTTTTGCTTGAGTTAAAGCTTTTCAATTGAAACTTCTTCTAGTGTTAAAATTATAATTGAATAACAATAAGAAGAAGATTAGAAATATTACATTTTAAAGAAGTGCAATTGTGAAATTTGGAAAATCCACAATATGCAAGATACTTTGTTGAATTTTACACCATTTATTACACACAACAATAATGACATTTTTGTCATGTCAATATTTTAACTTGCATGCTTCTTTAAATAATACATTTTCATTGTGTAAATGAATTGTTCAAATAAAGTGAGTTATGTAGTCTAGGATTAGAGCAGATAGGTTTAAAAAAATAAATAATATATATAATAAAAGCTCTAATTATAAACTGGTGAAAAATATTACTTTTCGTACTCTGCAAAAACTCTTTAATTTTTTTAAAATGAAATGATTTATTTTGCAAAATTGGAGCGGTTTTTGAAAAACAATAATATAACCATTTTATTTAATGTGATTTTGAGAGACAGTTCACAAAATTTGAAACAAATTAGTGAATTTAAAATAAGTATAAAGTTTGGATTGTCTATTAATAAGCATGCGTCTATTCATCTATAGCTTCAGTTAATTCTTACCTAGTTGAAATACGCCAAGAGCGAAAAACGATGTATTTTCTTAAATTTTATACTTTAATCATTGTATTATGAAACAAAATAACTGTTTAATTTTTCACAATTTTTATCAAATTTCTCAGATGACAACACTTAAGCTTCTGAGGAGAATTTTCAGTAGTCCAAGACAGACATTTAATGCGGCTCATTCAGACGGGAAAATATGTTATTGCAAGTGTAAGTTAAATGCATAGACAAGTTTAGTCCGTATAAGTCTTAATTTAATCTGAAGAATGGTTACACGATGGGAAAATTCTGGGGCCTCTCTGTTTGTTAGATTCATGTCCCTGGCTGTATATTGAATCAATATCTAATCGTCATAATATACTTTATTTCTTCTGAATGAAAATAGAATAACTGCAACTCATTGATACATTCGTGTTCTACGCTGCTTATTACTGTGATAAATTCATTATTGGTGTACACGATAAACAATAGCGGGCCAGGTAGAAAAAGATTTTATGTGTTCCATTCACATGACTTTCTCTTCATCTCTGTAACAATCTATTGTTAAAAAACATATACTTCTATCTACTTTATGATAATCGAGATAAACATTAGCATAAATTTACAACTTTCCGTGTGAGAAAAGTTTATTATAAATCTGAAACAAATAACAAGGAATATCTCAGGAATGGCCAATTCCATGAAAATACGTATGACATATATTGTGTGTGTTTTTTTAACGTGATTACATTTTTTGTGTAGTAAGGTTTTGTCTATCTCTTATGGTTTACCAGTTACGCAAAATTCAGCAAAATTCATTCAGAATAATGAGGTCTTTAGAGGTTATTCCCAGAAAATACAGATATATATATTTTATTTGTAATATAAATATCTTTAACATACGGTATTTTAATCAAAATTGCTTTTTTCCACGTAAAGGGTAGTTTTGGGTGGGAAGATTTTTCTCAAAAGCTTCGTGTCGCATCCCTGGAAGATACTAAGCTTAAATGCCAAGTTTGATATTTTATCGACTTTTCGTTTTTGAGTTGTGTTCGGAGACACACGCGCCTTTTTTTAAACATGTTTTTTTTTATACAGGGACCCCTAAAACGTGTATTTCCGGTGAAATATTTGTATCGAATTTTGGGTGGAATGCAATACCTTCTTTATACACTATGTACATAGTACGTGTAGAGAAAGTAAAACAAACATTTTTGTTATCAGTGCTGGAAATTATAAGGACATTATAGTGCCACCTCTGAGTCGTAATTCCGTCCTATAGTTCTTTTACATGACAGTAAATCTACTTACATAGGGTTTATTTTTATTTTTTTCCTAACCTTTTTATTGTTTAAATTTTTACATACAAACATATAAACACCCATGACCAAGGCGGAACTCGAACCCACGATCTCCTGCGTCACTAAGCACCAAAGCAAGACTCTTAGCGAGCGCGGCCATGAGGACCGGCTTTATTAAGCATACTTAAAAACCTTTGGTCTAGGACGGATTTGAACCCTACCTTGGGATCAGAACCCCAGCGCCTAACCAATTGTGCCAGCCAGACAAACCAGGCCTAGTTAGAGATTGACAAGCACTTTTAAGACCGACACTGCTCTGAAAGATAAAAAAACCTATTATTTCACATTGTCGGTGAGCAACAGTTGGTAATATGAGTAATATTATATACTGCGTCAAACGCCTTACTGAGATTGAATAACATACAACTTTAAATTTTCTTTGATCAGACGTTTTATCCATATATATATATATTGTTTTAAAAAGAGGCACTTTCGAAAGATCCACTTCTAAAACCGGATGTATAATCGCAACGTAAGCTCTTTTCGGCGAAACAGTTGAAAATGATTTATTAATAGTTCGTTTCAGGTAGGATGCCGTAACTCGTAGGCGTTTGAAATAGCTTTGTTGATTTAAAAGAACGGATCCCTAAACATTTCCCTCCAGAGATAAGGGTAATCAGTAGTTCTTAGTTCATATTATAAAACTACTTTTAGGTTATGAAGAAATTTTTAAAGACGATGGTTTATAGGCATATGCAACCCTTATATTTCGATTATGAGACGAAAGTTTAATATTCATTGAATCGGATTTGGCCTTATTTTATGGCGCTGGTGTTTATTCTTAATGCACCTGCAAACTATTCAAGAAGATTGTCTAAATTCATGAGTTTCCTTACGACGTCTGAACAACTACTCTTTAAACGTTTCCATTAGCAAAAATACTTATATAAAATTAAGAAGTGCTTTATTATGTTGAGCGCACAATTGGCTCTTTAGTACAACAACAACGATTAAGGATTTTAAAAATATAAAAAGCTGCCGTCAAATGTTTTGTTTGTTCCAGTATATTAATACTCTGTGCTCGCCAAGAGCCTGAGCAATAATTTAAGGTTTCACAAGACTCCCACGGGAGATAGCGTCATCTAGTTTCAAAACAAACAAGGCGACGGAATGAACTTACCTTTCTTCCTACTGTGTTCTATAATTGTTATATCTCCCTTGTGTCATCAGCACCATTGTTGTACTTGAAGACAATGCTATGCAGAGACCCTTTGTTTCATTTCCACTCTATATGAAAGGTGCAAATTTACCTTTGGACTCGGCATAACTTGCAGTGCTCCATTTCCATCCGGATAGCACCTCTGCTTCGCCTTCGTTTCGCCATTCCTCTACTTCCGCTTAGACAAATTGGTATGCACATCACTGAAATCCTCTAAATGTAGTCAGTTGTAATTTATAATAGAGTAAGTAATAATATACTTCGGAAATCAAAGAGGAGACTAGTGTTCCTATTAAACTTGAAATCTCTATGGTTTACTATAATCATTAGCATTCTCCACCATTTGTGTTCTCTGTATCTCGGCATGCTTTAAAACCTAACCACTACAGCTGCAAAAGAAATAAACATTTTAAATACATTTCTTTCTATAGAGATGTGACTGGAAACTATTGACTCACTGTTTTCTTTGCAATTTCCAGCTCAATAAATTTTGAAATGGTAGATTCCCATATTCCTATAAGAGCAACATAGTATTACACCATAAATTAAGCTCTTAATTCATTTTGAATGTAGATTAATGATTATTAGTTCCAAATTAGTTGTTCCCAACGTACCTGTTTCTTTAAAGGAGCTTTCTATTACAATCTCTCAAGGATTACAATATTATCCAATCAACCAAATTATGTTTTGAGCTATAGTTATAATTTTTGAGGACAATTATATCTTAATTAGTTCTTAATTATAAAAATCTGATGTGTTCCATTCACATGACTTTCTCTACATCTCTGCAACAACTTATTGTTAAAAAGCGTATGCTTCTAATTACTTCATTTTAATCGAGAAAAAATAGCAGAAATAGTTTTATTGCTTGCTTCCTTGTAAGTAGAATGGAAATAAGAGAGTACTATAGGCTAAATTGATAATCAAAAGCTGGTTGCTATGTGACTGAAGTTGCTTTGTTTGTATGGACAGGAGTTGACAAATTCCTGTTTGAGAAAACTAAGTTTTTCAAAGCAGAAATCAAAAACAAGGAAAATGTCAAAAACGATCAACTCCATGTATATGACATAAATTATGTATTTTAATGCACTCTACATTTTTTGTGTGTTAAGTTTTGTCCATCGCTTACGATTTAGCAGTTATGCAAAATTCCGTAAAATTCATTCAGAATAAATGTCTTCAGAGACTATACCCAGAACATTCAAAACATATATTTTGTTAGTCAGGTAAATATCTATACTTATTCAATTTTTAATCAAAATCGTTAGAGCCATTTTTGAGAAAATCAACATTTTTTGAAAAAAATGTCATGTAATGGGTAGTTGGGGGAGGAAAGATTTTCTTGAAAATCTTCGTGTCGCATCCTTGGAAGATACCAAACTTAAATACCAAGTTTGGTATTTAACGGTCCTTTCGTTTTTGAGCTATGCTATCCACAGACACACACACACACACACAGATATTTTTGTAAAAATGCTATTTTTTGGATTCAGGGGACCCAAAACAGGTATTTCCGGTGAAATCTCGATATAGAATTTTTGGGTGGAATACAAAAACCTTCTCTATACACTATGTACATAGTACGTGTAGAGAAAGTAAAATACAAATTCAAAATCTTAATATTACTAAACCATACCACAAATATTAAGTTTATGTCATTTATGATCCAATATGCGCCCAAGTTTTAGCTAAAGAAATGTTTTTTCATAAAAAAATACAACTAGTAGAAAGATTTCTTTCCATGTTTAAATACTTTTGAAGTTTAAATGGAAACACATTTTAATTTCTAAAATTTCTTAAATATTCGTCAGCGTATACTCTAGTTAAAACTAGAATATAAAATATATAAGTATCTTATTTTATGTAACAAAATCTTACATACTTGTGATTTGGAAACAAAGAAACTGTTCTTATAGGTTGGATTTTATTTCATTCCCATGTCTGTATTATAGCTAAAGACAAATTAAAGCACTACTGGGAACGTTTTCATTTATTAACCCAGAAACTAAATTCATACAAAAGTTAGTAACATATCGCTTATTACAAATGGTCTTTTGTGTCACTGCTGAGCATCTCACATTAGCACATCCACTGAACGCATACCGACAGCTTACCAGAGAAATGATATGAATGCTTCCGTACGAAGCACGCTATTTATCATAATTTGTTCATCACCAAGCATAGCTTCATTTTGAATCTATACTCATCCGCCTTGACTTCTCGTCAGGAAACACCATAAAAACGATTTTCGGAATCATGTCTTCTCTCTTTATTACTGAGGTTGATTTACTCATTCTTTCAAAATACCACAGTTCTCGCTTTTTAGTTCTCTCATATGCCAATCTAACATCCGTTGTTTTCAATCTAAACTTTAAAACACAGAAAAAGTACGTTATTGCAATTCCAAAGATTACTTGATTTCTTTGCTTTGAAACCTCACGCCTAACCAGTTTCCTACTCTGGAAAGCCTTTGTTTTCGATTTAAACAAAAATAGTTTTTAATAACAAAAATTTACGAGCTATAAATCTTCAAAGAAAACATAGCCTTCAGATTCTAAGTACTATTTATCCCTTAATTGTGAGAAATTAATTTCGTAGTTGTTCAATACCATAGACGGAATTTTAACTTCTCTAGTCGTGTAGTTGAGGTCTCTAGTTGTGTATGCGACAGGAGTTGGATAAGTTGAATCACACTGAAAAACTGAATACCATAATTTCACACAACAAAAATTGCGCTACGTATTGAGGAGTGACTTAAACAAACAGAATTTTCCCAGAAAGTTAACCAATCAGCTATATGGTTGTTGGCTATACACAGCTCCGAAACTGAGAAATAGAATAGGAATGTAGAGAGGAGCAATAATTAACTGATTTGTACTCGACAGTCGTTTGACCCAGTTCGGATTGCAAACAAGAATGCGTATTGAAGCATGAAACATTTTCTCTCGTATTTAAAGTGGCACCCTCCACCTGCATAAAGGTATGCAAATTTCCATTTCCATACTTTAGCACTGAAACAGGTACCTAAATTTCTAGTTTGTTTTCTTATCTTTCAGAGTTTTTGCCAAACACGGCTTGATAATAATAGTACAGAGATACCTGTCTAGAGAACACAGATTTTGTTATATTGCATGTAGCATCAACCATAAAGACGACACTTATTGTAAATGAGTAGACTTCAATGTGATGTGTTTTGGTTAAATTTCTAGTTCAAGTTCCATATCGGCGTATATTGGGCCACTGTTTCAATGGTTTCTTCATTAGGATAGCTTTTAGTTCGCGAGTTCGCTACTGCGTGCTCATGGGACCAACTCATCACCCTTAAATGGCACCGCAAGACAAAATCACGGTTTGGAGACTTGAAGATGGTAATTTAGCCCAGAGACGTTTTCATTCAAGGTGTTGGTTTCTTTTGTGTGCAAGTAAATATTACACGAGTCCAAAGGTTTTACTTATCTTCTTTAGGAAGCCAATCTTAGGATTTATGAATCCGAAAAAAGTATCACCCTCCGCCGGGTTTGAGCCCGCAGTCTTGGGTATTGCACTACGGAGGCGTTTATTTGAAGTATTTGATACACAATATTAATATGATAATGCACTTGTAAAGTTATTTCATTTTTGAGTTGCTGAGGTTCAATGATATCAAGGATTACAACTGAAGAGTGTTTGAATTACTCCTATCGACCCAGAAACATATTTCGGTTGTCTTCCTTCGGTAGTTAGCAGCTAATAATACCTACTGCAAAGGTTTTGAGATCCGAATATTCAGTTTCTTGTAAACTGTACATTAAACCTCAAGAGAAGACTGCGGTAACTGAAAGACATACAATTGACCCACCTCAATGCATCAATTGTTGCCAAATGTGTTGTTCAAATAATCACGATCGAGTTTTTAGTGAGGTGTTGCGCTACCATGTCGAAGTAGGATGTGCAGTTATCTTCTTTTTGAAAATGCGATACCCATATTTTAATTTACTGCAGTAGCGTACAAATCGTTGCTTAGCTATGAACTTCATTGGGTTATTTCCTAAACGATTTCCTTTGTTTTTTGCAGCATCTGTGAAGTTACAACATCGTTCTAGATTCCATTTACGACAAATTTTCACAGTACTCTGTTTTTATTTTGGTTACAATCAATACAATAGTAATTAAACTCGGGTTTGCTTCTTCTATATTATTTGAACAATGCAGTGGTGTATTTTTCTACAAGAAAATGACTTGTTTTAATTGGAAAGTTAAGTCGCAACAGACGATGGCTTTACTTGAGAAAAAAGAAAGGTACTGGAACAGTTTTTCTGCCGTTGGATGCTGTGGTTTCTGATTTTTTTCCACAGTTGTAATGTCATGTAAACACTCCGAAAGTGGCATCTGGAACACGTGAGGGGAATTCCATAGTGGTCATGAGGAAATACTGGTCTTCTGATGAGGGAGCCCTCATTTCAAACTGCGCACACAATGGTAATAACAGTTTAGGATAGTCTACTTCATGGAGGCAATAGCCCGAAAACGTGTGCAATTTCTGCTAGACCGTATCCCCTTCCTTTACCGCAACACTCGAGTCTGGCTTTTTGCCCGAACACGTGTGCTAGTTCTTAGTGCTCCCTAGTGCGGCTTATGACTGCGGGATAGCTGTTAAAGAAATACACTGAAATGGAAGAAGGGACATGTGCCGGCTTTCTTCTCAAATGAGTATTTGACGACAAAAACCTGACGCGCAAAGTGGCTATAATCCAAAGGAACTATAACCATAATGTGTGGAAAACTTGAGTATTGGTCGTTTAAGTTCAGATTTTAGCTTTATGTTAACTTTTACATATCAGGGACGTCCAGAAAGTGAAGAACGATTAACATAACAAAATAATAACGCAAGATTTCCACACAAAACTTTATTTACAAAGTTACGTACCTTACTCTATTTCTCATAATTAGTATCATTGCAGGCGATGTTATTTTTTCCACCGCTTTTGAGTATTCATCGGATGGGAACTCGTTTGCAACCTACAAAGTATTTAAGGTGTCCAAATTGAAATGCCAGATTTCCTGAATTCTTTCATCAACATTTGCTTTCCACTCTTCCATAACAAGTGTTGAAGTCCCACTCCGGGCTTCGGCGAGAACACTGGCTCTTCCTTGATTAAACATTATGTACTAGTTCCTCGGTGATGTACTTCATTGTGTTATTTGCATTTATCAACATACACCTACGTTATTTTTTTAAAAATTTTAATTGGCCGAACATTTTGTGCATTCAAGAAACTACGATTAATCAGTGTTGGGCGGTTGAAGAGTATAGCATCGGCAATGAGAAACTGCTGTCACCTGACAATAGCGATTACGTTGGGAAATAGTGACATTGTAAATTTAGTTTTGTGTTCATATGTTCCATTTAGTTATGCAAAATGGTTATTTACTTTCTAGACAATGCTCTTAAGTATGCGCATCTGCAAGCAATAAATGCATAGGATTAATGTTATTTTTTTAAGTACACCAAGTTTTGATAATATAAGGCAATTTACAAAATTCACAGTATGTAAGATATATAATTGATAATTTTCCAGTTACTAGACACAAACAGTATGTTCTTCCATATTTCAAAATTCAATATTGTATGCTTAAAATTTGGAGTTCACAGTGTAATTTCATTTTGTGACGCACACAATGTATTTTTAAGAATATCCAGAGTCAAAAATCAGGCTTTATAGTAAGTGAGTTTTCAAAAAATATATCAAATATTTAATGCACCTCTAATTAGTGTAGAAAAGTTAATTTTGTACTATCCAATTTCCTTGCTGTTTCAAATATTATTAATTTATTTATCAAATTTGGAGCACTATTTTAGATAAGTATATTGTCATTTTCTTTAATATACAGGTCAATGAATTAATAAAACAGTACATTGAGTGCAGCATTCTGACAATGGAAAAATACTGCACACGATTCGGAGAAAACCAGGTTTAAAGCGTTTGCGTCTGCCCATGTAAATAACAATTTTAATGCGTAAATAGGAATAAAGGACATTTTTTTAAGTTTATAATTAAGTTCATTTTAGTTTTAAAAGGTTTTAAAATATTTCCTAATATCTGACAAATTATTGTGACTACAGTTTTTGTGTGGTAACGCTTTGTCTATCTCCTGCGGTGTCCCAGTTATGCAAAAGTCATCCAGAAAGAGGTCTTCAGAGACTATTCCCAGATTATTCAGGATATATATCATATTTACACACTGAATATCGTTAGTATAAGGTAGTTTAATTAAATTACAGTATCTTTGAGAAAATAAGAGAAATTCTAAATTTTTCCATCGGTTTAGGGTAGGGGAATTTTATAAAAATCTTCGCGTCGTATTATTAGAAGATATAGAACTTAATTATCAATTATCACATTTAACCGAATTTTCGCTTTTGAGTTACGTTGTTCAGATACACGTACGGACACAGAGATGAACCGTTTTCTAGAAAGGTTTTTTTTCTATCTCTCATTTTGATACAGGGGACTCTAAACCGGATATTTCCCGTGAAAACCCGATATGGAGTTTTGGATGGAATGCAATGTCTTCACTATAGACTATGCACTTAAAAGAGAATGTAAAAGGAAGGAATCGTTAAGAAGAATTTTCATATCTAAAGGATTTGTTGTTGAGTAGAGATGTTTTGCATGCATATGTTTGGTGGTCTAACATTGCAAAAGTTGTTTTCTTTACAAATATTTTAATGAGTGTATACAGTAGCTTGAAGTACGTGCTCATTATAGGAGTTCAAACTATCTTCCTTTCAGATGTTCCCGCAGTCTGAGAATTTGAAATGTTTCATAATAAAAAATGAATTGAAGTACGATAGATGTGCGACCTGGCCAATGAACTGGTCCAGTCTTCCTGTATCTCATCTAAGAATATAAAGGATCAAAAAGGAAACATACGTTATCATATGTGTTACAGGAGATCATCAACTTCATCTTGCTGTATCTTGCTCTATTAATACGAGATCAGTGTTTTGAGATGTTGGCGAAATGTTACATTCGAGGTTTTCTCCTTTATAAGTGTTTGAAAACTCTTAGCTCTTCATACATTGGGCTAATTATAGCTAACTTGGCGTCTATCATCTCCGTAGACATCATATGTCAAAGTGGCAAAAACTGCAACAAATATGAGTGAAGCTATAAACATTAAACACATTAGACTGACTCATCAATAGAATACTTGAACATGAAATGTTTATTTTTGTATACGATGGTATTGCTTCATTATGTATGCAAGTTTAATGCAATCAGGAAGATTCCTCACATGGAATGATACCTAAATTCTCTCTTCTAGCTTTGTAACGAAGTATGTATGTTTAATCGCACGTTGACATCAGTAATATAACTGAAAATGCAATAAATTCTTGTCCGTACCAGTAGTCGTTGAATCCAGCAGCACATGGAGTATCGATGGCTTCACTTTCATCAAAGAGGTTGGCCAAACTATTGCTTCCGATCCTGGCGATGGAGGGCCAATATCTATCCTTTACTACGCATCAGCAAAGCTTTACAGTATGGAAACCCATCTTCTGTTTATAGAATACTACCACGTGCAAGGAGCTGGAAGAGATTTATCTTTTATAGCCTCAAAAGTTGAAACCCCGGACATTTAACTCGTAGAGCCATATCTATTTAAGAAACATACTAATCTTAGAAATACTGCTTATGATCTTAGAAAGTACAAAACAGCTTAGCTGGATACAAAAAAACTTCAAAAATAGTGGAAAAGACGGAAAATAAGAAAGCACATGAATCACATTACACATCAAGGTGGAACTGTATCATATGGAATAATTCCTTAGCTAAAGAATAGCTACAAATGTATGTCGTATACTGCACATGGGAAGCAGTTGTACAGTAATTTGCAAAAGCAAAATCTTAATCTCTTTGGAGAAAAACTACTAGTTAATCGAATAATGTTCAGCTGTCCATTCCACTGTCCCATTATTTCCCTTGCCGCCCCAACGTGCAAGTACTCAGAAGTAGAATACACAAGAAGCGATCTTATGCCGCAGTTTCGATACCGAGATTTCAACGGAAATACATGCTTTGAGAACCCCTGAATAAAAAAAAAACAAAAAAAAACATTTTAAAAAAATGTCCATGTGTGTGTGTGTGTGTGTGTGTGTGTGTGTGTGTGTGTGTGTGTGTGTGTGTGTGTCTGTGGGCAACAGCTCTAAAACGAAAAGACCGTTAAATAGCAAACACGAAGATTTTCAAGTAAATCCCCCTACGCCCAGGTACCGTTTACATGAAATTTTTTTGCAAAATTTTTGATTTTCTTAAAAATGGTTCAAACGATTTTGAACAAAATTATTTACATGACAAATAAAATGTATATTTTCAATTTTCTTGGAATAGCAGCTGAAGGCGTCTTTATTCTGGATGAATTTTGTGGAATTTTGCATAACTGGTAAACTGTAACGGATACAAAAAAAACTTGCTGAACACAAAATATAGAGCACGTTAAAACACAGGATTTATGTTATGCACATTTTTTTCGTGAAGTTGAGCGTTTTTGAGATATTCCTCGTTATTGGCTTCAGCTTTAAAATACTTACACTTTACTCATACAGGAATTTGTCAGCTCGTGACTATACATACAAACAAAGGAACTTCAGTCATAATGCAAGCAGTTTTAATTATCACTTTAGCCTATGATACTCCCTTATTTCCTTTCTACTTACATGTAAGAGTTTGATAAGATCCTTTCTCTTAATTTTTTCTCGATTAACATTAAGTAAATAGATTAAGTTTTTAACAATATTTTATCAGACTGCCTTCGTGATCGGGTGGTCAGCTAACTTCTCACCCGTAGGCCCCGAGTTCGATTCACGGCTGGGGCGATGAATTTTTCTTTAACCAAACTGATTCCCTAATGCAAAGCCTCTGACTGACCTTAGATGTTAAAGGAGGCTATATAAATGGAAAGAATAAAAAAAGGTAATTTACTGTAGAGATATAGAGAAAGCCATGTGCACGGAACACATTAGATTTTTTTTTTTTTTTTTTTTTTTTTTTTACTTGACTCAGTGAATATAATAAAAGCGTACCACTTATATAGGTGGGTTGAAACAACTGGTCTCATAAATCTTTTTTAACCTACTTAAATTTTGTTCCTTTCTTCTGGCAATTCTTTTGCAGAATGGCGACAGTATCATAAAGGAAGTTTTTGTTCCTCTTGGAATACACTTTCTCTTTTAATGTATCCCAGAGGAGGCACAATGGCGTTAGAGAAAGGGATTCAGACATAACTACAAATTATCTACATTATACCATTTCATGAATGCATGCAAATGGCACCCAAGCCGCCAGCTTAAACTCATGTCTTCCGGGCACTCTCAGGTGTTTGGAATTTAGATATCCATGGTGCGTTATTTCACACACCATCCTGTAACTGGGAAACTACGCCTTTTCTTTCTGAAGTCCGCAGATATTCAATGATCCGAGCACTACTGTCAGCGAAATCATAGTTAAAAATCATTACATCGGTATGTATGTGTATATTTCTAATGGTCTACGACGAAAAAAAGCTACAATTCTTATTTGGGTAATAAGCGAAACTAGAAAGCAATATTATAGCTTGTTTCACCCCATGTTTCGCTAGTAATTTACACGATGATTTTTCGAGATGTTTCTTGTTAGTTTCTTTTTAAGGTCCATTGTTTGTTGGTGTATGAGAAGAATGTACGAGGAAATAGAAGTGATCTCTTATCCTGGCGGTAACAAAAAAAAAAAAAACAACTAATTTCTATCACTGGCATATACAACGTCGAAAGGAAGCTAAAGCATTACTATTATCGTTAGAAAGATAGAGGCGAGTTTCTTAATACAAAGTAAATCAAGAGAGAATTATTCTCGAGTCATTTGTTAATTGTGAAGAACAGGTAAAATGCTTTATCTGCCTAAAATCGGATAGAGAGTTCAGCTACAAAAAAAGGTTGGGATTCCCTCCCCCCTTTTTCCATTTTCCCAACATGTCTTTTGCTTTTCTATTTGATTACCGTTTTTTTCTAATACATACACATGCACATTTACAAAGACACAAACGCCCATGCCCAAGGCGGGGCCCGAACCCACGATCCCCTTCGCCACGAAGCACCAAAGCGAGGCAGGATTTCGTATACTCAGATGATTTGTTTATATACGTTTATATAAGCAATTTTTCTGTCCCTTTTACCTTAACCATATAACTTATTTCAAATTAGACTATAGTAGTTTTCACTTGCATTTATTTCCCTATGGTTTAGTTGGAGTTTTTCGCCTATTGTATACGTTATAATTGTCAATTAGCTTATGTGAATGAAAGAAATTCTCAAAAGTTTAAAGACTCGTTCATGGAGACCCTGGAAAATTTGAAAAAAAAAGAACAAAGCATATTTCCTTGTCTCTGTAGTGATGACATTATGAGCGTGTCTACCCCAGAATTAAGAGATCCGAGTTCGAATCTCGGTTAGGTTTAGTTGCCCTGATAAAGTTTTCATAATCAGAGTTTTCCCTTCTGAGAAGACTAATGTCGAATACCTTTAACCTCCTTTACCCCTGGCTTATTTGGACTTTATTTAATCGATTTCAATTATCGAACGGTATGTCCTACAACGTTAAAGGGCGTTAATCTAAATAAAACAGTAATATTTAAAAAATAATGATGGAAATAATTTTTAGCGCAGATTGAGTATTGCAATTTTTAACATTGTTTGTCTCTTAAGGTTTCTCAGATCTATAAAATATGAGGAATAGAACTAATTAGAACGAAGAGAACGTCAGTTTTTCTCTTTCAACGCATTACTTTCGCGTTTGTAGGCCTTGGGTCAGTAGCTTGTCAAGGAGCAAACTAACTTTGGATCATAAGCATGGGTGCAGCCCAATGCCTTTGGAAGAAGGAAATGCAATGATGAAAGGGATGATAGGAAAGTTCCCGGATCACATTATGCGAATGAGGAAAAGGCGCTAAAAAGCATTCGATTAGGTTGGTCGACCCCAGGTGTTTGGACCCAGGACCTCCTGAATGCGAGCCACTCACGTACCACCTCGTTCGGTTTCACAGTTTCTTAAAAAAAATAAAGATTTACAGAATATTGTCATTTGAATATCCCAAACTTACCATAGTACAATCAAAATCGTTAAGATGTATGTTTCAAAGAATAAACAGACGTTATTTTTCTTTTATGGTTGCTTGGATTGGGAGAAGTTCAGAAATGATTTCTCTCTGCATCCCGATGTGTTTTTGCTGCACCGTTCTCTCTCTCTCTCTCTCTCTCTCTGTCTCTCTGTCTCTCTCTCTCACACACACACACACACCAAGACAATTTTCAAAAAATGAGCTCAATTCACTCATTTCTAGTTGAGCTTTAGTCTTGAATTTTTAATGAAATACAACTATTTTTCACATTAAATACAGCAGAAAGAAAAAGCATAATATAAAAATAAACATCATTTGCTTTACATTATTTATTGCCATTGTTACTTGTGGCATCTTACTTTTCAATAGTAATAACAATAATAATTTTTCCGTAGTTTTAATGCTTAGAGGAAAAGTTCCTTAGTATCAAAACTTTTTGGGCGACTGTGGATCTCTTTTAACCAATTGCAACATATAAGCAATACAGTTTCTTGTTTTCATCATCTCTATCAATGATTAATGATTGTGTCAATAGCCAAAGCAGTTTCCCGGTTTGCCTGTCGCCAAAGATAAACTCTCACCAGTACCTATGAATCTACAGCTTTAATTCCTGTTCGCATAGGTTCCCTTACAGAGATTCGTGGAATAATGCCAGGAGCGAAATGTTGTAAAGATATATAAAAAATATATGTAGGTAATATTTTCAATTCAAATATTTTTAAACAGTATGTACGACCGTGTGGTGCAAATATTGTATTATTTTAAACTTTATAAATACCACTGCTACTACTATTACAACTAAACATCGCAAACCTTAATCATCACTGTCGATTGGCAATTATTCGAAAGTAAAAGCTGCGGCATTTGCATTAGATATTGAGGCGGCAATGAAGAAATAGACAATAACATATTCTTATTCAATTTCATATAATAACTGGTATAACGTAAATAAATTTAAAAATCTTACTAATATATCTTACATATCTTAAATATGTTTTGAAGCCACTAAAGATTACATATATTTTAGTTATGAATAAGTTTTCTACTTTGTATGAAAGGACCATCAAATGGTCGCTAGCTACGAAATAAATAGCTGCTCTGGATGTTAATGAGAGTTGTCGTTTATGTAGAAAAAGTCGATATCTCTTTTACTAAACTACAATGTACTGCAAAAATAGCTGTGACTGATGTAATGGACTATGTAAAGTTGCCCTAACCTGACCTTCCGGGCATAACTGGACATAGGCAGAGCTACCATATCTTGGCGAGTTTCGCTTCATACCCGTTTGTATGCGCAGGATATCCTGCACCGGGTGGGCGTCTTATATCTCCCCAGGGCTGAATTTCATTGACCCCATAACTCCCCCAACTCCTGAAATTTTCAGGTTGAAGCGCACCACACTGATGGTCTCACCGGAACTATCGGAGTCTCGCGGCTATTCCTCCCAAAGGGCCACAGTGGAATATCGGTTGGCGGATGTTAGCACAAGCATGAGATTTACTGTGTACATCTCCTTTCGTTTCAGGGAGCAAATAATGGTGTGTTTGATTCTTCGCATGAGCTCGGTGCATTGTTTTGATATGCAGATCTTGGACTGCTAAACCCAAACGAGCCATGAAAAGCCCCCATAATTATTTCAACAATAGTAAACTTCAGCTAACTACACAAACGGTTCTTTATTTCGGTTTCAATTGTTTAATCTTTGCATTCTTGCAGGGAGACCACATGATATAACTATTAACGCGCATAATTGTAATACCATCTAGCTGTGGATGTACACTTCAGATTTATATGCTATCTATTTTCTAAAAATAATGTGATGTTTCATTCACAAAACGTTCTCAAACCATTCTTACATAAGCTTATTCTTCTGTTCCCCTCCAATCGAGATAAACATTTGCAAAAATTTGGAAAAACGGATTACTTTAGTAGGTTTAAGTGATAATTAAATATTTTAAAAGAGGTTTGTTCTTTAATGACATAAATTCCGTTCGCTTTGCAAGACTACAAAAATAAAAAAGGAGTAGGTATAGACTGTTACAGCTGAAAAATTATAAGGTTTATTTTTTATTGTTCCATTTGTATAAATTCTCTTTAGCTTCTATGGTCATTTCGGGGACTTTTACTTGAGAAACAACTGAGGCATTTTTCTCGTTGCAATATTGATTTTCTTAACTTTGGTTTCTCAGGCTTATACTATTAAACACATACTAACACATTCCCAAATTTATACCTCCAGACTCTGTGGGGGATATGGAACGATTCTGGTTAAATAAAAATTCCCCACCCCAGCCTGGAAGTGGACACGAGACCTCTGGTTGGGAAGCAAGAACACTGAACACTAGAACGCAGAGGCAATCTGTACAAGCTGGTGTTAAATTTCGATTCCGTTATTCTCAGCTTTATTACTTCTTTATTCTTCCCTACTGAATATGCTTTCCGTGCAACGCGTTTAATTTAAATGATAGTAATTTTAATGCAATCTTCAGATGATAAGGCTTTTAGTAATATTGTTCCTTTTTTAAAATAACAATTAATACATTTGAAATTAAATATTTTCAATGATGCAGGTTGGTAAAAGGAATTGAGCTACTAACGCATATGCAAAACTGTTATTTCCATTACAAATTTCTAAAATAGCTCTGTTTAGTCAAAATGGACATTTAGAACAGCGATAATGAACCGTATTGCTATAAAGAATTTTTGGCATTAATATTAAAAGAAAATTATAAATAAAACACATATATATATATATATAAAGGATGTAACGTAATTATTTAAACGTATACACGTTTCATTTCTTGGATGTTATGGATGTGAGGAAAATTTTGAATTTGTTAAAAGAAAGCTATGGAGTTTAAGTCTTTTATATACATTATATACAAGTTTTTTATCTTAATGTATTCAAAGTATAGCACTTATGTAAACTTTAAAGGAAAATGATTGATATAAGCAACGTCTATAAGCTATAATAAAGTAATAAAGCATGTGTTGAATTTCTCTTACTTAATTTTTACTGCTCTAGAGAGAAGTCACACTTCAGAAGGCACGTTCTTGTAACGATAATATATTATTATACATTTATAGTAAGACAAATTATTGAATAACGTTGAGAATTAGGTTAAAACTTATTTAGCAGTTCTACTTTCTCGGTGTATGTACACAGTACATAATGGATAGAGAAATTATCATATTGCACCCAAAACTCAATACCTAGGTTTCATAGGAGTTACATGTTTTAGGGTCCTCCAAATCCAAAACAAAAGCATTTTTCGAAAAACCCCGTAGGTGTGTGTGTGCATAACTCAAAAATGAAATGTCGGTTAAATGTCAAACGTGGCCTTTAGGTTCAGTATCTTCCAAGGATGCGACACGAACATTTTCAGGAAAAGCTAAAATGCCTCTAACAATTTTGATTAAAATACCATATGCTTAATATATCTTTATGATAAACAAAAATGTATATATTTAATTTTCTGAATAGCTGGTAAAACGCAATGAATAGAGAAATACGTAATACACAAAAATATAGATCTTGTTAAAACCCACAATTTATCCGTACACATTTTTGGTATAGAGTTAACCATCTCCGAGATATTCCGTGTTATTGGTTTCAGTTTTAAAGTACTAAAAGTTTCTCAACGGGAAGTTATCTTTTCGATTCTCTTTGGTTTACTTCTAGCGACCGGCTTTTAGACGATTTACTATCATTTTAATCTAGTGAATTACTTTATTTCTCTTCTACTTATAAAGAAGCAAGTAATAAGATCAACTCGAATGATAGTTATTTCGACTAGCATTATGTAGGTAAAAGAAATATCTTGTTTAAGAAACTATGTTTGCAGAACAGCTAGCAAAGGTCATGAGAATAAAATAAATCAGCTTTTTTGGATTATGAGAACGTTTTGATAATATAAAACATCACGTTTTGTTGTAAATATTAGAAATTAGTGATTTCCCTAAACACTTTAAAGACTGCATAAGTAAATACGAAAATAAATACATACATATATATATGTATTTATATATATATATGTATGTATTTATATAGACTTGGAAAACGTTGGATAGAATGTTAATAAACCAAGATGTTCAACAGGGATGTAGTTCATCACCCATTTTATTTATTTAATATTGAAGTGGAAAGATGTATTGCAATTTTGAATTATAATAGAATATAGCATACCAGTAAACATTTTGTTATTCAAATGACCAAAGCTTTATACAGGAAACAAGCTAATTACAAAGAGCAGTATATAAGGTAGATTCAGCCAAATCGCAATACATTACAATTTAATATCACGTTTTAGTTATCTAGTTAGTTTAAATATAACACAGACATTGAGAATGTTCATTTACTTCAATATATCTGCAGAACCAAGAACTTTGAGAAGAAAAACAAGAAAGGAAACACAGATGAAATTCTATAAACTTATGGCTGTGCCTTAATAAGTATATAATTCCGAATCATGGACAATAACAAAAACAAAAGGAAAGAAAGATTAGATTAGGTTGCGTTCTGTTGATCCATGATTGAAAAGAATCTAATATGTTCCATTCTCATGACTTTCTCTACTCTCTGCAATAAATTGTTAAAAAACTTATTCTTCTATTTGCTTTTGTGCTAATCAAAAAATGGCAGAATTCCTTGTAAATAGAAGGGAAATAAGGGAGCACCATACGCTAAATCGATAATCAAATCTTATAAAAGCTGGTTGCTATGTTTTTGAACAACCTTTGTTTGTATAGATAGGAGTTGCCAAATTCCCGTATGAGAAAAGTGTAAGTATTTTATAGCTAAAAATAATAAGGAATATCTCAAAAATGGTCAGCTCCACGAAAAAATGTATGTTACATAAACTGTGTGTTTTAAGGAGATTTACATTTTTGTTTAAGTAAGTTTTTGCCTAGCACTTACCGTTTACCAGTTAATCAAAATTCCGTAAAATTCATCCAGAGCAAGCTTGTCTTCAGAGGCTAAACGCAGAAAATTGAAGATATACACTTTATTTGTCATGTATATATCTTAAATATGAGAGATTTTAATCAAAATCTTTAGAGCCATTTTTGAAGAAAATCAACATTTTCGAAATTTGGGGTTGAGGGATTTTCTTTAAAATCTTCGTTTCATATCCTTGGAAGATACCAAGTTTGCTATTCAACTGTATTTTCGTTTTTAAGCTATGCTACCAACAGACACAGGGACATTTATCTAAAAATGTTTTTCTTTGGATTCAGGAGATCTCAAATCATGTACTTTCGGTGAAATTTCGGTATCGAATTTTTGGGTGCAATACAATACCTTCTCTGTACACTATATGCATATTAAGTGTAAAGAAAGTAAAAAGGCAGCCCTTGAACAAAGAACATGTCAAAGCATACAAAATTAAGTACTCCAAGAATACAACATTTAAAGTTATGCAGTACAGTTAATAGTAAACATCTTAAATTAAGTGATTATAATATATAATCCTTGAAAGGGAAAGAAGAATACTTCTCTCGAGAACATTGCAAATATTATTAATACAATAGCAACAGTGATCATAGTACAACAAACAGAGCATTAAAAACAAATTCGAAGAAAAACATTCAGTAAAAGTTTCATCAAATGAAGGTTTTTTCTTTTTTGATAGTGTTTAACGCCCGCTTTTACTGCCATGGTACCGCAGGAGATGACACTGATGATACATGAATGAAGATGGAGCACCGGTGGAACGTGTTGGGGGGGGACCGGAGAAAACCCGGCCCTTGCCGCTTTGTCCACCACAAATCTCACATTCGGTCGCTTGGAATCGCACCCAGGCCGTCTAGCTGAGAGGCAAATGGTCTGACCGCTTGTCCACGAAGCGGCCCAAATGTAGGCTACATGAATGGGTCTATGTGAAAATTATCTTGCTGACATGAATTAAAGGGTAAACTGCTATAGATAATGCCGGATTAAAGACCAATGACAAGATTAAATGAAAAAGCTCATTTGACGGCGTGGCAGTAAGATTAATGGCTTCAGAGAGCACACGTGACGCTAATAGATTAATCCAAATGTACAGGATGGTGGCACATAAATTGCTTGAGAGGACAGAGTTATATAAGGATTTTCAAGAGTATAAGATTAAAATTTGCATGTAATTTTTCCACACACCATCACCCATGTGATAAAAACTTTCCTTTTTGATTGTCTTAACATTTCATTATTGCTACAATATAGAGAGTCTATAATGAACTTCCTGTAAAACAGGTATATTTCTCATTTTACTTTTTTTAAATTATTTCTAATATACTTTCCTCCTTTAGTATTAGTATATTTTTCAGAATTAGCTAAAGCTTTAAATATGATTTTCCTCTTTTTGGTATTCTGACATACAAAATTATAAACATATTACTCGTTATTACACGATTGTGTGCACACTTAAATATTTTATTTTTGTTTTCTCATACACTTTCCTGCTTTAAAATGGCCGCAAATAACAACTGGTTCCAATAGCGAATTTCAAACAAGTTTGCTCCGAAAACTGCCTAAACATTGAACATTTCGCAATTGTTTGGCTGAAAATGTTGCTGCATTTTTTCCTCTAAAATGCCAAGTTATTGTGTGATACAAAGCAACGTTGCATCATCCTTAAAGTTACCCATTTGCATCATCGTTAAAGTTACCCATTCCTCTGTTTTACGATAATATTGCTTTATCCACGAGAGGGATACACAACTATGCAATTTTAGCTTCTAAATATTAAGAAACAAATTATGAAATATGTGACTAGGTATGCATAGCTGACATAACAGAGAGCGGTGTGCGATAAACGAGAAAGGCAATTGCACGCATATTTTTCCTGGGAGAGAAGTGAGCAGATGTTGTAGACTGTGATGTAGCTTATTATCTCAGTATTGTAAATAATTATAACTTCATATTTTGATCATCATCGCGGTTTATTCCAGAAGTCACAAGAGGATGCCATCTTCTATGGCAGGTATGGACAAATCTGGAAACACTTGACATGCAACTCGCAAAATTGGCTAACACCACATAGTTTCAAACGAAGCGATAAATGGAAAAATAAGCAAACAATGAGTTTAGTGGAGTTGTTGATTCTTCGATAAGCAATACTGATTTATTTGACATAGTTTAGTCATTAAAATAATACAAATAGTATCTTAAATATATTATTTTACCTTTGCAATCATTTCGTAAAATCTGGGTTACCTACAATAGAGCTATTTGCAATTGCACCAATAGAAGTCATTAGTCGAACACATCTGTATTTCAATTGTGGCATAATTCATGTTTATAACAGTTGCCCACGAAATATGTGCAAACATACCTATACAAATGTTAGCCACAAAGAAACATAATAGACTGTGTTTTGCAACTTAAATAGATCAGTACATACATATACCATAGCACAAATATTTTAAGAAGTAATTTTGATTGATATTAACTGCAGTGAAAACCAGTCTTCCCTTTATAGGTTCTGAATATATAGGATTCATAGAAACGTAAAAATAATCCCCCGGCAAGTAGTACACTCATATTTTCTGGTAAGGAAATATATGGATTAAATTCATTGTATTTTGGAGGAATTGTAGAGGAAAAATGATATAGATTCTCTGTTTGTAACTGTCCCTTTTATAGTTCCAGCTGCAAAGCAAAGATTTTAATTGCATCGTACATGTTTCCTATATTTTGATTCTTTCGTTTTTGTTAAGCTCATTTAATTGTTTATTTGTCTACTTCCTTTCAACAGGCTATAAGTCTGAATTACAGAAAGGATTAAACTTTATATATATATACACGAAAAATTTACAATTAGAACTTTGCAGCGGCTCGACACTGCTAACAGTTTAGGCCATACATGCGCAATTTTAGCGTATATCAAACTTGAGTAACTACGTCTTCTATCGTTTGCGCTAAGGTGAAGAAACATTTCTGGTTTGTGAAGCACTAAATGCCCATGCTTCTTCTATGGGTTCCGCCAACATTTCGTTTTCCTCTTGAGTTATATTAGAAATTTATCCTCGTTATTCGGCATTATTGTATTACTCATACTGATGAACGTTCTGTCCATTTTCTATTATATATTTTAATTTTTACCTGAATCGAATCGTATTTAATTTTTCTCATAGTTTCATTCCTTATTCCATCTTTTCTAACACATCCCTTTTATTAGTTGAAATAGCATTTTTGCTACTTGTATTTTGCTTCTATCTTTTAATTGCTCAGTTTAACTTCCATACAGAGGGACTGCGATTATTTGATATAGTTTCAGTTTGATCTTTGTTTTCTAACCTAAAGTTATTTTTATGCTTCCACATACAGCCTAGAATTTTATTTCCAATAGTTTTATTCTATCTGTAAGTTATTTCACATCTTTAATATTGAAAATTATATTTTTTCTAGTACTCTCTTTCTTAATACAATTTTACATCTAATTCTCTATATGAAATTTTTGCCTATAATACCTTGGTTTTATTTATTAACATTTAAATTCACATATGCTTATTTGGTAATTATATGTCGATATAACATATATTTGTAAACTCTTTATTGTAAAACTTGATTTTATGGGAATAATTTTAAAAACCTAATATGTTCCTGACATGACTTTTTCTACATCTCTGTAATACATTATTGTTAAAAGGTTTATTCTTCTATCTACTTCATGATAATCAAGATAAATATTCACAGAAATTTTCCTTATAAGAAGGGGAAAAATCTGATGCGTTCCTTTCACTTGATGTCCTCCAACTGTTTGGTAAACAAAACTTTTATTGAAAACAATCTCTTATCCACATCATTCTAATCAAGAAAAACGTACGCAGAATTAGTATTATTACTAGCTTCTTCGTAAGTAGAATGGAAATAAGAAAATGCACAGGCTAAAGCGATGGTCTCGTGCTTTAAAAGCCAATTGCTTTGTGAAACAATTGAAATTTAAAATCTATTTTCTGTCCGGAATAAACTAAATGAGAATCGATAAGAAAGACACCTTCCCGTCTGAGAAAAGTTTAAGTGGTTCAAATTGAAACAAATAATCCGGAATATCTAAAAAACGGTTAACTCTACACAAAAAATGTATATGACACAAATTGTTTGTTTTAATGAAATCAAAACTTTATGTATAGTTTTACGGTTTCCTGTTATACTCTTAAAGTCATCCAGAATGAAGAGGTCCTCAGAGGTTATTCCCATAAAATTAAGATATATATTTTGTTTGTCATAAAAAATGTCTTAAACATAAGGTATATTAATCAAAATCTTTAGAGCTGTTTTTGAGAAATTCAAAATTTTCGAAAAATTTTCCATGTAAAGAATAGTTTGGGGTGAGGGGATTTTCTTCAAAATCATTTTCGCGTCCTTGGAAGGTTCCAACTTAAATAACAAGTTTGGTATTTATCGTGTTTTCGTTATTGAGATATGCTGACCACACACACACACACACACATACGAAATTTCCTCTAAAAATCTGATGTGTCTCATTCACATGACTTACTCTGCATCTCCGCAGTAAATTATTGTTACAAATCTAATTATTTTATTTACTTCGTGCTAATCGAGAAAAAAAATCTGATATTACACTCACATGACTTTCTCTAGCTACTCTACAAACTTCTTACGAAAGACTTTCTTGCTTTTTTCAACACCATGCTAATTGAGATATACATTAGCAGAATGTTATTATATAGTTCCTTATAATTATAATGGAACTAAGGAAACGCACTAGGCTAAAATGATATTCAAATGTTTTAAAAGCTGTCGTTATGCGATTGTCATTGCAAATCGTTCTTTGCTTGGCCAGCAGTATAACAAAAGAAAAACGGTCACTTCCGTCTGAGAAAAGTATAAGTACTTCACAATTGAAACTAATAACAAGGAATACCTCGAAAACGATAAGTTACACAAAAAAAAAAAAAAAAATGTATGACATATCCTGTGTATTGTAACCATAGCTACATTTCTGTATAGTATTTGTCTATCTCTTACGGTTTACTAGCTACTCCAAATTAAGCAAATTTCATCCAGAATGAATAAGTCTTTAGAAGGTATCTCCAGAAAATTCAAGATATGCATTTTCTTTGTTATAGAAATGATTTAATATGTGGTATTTTAATCAAAATCGTAACAGCCATTTTCAAGAAAAACATTTTCGAAAATTTTTCCATGTAAAGGGTAATTAGGGGTTGGGGGAATTTCTTGAAAACCTTCTTGTCGCACCCTTGAAAGATACCAAACTTAAATACCAAGTTTAATATTTAACGGTCTGTTCCTTTGTTAGCTATACTGCCCACAGACACACAAACACACACACACACACACACACACAGGCACAAGGACATTTTTCTAAAAATGCTTTTTTGGATTCAGGGGGACCCAAAACATGTATATCCGGTGAAATCTCGGTATCAATTTTGTGGGTGCATTACAATACCTTCCCTATCCCTATGTGCATTGTACATATAGGACTAGAGAAAGTAAAAATGGCAGAAAGGGTACCTGCTTCCTTGAAAGTAGAAGGGAAATAAGGGAATATATTAACCTAAATCGATAGTCAAATCTTTTAAACGCTGGTTGCTATGTCATTGAGTACCCTTTCTGTATGGAAGGAGTTGAAAACCTCCCATATAGAATATTGTAAGTATTTTAAAGCTGAATAACAAGGAATATCTCAAGAACGGTCAACTACATTAAAAATATATCCATAACATAAATTGTGTGTTTTAACGAGCTCTACATATTTTATTTTGCAAGCTTTTGTCAATCTCATACGGTTTAACAGTTGTGCAAAAATCCGCAAAATGGATCCAGAATAACCATGTCTTTAGAGGCTATTCCCAGAAAATTGAAGATATACGTTTTATTTGTCACATAAATATCTTAAATACAAGAGATAATAACCCAAATCGTTTGAGCGATTTTTGAGAAAATCATAAAGTTTAAAAATTCTTCCATGTAAAGCGTAGTTGGGGGTAGAGGGATTTTCTTCAAAATCTTCGTGTCGCATCCTTGGAAGATACTAAACTTAAATACCAAGTTTGGTATTTACCGGTATTTTCGTTTTTGAGCTATGTTGCCAACTGACACACACACACACACATACACGCGGACATTTTTCTAAAAATCTGGTGTGTTCCATTCACATGACTTTCTCTACCTCTGTGCAACTAATTATTGTTAAAAAGTTTATGCTTCTATTTACTTCATGGTAATCGAGAAAAAATTAGCAGAAATAATCATAATACTTTCTTCCTTGGCCATTTTTAAAAAAAATAAACATTTTCGAAATTTGGGGGTCGGGGACTTTTCTCAAAATCTTCGTGTCGCATATCTGGAAGATACTGAACCTTAATACCAAGCTTGGGGTTTTACCGACTTTTCGTTTTTGAGTTGTGTTCACAGACACACGGACAAACACACACACACACACACACACACACACACACACACACACACACACACACGGACCTCCTTCTGAAAATGCTTTTCTTAGACCCTAAAACATATATTTCCGGTAAAATTTCGGTATCGAATTTTTGAATGGAGTGCAATACCTTCTCTACACATGTGCATAGTACGTGTAGAGAAGTAAAAATGCGTTTTAGTTTCTCTATACGTGCTATTTACATAGTGTATAGAGAAGGTATTGTAATGTACCCAAAAAATTTGATATCGAGATTTCACTGGAAATACATGTTTTGAGACCTCCTAAATCCAAAAAAGTATTTTTAGAAAAATGTCTGTCTGTCTGTGTAGATATGTGTGTGTCTCTGGGCAGCATACTTCAAAAACGAAAAGTCCGTTAAAAAACAAACTTTGTATTTAGGTTTGGTATCTTCTAAGGATGCGACACGAAGATTTTCAAGAAAATCCTCCTTCTTCCAAATACCCTTTACGTGAAACTTTTTTCGAAAATTTTTATTTTCTAAAAAATGGCTCTAACGATTTTGATTAAAATATCATATATTAAAGATATTTACCTGGCAAATAAAATGTATATCTTTAATTTTCTGAGAATAGCCTCTGAAGAATACTTTATTCTGGATACATTTTGCAAAACTACTAAACCGTAAGAAATGGACAAAAACCTAACATGCAAAAAATGTAGAGCAGGTTAAAACACACAATTTATGTTATATAATTTTTTTTCGTGGAGTTGATCGTTTTTGACGTATTCCTTATTTTTGGTTTCAACTTTGAAAAACCTATACTTTTCTCATACAGGAATGTCCAACTCTTGTCCATACATACAAAGGAACTTCAGTCATATAGCAACCAGCTTTTGGCTTTCACTTTAACCTATGGTGCTCCCTTATTTTTCCTGTACTTACAATAAAGCAAGAAATAAGATTATTTCTGCTAATTTTTCTCGATTAGTATGAAATAAAAGAATAAGCTTATTAACAATAATTTGTTACAGAGGTATAGAGAAAGTCATGTGAATGGAACACATCAGATACATTTTTTTTTTTTATTCAGGGTTTCAAAACATCTATTTCCGCTGAAATCTCGGTATCGAATTTTTGGGTGTAATACAAAACCTTCTCTACACAATATGTACATAGTACGTGTAGAGAAGCTAAAAATCTGATGAGCTAAAATCACATGACTTTGTCTAAGTCTCTGTAACAAATTATTGTTAAAAATTTTATTCTTCTATCTACTTCATGCTAATCGAGATAAACATTACCAGAAAGTTTCCTTATTACTTGGTCTTTTCTAAGTAGAAGGGCAAAAATCTAATTTGTTCCATTCACATTATATTCTCTAGCTGTTCACCAAACAAAATTTTTATTCAACAGGTTAACTTGTTATCTACATCATGCTTTTCAAGATGAACATACGCAGAATTAGTTTTATTACTAGCTCCTTGTAAGAGAAGGGAAATAAGAAAATGCGATAGTTTCGTCCTTTAAAAGCCGGTCGCTTTTAACAATTGAATTCCCAATCCCTTTAATTTCCAGGAGGAAACAAACGAGAAACTATAAGAAAGATGTCTTCCTATTTGAAAACAGTTTAAGAGGCTAAAATTGAAACTAGTAATCCGGAATATCTCGAAAGCGGTTAACTCTACAAAAAAAAAAAAAAAAAAAAATGTATGACAAATTTTGCGTTTTAATGAGATCTACTTTTTTGTGTAGTAGGTTTTTGTATATCTCTTACGGTTTGTCAGATATACTCTTCAAGTCATCCAGAATTAAGGGGACTTCAAAGACTATTCCAGAAAATCCAACATATAGATTTCGTTTGTCATAAAAATATCTTAATCAAAATCATTAGAACCATTTTTGAGAATACCAAAACTTTCGAGAAAATGTTTCATGTAAAGGGTACTTGAAAATCTTCGTGCCGCATCCTTGGAAGATACCAATTGTAAATACCAAGTTTGGTATTTAACTGTCTTTTCGTTTTTGAGTTATTTTGTCAGCAGGCGCGCGCGCGCACACACACACACACACACACACACACATACACACACACCTTTTTTGCATTCAGTGGACCTAAAACATGTATTTCCGATGAAGGAATCACGTATTATTAAATAACCATGCAATTTAGAACTCTGTTACATTGCAAAAATATCACATTACTATATTTTATAATAACTGGTATAAATTTCAATAAGGTATCTTACATACTGTATATTTTTACTTTCTCTACTCGTACTATATGCATGGTGTATAGAGAAGGTATTGTAAAGTACCCAAAAATTCGATACCAAGATTTCACCCAAAATACATGCTTTGTCTCTCCCTGAATCCAAAAAAAGTATTTTTAGAAAAAGGTCCGGGTATGTGTGTATCTGTATGACTCTCTGTGTGCCTGTGGACAGTATAGCTCAAAAACAAAAAGACTGTTCAATACCAACCTTGGTATTTAAGTTTGGTACCTTCCAAAGATGCGACGTGAAGATTTTCAAGAAAATCCTTCCACCCCCAACTACACTTTACATGGAACTTTTTTCGAAAATTTTGATTTTCTCAAAAATAGTTCTAACGATTTTGACTAAAATATTGTATATTGAAGATATTTACCTGACAAATAAAATGTATATCTAGAATTTTCTGGAAATAGCCTCTGAAGACTACTTTATTCTGGATGAATTTTAAGGAATTTTGCATAACTGTTAAACCGTAAGAGATAGACAAAAGCTTACCACACAAAAATGTATAGCACGTTAAAACACACATTTTATGTTCTATACATATTTTCGTGAAGTTGGTCGTTTTTTAGATATTCCTTGTTCTTGGTTTCAGCTTTGAAAAACATACTTTTCTCATACAGGAATTTGTCAACTCCTGTCAATACAAACAAAGGAACTTCATTCACATAACTACCAGTTTTTGACTATCACTTGACTAAATAGAAGCATAAGCCTTTTTAAGAAAAATTGGTTTCAGAGATGTAGATAAAGTCCTGTGAATGAACACATCATAGTTTTTTTAAATGTCACAGATGCATCACATTAACATGAACTGCATACGGCGATAGGTGAAAGCCAGTTTCAAACACAAACGAAATATTTCTCCGGCTCGGTTTCTTTTTCACTTGGATAGGTTATTACTTTTAACCAGTGGTGTGCGCTTTTTAATGTAGACGCTCCAAAATAATGTGTGCTATTGGATTTTCTTAACACCCACGTGAAGATCTGCTGATGACATTTTCGTTCAATCTGCGTGCCAGTACGCAGCTCCACTCACATATAAGCTCTCCGACCTTGGCCGCAAGGGTCGTCAATAATCACAATTTCACTATACGCAAGGAATCGGATGTGTTCTATTCACATGACTTCTCTGCATCTCTGTAATACATTGTTAACAAGCTTATTCTTCTATCGACTTCGTGCTAATGAAGATAGACGCTAACAGAAACGGTATTAATATTTAGTTCCTTATAAGTAGAAGGGAAATAAGGGATTACACTAGGCTAAACTGTCATTCGCATGTTTTAAAATAAGATTGTTATGGGATTGAAATCCGTTTCTTTGTGTGGCCTGTAGTTGACACGTTTCTGTATGAGAAATGTTTATTTTAAAACTGAAACTGATTACAAGGAATATATCGGAAACAGTTAACTCCAGGAAAAAAAATGTATATAACATAAACTGCGTGCTTTAAGGACCTCCCCATTTTTGTGTAATAAGATTTTGTCTATCTCTTATGCTTTACTAGTTATGCCTCTTTGGAGGCTATAATATATATATATATATATATATATATATATATATATATATATATATATATATTATTTGTCAGGCAAATATCTTAAATATAAGAGATTTTAATCAAAATCGTTAGTAATTTTTGAGAAAATCAAATTTTCGAAATCTTTTCCATGTAAAGGGTAGTTGCGGGTGGGGGGGGGGAGTTTCTTGAAAATCTTCGTGCCGCATCCTTGGAAGATACTGAACTTAATAAAGTTTGGTAATTAACGGAATTTTCGTTTTTGAGCTATACGGTCCACACACACAGATACACACACGGACCTTTTTCTAAAAAGGTATTTTTTATTCCCAAATGTATATTTCCAGTGAAATCTCGGTTTCGAATTTTGGCTGCAATATAATACCTTCTGTATACACTATCTACATAGTTCGTGTAAAGCAAAGAAAATTGGAATTAATACCTCTACTATTCATCTATAGTAGAGTTTATAAAAACCAAAATATAGTCCTCGACTAACATGTAAATAGATATACATACATACGCAATATTGTAATGTTACAGAATGTATGTTTGAATGTTAATGTTTTTCTTATTTAGAGACATCATTTTTCTAAATGTCATTTACCAGGAACTTTAAATATATTATAAATGAGTTTTTTTCCTCAGGCAGAGTGTTTAAAATTTAAATAATTATTATTAAATAATAGGAGAACATAAAATATTTAATTCAAAATCTTCTCGGGCTTCTAGCCAGGTAAAAACTTGGCTTGACACCAACGTTTCGAAGAAGTGCATCTTCCTCGTCTTCAGGGTGAACTGATGGTTTGAAGTTTTTACCTGGCTAGAAGCCCGAGAAGATTTTGAATTAACACGTCGCCAGGAAAGCTTCAGTTCTGATTATAAAATATTTGTTTTTAATCTGTGATTTAGAAATAACATTAATGTTTCGATAACTGTGTTATCTAATATCCTAACTGTTATGCTTAATGGCATTCATATTGAAATTAGAGATAGTGATGTATTTGCTATGTTTGCATCATGTAATATTTACCTTTTGTATCCCATTTTGCTCAGTTCGCCCGTACAGGCTGTGTGCGTATGTGAAGGAGTATAGAACCAAGTGCGAATGCATTGTGCATGCAAATAGACGAGAATATCAACATGATGCGAAGTTGTATGAACCGATGCTGGCACCGGCCGGCAATTTGCTAGCATGTAACCAGCATCCTGCACCATGATAACGTGAGAATCGCTACCCGGAGATAAAAATCTGATGTGATGATTCACTACATCTCTGCAAAAATTGTTAAAAGGATTATGCTTCTTTCTACTTCATGCTAATGGAGAAGAAATTAGCAGAAACAGTCTTATTACTTGCTTCCTTGTAAGTAGAAGCGAAAGGGAGTACCATAGGTTAAAGTGATAGTCAAAAGCTGGTTGCTATGTGATTGAAGTTCCTTTGTTTGTAAGGATAGGAGTTGACAGTCCTGTATGAGTAAAGCATAAGTTTTTCAAAGCTGAAACTAAATACAAGGAATATCTCAAAAACGATCAACTCCACGAAAAAAATTATATAACGTAAATTGTGTGTTTCAATGTGCTCCATATTTTTTCTGTGGTAAGTTTTCGTCCATATCTTACGGTTTAACAGTTATGCAAAATTCCATAAAATTCATCCAGAATAAAGTAGTCTTCAGAGGCTATTCCCAGAAAATTCAAGATATACATATTATTTGTCAGGTAAATATCTTTAATATATGATATTTTAATCAAAATCGTTAGAGCGATTTGTGAGAAAATAAAAATGTTCTAAAAAAAGTTCCATATAAAGAGTAGTTGGGATTTGGGGGGATTTTCTTGAAAATCTTTGTGTTGCATCCTTGCAAGATACCAAACTTAAATACCAAGTTTGGTATTTAAGGGTCTTTTTGTTTTTTATCTATGCTGTCTACACACACACACACACGCACAAGCATAGACATACACATGCACACACATGGACCTTTTTCCAGAATGCTTTTTTGGATTCAGTGGGACCCAAAACGTGTTTTTCTAGTGAAATCTTGGTATGGAATTTTGGGTGCATTACAATACCTTCTCTATACACTAACTACATAGTATGTGTAGAGAAAGGAAAAATAGACTAAACAATGCCACCATTAAATTACAAGGAAAAGTCTTGCCCAATTAAAGACCAGAAGTGATTGATAATGTGTATCGATTCATGACTTAGAAGGCTGCTGAGGGAATCCTTATTAAATGCAAGTCTACACAGAAATGTAGAGACAACCACTGTTTTGTGTTTAGTTCAATCCGTAGAATTATGTCTGAATTAAATTGCATTCAGTTAGGCGAATGCGAATCTTTCTGAATACTTGCAAAGAAATACCTAGCATATTCTTACAAAAGATTTTATATTATCCTGCTAATCGAGATGAACATTAACAGAAATGGTCTTATGACTTGTTTCCTTGTAAGTAGAAGGGAAGTAAGGAAGTACATTGGGCTATAGTATTTGCAGATCTCTTAAATATTATCGCTATATCAAACAATGAAATCCGGTTATTATAGCGCCGCTAGCAGTAAAACAAAACAGGTATGAAGCTAAAGATAATTTCCCATTTGAGAGAAGTTTTAATCCATTTAAAATGGTAACTAACAACAAGGAATATAGTGGAAAGGTTAACTCTACAAGAAACAAGTATATGACATAAACTGTGTGATGTAAGGAGGTCTGTATCTTTTGTGTAGTAAGTCGTCCAAACTGAAGAGGTCCTCAGAAAGCTATTCACAGAAAATTCGAGATATACATTTCGTTTGTCATTAAATATCTTTAACATGTGATATTTTAATCAAAATCGTTAGTGTCTTTTTTTTAAATTCTGGAAAGTGGAGGATTTTTTTTTTATCTTCGTGTCGCATCCTCCAAGCTTGGTATTGAAATGACTTTTCACTTTTGCCACCTCCACACACGTGCACACACGCACACACACGGACTTTTCTAAAATGTGCTACACACACACGGACATTGTTCTAAAATGCGCTTTTGATTTGTTTGCTTTTTGGATTCAGGGAATCTGAAAACATGTATTTCCAGTGAAATATCGGTACCCAATATTTGGGTGCAATACAATATCTTCACTATCTACTATGTGCTAGAGAAGGTAATTATAGAGTACATTATAAGGACTTTGACAGTATAAATGCACAGATTTTTTGGACATCTTTGGTACACATAAATGTTTACCAAAAAATTATATGCATGTGTTAGTTGTGTGACGTGTTATCCGGCTTCCCTCTGCTATCTTCCTGCATTTACATACTGCATGCTATCGCTTGAAGACTCCGCCTCTTTCCCCAACTCTTTTTCCTGCGCAATTAGTGTGTTCACGTGTATTTGTAAGCATAATATTTGCGATTATGAATCATCATAGTAATAAAGCGCGATACTGATAGAAAAAGTTCTTTCCAGATTGCATCAAATAACAAAATAAATCTAACGCCATCGTTCATATTGAATCATAATCACAATTAATTGTTACAGGAGTCTATGTCAATCCTTACTGTACATACACGTAAAAGCAAGTGACCTGCAAGGCAATTTGAGGAAAAAGAATGTCGTTTGTGTCATTCAAATCAGATTAATACTTAAGAAGACACTATTAAGGGACAATGTGAATTTTTGGGGGTTAGTGTTTAACGCCCGCTTTTTCTGCTCTGGCATCTCAGGTGATGACGCTGATGATACATGAAGATGGAGCCTCGGTGGAATGTGATGATGGGGGAAACCGGAGAACCTGGAGAAAACCCTCCCCTGCGCCGCTTTGTCCACCACAAATCTCACTTGCGGCCCCTTGGGAAACAGTGTTAATGAAATTTCAAATTTCTATGTATCTGTATAGATATTTTAAAATGTTGCTGTGATTGCATTGTTGTTGCCGTAATATGAATACCTACCAACTTTATTCAAATGAGACATATACTTTGGAGATAGGTCTCACGAGCCTCAAAATTTGAGAAACCTTGTTGGCATTTTTTGAAGTGGAGCTTTGAACCATGTTCACAAACTTTAGAAAGAGATATTTCAATAACTTATTATTACTGAATTGATATATTGTTTTAAAATTTAAAAACTTAAGTCTCTAAAACTCGACCAGTTTTTCATAAAAATAGACTTTTCTAAAAAGTATGATTGATTTTAGGATAATTTTAACATGTTTAATATTAAGCTAGATACTTCTGTACGTTGTGGAATTTTAGTCGTATTTAAAGAAAAACTCGGACGCTGAAATATTTTGAAAGTGTAAAAACGCTGTGTAATAAAATAGTATGCTAGGAACCAGATGTATTGCAGGATTTTCAAGTGGTTGTAGATCCCGAAGCAAGGGTAGGACTGTTAAAAGTTTATGTTCTATAGATCTTTCATATATTACGCAATTTTAAATAAAATGCAATAAAGAAGTCTAAATGTACCGGAATATATATATATAAAATATATATATATTTTTTTTATTGTTATTTTCATTTACATACACTCCCATTTGAGTGCGGAAATTTATATCGGGCATATGTCCACCTCCAATGTCTCGGCAGCCACTTACTCGTTCTATGAACTTCGTGATGTCCCTTTCATAGGCATCTCTGATGATGTCTTTGATAACACGTTAAATATCTTCCTGAAGCTTTAGAATTATTTTTGCTCTGTTCTTATAGACCTAGGACTTCACATACCCTCCTAAAAAGAAGTCGCATGGAGTGAGGTCTCAAGATTTTGGAGGCCATTCCTACCTCACGGTTTCATCCTGGCGATTTATGGTTTCAATAGACCCGGTCTCTTTATCAACCGCAACAAACTATTGATGCAATAGGAGCATTATTAAGTCCAAAGATCCTGCGATATCTAGTAACAGTCTATCCATAGGACATGCCTGTTCTGTTATGGTAGCACGTTCCTCCTTTGTAAAACGCTACATGTCAACCAAGATCCTAAAATATGCTACAATGTATCAAAGAAATCGGAATAATAATCAATATTAAAATAAACACATGCTGTAAACTTGTGTGTATGTGTATATATAGCTTCTAACAAGTCCTGCTTGCAGGCCCGCGCCGTGACTGAGTGTTTAGGCCACTCGCCTCTCGCCTAGACAGCCGGGGTTTGATCCCAAGCGACCGCATGTGAGATTCTGGTGGACAAAGTGGCAGGGGCGGGTTTTCTTCGGGTTCTCCGGTTTTCCCCGCCATCGCATTCCATCGGTGCTTAATCTCCATTCCATGCATCACCAGTGTCATCGCCTGAGGTGCCACAAGTAGCAAAAGTGGGTTAAACACTATCAAATTAAAAAAAAAAAGTGCTACTTGTGATAATCACATTTTTATTGATTAAATCAAGAATTTACTTCCAGGGTCCCTTAAATATATCCAAATAAACTATTTTAAAAAGTTTAAGTGTAGCAAGAATGCATTTTTTCCGAAATAATTTGGAATTCATTTCATTGCCCAAATTGGAATGGGTTTTAAGCTAATTTGGATTTATTGCAAATAGAAAGTAGCGGTTGTTAACATTAGGAAGGAGCACCAACCAAACTCCTAAATCCACCAAAGCGTAAATTACCGCCTTCATCACGTTTCTGTTGATCCATTTTGCATCTGTCTCTTTTGTGCCGCAGTGCTCATTAGGCAGGGCAGATTCTATCAGATGCGAGAATCTCTTGACGAGAAACATTGGATACATAGCTGTCATATATAAAGCGAGAGACGCATTGTAGCAAACGAAAAGGAGATGCCTACAAGCGTGCTCCCCATTTCTTCAGCTGAAGACTCTAAAGATAAGGTCAATCAATACTGTGGCGCTCAAGTTTCGCGGTTTTATCTTTTTGCTTTCTCGCTTCAAGTGAACTTGTTTATTCAAGTAAATGACGTCATTCCTCTTTTTGTATGCCTGCTACTTGATGCCCCTGTTCCTTTTTGCGTCACCACGTTCCTGGGGGAGGCAAGACAAATGATATTCTCCCAAGAGTCCTCGATTAACAAACCACGCTATTCCTAAAGGGCAGATTCAATTAATTAGCAAATTGGGAGATCGGCAACGTTTACAAGAACACCGTTGGGATTAGTTTCAAACAGGCTGTTCTCCATTGGCACGAATAAAGTGTGAAAGTTTGGTTATGATCCCTCAACACGTGTAATTCCCTGTTTGAAATTGAGAAAATATGTAGTGCGCAACAAAGTTTTTCTTGCTCCCTGTTTGTTTAAAAAGCTTCTTGACAAAGCCTATAAATTTAAAGACACCGTGAGGTACACTGTTTTGCTTATCAACAAAACGTGATGTTTAAAGCTATTGAAAAAATAACATTCAAAATACTAGCAAATATAAAACTATGTTGTTCAGCACACCCCTTAATAGTTTTTATGGTAAATTCTTATCTTTGGCTTTTGTCACAATGATTTAAATAAGAATTTATCTGCATTAGGTCATAAAAAGCTATTAAAATGAGTTATATTAAGATTTGAAACACAAATAGTGTTTTTATATGAGATATTTTGTAACAACATGATCAGTCCTTGTTCTATCAAAATGGGTTCGTCATTTTTAAAGTCCAGATCTTTACAAAAATTGTACATAAATCAGCATTTGCCTTTGTTCCTTGTTTTCTTCTCATTTTGGGGGGGTGAAACACGCTTTTTGTTCATAGAAGTCTTAAACAGAGAAACAACTATTCGAAAACACACAAAAAGTTAAGTTCAAAGATTAAGTGCAGAAACAAAGCATGGAGTTGGGTATTTAAGTTTAAAATTATCCCTTGGTATTTCACATAGGTAGATTTTCGAAAAACAAATTTTTTAAAAATCTGACTATTGCATAAACATGAATTTCTATACTCATTATGCCAAAAACAACCTTTTACAAACATTATTCTTCTAATTACTACTTGTTATTCGCCATGAGTTTCGTTAAACATTCCAACATTTGTTAAAGGTATAAGAAGCATGCAATAGGGTACAGTGATAATCAAATTTTTATAAAGTAATTATAAATTTTATTTGTCAAGAAAATAACTTAAATATATTATGTTATGATCAAAATAGTTATCGCCACCTCTGAGAAAATAAAAAATAACGAAACATTTTCCATGTAATTTTACGAAAGGGGTTTTTATGAAAAGCTTGGTGCCTTATCCTTGGAAGCCTTCCGAGCATATATACCAAGTTTGGTATTTTATCCAGTTTTGTTGTTGACCAAACAATGAACAATGCAGATACAGGTAAAGGAGCTGCTATAGCAGCCGGTAATCATGCTGAAAAAGAAATTTAAACACTTTTAGTTATTCCAGCTAAAACTTATTCTGTTACGCACACACACACACACACACACACACACATACACACACACACACTGTGCATAGGGCTGAATCCAAATTGCTTCTTTTGGATTCAGGAACTTAAAAACATGTATTTCCGGTGAAATCTCTGTATCGAAGTTTTAGATATACTCGTAATACTTTAACTTACTATGTTAAATAACACACACACATATGACTTTCTCTACCTATTCTGCAACAAACTATTCTTAAAAAGGTTATTCTTCCATATACTTCATGCTAATCAAGATAAAAATTAGCAGAAATGGATTTATTACTTCCTTGTACTTACAAGGGCCATAAGGCAATATGCTAAGCTAAATCGATAGTCTAATCCTTAAAACCTGGTGGGCTTTGCAATTGAAATTCCGTTATCCTTGCATGACTAGGATGAAAAAAAGTAATTAAGAATTTCGTATCGACAAAATTCTAAGTATTGGCATTTTAAAACAATAACTATGAAGATCTTGGAAATGGTTTAACTCCAAAAACCATATATGACATAAATTGTGTGTTTTAACGAGACTTTCTCTTTAGCAAGCGATTGTTTATATCTTTAGGTTTGCCAGTTCGGAAAATTCATCTAGATTGAAGAAGGATTCAAAGGCTATTCCCAGAAAATTCAGCAAAAAAAAATTGTATTTGTCTATAAGAATACCATTAATATATTGATTTAAAAAAGGTGTTATATCTATTTTTGTGCCGCATCCTTGGGAGATACGAACTTAAATTTCAGATTTAGGACTTAAACCGTGTTTTCCCTTAGATTTATACTGTATAGAAGCACACATATACACAGACAAATAGAAATACACACGAAGCTTTTTCGAAAAATACTATTTTTGAGTTCAGGAGCTCCCAAAAGATGTGTTTCCGGTAAAATCTCGGAATACATTTTTTGGGTGGAATACTCTATCCTCTCTTCCTCCTATGTACATTTACATTCGTGGTAGAGAAAATAATATACTAGAAACCCGATGAAAGGGATGATGGTTTCATCCATAAACGGCTGTCAGAGAGTCTAACGGGTGTTGCTGATTGCTTCAGCAAATCACGGTGTTTTCCAAAGTTTTTTTGTTTTCTCGCACCCTGAAGTTCCCTACACACAATGAAAGGGCGTCAGTGTAATGACAAAGCTAGCTGTTGTGCCCCTGCGGAGATTTGCATTGCTGAAGCGGTAGCACGCAAATTGAGCCTCTCCCGGTAGCTGCCTTGGAAATTCAAACATAGCCTCGCATCGGCTTTAATCACTAATCAATGCTGCTCCTTTACTCAACATCCATCTTCTGCGGGGATTCACTGTTTATAAAGATTGATGACCACTTTAACACAAGCTCAGCCCTAGATCGTATCGTTATACGAAAAGGCTAGCGCATTTTTTGAGCTCCCTTTCTAGGGGTTTTAGATTTACGACCTAACAATATAATACTACTTAAAATTGTCTTGGAGATCCTCAGAATCGAGTTTATTGCCACGATTGTCTTTGTTTTAACCAAGCAAAGTGGCACCGTGGTATCGAGTGATACTCGCATTAGGGAGGTCGATTTCAAAACCCTGGGACAAACGTGGCCGAAGGTTTCTTGTTTTTGTTTTTTTTTTTGTTTTTTTTTGTTTTTGTTTTTTTTTTTTGTTTTTTTAATATTGCGAATTTTCTCATCATGCCTTTCGTCATTTTAGTTAATTTCGTTCTTTTTCGCCACCATATTAGGCATTGGGTTGATCACAAGACTTGCATGTTTCAGGTTGACTCTGAGGCTCGGTGACTGTTGGTGTCGTAAAAAAGACACAGGGGTTTATGCTCTGGAACTACTCCGTCCTGCCAAATGGTAGCCTTTCGATCCTTCACTGCTGGGGTTGTTTCTCCGGTTCCACTAGCCTCTAAGCATGCCACAAAGAACACCATGAGCGATCCTTCTGTGGTCGAGTGATCAAGCCTGTAACTACTAGGGAATTCTTTGCATCTGTCAGTCTAGCTTGTCTAGCAACCCATTCGTCTCTGAGGTTTTTCACCCAATTCGTTCCTCCTAGGGGTGTATACACTAAAGATGAATCTTCCGTAACCTAGTTGTCAAAATGATGGACAAGACCCCAAGAACGACCGAGACGCCACTCTGAAACCACGAACATGCGACAGACAAGAGCTGCACAGCCGACCCTGATGACGAACCACCAAACTGTTTGTGAAGATTACAATACCATGAAATCATTATCCAAATACTAAGTGCCAGTACGCCTCGTCGACATGAAAGGTCCAATATCAGCGTTTGAGCGATTTCAAACGGGGCACATCAACCAGACTCCAATAAATCGGTATGTAATACCTTTGCATTTCAGGATATGCTGCTACAACAGTGATTCATGTGGGGAAGGAGTGGATAGAAGGTACATAGTGACGAGCATGGTACTGGACCCTGCAATATGACCACAGGACGGGGGACCGTCATCTTGTCCGCAATGGCATAACGGACCGTACAGCTTCATTTACAGTGTTGGCTCGATCGAGTATTGTAATAGTTCTGTCTGTATTGATGATTCATCGCCGTCTGCGCAGATTGGATTGGTCACACGCGTGTCATTACGCCGTCTTCCATTGTGCAAAAACCACACGGACCTCCGAGGAATGGTCACCTGAGAAGCACTTCTTTTCAGACAAGTCCTGTTTCAACCTGTCCTACAGTGATGAACGCATGGATACGTGTTGGACATTACCGTGGCGAGCGTAATCTGGAAGCCAGCATTGTTGAGCGGCATAGCGGACAACCAGATGCAATGGTTTTGGAAGCCACTGCATATAATAACAAATCTCGTTTCCTATGAATTGAGGGTAATCTTAACAACAACACTTATGGGAGGTTCTAGAGGTGCAACCCTACATGCCGCATTTCACTGGGTCAATGCCCGGCCACATGTTGCGAGGAATATGAAAACCTTCCCTGGTCTGCACGTTCACCTGATATGTCGCTCATCGAATATGTCTAGGATATGGTTAGTCAGAAACTTTTAAGTCACGGTACTCCAATAACTAGTGTCAATCATTTGCAGGCTTACATACAAACTACGTGGAGGAAGACTCCCCCAGGAATATATCCAGAATCTTTTCGATTCCATGCCACGGCGTTTGTCGGTTCTTATCACCCGGTATTGAGGCTACTCAAAATATTAAATACTAAGATACAAAGCGAGTGTAGACAATTGTAAACTTTATCATTTGTTTACTGTGGTGTATCTAATCTTGTGGTATAAAATAAATTTCAATCCGGCAGTTCTTTCTTGATGTTTTAATTTTCATAGACAGTGAGGTATAAGTGATTATACACCAAACGTGGACAGGCATCAGAAAATCTAGACGGTAAGTGCAAGTAGTCAACAACGCTACAGTTTTACTTAAATGCTCACTCCTATGAGCTTATAACCAATGCACTCATTAGCTACAATGGGCTTTCTTCGTGCAACTGCCAGCGTTTGTTTGCAATGCTAGTAGGTTGCATCTCTGTTGCAATTAAAGAAAGCACTTCTTCCCAGCACCGAGGTTCTGAGTTAATGCTTTTGACAATAAACTTAGCCCTGTACTATTTGCTTGCACGGATAAGTATTAAAGCTGATCACCTTAAAGAATTCAGAAGCATATTTATTGTGCACGACTTTAGCAGTCTCGACTACTAGGTTCGTGTTATCCATATGCTTGAAGTGTATTATATATGCAGTTCCTCATTTTTCATCCGTTTCTGAAATCACAATAGCAGACGGCTGTACGCCAAATTTTTCCAAATTTTCATACTGCAACCGTTATGTCACTGTACAAAAAATGAAAATTATTTGAACATTTCAATCAATAACAAGGAATATCTCGAAAAAGGCTAATAACAAAAAAATAAAGTATATTTTTTTGTATAGATAGCTTCACTCCTCTGACAGTTTTCTAAAAAATGTATTTTCAGAAAAAAGATCCACAGACCATTGTACATTATTGTTATATACATTGTACTAGTTATCTAAGTATTTTAAATATGTACCACTTTAATAAAAATCTGATGTGTTCCATTCACATGACTTTCTCTACCATATTAACAAACAAAAAAAAAACAAAAAAAACTATTCTTATATAAGATTCTTCTATGTATTTCTGCTAATCGTGATAAACATAAGCAGAAGTGGAATAATTATATATTTCCCTGTAGGTTAGTAGAGAGTATAAAAGAGTGTCTAAGTGTAAGTCAATTTTTTTAAAAACTATCGCTATGCTATGATATTGAAAATTGGTTTTCTTTAAATGCACGGAGTAAAAAAAATCGAATGAAACTAATCATAACCTTCCGTTAGATAATGTATAGATATTTTAAAACTAAAAGCACTAACACAGACTATTTTGGAAATGGTTAGCTCTACAAAAAGATGTATATGATATTGTGTTCATTTTCGTTTTTACTTTCTCTAGCTCGTATATTATTACAATGTAAATAGTGGATAGAGAAGGTATTGTATTCCACCCAAAAATTCAATGTTGAAATTTCACCGGGAATATCCGTTTTAAGGTCCCCTGAGACTGAAAACAGCATTTTTAGAAAAAGGCATGTGTGTGTCTATATAAATGAATTACATAGATCAAAAACGTAAATATTGTAAATACCAAGCTTGCAACACGAAGATTTTCAAGAAAATCCCCCCACCACAAACTAACCTTTACACGAACATTTTTTTATGAAAATTTTGTTTTTTGCTTACCCTACACGTACTATGTACATAGTATATAGAGAAGGTATTGTATTCTACCCAAAAATTCGATCCCGAGATTTCACCGGAAATACATATTTTGGATCCCCCTGAATCCAAAAAGAAGCATTTTTAGAAAAAGGTCCGAGTGTGCGTGTGTCTGTATGTCAGTGGACAGCCTAGTTCAAAAAACGAAAAGACCATTAAATACCAAACTTGGTATTTAAGTTTAGTATATTCCAAGGATGCGAAACGAAAATCCCCCCCACCCCAAACTAACCTTTAGATAGAAAAAAAATCGGAATTTTTGATTTTCTCAGAAATGGCTCTGACGATTTTAATTAAAATCTCTTGTATTTAAGATATTTGCATGCAAAATACAATTTATATCTTGAATTTTCTGGGAACATCCTCTAAAGACCTCTTTATTCTGGCTGAGTTTTATTGAATTTTGCATAACCGTAAGAGATGGACAAAACCTAACTACGGAAAAAAATTTAGATCCGGATAAAACACACAATTTGTGCCATATACAATTGTTCGTGGAGTTGGTAATTTTTAGATATTCCCTGTTATTGGTTTCAGCTTTAAAAAGCTTATACTTTTCCCATATGGGAATTTGTCAACTCCTGTTCATACATACAAACAAAGGAACTTCAATCACCTAGAAATCAGCTTTTGACCATCCTTTTAAGCTATGGTACTCCCTTATTTCGCTTCTACTTGCACGGAAGCATGTAATAAGGCTATTTCTGCAATTTTTTCTCAATTAGCATGAAGTAAATAGAAGAAATAAGTTTTTAAGAAATAATTTATTGCAGAGATGCAGGGAAAGTCATGTGGATGGAAGACATAAGATTTTCTATAAAATAGCTTTTAATGATTTTGATTAAAATACCGTATATTGATGATATCTACGTAAAATAAAATATACATTTTCAAATTTTAAATAGTCTTTTAACACTTCTCTATTGTGGATGAATTTGGCACAGTGTTGTTTTACGGTAAACCGTAAGAGATTGACAAAACTTAAAGCTACACAAAAATACAGAATTCGCTAAAACGCATAATTTATGTCATATACATTTCTATTTTCTCTACAAGGTGTTGTATTGCACCCAAAAATTTGATGCCGAGATTTTACCTGAAATACATGTTCTGGGTCCCCCTGAATCCCAAAAAGAAAGGCGTTTTTGGAAAAAGGTCCGTATGTGTATGTGAACAGAATAGATCAAAAACGAAAATAAGTTAAATCCCAAACTTGATATTAAAGTTTTGCATCTTCCAAGATTTTCAAGAAAATCCCCCCACCCCAAACTACCCTTTACATGGAAAAGATATCGAAAATTTTGATTTTCTCAAAAATGGCTAACGATGTTTATTAAAATCTCTTATATTTAAGGTATTTACATGGCAAATAAAATATATATCTTGAATTTTCTAGGAATAGCCTCTAAAGACCTCTTTATTCTGGATGATTTTTATTTAAGTTTGCATAATTAGTAAACCGTAAGAGATAGACAAAAACTTACTCCACAAAATAATGTAGATCATGATAAAACACACAATTTGTGTCATATACATTTTTTTAAGGAGGTGACAGTTTTTTAGATATTCCTTGTTATTTATTTCAGCTTTAAAATACTTATACTTTCCTCATACGGGAAGTTCTCAACTGCTGGCCACGCAAAGAAACGGACTTCAATAGCATAACAACCATATTTTAAAACGTTTGGCTGTCAGTTTAGCCTAGTGTATTCCCTTATTTCCCTTCTGCTTATAAGCGAACCAAGTAATAACATCGTTTCTGCTAATGTTTATCTCGATTACATTAAGTAGTAGAATAAGTTTATTAACAATAATATGTTACAGAGATGTAGAGAAACTCATCTGAACGTAGCACATCCGATTTTTTATGGAAATTTCTGAGGTATTCCTTGTTATTGGTTTTTAAAACTTGAAGTGACGTTTCGTATCATCCCCCTTGTTCTACTGCAGGCCATGCAAAGTGAACCTAACTTCAATTGTTTCATATAGGACCAGATTTTAAAGGTGTTGACTATTGATTTAGCTTAGTGTATTTCCTTATGTCCTTAGCGCGGTGGTAGCGCAGCAGCTTATCAAGCGGGAGAGCTGGGTTCGATCCCCAGTATCGGCATGGGGACTTTTTCCCCCGCTGGGTGACGTGGCTCGGGGTGCGCTCAGCCTCGTAAGGTCCCTGGGGGCCAATTGAGGAGCTACTTGATGGAGAAGTAGCGACTCCAGGTCTTGAGAACAGCATTATCCGGCCGGGGGGGGGGGCTCGAGGCTCTGACTACGTCTCACCCTCCAATACTACCACATCCATGACGTCTGTAGTGGACCTAGATGAGGGCCGCAGTGGCCGGGCGGTAGGCCAAGGTTCCCCTTGAGCTGTCGTGCCATGGAGTTATTTTATTATTTATGTCCCTTCTGCTTACAAGGAACTAAGTAATAAGACAATATTGGTAATGTTTATCTCGATCAGCATTGTGTAGAAAGAAGAATAATCTTTAGTGAAAAGTTTGTAAAGCAACTAGAGGGAGTCATGCCAGTGTAACACATCAGATTTTTTTTTAATTTTATTACCTTCTCTACACGTATCATGTACATAGTGTATAGAGAATGTATTGCACTTCACCCAAAAATTCGATACCGAGATTTCACAGGAAATATATGTTTTAGGGTCCCCTGTATCCAAAAAAAGTAGTTTCAGAAAAAGGTCCGTACGTCTGTGAACACGATAACTCAAAAACGTTTGATAAAATACCAAACTTGGTCTTTAAGTTTAGTATCTTAGATACGTCACGAAGATTTTGAGAAAAATCCCCCACCCCAAACTGCCGTTTACATGGAACTTTTTTCGAAAATTGTTATTTTCTCAAAAATGGCTCTAACGATTTGGATTAACATATCGTATATTACAGATATTTACCCGACAGATAAAATGTTTGTATTGAATTTTCTGGGAATAGCCTCTGAAGACTACTTTATTCTGGGTGAATTTTACAGAATTTTGCATAACTGGCAATCCATAAGAAATGGATAAAAACTTACCACACGAAAAATGTAGAGCACGTTAAAACACACAATTTATGTTGTATACATTTTTTCGTGTAGTTGATCGTTTTTGAGATATTCCTGTTTATGGTTTCAGCTTTGAAAAAGTTAATTTTTTTACAGGAATTTGTCAACTCCATTGTCCATACAAATAAAAGAAGCAGCTTTTGACTATCACTTTAAGCTATGGTACTCCCTTATTTTTCTTCTACCTACAAGGAAGCAAATAATAAGACATTTTTTGCTAATTTTTGTCGATGAGCATGAAATAAATAGAAGCATAAGCTTTTTAACAATAATTTATTGCAGAGATGTAGGGAAAGTCATGTAAATGGAATACGTACATTTTTTAATTTTAAATTTAATTTTAACCTTATCTAGTTTAAGTTTATTTGATTTTGATTGTACCTATTTTATAATAAACCCTGCCTGGTGTTCGAGGCTATAAAACATTGGGTGGGAGATGCAACTACATCAATTAAAATCACATCAGACCACAGCACGATAATAAAAACTGAAGCGATGTTTCGAGTGGATAATCACACTGAAAAGTGCGCCAGAAGATATCACGTAAAACATACAATAGAAATGCCTGCACAATAGCAGTCTTTAATGGAACTGCCAGCATAGTGCTCTAAGTAAACAGTTATTTCATTTAATCTCGCCATGCAACGCATTTAAGTCTTAAAATAGTATTAAAAGAAAAAAATGAGTACTGCATTAACTCCACGCTTGATAATACTGAAATTAATTTCTGGTGCAGGCAAGAGGCCATATAAGTTAATGCAGAGCTGAAATTACACTACCTACAACCCCATACGGTATATGAACATCATTAAAGCCCGTTGGTTGTTTTCTGCAGTTATCGTAGAGCGTCTGGCTGTGAAAGCATTGCTAATTCAAAGGGCATCGCAAAGTAAATTAAAATTATAAACGTGAATGTTGCAATTCCATGACTTTCTCTACTCGCCTACAAATTATTGTTAAAAATACATACTCTTATATCTACTTCATATTAATCAAGATAGAAGTGTGCATAAAGTGACTTCTTGCATATTTGTAATAATTGTAACCTATCGTTTTCTTTGCATGGTCAAAAAATAATTTTATGTGAAACATTCAGGGCAACTAATTATTATTCAAAAGTTTTTCTTCTATATACTCCATACTAATCGTGATAAACAAACATTAGCAGAATTGGTTTTAATTACATATTTCCTTGCAGGCACAATGGGAGTAAGGGAATGCTATATACTAATGAATTTGTTATATCTTGTATGAGCCGGTCGCTACCAATGGTTTTGAAATCCCTTTTCTTTGCATGACAAGGAGAAAACATTTTATTATGTGATACGTTCTCATTAGTTTTATTTATATATGTAACTAGTTTAGCCTCAAATGAAATATTTTTCTATTCCAATAAAATTTTATTAACCATAAGTTCTTTTCCAATTATCTTTACAAGAATTTATTATATTAATATAAATCATTCCATAAATTTATACGAAAATTTAGAAAATAGATTAACACTAAATCTACTACCCAATAATTTTTTACTAAAAATATATAATCAACCCATTAATATAATTATAATTTTAATTGCATCATATCTATTTTTAACTTTAATTGCAGTTGTTAAAATTATTAATATTTATAAAGGATATATAATATCTACCAGTTCATCAGCAGGCTATTCTTTCTAAATGTTATTATTCCAGCCACTTTATGTTGTTAGAAATAATAATACATTGTAACACTAGTGCTCTCATGCATGGTATTTGTTAGTCTTAATGATGTTTAGCCCTACAGCGCGTCCACTCTTAAGTATTATTAACAACATATACGCAATTATAGAACTAGCTATTTTTAATTACTTGTCAATCTCGAAGCCGACTTTATTCTATAAAAATAAAAGCTGTAACTGAAGTGTTAATAAAAATCTCCGTCTCTTTAAACCTGTCCTGTATATCATCACGAATTCTTGTTAACAAGTCTGGGAAGTGGCTCTCGATAAGACTTATTCCTTCAACAGTTCCACTTATATGTAAGAGGTGAAGAAAGGTCACTCATGCCACTGACCAGCGTTGACTTGGTTTTTTTCTGTAGAGTCCTGCAACTCTTATAACGTACTAAGGGTTATCTGCACACGCTAAGAACGGCGCTGCTGGGCCACCTCGGTTTAGTATTTAGCCGACTTTTGGTTTTTGAGTTATGCTGTTCACAGAAACCCGGACACACATACATTTACAGACATATCATACATAAGAAAATGTTTCTAAAATTCTTCTTCTTTTTTTAAGGAACCTCAAAACATTTATTTCGGATTAAATCTCGTAATCAAAATTTTGGGTGGATTACTATACTAACTCTAGTTATATAGTAAAGATGTACTGGCTAAATAGACACCAGGTTCTTATAAGCATAGATATAATTGTATATCCATATCTTCTCTTGCGATTGTTTAATATTATGTAAGTGATAAGGACCACTATCCATGTGATTCAAAATTACTGAAGAACTGGCCTTACACTTCTTTGTGGTATAGTAATAGTAAAGTTTTGATATCTTGCATTTATCAACATTAAACAAATTGTCTAAAAACATTTTCTTCAAAGATCTGGAATATTCAGTATTTTAATGGGTACCGTAAAAAATACATGACGTTTTAAATAACGGGATTATTTATAGTCATTCTTTAATTTTAGCTAATGGATGTTCAGCTCCTGTTTGATTCTCATGTCTCTGTAATAATGCAAACAACTAATATTATTGGTTATTAAATACTATTTAGTAATCAGTAACTATATTGATAAATAAGTAAAGAATAACTGCATATTGTCACTGGTTTGCCTAATAATTCAGGCGAAAAGAATTAGAATCTGGCTTGGATTGAGTTTGCTGAACTAGTTTCTTAAGCTCCTCCGTTATCTTGAAAAGGCATAATGTGTGATTAAACCTCTCTTCCTCCGATCTGGGTCTACTTCAGCACTGACTTTATTTGTTCAGAAGCTTTAGGGATACTGTAAGAGGAAAGACAAAGTCGTCATGTGGCCATACCGAAAGCTGTTGCAATGTATCGCCAAAAGTAATAGATCTGCAGCACGAGCCACCTGTTCTCTACCTGTCCCAAAACACTCAGGACAAAGCGGATCCCCAGACGTGCATTGCTACAAGGTAACTTAAACTACAATGAAATGTGTAGCTATTATCAGCTAAAGTCGTCACGAACATTTCAGACCTTTGAATGAAATTGTTTCGTCCAGTTCCAAAGGTCTTCCTTTTCCTCTCATTTTATTTTAGTTTCAGAATTTTTTTGGGAATATGGAACCTTGTGATTCAAATAATAATTAGACTTTTCTTATTACTCCTGTATTTTATTGTTAACGTTGATTGTAATGATGATGATGAGATAATAATAATAAATTTTCATAGTACTTCTCCTGTTACAAAAGACGTAAAAAATAGTATATTTTAAAACCTCTTTTCACGTTTTTCCGTTTGTATTTTGGGACAGCAAACTCTAAAAGAATCCCGGTACTAAATGTTTATAAAATATAAGATAAAAAAATGCACTTGTACTTTAAATTTGATGAAGCGCTAATTTTACATTTAATTTCCTTTAATCCCTAGAAAATTACAAATAGTTTGAAGTTACGGAATCCTTCTTCGCTTTGAATTACGGACCAAAAGATCATTTAGCTCAGTACTTATAAAAACAAAATAAAATTCGATAGATATATGAAACTTCTTCATACCTAAATCCAATTTAAAATCAGAGTAAAAATAAGTTAAACTTAGCTTTCCAATTATAAAAAATGATATTGCGTATTTTTATCACATTAATCCCTTAGATCTTAGGGTAAATATAGCTAAAATTTTGAGCAGGGACAGCTCTCTTATAATCATTGGTTGTCTAAAATGCAGGAATTTCGGAGCATAGGAACCATCTGTCATCCTGATCTAGACAAGTGGCAGAGATCATGTATATGATTGTCTGAAAGCCCTTGGATGAAATCAAGGATTCATGTTTGAATCTATAATTTACACATTTTGTTTTAGAAAAATGATGTAACAATTCTTCCATCAAACACTCTAATTTCCTCAAAGATGTAAAATCTCTTTTGGCTATATAAAGGCATTTAATTAAAAGCATCCATACTTGCGTGGCGAACACCTTCAACGATTATAATGGCCCTCCTAATTATAACAATGATGTAATTCAAGCATTTGTTCTGTCCATAAGTCCATAAATCATTTATGATATAGTTACCTGCAGTTAAATTGTTCAATCACTTCCTTTATATCATCCATCATGTAAAAACATAAACCTTGCGATATCGTTATAGTTCATAAAATATGTATCAAGTGGAAGTGATGTTTATTTTAATCTTCTTATTGTTCTTTTTCTTCTTTAATGATAGCCTATGAGCCTGTCCCGTTTTAAAGACTCCTAATTTTGGTCTTCCAACGTAGGTCGTCCATGTGAAATATACTAAAATTCTTCTTTGTCAGTCTACTTCGTCCATTTGCTTTTGGTGTTCAAACCATTGTTACTTGAATGAATTCGTTTTAATTTACAGACTATGGATGTTCAGCCGAGCTGTAGTTAAAAACTTGCGTACATGACTTCAAAATTATGTTTAAAAATTCGTCTTGGGAATCGGATTTCCGTAGATACATTCTAAATCAGCTTGTTTTATAAACACTATTGTATCTCAATGACGGCACTGCTAGATATTCGAAAATTTCTAATATTCTGTCCTTTGCGATCTGCGTGTTTATTGTTCCAGATACTGCCACGTGCTGTCATTTTGCAGGTTTTGTTCAAAATATTGTCTTCAAAAAGGGATTATACATCCCAAATAAAACTGCTATCTTGATCAATTATGGTTCAGTTGATGTTTACTGTAAAACACTTACCTTGAGCTAGGAGAATGATGATTAATTAATGTTCTTTAACTGGGTAGGACATATCAAACGGCGAATGACTGTGAACCAAATGGATGAAACTATGTTGAAATGCGTCCGGGAAAGAAATACAGATAAAGATATTCACCTTCTCTGGATAAGAGAGAACCCCACGGGAGGGGAAACCTTATTTGTGTAGCTCACCCTTACTGAGATTAAAATTAGGATATCTTGGATATAATGTATGCAACTTCCTCCATATCACAGAGAAAGAATGTTTTAAAGAATATATTTTAAAAATATAATACCCCTTCCTTTTTGAAGAAGTTCATATGCTGCTTATACAGAACTTCTTCGGAAGCTGTAAGACTAAATTGATCGTTTGCGAATAAGATAGAATCTCAATAAGAATATACTAATTTAAAAGTGTTTGCTTAGCTAGTACAACTTAAATAAAGATGATGGATGACATTTCACTCTCTTGTTTCTTGTGTTATAATTCTCTCATCTGGTGCATTTTATTAGCAACGATATTGTTGTACAATAGATAACTATATATATAAACAATATGCTCCCAATACTGTTTCAGGAAGTGTTCCTAATGCTATGGATATCTCTTTCTTTTAAAATGTCACAACATTGTGGAAGTTGTTCAAATAGAGAGTGTTGGAGAAGGAATAAATTTTCTTCTCGCACTGTACAGACAAAAATAGAGAAATAGCAATCTCTAATAGAACTTGATCCTGCAAGTTACAAAGATCGACAGCCAATCGTTGGACATTCAAAAAGCTATTGGTGATTAATCTATGCCTGTTTTATATACGTTTTGCAAAAGCGGATACACAGGGAGGGACATAAGCAGGTTAGCAACTGTATTATTGATACAATTGATGACTTGAGATGAGTAATTTTTTTTTTTTTTAGAAGCTCCTTTTATCATTATTGTTTCCCAACCATGCTAATTTTTGTTGTCTATTATTTCGTCTTATTGTTTCAGTCCCTTGTGGAAATGTGTCTTGGAATTGAAGTAACGTCACCGATACACCGCCTGAAAATGTAATGTTAGTTGCTCGGACGTTTGTCCGAAGATTGGCCATGCTCGCTAAAGTGTCTCGCTTTGGTGCTTCGCGGCGCACGGGATTGCGGGTTCGAGTCCCGCCTTGGGCATGGGTGTTTCTTTGTTTGTAAATGTGTATGTGTTTGTGTATATATGTGTAAAAAGGAAAAACGAATAGGTGAACTAAAGAAATTTAGAAACTAGAAAAAAGGTAAAAAGCAATACAGTGCCGGAGTCCTGACAAGCGGGGCTGTATTTTTGTTGTTAAAAACAAAAAGACCAAAAAGGTCATAGTGCAGAGCATACATTGAATTGAACAACACTGTTTCACCAAGATAGACAGTATACATTTATTTATGCGTTGTTCTCCGTGGTGTAATGTTTATCATGCTAGTTTCATATGCCCAAGGTCACGGATTCAAACCCGACTGAGAAAACTTGACTTTTTTTTTTCCGGGCGTAAAAATACTTAGCGTGGCTTCCTTCGGACGGAAAGTAAAGCAAAGCAAAGCCGTTGGTCCCGTGTCGTAGATTTACGGCACGTAAAAGAACTTCAAGTCTGATAAAGAGGCTTCTGAGCAAAATTTCTTTCACGCCCAATATAGAATGGGACCCTGAGAATCACAGCAGTTAAAGATGCATTCGTCTTATGAATTTATATTATATTTCAGTGGTCTTGCAACGATATAAGAATAAGTAACCGTACTTCATATTTTAAACATTTTTATGTGCAATAGTCCGTATTAAAATAATGCCTAAAATAAACGATAGGTAACAGCTTTATACGGCTGTTCCTATAGCTAATTTGGTTGAGAACCTGTGTGAGGAGTTCGGGTTCGATTCTCGGTGAGCAATGGCAGTTTTTCCCTAGTCTTCTCTTCTCAGAGTCTGAAAATATGAATGTTGATGTGTGTGTCTGTGAACGATGTGTGTATTCTATTATATAAAATCCAAAGAAGAAAAAAATTCAAAGTTAACGCATACGAGTTAATACCTTGCTCTGTTCCAAAAGCTAAAGGCGGGGTTTAAATGGGACAATTTAAAAAAAATGTATACATTAAGTTATCGTGCGCACGTATACATACAAAAAATGTTTAATATAAATCTTGGGATTTAGTGAACGTAGCATAATTCCACTGAATGGAGTTAGCAAAACCTCTCTGCTTGTTCAGAATATAAACGTACTCTCATAGATCTGGGATCGTTTGCAGGACGCTTCCGTTGGAAAGAACATTTCCACAATATGCTGAGAAGATGGATTACTAATCCCACATTTTCGAGATGCTATAAAGCGGACGAAACTGACATGTTATTTGACTGCAAAAAGCTTGAGCTTTTTAACAATATTTCATTTGGTTATTGCTTTCTCGCACTAAATGCTTTATCGCAGGTCGTGCTGAAGGAATTACGGTCAACAGAAGGTTAAATTTAGAGGAAACATAAACATCCCAGAGGTCGAATTTTCTAGGACTTTCACAGAGCATAACTCCCCTCTCTATTCTTCTCCCTTTCAAGAAAAAAAAATCTGATGTGTTCCATTCACATGACTTTCTCTACATATCTGCAAAAATTTTGAGAAAGCTTAGGCTTCTATTTACTTCATGCTAATTGAGAAAACATCAGCAGAAATAGTCTTGTGACTTGCTTCCATATAAAGGGAAAAAGGGAGTACCATAGGTTAAAGTCATAGTCAAAAGCTGGTTGCTATGTGACCAAAGTTTCTTTGTTTGTATGGACAGGAGTTGACAAATTCCTGTGTGAGAAAAGTATGTTTTTCAATCCTGAAATCAAAAATCAGGAATATCTTAAATACGATCAATTCCACGAAAAAATGTATATAGCATAAATTGTGTGTTTTAATGTGCTCTACAATTTTTGTGTGTTAAGTTTTTGTCCATCTCTTATGGTTTATCATTTATACAGAAATCCGTACACTCATCCAGAATAAAGTAGGGGTGTCGCATCCTTGAAAGATACCAAACTTAAATGCCAATTTTGGTTTTTAACGGTCTTTTCATTTTTGAGCTATACTGCCCCCCCACACACAAACACACACACACACACACACACATACACACACGGCCATTTTTCTAAGAACTTTTTTTTGATTCAGGGGTCTCAAAACTTATATTTCCGGTAAAATATCGGTATCGAATACAATACATTCTCTATACACTATGTACTTAGAGAAAGTAAATATATATATATATATAATTATTATTATTATTATTATTATTATCATTATTATTATTTTATGTTTTTTGTACACTTACCTTCGATTCTTTTAATGATACTCTATTTATGCTTAATCTTAATCTATAATTCAGAATTTACTTAGATGTCATGGATTTGAGTCCATAAGCACTTACAGGTTCCAATTTTGTCATTTTAAAATCGGTATTTTTTTGTAATCCCTAAATCTTCTCGCAAACTTTTCATTTATTGAGTGTGATTTCCCTGTACATTACAGTTCGTTTATTTTTCTACTGTCGTATAATTTTCATTTCTCCTGTATATGTGCATCACAGCCTAGAAAATTTAGAGAGAATAGTAAATATTCAGTTTCATTTTAGATACTAAATAAATTTAGATACTCTTTTATGAAAAAAAAAATGTTTTATATGAATTTAAAATTATTAGTTACTGTAGATGGACTTACCGTTGTGAAGTTAAACTATTTAATTTACATAATATTTTATTTCTTAGATTCAGATACTACTTTCTCAAATTTTATTCAGCTGACGTAGATAAAAATTAATTTTAGAGGTATACTGTGGAGGTAAAACTAGAGCGAAGCCGAGTTACACTTTCAAAATTTCAGTGAATGTGATTTTATCAATGATGAACTTCACGGGACAACAACCGAGTTAAATTGTAAGTGTAAAAATCCATTTTTACTCTGTGGTCCTTGTCAGAGAAACCTGTGATTTTATCAGTTTGAAATGGGTGATTACTCGACTTAAACAAAATTCTTCGCGATTTAATTAGACTTTGTAAAAATATTTTACTAGAAGTAAGTCCTAAAAACATCATTGACCGTAGCGACGTTTGTTTCACCGCTCTCAATGAGCGCGATCTCTCACCATCTCCACTAATAAGCAAGAGAGGTGAAACTATGATCAGGGAGATCCACAGTGATCCCTGACAGCCAGCTCATAGTCTTAGCTCAGTCAATAAATGCCTGCCACATAAGCAATGACGTCAACCTTGTTGCAAAATTTAACGAACTTTCCTCAATACAGTATCAGTTGGCGCGAGTATCCACTTGCACTGCACTATTTTACTTTGCCACAGACTTTTTCACGTGTTTTAATGTACTGGTGTGCTAGTGTTTTAGTTTATTTGAAAATGGCGTATTGTATGTTGTTGCCTTGGACGGGTCGAAATGGCGACAGTGTGACGGAGTGACCACGAGGTAAAGCAACTGTCAGTGATCACTATGGATCTCTCCGACTTTAAAGTCCCTCCGTTCAGTGCAGTTAGGTCTCTGGTAGGTTTTAACTTAAATATCGCCGTTGAGTCTGCAATTGCTTCAACATACACGTCAAATACGGGGCAGTTGGGCCAACTGGATATTCTTTGAAAAAAAAAAAAACACTAAGCTAAAAATGTTCATTAATGTTTGAGAAAAGTAAATCCATCATTTAGAAATGCAACATAGAGATAGCAGTTTCAACATTCTAATGACCATTGATTTGAATCTAACTGCAAAAATGTATATACATTCTTTCCTTTAAATTATTATTACTGCTATTCTCGAAGGTAATACGAACAAATTGTACATAGTTTTTCACATGACTTTCTCTACTCACTCTTCTTCCACAAACTATTCTTACAAAAACTTATTCCTCTACCCATGTATTATTCTCGTCCTCCTCCATGATCTAGGTGACTTAAATTTGTTTACATTTTATCTATTTATTTATTATCTATTATTATATTTACTTGTTTATCTTCTGGTTTCCAAGGTCGCGGGTTCAAACCCTGCAGCGAGCGAAGGATATTTTTCGAACGTAAGAAACTTAGCATGGCTTCCTTCGAAAGGAAAGAAAGCCGTTGGTCCAGTGTCAGAGATTATCTCAAGTCTCTTTGACGCCCAATATAGAATGAGACTTTTGAGAATCACAGCATTAAAGAGCGCCCATAAATAAAACTCAATATAATTTCACTCATTTTTTGTTATTCCAGATAAACTTCAAGTTCACATTTACTCATTTCGTTGTACGATACGGTACGTAAAGCTAGTCACATTCTCATGTGATAACTTTGAAATATCATGTTCGCCAGAAAAAACAAATAACGTCTTCTCAGTTGAAACAAGTATAAATAATTGAAAATTCAAACAAATAATAAAAATATCTCAGAAATATTATTATTAATAACAATAATACTAATAATAATTCCATGGCGCTGCAACCGATCAGATCTTGGACCTACAAACCAGATGCCAACCTCACGCCCACGCACGCATGATAGGTAGATAAATCAATCAAACAATGCGGAAGGAAATGAAGAGAGCATCTCCTATCTCCCAACCGGAATGTTGGCTTTTGTGGCGGGATCGCTACCCATCGCAACTCCTTAATTTTATAATAATTCTAAGTGGGCAACAGCCCATGCCCGGGACTTAAAATCCGTACTGTCAAAGATAGGATTGAATTCGGACGTAGGAGTCACAAAATACATTTATATTTAATAAAATAAAAAAACCTGACTTTCTCTACATCTCTGCAACAAATTATTGTTAAAAAGCTTATGCTTCTATTTACTTCATGCTAATCAAGAAAAAAAAAGCAGAAATAGTCGTATTACTTGCTTCCGTGTAAATAGATGGGATATAAGGGAGTACTATAGGTTAAAATGATAGTCGGTTGCTATGTGACTGAAGTTCCTTTGTTTGTATGGACAGGAGTTGAAAAATTCCTGTATGAGTAATGTATAAGTTTTTTATAGCTAAAACCAAAAACGAGGAATACCTCAAAAGCGATCAAATCTACAAAAAAAATTTATATAACGTAAATTGTGTGTTTTAGCGTGCTCTACATTCTTTGTGTGAAGTTTTTGTCCATTTCTTACGGTTTAGAAGTTGAGAAAAATTCTGTAAAATTAATTCAGAATAAAGTATTCTTCAGAAGTTAATCACAGAAAATTCAAGCTATACATTTTATTTGTCAAATAAATATCTTGAATATACGATATTTTAATCAAAATCGTTAGGGCCATCTTTCAGAAAATAAACATTTTCGAAAAAAGTTCCATGTATAGGGTAGTTGGAGTAGGGGATTTTCTTGAAAATCTTCATGTCGCATCCTTGGAAGATACCAGACTTAAATATCAAGTTTGGTATTCAACGGTATTTTTGTTTTTGAGCTATGTTGTCCACAGACACACACACAAACCATTTTTCTTAAATGTGTTTTTTTTTTATTCAGGGGGACTCGAAACATATGTTTCCGGTATCGGTATCGAATTTTTGGGTGTCTTACAATACCTTCTCTGTACACTATGTACATAGTACGTATAGAGAAAGTAATAAGTAAGTGTGAGATTGATGTGTGCTTTAACAAGCTGCACACTTATTGTGCAGTAAGATTTTGACTATTTCTTACGGGTACCAATCGTAAAAGTCATTCACAACGAAGAGGAGTTCATAGACTATTTAAAGAAATTCCAAGATATGCATTTAATTTGTCATGAAAATATCCCAATTACTCTTGTTGAGAAAATCAACGTTTTCTAATTTCTTACTTTAAAACGTAGTAAAGGGTGCCGGGAAAGTCTGTGGTATGCTGAACTTAAATACTAGTTTTGGTATTTAAGCGATTCCGTTTTTGAGTTTTACTCTTCAGAAACACATACACACACGGAGCTTTATCTAAGTTTTATTTATTTCTAGCACGCATGTATAATTTATATAGAAGGTAGAGAAGGTATTGTATTCCACCCTAAATTTTTATATTTCACCGTAAATACACGTTTTAGAGTCTCCTGTATCAAAAATGATTCTAGAAAAGTGTCTGTGTGTATATGTATGTGAACACTATAACTCAAAAACGGAAATCGGTAAAATACCAAACTTGGTATTTAAGTTTAGTGGATGCGGCACGGAGATTTTGAGGACAACTCCTAGGTCAAACTACCCTTCACATAATAAAATTTTAAAAATACTGATCTTGTCAAAAATGTCTCTAGCGATTTTGATTAAAATACCGCATATTAAAGATATTTACATGGTAAATAAAATGTAGATATTTATTTAATTTTCTGGGACTACCATTACTAGTTACTATAAGTAGTAGAAAAATAAAATGGAAGTATAATTAATTTTCCATCAGCACCATTCTCTCTTCCTGCCTTCCTTTTAACACCATGCAACTTTTATCTAATATATACACAAGATGACAAAAGCTGAATGGGCTTCTACCACCCCACGTTTGATAGCTGAAATATCTCTTGTGTGTTAAACACGTTATCCGTCTGTTTTATGTTGCTCTGTTTATTAAGCTCATGCTTTATCTCTAAACAACAAAACGGGAAAATCTGTTTAGCTGGTTATTGTTTTTACTGCAATATCTGGCCCGCTCAGCAAGATAACGGAAATTAACGATTCTAGGTAGAAACGCGCGTGCGTAGTGGGCGTACTGCATGTAGCAAATAAGTTAACGTGGATTGTTTACGGGTAAATGTTTATTCTGTCCCACGCTGATTTAGCTAGAAGCGTTCAAATTTCCTATTTTGTAGCACATTAGCTATTTGAACACGTTCTTGATGACGAAATTTCTATGATAATTATGTATGCCACATGTTTTGTAAAAATGTTAAGAGTATTTCATTATAGGTGTAGTTTCGTTTCGTAATCAACTTACCCTCCCTGTATTCATAAGACTGACACTCCTCTTGGACTGGGTGCCAGAAGCCTGTCGGGGAACCAACGGCAGGAAACCACAGAATGGAGAACCTGTTACGAGGGGTCGGCCTGTAGCCAGGCATGAACATGAAGTGGATGATATGAAATATAAGTGAAATTGATGATTGGAAAGGTGTTGATGGGGAATTGGTGTAATGATTGGTGGGGAAAACCGGATGACCTGAAGAAAATCCGCCCAGACAACGCTTCTCCACCATAAATTCCACATGTGGGCGTTTGGGATCAAACCTGGGCCGCCTAGGCGAGCGGTCTAACCACTCAACCACGGCGCCTACTATAGGGATAGACTATATTATTATTTTCTACTTATTTTTAACCATGTAAATGGTTTGTACTTCTTAAGATATCTCAAAAGTGCCATTCCATTTCACTGTTTAGTTTTTAGGTTGTTGTAAAGTCATGTTTGAGTTTAAAAATTAAATTCACACGTGACTTTGGATAGACCATCACCGAAGATGAAGTAGTAAACCACAGGTTTTATGAAATTGTTAATTGCAAAATGAGGTTATTTCTAATTTTATGGGGTATTGCAATTGTATCTCAAGAAATGTAACTTTCTTTAACTCTATAAACATCTTTACAAAAGAACTATCCTGAATTTCATGATCTTACGTTTTCCTGTTTCTATTTGTCTGCCATTGTAATTCGCAAAACGTTCATATTCCTATAAGCATTCATATACCTGCGTTAACGCTTCCACCCTACTACACATATTTAGTTACCATTACTTTAACTTTTTAACAATGATCCATTATTTACAATGATCACTGGTATATAGACACACGGTATACTTTGAGCAGTACTGCATGGTTATTGATAAATGTGGAAACAAACTAGAACACCAATCAGTTAAACGGCACACAGAGTTGATGGTTTAGATATGTTCTAAATGCATTAGATAAGCCTGATATTGAATTGCTGAGTGTGAATCTGCATACCATTATATTTGTGTGTTTATTCGAAAGAGCTATCAGACGATCAAAACGTGGTCTCATTGGTGTAGTACTGTTAAATATTGTTTAAAAATGATTCATTTTTACTTTCTATGCACATACATAGTAGGTATAGAAGGTATTGTATTCCACCCAAAAATTCGATACCAAATTTCGACGGAAATATAGGTTTGGAGGATTCCTTAATAAAAAAAATAGTTGGATTTGTGTGTGGCACACTTCAAAAATGTAAAGTCCATTAAATACCATATGTGGAGTTTAAGTTTAGCATTCTCCTTTGATTCTACACCAAAATATTAAGAAAACTTCCCCACCCCATACTACCCCTTGCATGGAAAAAACATTTTAAAATGCTTTCTCAAAATAGGTCTACCGAAATTGATTTAAAAACACATATTAAAAGCATTTATATGGATATATAATTTACATCTTGAATTTTCTAGGGATAAACTTTGGAAATATCTTCATTCTGGATGACTTTTGTACAACTAGCAAACCGTATGAGATAGACAAAAACTTACTATTAAAAAAATGTTCGTTAAAACGCGCAATTTTTGCCATGTACCTTTTGTGGATTTAAAAAATTCCGATATATACCTTATTGTTGGTTTCAATTTTAAAAAAAACTTAACCTTTTCTAAAATGGGAAATTTAATTCCTGGTATTTTTTTTATTTTGCTTTGTTCCTGGCCATACAAAGAGCACCGAACTTCAATCACATTGCAACCAGCCTTTAAAACATTCGATTTGGTTTAGCTTAGTGTTTTCCCTTACTCCCCTTCTACTTATAAAGGACATAGTAAGACCAATTCTTCTAATAATGTTTATCTGGATTAGAATGAAGTAGATAGAAGAATAAGTTTGTGGAATAGGTAGATAAGGTCATATGTATGGAACATATCAGAGTTTTACGTAAAACATTGCATTAAGTCGAGTTTTGGAGTTCTTCTTGCAGTTGAAATTTGGAGAACGAGTACAATCACTGAAAAGCATTATATTTATGTGACCCTATATCTCGTCTTTCACTGGATAGCTATCTCCGTATATCTGATATTATCCAGAAACATGGGAACTGTGTAGAATATTACGTAGAGACGAAATGGAGCTTTTCTTCCACTTTTTATAATTTAAGGCTCGTTGTTTGAGATGAAAGAAGACAATGGGGAATAAGAAAGTAAAGCCCTTCTCGTGAAAATGATTGTCTTCATTCTGTAGTAAGCAGCTTCCTTGAATAACCCGAGATAGAGCTCCTTAAATTTTGACAGCGTAACGTGTAGACCTGTGGTGGGGCTTCGTTTTTATTGCTTCACATTTTCTGCTCGGCTAGGCAATGAGGCTATAACATTTTATGCGGAGGGATTTTCTCTCCATCCCGGTTAGCTCACGGGAACGTGACGTCATCTGCTACATCATGATATTGCTTGCGCAGAGAGCAGAGAAGGGTAGTGGGGTGGAAACGGCAGAAATGAATAAAGTGGCCAGTGTTTGTAGCGAGAAAAAGGTTACAGAAACAGAGCTTGTTTTCAATTACTGCCTTAGCTTTTTATACTCCATTTACTCCTCACCTTTGATATGGTATGAAGTCATTCAGAGTAAGAGGTCAGCGATAAGAGCAATGATTCAAGTACCGGATTATATACGAGAGCAGTGGATAGATAACATTTATATAAACCAACGTAGAGAATGAAAAGGCTCGTAATTTCATACTTGCATACATTTATTCCTGTACTAATGTGGGGAAAAAACCGTACAGCAGGGCCCTGATAACTCGGACACACCATAGATTTCCGTGGGGTTTTCCATTAGGCCGGTACCTATTTTATAAACGTCCTCAAGGACGAATGTAGATACGCCACTTACACACGGCAACCTGACATTGTCATAGAGGGATGACTACCAAATACCTCGGTGGGGGCGACAGTGTATCAAGCCCTCCAGGTTGTGGCTGGAGGATATTAAGGAGTCTTACAACCCCTGCCAAAGCCTCACCGTCCAGGTGTACCTTTCGTCCTGGGTTTGGGAACCACTGCCCTGCCGAGTCCAACCCAATCCGAACAGCTCAAGCCCATTCACCTTTGACGTATTCGATCCCAAGCGACGGCATGTGGGATTTGTGGTGGAAAAAGCGTCGCAGAGGCGGGTTCTTCGGTTTCCCCCGCCATGGCATTCCACCAAAGCTCCATCTTCATTCCATGTTTCATCAGAGTCATCGCGACAGAGTCATTTGTAGCAAAAGCGGAGTTACATAGTATTAAAATCCGAACAGCTCCCTACGGGTGAGGCTCAGATGTTCGGCCCGATGTTCTAATAGTCTCAGAAGTACCATGGGTGCTTCGGGGTCCTCAGCGCTCGCAGCGCAGTAGCTGAGCGGTCGGAACCTTCCACCTACGGGAAATGTGAGGGTAATTGCTAAGAAAAGAAGGCGCTGTTAATTAAAAAATGTAATACATTAAATTACACTCCAATAGGTATAAAGGATATGCGCACCATAGCTAATAATTTAAGGTGTTGTCAAAATTTTCGGGAATAATAATTTTAAGTGAATCTTTTAGTAACAAATAAAGCATCCAATTTGGATACTAGAAGAAATAAACACAGAAGAGATCAATGAAATGCTTTGTATGGAGTATGGCATCATGTGTGTAAAGTTACACGCTGAGACGAAGGAAAGAGTTTACATTTTATATGCAGTAGAATAATGTGAAACTGGTTGGGAGAAATAAATAATTAAGCTTTTTAGAAAGTGTTGGGGTGGAGTAACGATTGGATCTGATCTGGAAAAAGTGAATACAGAGCTGGGCCATGTGGGAAGGGGCAAATAGCTTGTTAAAAGACGTACTGGAGGGAATCGTGAATGAAAGAAATGCCAGATGACAGATACTAGGTTGAGGGGTTTTGGAAAGAAAGCACAGCATTCATGTTACTGTACGGAGAGTACCTACTGTTAGGCACCTACATTCCCTCTCTTTCCCTCCACAGCCTGTTTTGTAGGAATTATTCCATTTATTCCCTTCATAAGCCAACATAGAACTGTGGAAATATGGATTACTTAATAATGCATTAATTTGTTAATGACGCTATCAAATGCCATAGTTATATCAGCGCCACCGGTTTACCGGAATGTTGACCTGCAGGAGTTATTTTCCCTGCTAGTGATTTACTGACATAGACAGTCGCTTTTAAGCACACTTAAAAACCATCGAACTGATTTGAACATGGTCGCTTGAGATTAGAAGACCAACTCCTAACCAACTGAGCCACCCAGACAGACGTGGAAATAAGGAACATCACCATTAAAATAATTATCATCGTATATGAAGGAATTTGTCAAGAAAAACTTCAACATAAATGGTGAATCCGTCATGGCTACAAACTAAAAGCTGCAGTATCCTAAGCTCAAGATTACAAAAAATTAACAGAATCTCCAGGACGCAGAGAATGAAGTGATTTCACCATTTAAGTGTGTTTGTGTATTCAGAATCATTTCAATAACATTTGAACTACGGGCAAATTTGATTATTTTCGGTGGTTAGGCATTTGTTCTTTTGTTTCTTAACACACCCCTTGCATAACGATCAGTTTAAAAGTATTATGTGAGGGATTAAAAAGTATTAAACCACACAGTTTGCCTGTTTCTTTTCTTTTTAGGGTTTATCATATCTGAGACCTTACTGGTTACTGGTGAGAAGTATCGAATGCCTAAACGTTTCTAACATGAGAAGTCGTCTTTCATTTTTCTTTTGTTTTACTCCTACCCATTGAAAAAAGTTTAATTTTAAAGTCATCACATAGCGACCTCAGTTGTAAGGCATAGGCCTACTGACCCCAAGTTCGCGGGTTCAAACCCAGCCCAAACCGAAGACCTTTAAGTACGCTTAAAAGAGATATCCCCATGTCAGAAGATTTACTGGCTTGTTAAAGAACTCCTGCGGGACAAAATTCAGATACTCTGGCGGCGCTAATGTGATCCTGGCAATTGGAGCGTCGTTAACAAACATTTCTTTGTATTCATATAGTGAGCATCTTTTAAAAGTGTTGACTACGCTTTAACGTAGTGTATTCCTTTAACTCCCTTCTACTTATAAAGAACTAACCAGTAATACCATTTTTGCTAATGTTTATTTTGATTAACATGAAGCAGATTTAAGAATAAGCTTTTGTAAGAATAATTAGTGGCAAAATAGGTAGAGAAAGGCATATGAATAGAATACATAAGATATTTTGTAAGGTAGCAGCAATGGCTTTCTGTGTTGTTTCAATTCTACAAGGCATTAAGATGAAAGCTTTCAATGCTTGCTGATGCGTAACGTAGAAGGAACTTTCCTTCTCGATAACAAACCTTTTTATTCACATTTCACTTCTTTGCTTCTGCGGAGAATACATGCACCTGCTTCGCCCAACAATTCACATTAAAGTTTCTCCCTTCGTGGAAAGTTTTAAAAGCATAAACTTGTTTTTACAACCACTTTTGTTATTCCTCCTAGTACTGCAGTGCAGATAGTTTTTAATTTGAAAAGAAGTTTCGTCATCGGAATGTGAAGGAATGAAAGTTTGTTGTGATAAACGCAGGGATGCCTTTACTTCTTAATTCACGAGTCGCTTTTCTCCTTTCTGTTTAACTTTCTCAGCTCCAAGGCTTAGTTATTATACTGTTCTGAATAATTTTGCTTTGAACTTTTGCGCTGACGTAGCAGGAAAAAGAGAATTAGACAAGTTTATTGTTTTCTGACATCGCCCTCGGATACAGCTAGTTAAACTTGCAAAGGTGATTCGGTAACCTAACGGTTATCTTACCTACCTTGTCATCTTGTTTTAATTATCAAACTTTTTTATATTTGTTTTTATAGATACATTAATATTTGAGTGTTCTGTACTGTAAAACCATTTCAAAGCTTAGACAAAACTCTCCAACAATTTTCATTCATCTGCCAATACATTTAAGACAGGTACATGAAAATGTCAGTATTCATTTTTCAATTGTTATAATTCGGGTTTAGGAATTAATGTTGGTCATTCAATATATTGTTTAAAAATATCCTGTAATTCTCAACTCATCTAAGGAAGTCAACAAACCGAAATTTAGAACAAGTATTGTACGGAATGTTACTTGTTTGAAACTCAGTGTATTTATTAGAAGGTATGGAGATATTTTAAGAACTTTTTCAATAGGCATAAGATTACGAAAGTACTATAAGTGTTACCGAGCGCGGAGCCGCAGCGACGCACACGACTCACGGTCTGGAGATCCCGGGATCGAAACCTAGCGGCCGCCCGCTCTTGCCGATGTCGTGGTTTCCCTCGGTCAACAGGCTGGGGTGGTCTCTCTTCTACATTGTCTTTTATGCCATCATTTCGATCATTGTTCACTATTTTAGGGTTGTACGACTGGGCGAGGGTGTTCGCTAGGTTGCGGCAAGCCGGTAGATATAATACGAATACATTCTAGAGGTCCCAAGTTTGATTCTCGGTTAGGGTGAGTTACTTGGATAAGGTTTTTTTCTTTTCCGGAGTTTTTACTTACATATCCTGAAGATGAATGACGGGTAACTTCAATCTCCATTACGTCGGGCTCATTTGAGTATCATTTTACAGTTTTCATTCATCGTGCGAAATTACCTACCAGGTTAAAGATTGTTAAACTAAATAAAACAACAAAAATATATAATTAGTCGCTCTATAAATGAAAAACGTGAGTTAGATGGAGTATAAAGTGCCGTGCCGACAGGTTGCCATAGTAGTTCTGTGATCAGAGCACCTGGATGGAAACCAGGAAATCCCAACTATGATATTGAATTTTTCAGTCTTACTCTTCCTCTCCAACTTCTGTTTTACTGAAGCTTAAAAGGCTGTACAAGGTTCTGTAGTGAAAATTAAAACATCTTGCTCAACTATAACCATTATAAACCTAATTGATATTCACTCTCATCAGTGTCATAAACTTCTTTTAATGGTACATCGTTACTAAGTTTGCCTTTTCTGGAAGCATGCCAGAATTTAAAATTTAGTGGCCCAGATAGTAGTGCTCAAGTCTATTAACGTCGAAGTTAAGGCGACATTTTGTTTTGAACTTCATCGCGGACCACTACCCTTTAAACCGGTGTGGCATCTAATCTTAACGAAATTAGAGTTTCATGTTATCTCGCCCTCCTATGTGTTAAAACACAAAGAAATTCCAGCAGATGTTGCTTACATAAATTCATTCTCTTTTTATGCAACGCCAGGCTTAGGTCCCTCAGAGTTAGAAAGACTCTTTTACTGCTTGGGAAAAACTCTTTTGTCTTATGAGAAATGGGAAGTACTCACTGGTAACTGGGGAAAATAGGGGCTTACAGAACTGTTTAGGTTTCTTAGGCAGTAAGCACCAATCCAGGATTATATACGTATTAAATTCAAGTTATTCATCCTGAGTATATTTGGAAAATTTCCTGTTAGGATTAATAATCTGATGTGTTCCATTCACATAGTTTTCTCTGGCTGTCCTACAAACAAACGTTTCTTAAAAAACATTATTATTTTATCTATATCATGCTAATCTAGATAAACATTAGCAGAATTGGTATTATCACTTGTTTCTTCGTAAGTATGAGGGAAATAAGAGAATACAGTAGGGTAAGGCGATAATCAAATAGTTTAAAAGCCAGTCGCAATATGAAACAATTGAAATTCGGTTCCCTTTGATTGCTAGGAGTAAACAAAGAGACAAAAAAAAAATATCTTCCCTTTTGAGAAAAGTTTAAATAGTTTAAACCTGAAACCAATAACACGGAATCTCTCGGTAACTGTTAATCAACAAAAATTTATACGACATATATTGTGTGTTCTAACAAGATCTAAATTTCTGTATAGTAATTCTTTTTTTATCTCTTACGGTTTACCAGTTATGCAAAATTAATCCAGAATGAAGGGGCTCTTCCAGAAAATGCAAGATATACATTTTTTTTGTCATAAAAAGATCTTAAGCGTATTGTATTTAATGAAAATAGTTAGGAGTCATTTTTGATAAAATAAAAAAATTCAAAACATGTTCCATGTAAAGGGTGGTTGTGGGTGGGGGTATTTTCCTGTAAATTCTGTGTCGCATCCTTGGAAGATACTAACTTATATACCAAGTTTGCTTTATGACTGACATTTCACTTTTGAGTTATTCTGTCCATAATCACACACTCACAAACGGACCTTTTTCTGAAACTGCTTTTTTGGGGGGATTCAGAGGACCCTAAAACATGTATTTCCGGTGAATCTCAGTATCGAATTTTTCAGTGGAGTACAATACTTTTCTATCCACTATATATGTATATACGTGCCAGAGAAAGTAATATAAAGAGTCGTCTCCTTAGCGCGGCGGTGGCGTTGCTGCTTACCAAGCGGGAGACATGGGTTCGACTCCCAGTACCGGCGGGTATTTCCCCCGCCGGGAGACCTGGACCGGGGTGTACTCAGCCTCGTAAAGTACCTGGGGGTGGGGGAAGGCTACTTGATGGAGGTCGTGAAGACCGCATTAACTGGCCGGGGGCGGGCGGGGTTCGAAGCGCTGACCAGGTTTCTCCGCCCAACACTGCTCTCCATTCATGACGTCCGTCATGGACCGAGATGAGGGACGCAGCGGCCGGGCTGTGCCATGGAGGAAGTACGAAGAATTAATTCTTTTCTTCACAATTTTAAATATTTAACACATCAAATATTGACGTAATTTTGCTCGAATTAAAATTATAAAACAAATAAAAGTTTTCAAGTAGGATTATGTGAATTGGTTTCATATAATTCTTGGGTTTTGTTTTTGCCTTGAGTTGTTGATTTAAACATTTAGATATTCTTAAATGTAAAATAAGGTATATTTTAATCTAATCACAAACTGTAATAAACGCTGCGAATTGGATCACGTCTGAAACGGTCAGGGAATGCGCGAAAGAGTGCACCTATCAATTTTCAGTAGGTTGTTACTGAAACACCTGCCCATAGCTTTTTTGAATGTATGCAACCTGTTAAACGGCAGATGTGTTCGTCTTCGTCTGCCGCTCTCACGCACTTAGGCGAAGCTTCACAGTCGAATAAAAGGACGTTTACGGAACGCAAGCTACTCCAGGATGAGGAGTCTTATACGATAAAACATGGAGCCTTCTGCCATAAAACTGCTTCATAAAAGTGTAAGAATTGTCAGTCTTTTGAGATACGTAGAAAATAAGTTGCTCGTGTGCCAGGTCTACTTACATTTGTCGGCACTTTGCTACAGCCACCGTCCGAACACGCGACGTCCTTCTCTCCCTTCCACTGTCTCAAAACAATGTGATAGCATTATACTTTTAACAACCACGCCCAAACCTAAGATAAACATCTATCGCTAGAACAATGTTAGAATTAGTCAAAAAGCAAATGGTTGTTCCAAATTACAAGAAAATCAATAATGTAGCCAAATAAGATGTATGCTACTATCCAAAATGAATGCTGCATAGTGAGGTAATACAAAATAAACTAAAACTTCTAATCTGGCGTATACTACGCTTCGTAAGTTTGATAGTTCGTGGACAAAAGCTTAAGAGCACACAAGGTGAACGAGTGCAAAACTTTCTAATTTTGTTTATTTGTGCTTAATAATACACACATAATGTAGTTTCATAACCTGTATTTGGTATATAAAGCTGTTAATGATTAAAAATAATTTTACACAAATGTATAAATGTGTTTGTGTACAAACCCAGATAGTTCTTTAGAACTTCGACGTTTTTTCTCGCTTTCATTTTTTTCTAAATTCTTACCGTTCAAAATGCTCCACGCGATGCACTTGAAACTAACTTAATTCGGGGGATGTAAATTTGTATAGCGTTTTTTTACTAAAACATTTTATGTTCTTAATAATTATTGAGTTATAAATTGAAATCTGTTGAGGGAGAGCCCTAAAAATAATTTCAAATTCATGAGGATTGCAGTATTACTCTATCAACTGTCCAATTTCCTTCAAATGTTTTAGAGAAACACCGAAGTGTAAGTATAAACATTTTGGGAGAGATTTTTCTGCATCTAGTTTCATTGGAGGAATATTAATTGGATATTTAATACACTAAAATTAGTGAAAATTATTTTCACTTCAACTTATAACTTTTGTTTACAAAACACTAAAACCTCATAAAAATCATGTTCAGTATTATTTTCTTGAAACATTCTTCTAGATTAAAAATTAATATGTGTATTAGTAACGTTTAGTTTATTTATTGTACAAGTTACTGTTCTTCAAACGTTTTCTTTTGTAGCCTTGAAATACTATCCCGCTCGATTACAAACCAAGTTTCCTAAAACTTTCCACAACAAAACCTAATGTATCATTCGCTCAAAGAAAAAAAAAATTAGAGAAAACTGGAGTACAGGAGCGAGTAAATCTGCTGCTCAAACAATAACTGCGAATAACGTATATTTTTGTAAAAAGGGTGGTGTATTCAGGGTGCATGGACATGGAAACCTAGGGGTGGCTCAATCCGGTATAGGTAGAGAAAAACATTTCCTACTCTGCTTTATTTCGGACGAACTCTAAACTGCTTGAATGTGGTGGATACTGTTTGGCTTCTGACTTGCCTTTGCACGGCCTGAATTAGGCTTTCCTAACAAACTTGTAGGTCACTTCTCATTTAACAGGTTTCGAGTATGCTCATTGAATTGCACACGTCTAATCTTTTTAACTTATAATTGATTTAGAGATGATTAAATGATAAGTTGTAACAGGAAATTGTAGGTTAGAAGTCCTATATTAAATTATCTACATTATACTATACAAATTCAAAAGCTGTCTTTTATTCATTTTGTATATGGTTGTTTTAAAAATCTGAATATATCTCTCTTTATTGCAATTTTAGCAAACATGTATTAGTATTAATTATAGGGCCTTCCCCAGTAGTGTCTATACTGAGGTAACCTCCTCAGAACCTCCTACATGCAGTTATTCATTTGCCATATTCGTTGTTTTATATACCGGAACGATATAAAATAAAATACTATGTTTACATGGTAACTATCCGACGTGTTCCATTCAAATTACTTTCTTCTCCCATTATGTCAACAAAATTCTTACAATATATTCTTTCATCGACGTTATGCTAATCAGATAAATACTAGCAAAAAGTTTCTTATTAGTTGCTTACTTCTGAGCGCAATGGAAATAAAGGAATACACTAGGCTAAAGTGATACTGAAACGCTTAAAAATTGCCCGATATGTGAACAATTGATATTCGGTTTGTATGGCATGAGTAAAAAAAAAATTATGAAACAAAGGAAGACTTCCCATCTGAGAAAAGTTTATAATAGTATTGTAATTGTATAAAATAGTTTATAATTGAAGCTAGTAACAAGAAATTCTGGTAAACTCTTATCTGTATAAAAATGTATAAGATACTGAGTGTGTGTTTTAGCCAGATCTACATTTTTCATGTGACTATTTAGTGTTTATCTCTTACGGTTTAACAGTTATTCAAAATTAATACAGAATGAAGACATTTTCAGAGACTATTCCCAGAAAATTCAAGATATACATTTTGTTATGTAAATATCTTTAGTATACGATATTTTAATCAAAATCGTTAAAACCATTTTGAGAAATCCAAAATTTAAAAAATTGTTCCCTGTAGGGTTTGTGGTGGGGAAATTTAAAAATTTTCGTGTCGCAGCTTTATAAAATACTAAACTTAACTTACAAGTTTGTAGTTAACAGCATTTTTGATTTTGAACTAGGCTTCCCATTCACTCACACACACAATTTTTTTTTTTTAATTCAGGGGATCTTTAAACATATAATACCGATGAAACCTTGTTAACCAATTTTGGGTGGAGTTCAATACCTTCTCTACCTACCATGTGCAGAGAAAGTAAAAATGAATCTTGGTGGTAGGAGGAAGGTTTATTGCTGTACTTTACTATTGATTACTTGCTCTATACGTATTATTTTCAATGAGTATAGAGAAGGTTCTGTATTGCTGCTAAAAGCTCGATACCGAGATTTCACCGGAAATGCCTATTTTGGGACCCCCTGTATCCAAAAAAAGCATTTTGAGTAAAATGTCCAGGTGTATGTCTGTGGGCAGCATAGCTCAAAAACGAAAAGTCCATTAAATAACAAACTTGATATTTAAGTTTAGTACCTTCCAAGAATACGACACGAAGAGTTTCCGAGAAAATATCCCCCACCCCGTCTACCATTTACTTGGAAAAAAATTATAATATATTGGTTTTCTCAAAAATTGCTCTAATGATTTTGATTAAAATCTCTTATATTTAGGATATTTACATGACAAATAAAATGTATATATTTCTGGGAATTCCTCTACAGTCCTCTTTATTTTGGAGGAAGTTTTCTTAATTATGCATAACTGGTAAACCGTTAAGCAAAAACTTACTACATAAAATGTAGATCTCCTTAAAACAACAATTTATGTCTATACATTTTTTCGTTCAGTTGACCGTTTTAAAGACGTTCTTCGTTATTGTTTTTAGTTTTAAAATACTTGAAACTTTTCTCAAAGGGAACTTATGAACTCCTAGCCATGCCCCCCAAAAAAAAAAAAAAAAGAAGGAATTCTACCCATTGAAACCACAATTTTAACACATTTTGCTGTCGGTTTACCCTGGTGTATTCCTTTATTTTTCTTCTAAGTATTAAGATCATTTCTGCTAATATTTGTATCTATTAGCATGAAGTAGATAGAAGAATAAGTTTATTAAAAATAATTTGTTACAGAGATATAGAGAAAGAAATGTGAATGGAACACATCAGATTTTTTTTTATTTTAAGATTGTCATGTTTCAACTGAAGGTAGAGCACGTCTCAGGTAGTACCATATGCCAATACACGGTACCTGAAGTTTATTTTCTATATGGTATTTAATTATACATGATGTACCTGTGAGGCTGTCGCATATTCCGGGGCGCCCTCGCTACATCAAAATAGTAATAAAATTTCATATGAATATATGCCTGAAAATGGTTTGCTAGAGAGTTATTAAAGGATTTGTCCCGTGGTACAAATTACTTGAATTAAAATGTTGTCCGCTGATTTTTGATTGCTTTTTGTTAGGTTGTTTTTTTTTTAGAATACATAATTCATAATTAATTGAATTAAATTGCTGTCCCTGATTGTTTGATTGTTTCTGTTTGTTTTCGTTGCAGCGCACGGGTGATAGAAAATAATGTATTCTCTCACTGAACAGCACTATATGCATTACATGTTCAGTGTTGCATGGCTAAGAAACACGACCGTGGGAGCTTTATTAAGAAACGTACCTTGAAAAGTTATGTATCTCGTGAATTCTCAGCAAAGGCCCATTTGAAAAGTGTGTTTAGGATTTTAAGAGTCAAAAGTGTTCCACATTATGTGGCCACAAGCCATCAGATAGCATAGGACACATTGTTGTAAGGGAAGGCGTTAGTTACATGTTTATCTGGAGAATCTTGCATACAAATAGCAGTACTTGTATCGTCTTCAGAGGGTTAAAGGATTAAAAGTGGCAACTTTGAGTTAAGAAAGACTTTCTGCCATTGTATGTTATACAATTTTCTATGATCATGAATTGTATAGCATGCGCCTTATTCATTGATGAGTGAGTTTATTTCAATGTTCATAAAACTCATAGCTCATGAAGTACGACAGTACAAACATCAATAGGTTCTGCCTCCATGTTTTGTGTGGACTCATTTACCTTGTTAGTCTTCATTTCTTTCCTCAGTGCCTGAATGCAGAGACATATCTACAGTTTCTCAGAAGTTTGTTGCATAGTTATTTGATCGTCGGCCAAAGAATTTTTCACATTTCCAGCTCTTTTGAGTCGAATAGTACGAAATTTCATGAGTGAAATCGTTGGATTCATTTCATGGGTGTTCATTCTCCAGATTGAAAACAATATATTTCTTTATCTGGGGACTTTTAAAAGTCCCTGGATCATGCGACTCCTATACTCTGTGAGAGAACATTCCTCGCTGGTTTTCACAAAGCTACAGGAATTTGCAATAAAGTACAGCATAGGAAAGCAATGCAGAATTGTGTATGCCGAAGTAGAAGGAAGCCACTTCGAATAATTTTTTTACCCTTCAAGTTTGCCTTGTAACTCAGCAATAAATGCCTCTCAGACACATATTTTCACGGATTAGTTTAATGTTTTGATGTTGAAAGGGCCTTGCCAAACATTTGCCACCAATAAAGATTCCTCTTTAATATACAGGTATAGTTCTAACGTTTAACATATAATGCAGTACTGTGTGAACATATCTCTGAAAACTGAAAATTCTGTGACAAAATAGTCAAAGTTCATAAAATTGTCGCTGGCGCAAAACCTACACTGGTTGCATACTGACTTGAGAGAGCTCAGTGTTAAGTATCGGCCACGAAATAAAACTTTACCTATTTCTATATTCTAATGATCTATCGTATGATATATTATATTCCCAACTATCCCAAAGTGTGTAAAACGAAATAAATTGTTCGACTTGGCTGACTTTTTTACTTTCTCTACACGTACTATGTATATACTGTATAGAGAAGGTATTGTATTACACCCAAAAATTCGATACCGAGATTTTCAGGAAATACATGTTTTCGGTGCCCCTGAATCCAAAAGAAGCATTTTTGCAAAAAGGTCCGCGCGTGTGTGTGCGTGTGTGTGTGTGTGTGTGTGTGTGTGTCTGTGTCTGTGGACAGCATAGCTCAAAAACGAAAAGACCGTTAAATACCAAACTTGGTATTTAAGTTTGGTATCTTCTAAGGGTGCGACACGAAGATTTTCAAGAAAACTCCCCCACCCCCAACTACCCTTTATATGGAACTTTTTTCGAAAATTTTGATTTTCTCAAAAATATCTCTAACGAATTTAATTAATTTTATCGTATATAAAAGATATTTACCTGACAAATAGTATGTATCTTGAATTTTCTGAGAACAGCCTCTGAAGACTATTTTATTCTGGATCAATTTTACGAAATTTTGCATAACTGCAGTAGCGTAAGAAATGGACAAAAACTTACCGCACAAAAAATGTAGAGCACATTAAAGCACACATTTTATATTATATAAATGTTTTTCGAGAAGTTGATTGTTTTTTAGATATTCCTTATTTTTGATTTTAGCTTTGAAAAACTTGTACTTTTCTTATACAGGGATTCTTATACAGGGATTTCTTATACTTCAGTCACATAGCAACCAGCTTTTGACTATCACTTTAACCTATGATACTCCAATATTTCGCTTCTACTTACAAGAAAGCAAGTAATAAGGCTATTTCTGCTAATTTTTCTCGATTAGCATGAAGTAAGTAGAAGAATATGCTTATGAACAATAATTTGTTACGAGAAGTAGAGAATGCAATCATGTGAGACGTCATGTGAATGCAACGCATCAGATTTTTTCCACCTAACCTATTTCTAACAAAGGAATGTCAGAGCTCCAAATTGGGGCATTTAAGGCAGATTCTTGGGTAAAAATCACGGTATAATACGGTCCATAAACATTTTCGAAGAAGAGAGAACCGCTTTTGCAGACTCACAAGAGTGATTTACAGATGGCTGTGTCAACATTGAAACTTCTTCATCAATGTTTATGGAACGTTTGAAACTCTTCTCTTCGTATCAAGCAAATCCTTTTGGTCAACTCGATATAGTCCCACCACTGAAATGCACATCAGCCAAAGGAATTCTCTGTTATAAAGGTTGGATTTATAGAATAGAAAGTACCCTAGGTATGCAATTTACACAACTTTTAAATGTCGTGATGCTTATTTTTATTGGTATGAAATTAAGTTTCCTTAATAATAAGGGTCATCCTCCATGGTGTAATGGTTACCATGCTAACTTCATATACCGAAACCCGACGGAGGACGATGGACTTTTTCGGGTATAAAAATCCTTAGCATGGCTTTCTTCGGAAGGGAAGTAAAGCCGTTGGTCCCGTGTCGTATATTTACGGCACGTAAAAGAACCTCATGCCTAATAGAGAGGCCTCTGAGCAAAATTAAGCGGTCTTTCACGCCAAGTATAGAATGGGACGCTGAGAACCACAGTAGTTAAAGAGCGTCCATAAATAAATCGCCATTTTTTTTAATTATAGATATAAGGAATTATATCGACTTAAGAGTATATGCAACGGATGGTCGTTAGTACGGAATACCTCCAGTAGGTGTATACGTGGATTACCCTTTGAACTTTGATTTACATATCGTGTAAATGTTTCTTTTTATGCGAATATACGTTTCTATACAGCCAGCAGTTCCAGTTGGTAAAGTGTGTTGATACATAGAGCCATTATCATCGCTGGGATCGGAGAAGCAAAATCAGAAGTGACAGTTTTCCATGAATAACTTTATTACGTCATATTACTTTCGTGTCGGCTGCCATTTTATCATCCATAGATTAGGTTACAAAGGAGAAAAATCGATGACCTTAAATGCCATGCAGGTAGTTGATTTCCGTCATAAAATGATGGGAAAGCTTAGAGGCCTTGTGTGACAAGAATCGAAATTTGATTTAGGAGCCAAGGTTATAGATAGGCATTTACTTTCAGTTGGTGTGATGTAAGAGTTTTTTCCTTAGACCAACAATATAAAGGTTTGCTTCCATTCTGCAGCACGGCTAGAATGCTAGGTGGTGTGCTGTCATCGAACAAGTGTTGGTTGTCACGTTGCAGCATTAATGACTTCGAATACAAGGTGAGTGAGTGTGGGTGAGTGGTGTATACCAGAACTCTAACATGTGGGATTTGTGGTGGAAAAAGCGGCGTCGGGCGGGTTTTCTCCGCGTTCTCCGGTTTCCCCCACCATCGCATTCCACTGGTGCTCCATCTTAATTCCATGTATCATCAGTGTCATCGCTTGCGGTGTTACAAGTAGTAAAAGCGGGCGTTAAACACTATCCAAAAAAAAAAAACAAAAAAAAAACTCGAATGGTGCCTCGCTCTTTGTCTACTCCTTTTGGTATACCGAACGAGTATGCGATTGATTTACTGTTCGAACGCCCGGTTTGACAAGGCTCGGTTTCTTTACTTCAGCGGCACTGTTGCCGCACGGTATCTTATGCACAGTCTGACTTCGCGTTGTATTATGGTATATAATCAAGCGGTACAAGTGAAAATGTTATTTTAGAATTAAATGAAGAGTTATATTATATGACATAAAATTGCAAGAAATATGAATGGAAAGAGCTTCGGTGCTATTATTGATGATAATAAAAATATAATAATAATGCTAATAATACTACTAATAATAATGCCTTATTAATATTAAGATATGTAGAAGTGCCTTCATTTACTTTTAAAAAACATTCTTTGCTTTTACCTTTATATTATTTCAGATTTCGTAACATTTATTTAGAACGTTAAGGTGTTTTCCAGATTTGTTTTGTTTTCGTTGTTACTGAGTCTGTTCTTAGGTTTGCTAATATCTCTCTACAACAAAATACAATATTTTATTGAACTAACTTTAATTTTTGTTAAAGGCAAGTAGTAGCATAGTTTATTTATTACATTGCACAATTAATGACAGCACTGAATATGAATTAATATTTAAGTATTGTATTATATATCCTCTATAGTGTGTATAACACTAATGCTTTATATATGTGGTTTTTCCTATGACATAAACTGTGAATAAATTGTACAAAAACTTGTTTGAGATTTATTTTTAAACATCCTTTAATACATGTTTTGGTTAGGCGTAATGACAGAATAGAACGTGATGAATTGCAATATGGATAACATAAAGTAGTAAAAGAAATTTTGAATCTATAATAAATTGCAAAGTCAAAAACCTATAGCCCTGCGTATGACAATGCCTTTCATTTGCCTTTAACGCACTGAAACAATGCGCCTGACAACAACACATGTGTAAACTCATGAACGTGCTAATATTGGAACGAGTACACGCCATTTCCAATGAGAAGAAATGAAACAGTACTTCGATCAAGATGGCTCTAAGAAATGCGTGCGTCTGATTATGAAAGGAATGGTAAAAATCATGCCCATTGATGGCTGTAGTCGCAGTACACTGGGTCCTCCTCCTGAAGCATCAAGCTATGGCGTGTTTTTCGCTCAACTTTGGACTAAAATTTGTTTCGGCTAGGTCAGGCATGTCCAGATTAAAAAAACAGAAAGAAAGATGTAATGACCATTTCACTCCGTGTGAACCATTGAGACCTGCTTCTATGCGACGTAATAGAATGTTTGTTAATGTAAGGCTTTCCTCATTATGTGGTGTTGTCTCTTTTTTTTTAACTGCGGTGATGTGCTTTACTTTGGTCGAGTTCTTCAATATCTGCTACTGAGGATGATGTACAGGGCCTCAATTGATGAATCAAATGATCGTCACATAGTTTGCGACGATGCTGGATTTTAATATGAGATTATTTTAAAGAAGCTTCGCTGGCAAATGTATGTGGAGTCAAATATTATCATTAAATGTGGTGCAAATACACACACCAATTTAGAAAATGAATCCTCAAACATTGGTTTAAATATGTCATCAGCTCGTTTTTTTAAACATGTTCTGCTTGTACAATGTTGTAGAGCAAATAATTGTATTTTTAGTTTGTACGGAGTCTCTGAAAATGTTTTGAAAATGATACTTCCCTCGTTTCCAAAGGCACTCTGTGTTTGCTTAAAAACAATACATTCGCTACTGAGTACTGTGCATATATATATGCAACTCACCACCTTGAATTGAGTCGAGGGAAACTAGTTCGTCACAAGATTTACCTTCAGATATGCCTGCCCTAGCTAGTCTCCTGCGTTGAAGTCAAGTACAAGCAGACTTCCTTAGGAACACCAGGTAATGTTACGGGACGGGAAACGTAGAATCGTTTCTATTAAAACATTCCCTTCATGGATCATTGCTGGGCAGTAGGCTGAGCATTAAAGCTGAGCATTTAAGGATTACATATTAATTCACGCTAATTGAAATATACGCCCTTACCTTCGTTTGACAATTTATCCTTACATTAGTCTTATGCTATACTTGTGCGTTTCTTTGCACCATTTAGATATTAAAAACTTGAATAAATGACTAATTAAAACGCTCTGGACAATATAAATTAACTAACAAAACACTAAGCAAAAGCACAGTTGGACCACTACAAGTACCAGCGTTTATAATGATGTTTTTTGTGAATGTAACTGTCCGACTCACGCTGCCATATTGAGCTGCCTCGTTATTTGTAGAAAAATATCTGTTAGGAAGAAATAATAGCAGTTTACATAATGTCAATATATCCTTGTTTATTCTTAGTAACCAACACGCCAAAACTACTAAGAAAACAAAAGAAAAGTCAACAACTTAAAAATTAAAGGAGAAGAGGACGGAGAATTGGCTAGTTTGAAGTTGTTGATATTACCCCTATTATGATTTTGTGTATGTCGGCATTTTGTTTCTCCAAGCACAAAACATCTCAAACTTCTCATTGAGAAAATAACTTCTATAATATCAACTACAAATTATAATACGTGAATGTTGAACATTTGAATTTGGTCGGAATGTGTTAATGTACTCGACTCATTTATTACCTTATATTATCAATGTTTGAGTACCATAGATTTTTTGTAGTCAATACGATTATATCAACTACTTTTGTGTTATTCATCAGGATGGGCGAAAAGTTACTACTCACTGGAGCAAATAATAAATCAACTATTGATAGTCCTACCAGTGTAAAGTTTTACCAGCTCTTTACAAGTTCGTGAATGAGTTATGTTTGTTAGTACTATAGGAGGTGGACAGTTACAGCCAAGGTCAAGCTGCACATTCTACCAGTCCGGAGAGCGACAGAGCATTTTTATGCAGAAATCGAGAACAATCGACCACATGTGATAATTTGGACAGGAGTGACCGGTAAACATGTTCGGCCCATATTTTTTGATGGGTCTGTAAATCAAGAAACTTATCTGAGGATGCTGAACGGGTGGTTGTTCCCACAGGTGAGAGCTTGATGGAAACCGCTACCTTTCAGCAGGACGGTGCTACACCGCATTTTGCATTATCGGTTCGAAGGTGCCTTAACCAAGTTTTTCCAAACGCTGGAATGTCGAGGATCAGTTAATGCTCCTGCCCCATTGCCCTGGCCTACAAGAAGCCCTGACCTCACCACACCGGACAATGCACTCTGGGACATTATTAAAGAAGAGGTGCGGAAACATTGATACATCACCAATGACGACCTGAAGGAAGCAGTTCTTGTTACCCTTACAACAGTCACACCAGATGAGGATGAATAAACGAACTTGGCGTCGAATCCAAATGTTTTGGAACCCTAATTCTGTAAGCATTGTGAAATGTGTTTTGCGCTGTTTGATGCTGGTGTATATTGTTATTGTTCCATCATGCAATAATGTTTTTGTGCCTTTGTGCAAGATAATAGCTGTTGTAATTGTTTAAATAACTGTGTTATTACTCCACATGTCAGACATTAGATCAAGAATAATAGTCCGCCTGTGTTGTGTGGTGGGAGCGTGTCTGCCTCACATTCAACAGGTCGGGACTTCGAATCTCGCTTACGGTGAGCTACACGGATAAGGCTTTTTCGGGGTTTTCCCTTATCCTAAGAAGACGAATGTCGATTGACTTTAAGCTCCATTGACCTCGAGATCATTTGAGTAACATTTCACCTATTTTATTCATCGTCAGTTGTGATCAATCAGGTTAAAGTATGTTAAGCTACAGAAAGAGAGAGAGAACAATATATGTACTCGCTGCTACGTTGTTATTTTGTGTGGTGGTGTAAGCTTAAGTAATCATATAATATTCTCATATTTGCAATATTAAATCCATTAAAAATCGTTGAGAAAGATATAGATGATCTTATGGGCTTCTGTAGACTTTACAATTAAATATTTCACCGCCGGTAAATAAGGTGGATTTGAATTCTAAGCAGCACAGTTGATTTTGCCTTGTGACAGAATTATTTGTGATAATTTTGGTGACATGTAATCATCAATAGCTTCATGGTTTGTTTAACAAATAGATATCTGTGATTGTTCAGATATTATATTCGAAATCGGTTCAACGGTCAATTGACATATATACACACACTGACTCTTATATTATTAATATTCCTGCTGTCAATATAAATATATTTGAAACTCTCAACGCATATGTTTTAGAAAAACAATGGGTATCGTTAGCTCATAAAGTTATTTAACTATAATGGAAGAAGGCCACGATTTCTGTCTTGATTAATTATATCAATGGCAAATCGCTTTGATTTGCCTTCCATGGATCATTGCTGTCAATCCGTTCAGATTATTGCCTTTCTTGTTTATTCGCATAACAATGTTATTTTCATAATACATGTGGCCTTTAGAGCAAAGCGTTTGGGAAAAGCTTGATAAAGCTCTCCTTATTGTATTTTTGTTTTATAATTAAGCTCAAATTTAAAATGGTGTTCAATTATTTAAAGAGCCCTATGAGCAGTTTATGTTTAAAGCCGCAACATGTTACCAAGTGTCTTCTTGTTCTAAGAGAGTTCCAGACAAACGCACAAACAGATATTTCAATGCCCGTGGTGTCATGGTTACCATGCTAGCTTCATATACCCAAGGTCGCGGGTTCAAACCCGGCGGAGGACGATGGATTTTTTCGGGTGTAAAAATCCTTAGCATAGCTTCCTTCGTAAGGGAAGTAAAGCCGCTGGTCCCATGTCGTAGATTTACGGCACGTAAAAGAACCTAAAGCCTGATAAGAGGGGCCTCTGAGCAAAATTCAGCGGCCTTTCACGCCCAGTATAGAATGAGACGCTGAGAACCACAGCATGAAAGAGCGTCCATAAATAACACGCCATTTCCATTTTTTCAATGTTTTTAAAAAATGCTAACTTATTTATTTGTATATCTTAGTTATAGGGAGAACGCGGGAATATAATTCCTAAGGTTAAAATTTAAAGGCAAAATATAAGCTCCAAACGGGATCATAACACAGAACGGCAAGCTTAAATGTGAAATAAACTAGCAAAAGTTATAAATAGATAAATAAAATAAATCGAAGAATCATTTGCAAATTTTCATTGTCTAAACAATTAGAAGGTTATGAAATTTATTTCATCTTAATATAGAAGGCAGTTAAAATTGCTTCTCAAATAATTCCCTATCACTTTAAAGTATCTACGTTCTGTACGCAGAACATAGTTATCTTAAATGTGCAATATTTTTACTTTTCCCGCTGCTTAACAAAAGGAAGTGTTGCATTTCAATGGAAAACACCATATTGACATTTCAAATTAGACACTTTGAGATCCCTCAATTCCATCCATTAAAGTTCTGTGAATGTTTTGTGTATGTATGTAAAAAGAACATATTTTAAATATGTGACACGAAGATTTTCGATTTTCTTAAAAGCTTTAACGATTTTGACTAAAATATCATGCATTAAAGGAATTTACAGGAAAAATAAAATGTAAATATTGATTTTTCTGAGAATAGTGTTTTGTTAATTTAAGTTAATGGTTTACCTAATTTAGAAAGAGCTTTTATAAATCGTTTAAGCAAGTGATAGACGAAAAATGCGGATTTCTTTAAAACACAATTTATAAAAAATAAATTTCCTAGCCTTATATATTTAAAAGGTACCGGATATTTTATTAATGGTTTGTATAGTAGGATAAGAATAATGTGGCATTCTTATAGTGGTTTCCACGTTTAGCTTATTCTCGCGATTGCTTAGAAAGACGCTGACTTTTTAAGGCTTGTATAAAGCATCCAGTTCTTAAATGCTTATTTATCGCTATTGCCTTTGTTTAGATAACGAGATGTGTAATGTGTGTTTATTTTTCATATATTTAATTTCAGTTAAGCTAAACCTAAATTTTAGTAAGAATAGTTTGCACATTCGCTAAAACTATAAAGTGTAGAGAAAGTTATGTGAATGTAAAACATCAGTTTTGTCATTATTTTACTGCATAATAGTGAGTAACTACTTGAAAATTGGCACTTAATTTATATGTGAGCATGAGCTTTAAACCGTTGCCAATATGCTCCATCATTACATAAACATTTTACAGAAATACTGTGCAGATCTCACGGAATGTACATGTTTCTACAGGATCATCTGTTATCTACCACCAGTTTGTTTTGCATTTGGAACACATATCTGATAGCGCAGTAGATCTTGTTTCCCTCTGCCGAAATTGTGTAGAGTTTTCAATTCAATCTCAGTGTTTGTTTATAGCATTTTGGGGATCGAGCACAAAGATCTGAAATACGATTTATTCATACGCCTTTGAAACCCCAGCAGTGGTTTATAAATCATTCCTACGGAAGAGAGTGCTGTAGGGTCATTCTTCGTATATTCCTAAGGCAATAGGGAATACTTCTTCCTTTTATTTGGTCGAAGATGCTAGTGAGTGATTATTGATTGATTCGTACCAAATGTACCTTTTGTTCTTCTAAGTAATATATTATTTACTACCAAATTGTGAAATATGGTTTTGTAAAAGTATTGAATGAGTTCAATGCCTAATATTTGATGTCTCTCCAGCATCGGTCAAGTTTTATTTTTTGAAGGTTCTCTTTTGAGATCATTTACCAACGACTGCAAAAACTATATATTTTATTTACCACGTTCCTGCATAACAGTTTGTTATATCCATAATCATTGGATATTGGCAGGGATTTCCATACCGTTTATGCTTCTTAAAACGGTTAAAACGCTTTTATTTTGTATATACAGTTTTAAATCATGCACAAGCTCTTATGTCGTTGAACTGTAGCCTTTCTCGAAACCTTTAGAATGAAAAATACATATTTCGTTAAGAAAACAGCGTTAGACATTAAATAACTTTGATTTTGAAAATATAGCTCTTTTAGTCTATAGAATGCAAATAATAGTGATAATAACGAAAGTTAAAAGTAATTTTATTCGTTGTGTGAAATATGATTCGATTTGTTGTACTAAAAACGGCAAACAACATTTTTAGTAATTATTAAAATACTTTCTTTTAGAACTTCTCAGAAAAAATAATAAATTTACTGGACAACGATAAGTAATTAGCCCAATATTTAGCTACTAAATATTTCATTAATCTTTCAAACATTTTATAAAGGGATCCATGTTCAACGAAGCTTCAAGAGTGTTTGACATTAAAATATGGCAGCTGTGCCCTGGGATTTCAATCCGTATCATTAAATATGGGACAAGATGTGAGATTCGAGAATGATGAGACAGAATTCCATTTTAGGAATATAGTACATCGGTTTCGGTGTTCGCTGCATAGTCAGGTCACTTGGCTTGATTTCTTCTGGCCACGTGAAATCAGTACTTCTTAAAACTTATGTTGACTCTAATGATCTTATAGCACGAATAATCTATGCAGTAGCTGAACTTTAGGAATGCGTAAAGGCTTTAAAAAATATGGCAGAAACTGGGTGGGATTAAATTGGCGGGGTTCAGTCACTGCAGCAGAGCACCACAGATAGGTCCTAGAAGACTTTTGTGACTCAGAGAGGGAGAATTAAGGGAGTAGACTCGTACGATAGGACCCTGAAGACGTAGAATCCAGGGTCCTAACGGTTCTAGATTGAAAGCCACTGATGCACCCGGACCGATTCCACAAATAATTACAAGACTTTTATTCTTATTAATTTTAACAATTGGCCTCTACCATGAATGAAATCCATAATACACAACTAAACAATAAGAAACTAAACCTAAACCATCTCATCTTAATAAAATTGGCACGAGGCACGAGCCTCAGGAAGATCCTGAAAGTGTAGTATCGCCATCTACAGTGCGCAAGCAACGCCCAGCCGGAATCTGCAAACCCGTCGCCTGATCTACACCCTGAAACTTATAGCAAGGAAATGATGGAAACAGAAAATAATGGACAGGAAATTCGGGGGATGTAACCTTCCCAGCATTTCCTTTGGTAAGAAAGTCTATGTCAATCGAAACCGCCACCTTCCGAGCGCGAGTCACACACGCTGCTACCACACAACGCGCTATATAACTTATTAGGCATGACAAAGCATGTTACGTCGATGCAATTGTGACGGTTTTTTCAGCAACAATATTCGAGGACGGCATGATATGGAAGTTTCATTCCTCAAAACAAATATTTGAATCACCTGTGTAGAAAGCATTAATATAACATGAATGTGAATAATCCTGAACATATTAATCTTTACATGATATGATATTTTTCTGCCTACGAATGATTTTTAGCTGTTTTCTCTCAGACTTACTTACTTTGCCCAACATTTTTACTGAACTTGCTGTCTATTTGTCGTGTGTGCTTTTTCAGACGTTTCTCCTGATGCTTCATATGATCTATTTCTTTCTAAGCTTTTATACGGCTAGCTGAGGAGATATACTTATGTTTCTTCACTTGTAGTCGCCACAATGCGAGCTACACAAAATGTCCTTTACACGGATTCGTGGAGTGTCACAGTTAATCAAAAACGCGTCGCGCGATACTGAAATGTAAAATCAAACTTTGTTTTTTGAATTCCGAACACAGGCTGTTCAATTAAACTCATGTGAATTAAAATGCTCGCGCGTACTCAACCACAGCTCTTGGAGCCCGGCTGGAAGAGGAGCCAATACGTCACAGGACGATTCTGCCACACAATACTTGCGTCCTACCACTCCATGTCCAACAGTTACTCAGCCGTGGCGATAGCTTGCCCTCAGTGCTGCACTGTATTGCTTGTTTCAGATTAGTTACCGCACTTTTGGCGCGCATCCAGCTGTTTGTTTGGCGTTGTAGTACTTTTCCTCGTTATTTCTAACGCACTTCTCAAAATATGTATGGTTCCTTACGCATTTACTATTTGATTTTCATTGCTTTCTCCATTACAATTCTTCTCCTTTCTCTGCATGCAATATTACATTGTAGTTGTTATGATAATGAATAAACTTAATCCTATTTCCTGATGGTTCTAATCCAAAATATATTTAATCTAGTAAAAAGTAAGAATCCTTTAAAAGCTGTCATAATGCAATTGACATTAAAATTCATTTAAGTTTGTACGGCCAAGAGTGAAAGAAAAGAAATAAAAACGACGACTTCCTTTTTGAGAAAATTATAAGTATTTTAAAATTAAAACCAATAAAAAGGAATCTCTAGGAAATAGTTCGCTTCACAATAAAAATGCATAGGGCGTAAATTGTGTCTTTTATTTGTGTGGAGTAAATTTTGTCCCTCTCACTCTCTCTCTCTCTCTCTATCTCTCTCTCTCTCTCACGCTTAACAAGTTATGCAAAAGTCATCCTGAATATACAGGACTTCAGCGGCTATTCCTCGGAAAGTTAAGAGAAAGTTTTATTTCCACGTAAATTTATTTCATATCCAGTATATAAGTCAAATTCATTAGAACTATTTTTAAAAAATAAAAAACAATATATCGAAAATTGTTTTATGAAAAGGTAGTTTGTATCCTTGAATCATTGGAAAACGGCTGAGGTTAAATATTAGATTTTGTATTTTCGTGATTTTAACTATTTTTGAGTTGTGTTGTTCAAATACATAGACATTGACAAACTAACTCACACATTTTTCTACAAAATGTTTTTTTTTTTTGTATTCAGAGGACTCTAAAACTGAATTTTCGGTGAAATATAAATGCAATATCTTTTCTACGTATTCAATATGTACGATGCAGAGAATGCAAAGAGACGGTGAAAATGGATTGCTTTGTTTCTTATTTCAAGAATTATGTCAGTTTCTATATACTTTATTGGATGAACTAGAGAAAGTGCATTGTTTAGTGTGTGGTTTACGTGACTGCTCCATTCTAAATCGGAAACCTTATGAATATACACAATTCTGCTGAGTAATGATATTGCCCATAACCATAATGGGTGCCCTGTGGTTTATTTTACACAGTCTGTATTTCTGTCCTTCCGTCATAGTTGCAAATTTAGTGGTTTAAGTTTCCTCATAAATGTTTGGGTCACAGACTGTCTAGGCCGCTATTAACCAATTAACAGTGTCAGTCATAGACCGAGGTTTGGTGAAAGAGGATTTATAGTGTCCATACAGTAACGAAGGGTTGATTTAAATATTAATACTAGGGTCGGCTGATAAGTCCCAGACCTCTCAATGAAAACAGCATTTAAAAATGTATCTTCCTATATTTCTCAACATAATCCCCAGAAAGGCTAATACATTTGTTATATTATGTTCAAATTTAATCAAACCATCTCTGTAGTGCGATTTATCAAGGTCCTCAAAATAGCTGTTTATGGCATCGATGACCAACTCGATGCTGTGAAATCTTCGACCTCCAAGAATTTTTTGAGGTTCGGCAACATGTGGTAGCCACTGGGTGCTAGATCTGACGAATAGCGTAGATGTTCAAGCAATTCGAACTTTAACTCGCACATTTTTTCCACTGCAATAACTGAACGATGGGCCGGATCATTGTGATGATACAATATTTTCTTCTTTTTTTTTCCAAATGAGGTCTCTTTCTTTTCACCTTGTCACTCAAACGTAGCAGTAAGCTTGCCTAGTATTCACCATTAATACTTATATCCCTTTCCAAGTAATCAATAAAAATAATTCCATGTGCATTCCAGAAAGCACTCGCCATAATCTTGTTACCTCACAAAATTGAATTTGCAATCCACTGTGATTTACTTTCTGTAGTGTAGTAATGTATCCAAGTTTCATCCATAATAATAAGCCGTCTCAAAAATTCACGGTAGAGCTCCACATTGTTAACAGAAACAGCTTTTCTTTGTAACTTTTGATCAGGTGTCAACAAACGTGCCACCCATCTTGCATAGACTTTGTGAAAGCCCAAAATATTACTTAAAATACTACCTGCACGTTCTTTTGATATGCTTACAGCCTCTGTTATATCAAACGGTCTTCCAGTATTAAAAATGCATTTTTTCAATGTTGTCACTTCTAAAGGGTGCCCCGAGCGAGGCTCATTACTAGTGCTCGTCGTTTCTATTTTAAACTCTGCGACCCAAATTTTAATCATTGAATATGAAGGGGCAGAGTCATTCAATGTACTGTTCATTTCTTCCTTGATTTCTTTAAGCGTTAAGCCTTTCAAATGGAAGTATTTATTCACTGCTCGTTTTTCCAAATCCTACATTTTCATGAAAACTCTAAAGTTGTCTTGCTTAAAATGCTGTCATTTGAAAATTAAACAAGCTCATGACCTGTAACTATGGATACAGGCTATTCTAGAGTTAAACTTCGCGATGCTACCGTCTAAGTGGCTTAGTGGCGCCATATCTGTGTGAGGCCAGGGACTTAATAGCCGACCTCGTACCTGAGAACTGTTAAAACAAATAGAACTATTACATATTGAATTCGCTTAGTATTTGAAAAGTTGCGACATTTTCCAAGATTTCAAGAGTACGTATATTGAAAAGATCTGATGTGTTCCATTCAGCTGACTTTCTGTGCATCGCTGTAACAAGCTATTGTTAAAAAGCATATTCTTCTATATACTTTGATAATCGAGATAAACATTAGCAGAAATGTAATTTCTTGCTTCCTTGTAGGTAGAAGGAAAATAGGGGAATACACTACGTTAAGAGCGATAGTCAAATCTTTTAAAAGTCGGTTGCCATTTGGATGAAATGCGTTTCTTGCAGAGCCAGGGCCTTTTCCGTGTGGAAAAGTTTTAAGTATTTAAAAGCTGAAAAAATTCAGAAAAATTCATTTAACGAAAAAAAAAATTGACATATTTTGTGTGTTTTAGCATGATCTACATCTTTTTGTGTAGTAACTTTTTGTTTACTCTTACAGTTTACCAGTTACATAAAATTCAGTAACATTCATTCAGAATAAAGAGGTATTTAGAGGCTATTCCCAGAAAATGCAAGATATAAATTTTATATGCCATATAAACGTCTTTTAATATACGGTATTTTAATCAATATCGTTGAAGACAGTTTTGAGAAAATCAAAATTTTGGAAATGTTCCATGTAAAGTGTAATTTGAGGTGGGAGGATTTTTTTCTCAAAATCTTCGTGCCGAATCCACGAAGATATTAAACTTAAAGTTTGGTATTTTTTCAACTTTTCGTTTTTGAGTTATCGTGTTCATAGACACACAGATACACACATACACACACGGAAAATACTTTTTTTGGATACAGGGGACCCTAAAAAGTCTTATTTCCGGTGAAATCTCGGTATCGAACTTTTGGGTGGAATGCAATACCTTTTCTGTACTCTATATACACAGTATGTGTAGAGAAAGTAAACATATATCATCCTTTTTAAGATTTTAGACTTATGTTGGTAACACACATGGAATTAAAACGATATAAATTAAGTAAAAAATATGTTACTGTATACATCTATAGCCCTTATTTTGCTTTCTTCACAGGTGAGTGCTGTTTATTGGAGTCGAGAGGCACACGCACGTTAAGTTTTGATGAGCTGGTAAGTTTATAATAAAATTGCAGTAATTAGGAACAGCAAATGCAGGATGAACAAAAAGTTTGTAATATGACCATAACTTTTAAATGGTCTTATAAAGTTAAGTCTTGAGTTTTTTTACTGTCGTGGAAGATAGGGGCTCTCTAAAGAGCAGCAGCTCATAGAGTGGTAGTGGAAATAGAGGTGGAACTTGAAATTCAGAATATTTAATGGGTCCCTAGTGTAAATTTTAAAAAGAAATTATCCTTAGTGAATTAATAAATTTTTGTATAAAATCGATTTGATTTTTGCTTGATTTATATAACATTCACTCCCACAATTATACTTGCAGACTCTGTAGGGAATTGGGAATGATTTTCGCTAAAGAAAGATGTCGCATCTCAGTTAAGAATTGATGCATCTGGGTTGAGAAGCCGTCTACTGGCCACAGAGGTGGTCTTCCTAAAGGTTATATTTTATACATCTAATATAGTTACTTAAGTTTATTAATTTATTAACCACTACCAGAATATCTATATTATATACTAGGGTTCCATGTTAGTTTCTAAAGTTAAAGTATATCTCGCTCAGTCACTTTGGCCCACCTATGTGATGCCCTTTACGCTGTTTGGAGGGCTCCTACTTGAGAAAGAAAATAAGTCAGCACTCAATTTTATTGAACCATTTAAAAGTTATGGCCAATATTTCATACTTCAGTTCACTCTGTGTATATGTGGTTTATATTTGGCCTGCTAATTATAGTCCACTTAGTACCAAACCTTATGTAAACATATGATGGCATTAACGAGATCGCGATACACCATAACATATAGACTTGTATGGACGCGCTTATTTGCAGTTTTTCAAGAAATTGGGGATTAAATATAGTATGAAACTTTTGATTAATAAAACACAATAAACAATTTATCAGTAAACCTAAAGAAGGTTTGCGTTTAATTTTCTCGATATGTCCTTCCCAGAACCGCATTCATACGATAAAGGTAGTCAGTAGGACAATAAACATGGCGGCTTTTATAGGCGTTATTACTTGTGTCTGCCCCTTATATAAGAGGTCTCGAGTTCGATTCTCAGTTTGGGTCAATTTCCCAGGTAAGATTTTCTTCGGGGTTTTCCCTTACCCTGAGAAGACTAATTTTGGGTAACTTTAAGCTCTATGAACCTCACCCCCATTTTGACATAATTTCAGATTTAAGGATCTTAAAAAAACAGTTCTGGTGACTTGGTCTGTGACAGAAAAAGTGATATAATGAAACATTCTAAAGATAATCAGTAAAAAGAGCAAAACATGTATTTTTGTGCATGTTCTTGAAATTAAGAGAATTAAATTGTCGTTGTGAATGACATTGTGAATAGATTATACTAATATTTCAGAGTGACGTGTTTTGTGTACATGTAAAGAACACTGCGAACACCAAAGACAAAGTGCTAAGTTCTATGAAAAATAATCCTATGTTACATTCTTTTAAGCGAGCCACTTTTCTAATTTATTTTCTATTGATCACATTTAGTTACTTGAAAATAAATAAATGAATATAATTTTTAACAGCGAACAGCTTTTTTACCTCTTCTAATAGTGATGTAGATATAAATTAAATATAAGCTATTTTATTTATTTAAATTATCCTGTATTTAGTTTCAACTCAGCTTTTATTTTATGTTTACTCTTATAGTAATATTATTATTATTTACTTTATATAATTTATTTGCTCCTTGCAGTCGAAACGAGCACGAAATTAATGCTGGGGGGGGGTGTGAAAAATGTTTAGTTCACATCAAGTCTGATTTTAAGGTGGGCTCACAGCAAACAGTATGCTTACAGTAGAGTATGCTGAACTGTATGCTAGAGTATGCTAAGCAATGTTGGTAAAACTTGTGAAAGACCAACGACCATTATGAATTTTTGTTAGGGACTTTAAGGAACCTTGTATATAGATGTAAGAACGAAGTCACTTAATACAGGTAATAAAAAGTGTCGCCAAAGCACAGCAAAGCAAATTCTTATGTTGCAAAAGACCTACAAATCTATAAACTAAATACCAAACAATGCAGTGTAGTATAAAAATGCAACTAACATCGCGACTAGTGAACATATATTAAAGATAGGGAAAGTAACAATAACCTTTAACAATGTGGTGTTGGCTGAATTCTAACGTCATCCAGTAGGAGGTAGATCCTAGTACATATTAGAACATATTTCAAATCCTGACGCACTACCACTCACTAAATGAATCAAAAGGCTTTCTGTGTTCACCATAAAAAGAACATTGAATACAACAAAGTGTGTTGCCTGCAGGGCAGGTTGCTACGGCTTGGATACGCGATATAGGGCAACGTCATACGACTCGCAGGGATTTGACTACAGAATGCTATGCAGCTCAGCATTGAGGGCAAGCTGTCTTAAGGCTTAAATGAAGTGTCAGGAAACACTTGTGCTATCGCCTTCGTCAATGACGTATTGAATACCATTCTCACCTTCCAGCCGGGCTCCAAATTCTGTTGTTGAATCCGCGGCAGTACTCTTGACTCAGCCGTATAGAGTTGAAAAAACCTGCTGCAGCAATACAGCTAATAGCAGGCTTTACATGCATCTAAAATAATGTTAACTATAAGACTACATTGTTTTCAGTCAGGTAACTTCTATTAGTGACAACCTAGAAGTTACTTGACTGTAATCTCTGGAAGTGATCATCATGAACCAGCCGCGAGAAGATTTAATCCTCAAATCTTAGTCTTATACTTAAAAGGAACTCAGCAAATACCTCGAAAGCTTCCCTGTGTCTACTAAGCATATAAGAAGTTCTTGCTGTTGTTTTCAAATTTAAGTACCCTGGAAAATGTCGGATCGAAGGAGTGGAACATCCGGAGACGAACATCGTTTACCGGCAGGGGGTTTCTGCAGGAACGACAGCGAAACAGAAATGACTCCTATCGATGTAATGATTAGAAAACAACAATACTACAACAAATAAACACAAACAATAAGTCGTTTGGCACCATGCACAGAAAATAGCCGCGTCATGTGCACAAGTTAACCCTGCTGTATTATATGTCCTATCATCTGAAGTATGTATTTATAACTCATTCTATCTAACAACTTATATTTGGAGCATTAGCTTCTTATACCACAAAGGTGACACCGTAAAACTTTTGAGGGATTTGCGATATTAGTATAGCATATTCAGAACGATGAATAATCGTCTTATGTGGTATTATGCTTTTCACTCTAAAGATAGTAAATGATCGTCCACAACAACACTAAAACAATACAATAACCAAAACATAAGAACAGCCGGGAATTATCTAAGTACATCCACAATGGTGGTGTTATCACATGCATTACATTAAGATCCTACATAAGCTCTGAATTTCTGCATGTGTAGCCATAACGTATATTCCATAACACAAAATGTTTACCGTAAATATGCAATTCTATTTTAAACTTCATAAGGAATCATAAATAGCTGTTAATCCCTCTGTATAGTTTCACGTGAGTAAAATTCATTTTGGCATCATGTGCCTTGTGCAATATTTCTTAGATGATTCTATCAAATTATCTTTCACAACATGTCCAAATCAAATGTTGCGTTTAACCCCCTAGTAAACGTCTAAAGGGTTTATCTAGTTATCGTGGTGCCCAAGCTGTCGGACATCTCGTCCAGTCCATCTGTCACACAATCTCAATTAGAACTCTTGGAGAGCAGTAATCCGCTTAAATGATATGTCCTTAAATTGAGCTGCCTCATACATTTACATCAAACTCGGGCGAGGCCGTGCCATGGCCATGTGGTTAGACCACTCGCCTTTTACCTAGGCGGCCCGGGTTCGATCCTAAACGATCGCATGTGGACAAGGCGGCGCAGGGCTGGGTTTCCTTCGGTTCCCTTGCCATCACATTCCACCGCTCCATCTTCATTCCATGTATTATCAGTGTCATTGTCAGAGAACACTATCAAAATCTGATGTGCTTCATTCACATGACTTTCTTTACATTTTTGTACCAAATTATTATTAAAAAGCTTATCCTTCTCCCTACTTCATACTAATCGAGATAAACATTAGCAGAAATTGTGCCTATTACTTGGTTCCTTGCAAGTAGAAGGGCAAAATTCTAATGTTTTCCATTAACACGAGTCCTCTAGCTCTTCGGTAAACGAACCTTTTATTCAAAACATTAATCTGTTATCTATATCTTGCTGATTAAGATAAACATAAGCAGAATTAGTCTTATTGTTACCTTCCTTGTAAACAGAAGGGGAATAAGAAAATGCACAGCTTAAAGCGATAGTCTCGACCTTTAAAAGACAGTCGCTATGTGAAATAATTTAAATTGCAATCTCTTTGCTTGCCAGGAGTAAACAAACGAGACACGAAAAAAAAAAGGTTTATGTGGCTTAAAATTGAAACCAATAATCCGGAATATCTTGAAAACGGTTAACCCTAAAAAAAGAAGTATGTGACATAAATTGTATGTTTTAATGTGACCTGCATTTTTTGTGTAGTAAGATTTTGTATATTATTTTACGCTTTGCCAGTTATATAAAAGTGATCTTGAGAGGCTATTCGCAGAAAATTCTTTTTCTAAAAGTACTTTTTTTGGATCCAGTGGGTCCCAAAATATGTATTTCTGGCGAGATCTCGGTATCAAATTTTTGGGCGCAATGCAATACCTTCTCTATATATTCTGTACATAGTACGTGTAGAGAAAGTAAAACTCAAACCCGGGCAGATATGTTATTGTATGATGCTGTATCAACTCGGCGTCTACCAAGACAGCAAAAAACTTCGTAATAAATAAATACAGAATAGATCAAAGACATATTGGAACCGCTGAATTCCATCCGGTTGTTTAAACACTACTATGGCTGACAGACATTTAATTCCCAACCGACTCGTGCCATCCCCACTAGGAGATCTTACACTTACAGTGTCATAAATTAAGTTCTGGGCTTCATATTTTACCAAACTATTACATCAGCATTACTCCGTGGTTCATTTTCAGTCTCACTCTATCTATCCAACTCTTGCCCCTCACAAAACTTCTATGAAAAAGACAATTAACACTTGTTTCTTTTCATTTTTCTTTGCACACAACTAACTAGTATGCTTTTTGCAATACGCATATACGATATGTGGTTTGGCCACCCTGTATATAATATGTTTGATTTTCGTAAAGCTTTATCGTAATGCATTTACGAATTAGTGATTTGGATAAGTAATTTTTTCAATTTCTTTGCCTAATTTTGCTTTCTGACTTTATTTTGTCGGATATTAATATCGTATTTCCTTATGTGCCACAAAAATATTATCTTCTGATCCGTAAAAGCAAGAAATATCCAACACTGGTCGTACTTTCTACATACGACTGGTGTGAACAAGTAATTATTGCAACATTATTCGCTGTTTCTTTAAATTAGTATATTCACAGAAACCGATAAACATGGGCGCTTCGTTTTATATAATATCATATACAACTTCCTTGAATGACGTATTAAACCAGGCACTCGGTAGAACTTCTCTCGGAGCAATGTCCTCCCAGCGTACGGTAGAATACGTGCAAAGCATTATTACTTTCTCTAGCCCCATATGTACAATGTACATAGGGATAGAGAAGTATTCTATTCCACCCAAAAATTCGATAACGAGATTTCACCGGAAATACATGTTTTAGGATCCCCTGTATAAAAAAAAAAAAAAAGCATTTTCAGCAAAAGGTGCCCGTGTGTCTGTGAACATGATAACTCAAAAACGAAAAGTAGCTAAAATACCAAACTTGGTATTTAAGTTTAGTATGTTCCAGGGATGCGACACGAAGATTTTGAGAAAAATCCCCCCACCACAAACTACCCTTTACATGGAACTTTTTTTGAAAATGTTGAGTTTCTTAAAAATGGCTCTAACGATTTTGATTAAAACATCATATATTACAGATATTTACCTAACAAATAAATTGTACATCTTGAATTTTTTGGGAATAGCTTATTAAGACCTGTTTATTCTGGTTGAATTTTGCTTAATTTGACATAACTAGTAAACCGCAAGAGATAGACAAACACTCACTATGCAAAACATTTAGGTCTTGTCAAAATACACAAGTTATGTCGTATGCATTTTTCTCGTGGAGCTTACCGTTTTCGAGGTATTCGTTATTAGTTTCAGTTCTGAGGTTCTTATACTTTTCAAAGACGGGAGTTTCAGTTTTTCTTTTGTTCTACTCCTGGCCAAGAAAATAAGCAATTTGTAATGACAATCGCATAACGACAGCTTTTAAAACATTTGACTATTGGTTTTGCCGAGTGTATTACCTTATTTTCTTCCTACTTATACGGAACTAAATAATAACATTGTGCAAATGAGTACCACGATTAGCAAGGTGCAGAAAGTAGAATTTTATGTATGAAGTTTGTAGAACAGCTAGAGAAAGTCATGTTAGTGTAACACATCAGAATTTTTGGTATAATTTTCAATTTGCAGCCAGTTTCAGGTAACACTGTTTTAACCCACCTATATTACATACTGTTATGTTTGTCAGACGACTTGTTGACGAGGGCGTGTCGTGTTTCCCACAAACGCTCTTGGCCACTTACGTTCTCGCCACGTTGCCAAGTTAATATTAAATTGAATATAGAGTATATTAAAATGAACTATAATGTTTGTTATCTCGAATTTAAACAAAACAATTTACTGTTTTATTTCAATAAAAGTTCTTTATCATTTAATTGATAAATTTATGGGTTGATTGTATTTGCAGTTTTTGGAGGAAGATTATAAAATTGATGAAATAATTCTTTTTGAGAATTATAGAGATCCAATAAATGCAAAACAGCTTTGAGTGAAGTATTTAAAATATTATATGCGCATGGTAAATGTTTAATAACTTCGGAAAAACTGGTTTTGTAAAAAGAATTCACTCGTCTACTCTTACTGCTGAAAACTCCAATTTTCTAGAATTGTTGGTTCAATTTCTACGTGTGCTTTGGATACATATAATAAAGGAAAACCACTTTGAGTGAAGTAATTAAAATATTACATTCGCACGGTAAACGTTAAATAGCTTCGGTAAAACTGTAGTTTTGTAAAGAGGATTCACTCGTCTGCGCTTACTGCTGAAAACTCCAATTTTCTAGAACTGTTAGTTTAATTTCTACGTGTTCTTTGGTTACATTTAATAAAGGAATTGTTAACGCTTGATAGAATGTTATCTTTAATGCTGCCTTTAATATAATATTCATTCACTTGACACGTATACACTAGTCAAATCAGCTTGTAGTTATGCAAAAGCAATTATAATGTTTTTTTTTTTTTTCTTTCAAATGGGAAGAGTTCTACTCTGCAGCGAATGACATGTGTTATCGTGTTCTGCGTTGTCGGGTCGCTTCTCCCCAGTCTTTTTATATTTCCCTCTCACTTGCTTACTGAGCATGCAAATCTGCCTGGCGACATAGTGTGTATTCATGTGCATTATGAAAACTATTTGAGCTAGAAATCTGTGGTTTTTACGGTTCGGCTACTAAAATTATTCATATCTTCCTCGTCACTTATTTTTTGGAAAATTTGTTTTAGCGCAAGTAGTATTTATGAGAGACTAAATCATTTACTGCGTTACTTCCCCGTTAAGCGGGATTGCAATATTTCAACACCGCAGCACCATAATTGGCTGTCGGCCTGGTGGTGCTCAAGGACAAACCTCATCCAATTTCAAAGTCACAGTAGTCCTCAATGTGAAGCAGTAGCTAATAATAATTGAGTTCTAAATGTTTCAGTTGCTATCTTGTGGTGTGTTTTGTGTTTAAGTTTCCGATATACCAGTAATATCGATAGGTGTTAAACTGAGTGTCCATACTTTGTGCGTGTGTATGTTACTAAGTATAGATTTTAAAGATTCCGATACCAAAATATTAAAACAAGAAATTGTGATAACATAATTTTAAAGTAATTCGAGGTTAGGCAAGGCTAATTGTGTTTCGAGTCCTTAGAAGACATTGATTGACGTCGAGGTCGATGAATACAAACAGAGTGACATAGAATATAGTTCCTATAATAATAATGATGAAATTATTTTTGTTCTCCTTCAGTAAAAAATCAAATGTGTTCCATCAAAATGACTTTCTCTACATCTCTGCAATAAATTATTGTTAAAAAGCTTATTCTTCTGCTTAGCTAATGCTAATTGAGAATTAGTCTTATTACTTGCTTCCTTGTAAGTAGAAGGGAAATAAGGGAATACACTAGGCTAAACCGACAGTAAAATGTTTTAAGATGTGGTTGCTATGGCATTGAAATCCATTTCTTTGCGTGGCCAGGAGCTAACAAGCATTTTAAAGCTGAAATCAATAATAAGGAATATCTGGAAAACAGCCAACTCCACGTAAAAAAAAAAAAAAAAAAATATATATATATATATATATGACATAAATTGTGTGTTTTATCGTGATCTTCATTGTTTGTATAATACGTCTTTGTCTATCTCTTACCATTTACCAGCTATGCAAATTTCCGCAAAATTCATCAAGAATAAACATGTCTTCAGAGGCAATTCCCAGAAAATTCAAGATACACATTTTGCTTGTCATGTAAATATCTTAAATATAAGAGATTTTAATCAAAATCATTGGAGCCATTTTCGATAAAATCAAAATTTTCGAATAACGTTTCATGTAAAGTGAAGTTGGGGATGGGGGATTTTCTTGGGAGATACCAAACTTAAATACTGTTTGGTATTTAAGTCTTTTCGTTTCTGAGCTGTATCCCAAGGAAAAACACACACAGTCACAGACGGATATAAAACGGAAATGCATGTATTTCCGGTGAAATCTCGGTATCGAATTTTGGGTGCATTGCAGTACTTCCTCTCTATGTAGCAAAGCTGCCTAAAGGTGCGTTAAATGATTACGTAATTATAACAACACGGAGTTGTCATTTTGTTTATTACTGCATCTTTTTTTTTTGAGGGGGGGTAGCTTAACGTCCTTTAACCTGGTTGGTCATATCGGACGATGAATGAAATTGATGAAGTGATGCTCAAATGATCTCGGGGTCCATGGAGCTTAAAGTTACTCGATATTCATCTTCTCAGGATAAGGGAAAACCCCGAAAAATACCTTACCCGGGTAACTCACCCTAAGCGAGATTCGAACTCACGACCTGTTGAATGTGAGGCAGACACGCTACCACCACACTACCCAGGCGAGCAGTGGTCGATCCCAACGGCACGTAGTGTTCCCAAGCAGTCACCCATGCCCATTGCTGCTTAACTTCGGTGATCGGACGAGAACCGGTGTTTATTGTATCTTGATATACCTTATATGAACCTCTTAGTTATGAATGACGTCATTAATATATTGTCGATAGAACATGCAACACTACGTTACCGGCTTAGCCGAGTCCATAACTTAAGATGTGCAAGGATAATAGCGTTCTATAATGGTTATTGGTTTTTTTTTAAGGGCATACTTTTTGAAATTGGAAGCAGGAAGAATTTAAACGTCGCCAAAGCGAAGGAGCAAAAGACTCGTAAAAATGCATGTTAAAAATAATGTAATCTTTAGCAAGGCGTGTTGCTTTTTAATGATTTTAAAAATATATCTACCTTCGTTACTTTGTTTTTATGTTCCATTTCATCCCTGGGTGTAATCCGCATTAAGCTGAGAGCTGTAAGGAGGTACTGTTTGGTTGATGGCTGCTACTGCGTTTCTCTCCCTTTTACGAATGTGCCTGTGTAATGGATGACCCATCTTGGCGAAGAACCTGATCCTGACAACATCTGTTCTCTTAAGATGCCTTCTCATTAGGATAGCATCTTCGGCCCACAGCAGAAGCGCTCAAAGGATTTCATCTCCTCTTCACATCCTTCTAGTAATGATGATGGCTTCTCTGCACCTGCCATCTTAAACAAAAACAGATGGTAAATTTATGCAAATATCAACTAATCCGTCGCAATCCTTCTGGGATTATATATGTTATTAGGAACAAATTGAACAAGATTCCTGTGAGAGCTCTTGGAATCCCTAAATGTCTTTTGAACTCCAAGTGGTCTTAGTAACACACGCTACAAATAGCATCAGATCCTCTTGCAGTATAAAAATAATAATATTCAGAAACTCTAGCAAGAGCTTTTACAAATGGAATGTCGCTAAATAAGCATTATGAAGTTTGTAAGTTGACGTCACAAGTCTGAACGAAATACAACTTAATGCAGCTCATTTCGATGGGAGGTAGAATTGAAAATATTTACATTGTATTTTTCAGAAAAATTTCGGTCCTGCCTGTAACATGAAGACATTATGTTTATCCTTAACGTGATTTTCAACAAAGCAGCATGTAACTAAGTGATAATGCTATTCTCTAAAAAATCGTAAAAATCCTTATTGTAGCTTCTTTCGGAAGTAGATTAAAGCAGGTGGAATTGTGTCAATGAATCAATAGAAATAGATAATACATATGATGAACCATAAGTCACATGACATTACAATCAGAGCCGTGGCCGCACCGTGACCGAGAGGCGAGACCTGTGTTCGATCCCAAGAGAGCCTGTCCCCATGGCCACGCTCGCTAAGGCGTCTTGTTTTGGTGCTTCGTGGGCAGGGGATCGTGGGTTCGAGTCCCGCCTTGGGCATGGGTGTTATATGTTTGTGCAATGTGTATATGTTTGTGTAAAAAACAGTAAAACCAGTAAGTAATCATACAGTAAATTTAGGGGGAAACACGTAAACAGGGAATACAGCGCCGGAGTCCTGACCAGACTCCGGTACTGTTAAAAGAGAGAGACAGCATGTGGGATCGTGGTGGACAAAGCGGTGCAGGGTGTTTTTTTCGGGTTCACCGGTTTCCCCCCGCTATCACATTCCACCGGTTCTCAATCTTCATTCCATGTGCGGTGCCATTAGTATTAAAAGCGGGCATTAAACACCATAAAAAATCTGGTGTGCCCCATTCACATGAATTTCTCTACATCTGTTGCAAATTATTGTTAATAAGCTTATTCTTCTATCTATTTAATGCTAAAGCATTCCTTAGGATTACTCAGTTCCTTTATAAGTAGTAGGGAAATAAGGGAATACACTAGGCTAAACCGGCAGTCAAATGTTTTAAAATGTTGTTGCTAAGGGATTGAAATCCGTTTCTTTGCGTATGAGAAAAGTTTTAAGTATTTTAAAGCTGAAATCAACAACAAGGAATATCTCGAAAACGGCTACCTCCAGGAAAAAAAATGACATTGTACGTTTTATCGTGATCTACACCTTTTACATCTCTTGCGGTTTACGGTTATGCAAAATTCAATAAAAATCATCCAGAGGCTATCTCCAGAAGATCCAGGATATACATTTTATTTACGTCAGAGGGACCCAAGACATATATTTCCGTGAAATCTCGGAATGGAATTTTTGGGTGCATTACAATACCTTCTCTGTACACTATGTACATAGTGCATTTAGAGAAAGTAAAAACTGAGCTGTAGTACTCCATTTTCCAAATTAAGTAAACAGCAGTTCAAGAATGAGTGATAAGGATTCATTAGTTCGATCACGACTTCTAAGTACACTTGTTCTCTCTCTCTTTCTCTCTCTCTCTCTCTCTCTCTCTCTCTCTCTACATATATCAGAAAATTCATACTGTACAGTACAATATAAAGGTTATGTCATTGCTAATTACTGCCCAAGAATATTTTCTCCTCTCCAGCGATTGCCTTTAATAATCTACTGTTCTTTCTGGTGCTAAAAATAGATTTTCGTCATTGAATTTTTTTGCCCTCGAGCTGCTACAACACCACTTGCGACAAAATTCAACATGATTCTGTGTTTGCTTTCTCTGATTATCAGAGGTGTATTCTTTAGGCTGGCTATGAAATCCAATTTATTGTGACGAAAGAATATCTATTTAATTTATAAAACCGAATTTATTTCTAATCTGTTGGTGATGCCATTCTAATCTATTGTTTTTTTCCAAAACAGCCTTGGGCAGTTGATCCTTTTCGACATTTCTGAGGTTCTCTTTATTACTTTCTCTAGCCCCGAATGCACAATGTACACAGCGGATAGAGAACCCAAAAATCTGACAGAGATTTTACCGGAGATATATGTTTTGGGGTCCCCTGAGTCCGAAAAAAAAAAGGTTTAAGAAAAAAGTCCGGGTTTGTGTGTGTGTGTGTGTTTTGGATATGTTTAACACCCGCTTTTATTACTTGTGGCACCGCAAGCGATGACACTGATGATAATGGAATGAAAAATGGAGCACCGGTGGAATGCGATGGCAAGGGAAACCGTAGAACCTGAGAAAAACCCGCCCCTGTGCCCCTTTGTCCACCACAAATCTCGCACACAGTCGCTTAGGATCGAACATGGGCGTTAAGGTGAGAGGCGACTGGTCCAACTGTTTGTTTGTTTTTTTTTTTTGTTTTTTTTTTTGGTAGTGTTTAACGCCCGGTTTGACTACTTATGGCACCACAGGCGGTGACACTGATGATACACGATTGATGATGGGGCACTTGGAATGCGATGACGGGGGAAACCGGAGTACCCAGAGAAAACCCGCCCCAGCGCCGCTTTGTCCACCACAAATCTCACATGCGGTCGCTTGGGATCGAATCCCGGCCATCTTGATGAGAGGCAAGTGGTCTAACCATTCGGCCACGGCACGGCTCTGTGTGCGTGTGTGCGCGTGCGCGCGCGTCTGATGTCAGCATGGCTCTAATACGAAAATACCGTTAAATACAAAACTAGTAGTCTTCCAAGAATGCAACACGAAGATTTTCAAGGAAAACCCCCCACCATAAACTACCCTTTACACGGAAAATGATTCGAACATTGTGATTTTCTCAAAAAATGGCTATAATGATTTTGATTAAAATACCGCAATATTAGAGACATTTACATCCCAGATAAAATGTATATCTTGAATTTTCGGGGAATAGCCTCTGAAGACCTTTTTATTCTGAATGAATTTTACCGAATTATGCTTAGCGGCTAAACCATAAGAGATAGACAAAAATTACTACACAAAAATGTAGATTTCGTCAAAACACACAATTTATGTCCTACTTTTGTTCTGGAGGTAGCCGTTTCAGAGATGTTACTTGTTATTTGTGTCAATTGTAAAATACTTATATCTTTCTCAGATTGAAGTTTTTCTTTTCTTCTACTCCTGGCCAGGCAAAACAGAAATTTGCAATGACTATAGCATAATGAAAGTTGCTAAAACATTTGACTGTCACTTTAGCCTAGTGTATTCTCTTAGTTCTCTTCTACTTATAAGGTGCTAAGTAATAAGTGCATTATACGAATGAATATCAAGATTAACATGATGTAGAGAGAAGAATAACCTTTTGTAAGATGTTTGTTTGTAGAACAGATAAGAGCAAGTCATTTTAGTGAAACACATCAGATTTTTGTTTTAATGGTTTTACTCTTCGTAGGTTAAACTGCTAAACTGTTTTTGCATTTTGAGCTGAATCTTCGTTATCTAATAGGATAATGGAGGGAGAATACATTTTGGAAACGGAGGGAGAGTATATTTTAATCAAGTAGTTCTGCAGCCGGAATTTATACCTTAACTTTAAGAATGAAACATAAGAATATGTACAATATCACGGGAAAAAAATCGGCATTAATTTCCAGGAAATGTGACATCCCTTTTCTCATTCAACTTGTGAGTGTAAACAGAAAAGTGTTCCTTGATTTTTAGCCGTGTTTTTATACATGCATCTTCAGCTGAAGTTTATATACAACCAAAATGCTCAATTTGAATCGCATAAACACACAATAGTTAAACTGATTCTGTCTTGTTATTGATGGAAACTATACAAAGAAACTAGCGGCATACAATGACTAGAAAAGATATTTGAATTAAAAATATAATAATAGTTTACATTTAATGATTTTCTCTATCCACTATCGTTTATATATAAACGATACAAGCTAATGTCATAAAAAATTAGTTGGCTGACTAGTTCATGTTGATCTGGATAATTCTTTGCAAAATTGGTTCGTAGTAGATAAAAAAGGGCTCAGTAAACAAAAGTGGCTCACATGTTTAAAACCACATTTCTATATATTACTTTTCAAATTTGCACTTTTCCCTATCATTTTAAGTTGTTTCTGGCGAAGAGGAACAACTGAATAAGCACTTAATGAGTTCTATATTGAATTTTTTTTTTATTGCTTCATTTGTATAGCCCCCTTTAACATCAATGGTCATATCGGGGGCTTTCACTTGTGAAACTGTAGGTTAAGAACATTAGGTTAAACTTTATATTACTAAACACACCAACATTCACTCTCATATTCATACTTCCAGACTCTATGGGGGATAGGAAATAATTCCGGTTAAAGAAAAATTCCCCGCCCCAGCCAGGAATCGAACCCGGGACCCTGAGAAGTATATTGAAATATTAAAATCTATAATAATGTATATTTCGGAATAGCTGTTTACACAAAAATTATTTAACGAATTGTGTATTTTAAAGGGAATTATATTTTAAGTAGCATTTTTGTATAAATATTGTATATGTGTATGTGTTATATGTGTATGTGTTATATATTGTATATATATATATATTGTATTTTACAAAATGATGCAACATTTCTCCCGAATGAATAGAAATTCATAGGTTATTTACAGACAATTATGGATATATATTTATTTGGAAGTTTGCAAACTATCTTAGCATATGGTATTTTAATTACAGAGTTTAAGAACTTTTTTAAAAAATAAAAAATATCTAAAATTGTATTACGTAAAGTTGGGAGGATTTCATTTTTTTCATTCATAAATTAAGACATCGAGTTTTTTGGTGTACTGCTATTTGCAGTTGCTCTACTTGTTAGGTACTTAATAAAAAATCAAATATATAACGCACAATACAGGCTAATTAAAAAATACTTTTACAAAGTTTGGGGACATGTTCCTTATATCAAAACAAGGAAAAATGTTCATATAAACACATGTCCCAAAACCTTTCGTCCAAAATGCGCTTAATAATACATTTTCAAATTTTATTTTTGACGTTTCAAACTTGTTAGGAGGTGTTCCACACAAGCATCATTTATAGCAAATTATCCAAATGTCCTCCTCTTACGTCTAGACCGCATAGGTATACTCGTCGAGATATGGAATGTCCAATACTTCCAGTATTTGACATGATTTTGCCGTATGATTTTGCAGGCTTCCATGACGTACATTAAGAATTTCTTCATCCTGGATGTCTGCTACATAAACCAATGGTTTAAGGTGAATAAATGAAGTTATTGTATTGGAATCGGAAAGCCGTTGAAGGTGACTTTCATAAAAAAATTGATAACGTGAAAACGAATCGTTTTAGAGCATTTGTTTGTATAAATTTTCTTGTTTCGATGTCAGGACTTTACCCCCTAACGTTGTAAAAATATTTTTGAAACACTCTGTTTAATGCTAAATCACACGTCGTAGATTTATGGATAGGAAAACAGTACCAATATTGGGGCTGATGTGCTGTTCTTATTAATCTATTTTCAAGTTTAAGTTCTCTTCTAATCCATTTTCAACTTTTTTTTAATATTATTTAATTGATAACAGTAAGTTTCTTCATATGTTGCAGATAACCTTATCCATTTTAGCATAGAGGTGAGGTGCAGTGCAATTGAATGAATGTGCACAAAAATGAGCTAGCCATATTTTTAATAAAATAAAATATGAATACATGCTTCGATCAACTGCAGAAACTGCAATTCATCTTCGACTAAATCAAAGAAATCTGTGTGATGCAATATAAAACTTGTAATTTAAAGACAGCTTATTGAAAATATGTAATTTTGTTTTATTGTAGTAAAATTAGGCTGAGTTGATACTATAGACAATTGCTGTTTTATTTCTGTGTGTGCTAGAATCCATAGGAGATTTGTTTTTCTGGCGGCATTTGGAAAGGTTGACATTTCTTGGCTGTGATAAAAATGTGCTGGCAACCATTTAATTTCTTTGATCTTAACAGAACTATCTTGCAGTTAGTGTAGAATTAGTTTCAAAATTAAAGTTTGGAACATGTCGCTAACCTGTATAAATGGTTTATTCAGTGGGAAACTACGTCCAGAATGGCTTGAAGATCATGCGGGCTTATATGCATGTCATGTCACTCGAAGTAAGTCCTCCCCCTATGTGGGAGGAGCTAGTCGTTTAGAGAACCAGATCTGATTTTTTCATTTGAATGCATTCCCTGACCCATCATCGTCATCTCCTAAATTGCAGTCCTTGTTGGACATATTGCAATTTACTAAGCATGCAAAACGAAGCAATGTCCTTTCGCTGCCTCTTGATCACGTGACTTGCACATACACTACGGCAGTACCGCTATCACATCACATCTCATGCGTAATTCACTCCTCCACCCTCTGACTCTCCCTGCAGAGGGATTTTCCCTCCAGGCTGGCCAACCCCTCACACCCACACATCTACATGAATAATGACACGCAGTAGGTGAGGTGAATTTCAATTTTCAACAAACACTGGTGACCTCTCCCCAACCAACGATCAACAGCGAAAGGGATCACGTGAAACAAGTGCTGCGTTATTCTCCAGTGCTGTCCAAAATGAACTCCCAAATGTTTGTGTTACATAAATATAACATTTGTAAACGGAAAGCCAAAGTCGGATATTAGCTTTCTGACTGGCAATTAATTACGCGTTCTGATCTCCAGGTGATACTTTAGAATAGCGGAAGTCAGTAGAATTCTGAAAATAAAATTATAATTCAAAGATTAAACAAAATACGATTATAATTAAGTTAACCGTATAGTTTTCTCCAACACATAAATGAGACCGCTACTCCCTGCCACAATTACCATTAGCAATCAAAACACGACACTGTACTAGGGGTGAGAGGCAACGTAGTAAAATGTGTTTCCTGGAAACACTGAAGAATATGATTACAAGTCGAGATTCACGCCTCAGTTAAGGATCCAGTAAATAGAAAAGTTTGGTTTCTAGCCGCAAACCTCCTAATCCAAACATTAAAATCTGCCACTTTTGGAAGAGGGATATTGAAACATATGTATATCTCAAAAGTAACCTTATAGGAAAGTTCCACATTCACGCATTTGTATTATGTGATCGGTTATGTTCTGATTGGTATTGAGGCCACGGCTTTTATCAGAGGTTTGTGCGATTACGTCCAAAACATTAAAACATCAAGAGAGTATGTTATCAGAGTGGTATTTTCATTCCAATTTTCAACCACGCCTGAAAATGCTTCTTTTGTAGGGAAAAAGTTACATACTGAATATAACCAAACAAATGTAACTTTATTAATTGCATTTTGATATCAGTGTGTATGAAAATGAATTTTAATTTGTTTTTCTCCAATACAAAAGATTTAATCGAAATAATAGTTGTTAGAATTAATTTCATTTTAATATAATTTTAAAAAATCGAACTGAGAATAAGTTTTAATTATCATGGACATTCATATTTGATAATGCAGAAATGAAAATAATAAACTATAAGGGATTCTATCAGTGGTTGAGAAGTCAGCGAACTGACTGCTCACCCGGAGGTTCGGGGTTTGATTCCCGACTGGGGCTGGGCATTTTTCTTTAACCAGAATTATTCCCTATCCCCCATAGAGTCTAGAACTATGTATGAGAGAGTGAATGTGTATGTGTTTAATGATCTGACCATAGAAGCTAAAGGGCCTGTACAAATGAAGCAATAAATAAATAACGATAAGTAAAGAATTAAATTATGTAGAATCTCTAAAGAGAGACAGCAAACGTAAATAGCTCGTAGAGAAATTAACTTGGAAATTTTGGGGAAAATCTTCCAGCAGGTTGAAATTAAATATCTCATATTCATAGCTATAATATTATGTAAACTAAATGCGTTTGTACTATGTTTATAATTATAAAGACCCTGGGCTCTCGTTGTTATGCACAGAACGCTATACCAAACGTAAAATATTCATACTATAAAGTAAATGAAACACAGATAGAGCGTACAAAGGTAAAATCAGTATCAAATCGTTTAACTAAATAATATGTTAGTGCTTTTTGATTTATAAAATTATTTTTATCTATCTGAAATCATTTGAATTTTCTGAACACATATAAAAGTACTATTTACTTTTGTGTCAATTAGATGTACGAGTAGTTTGACAGGTCAGAGCTCAAGGACTTTGAGAGTGACATTTTAGACTGAGGCACCAATAGAGATTTGAGAGGTAAATGATTGACAAAAGCTTCAAGATACTTCAAACAAGACATGTTTAAATTTAGGTCAGATGCTGAAAAAGCGGATCTGTTCCATTTATATGACTTCCTCTTATCTGTTCTATAAACTTCTTACAAAATATTTTTCTTCTCTCTACTCCATACTAATTGAGATAAACATTAGCAGTATGTTCCTTATGTGTCGTTCCTTACAAGTAGAATAAGTAATGTTTTGTTAAAGCGATAGTCAAATTGTTTAACCTGTCGCTATGCGATTTTCATTGAACGTTTCTTTGCGTGGCCCGGAGTAAAAGAAATGCGCGCGACCTCCTATTTAAGTAAAGTATAAGTGCGGGAAAATTGAAACCAATAACAAGAAATATCTCAGAAACGGTTAGCACTATAACAAAAATATAAGGGCATAAGCTGTGTGTGTTAACGAGATCTACATTTATTGTTAGTTTTGGTCTCCCCCCCTCTCTCTCTCTCTCTCACTCTTAAGGTTTACAAGTTATGCAAAAGTCAAAAGTCATGCAGAATGATTAGGACTTCAGAGTCTATTCCCAGGAAATTCAAGATACACATTTTACTTGTTATGAATATATCTTTAATATACGGCATTTTAATCAAAATCGCATCCTAGTGAACTTAAATACCAAGATTGGATTTAATGCACTTTTCGTTTTTGAGTTATGCTGTCCACCGACACACTCACTGACATTGTTCTAAAAATGTTTATTTTTGTCTTTTGATTAAGGTGTCTCAAAATATATATTTTCGGTGAAATGGAATCTTTGAGCGGAAGGGCCGCACCGTGGCCGAGTGGTTAGATCACTCGCCTCTCACCTAGACGGCCCGGGTTCGATCCCAAGTATGTGAGATTTGTGGTGAACAAAGCGGCGCTGGAGCAGGTTTTCTCAGAGTTCTCCGGTTTCCCCCGCCATCGCATTTCACCCGTGCTCCATCTTCGTTCATGTATCATCAGTGTCACCGCCTGCGGTGCCATAAGTAGTTAAAGCGGGCGTAAAACACTACTGAGCGGAATACAATATCTTCTCTACCTATTGTATACAGTGCACATTTGTGCTAGAGAAAGTAAAAATAATTCAGTGAAAAGTGTATTAAACCCTGTCTAATTAAGTAATGGCCAACATCGCCTTGTTATTTGCATGTTTTTAGTATACTTAGTATTCTAAAGGTATTTTACGATATTATGCAAAACAAAAGTTGTTTTAAGAAATTCCTAAGATTTTATTTTATTCTGCTACCCATCAACCACAAAATAATGCGGAAGTTAAGGTACGTGTAGTTTGCTATAGGCATGTTTTAAGTTTAATTCTAGTGGGCTGCAACAACATTGCATAGTTTACATGCAATCCCAAAAAAAACTGAACACCCATTACAGCATATTACCTGTTGAGGTTTACTTTTGCCCAAAAGGTCATCTAAAACTTTCTCCTGCCGATGTTTTCCCGCTTGTTCTCCCATTTTACAGCGCATGACCACTATAAGCTGCCTCAGCTGAACACTATAGTAACTGTAACACACAAACTTTTACGGGTAGAAAGTATACTGCATAATTGTCTAAGAACAGTAGTTTAGGGACTCCCAACTGTGAAAAAAGGTCAAATTTATTAAAATTCATTAATATGGATTTTAATGTTACTAAACATTACATATATTTTACTTTAGTTCCATGCATCTTTTATAGCTGTACAACTTTTTAAAGCATGTCATATAGTGATTAAAACGTTACCCTAGAAGCATATGAAACCACAAAAATTAAAGTAAATAGTCATTCAGGACAGGAATGTTGAAATACTAAATACCCTCGAGAAGCAGAATGTCATAGTGTTATTTTAGCATTGTAACTCTAAATTTCTATTCTTTGGAGTTTTCATTAGTGGGCATATATATTTTTATGGCGTTTAACCACGACAAAGCAGGCGATGACACTGGTGATATATGGAATGAAGATGGCGGGAGAACCCGGAGAAAGTCCGCCCCTGCGCTACTTTGTCTACCACAAATCTCACATGCGGTCGCTGAGGGCACATTTTTATTTTGAAAATGTACTTTTGAGCATAAATGAATGAAATCGTTATACCACCCTTGGGTTAAAATAATGAGGTAAATTCCTGTTAACATGCTTTGCTGAGATATTATTACTAAATAAATATATATTATAAATCTTTACACAGTGGGTAAAATTCTAATATTTAATATTTATTTACACCCAAACTAGTAGAATAATTAAACTTTTATCTTTAAGCATTTATTTATGAAATATTAATGCTTAAAAATATAATCACATCGTGCGTATGTCTTTTCTGGGAATAGGTATTTATGTTACAGATTATCATACGTTATACCGTGATTGCTTTATTAACAATTCTAATAAACAAATTATACGGGGGATCTTAGAAATTAAACAGATGGTATCCTTAAGCTAAAACTATATGATTCACTTTAGCTTCACACACAAACCACAAACTGGGATAATTACATTCTGTTCCCAATTCCAGGCGAGCATTCCGTTGCGCTGCATGCGCAGTAAACATGCAGGGAGCACTCCGTGTTATACAGGCTGCATCTCTGGCCCCGGTTGGTTTCCAGCTACATAGTTCAGATCCACAGACAGTATCCTAATTGCGACTCTCTATTATTCGTGTCAGAATGTACATCACTTGTGAATGTAGTTTTCATCCGTTTACTGTGTGCGTGTCCACTGAGGTAACTGGTATAGCAGAGTAAATGCCATACAACAGAGATTTGGTTCAATTCCCTTACCACGTGGTGGTCTCCTTAGCGCAGTGGTAGCGTTGCCGCTTGCCAAGCGGGAGACCTGGGTTCCATTCCCAGTACCGGCACCGGGAATTTTCCCCCGCTGGGAGATCTGGAACGGACTGCACTCAGCCTCGTGAGGTCCCTGGGGAGCCAATTGAGGAGCTACTTGATGGAGAAGTGCGGCTAAAGGTCATGAAGCCTGCACCAACTGTCCGGGAGGATCGAAGCGCTGACCACGTCTCACCCCCCAATACTGCACCCCATCCATGAGTCATGGACCGTTATGGGGGACGCAGCGGTCGGGCGGTAGGCCAAGGCTCTTGGTGAGCTCCTTACCATGTACTTTGCATTCTTTATAGTCAAAATAAAACACGAAATTTCAACACAAGAAGGATTATGTTTTAGTCAAAGGAATCGCTGTAAAATTATAATAATAATAATAATTAATAATATAATATATTGTCCTTCCAAATCAAGATAGCGAAGTTCCTCAGCCCTCCTAAAATCCATCCTCCATCTATCGAATTAAATACTCGAAGTGGTAGACATTCAGCTGTCTTTTCTGGCTAGTGTTGAAAGCATATTACTAGATGTAAGCATATAATCAAAAAAATAACACAGATATAAGAGCACATTAATAAAATATGTGGAAATAAATGCATAGAAGCAGTATACAGCTATATGTTTACTATAAATTCAGTATTTTAAACACAGTAATAATGAGAGGATGCAATTATCCTAGCGTGGAAAATTTTCTCAAAATGTTAAGGGTAGAATGGGGTGGAGGATTTTTCTTAAAAGTCTTCGTGTAATATTCTTAGATGATGCTGAACTTCAATATCATGTTCTATATTTAACCTACCTTTTTTTTGAGTTTTACTGTTCACACATACACATACAAACGCACTTGCACATATAAACATACGTATCTTTTACTAAAATTGTCTTTTTGTATTTAGGACACTTGAAAACATATATGTTTGAAATCACGACATCGAATTTTTTAGTGCAATACAATACTTCCCCTACTTAGAGAAATTAAATGATGATTTTTTTTTAAAATATGTAAGAGATCCAACCATTAGAAAAGGGTCAGAATAATACATACTTAGGATTTACATTCTAATTATTTTTACTCAAATTATATTTTTCTTTGCTTATGCTGTTTACGTCCCATTGATTATTCTCAAAAAATCATAAACATACTTTTATCTTTGGCACTTGCCCTTGTTAAAACTGAAAATTTATTTCTAGTTCATAATATATGAAACAGATTCAATAAACATTTAAATATATATACTTTATTTGTCACACAAAAAAAGAGAAAGAAAACATCTGATGTGTTCCATTCACATGACTTTGTCTACATCTCTGGAACAAATTATTGTTAAAAAGCGTATGCTTTTATTTACTTTATGCTAATCGAGAAAAAATTAGCAGAAGTTTTATTTCTTGCTTCCTTGTAAGTAGAAGTGAAATAAGGGTGTACCATAGGTTAAAGCGATAGTCAAAAGCTAGTTGATATGTGACTGAAGTTCCTTTGTTTGTGAACAGGAGTTGATTCCTGTATGAGAAACCAAAAACAAGAAATATCTCAAAAAGCTACAACTCCACAAAAAAATGTATAGAACATAAATTGTGTGTTTTAATGTGCTCTGCATTTCTTTTTTTTGTATAATAAGTTCTTTTCCATCTCTTACGGTTTAACTGTTATGCAAAATTCCAATAAAATTCATCCAGAATAAAGTAGTTTTCAGAGGATATTCCCAGAAAATTCAAGATATACATTTTATTTGTCAGGTAAATATCTTTAATATAGGATATTTTAATCAGAATCGTTGGAGCCATTTATCAGAAAATCAAAATTTGCTCCATGTAAAGGGTAGTTAGGGGTGGGGGGATTTTCTTGAAAATCTTCGTTTCGCATGCTTGGAAGATACCAAAGATAAATACCAAGTTTGGTTTCTAACGGTTTCTTCGTTTTTTGAGCTATGCTGTCCACACACACACACACACACACACACACACACACACACACACACGGACATTTTTCTAAAAATGCTTTTTTTTTATTCAGCGGGTCGCAAAACATGTATTTCCGGTGAAATTTCGATATCAAATTTTGGGTGCATTACAAGAGCTTCTCTACACACTATGTATATAGTACGAGTAGAGAAAGTAAAAAATGTTTCGGATACGTAGAAAAGTATATGGTATTTCCTACTTATGTTATTACGTGTAGGTATCAAAAAGTTATTTTTGTATGTAATCAGTGGAAGAATAACGTATGTCGGGTATATCTACGTTTGGACACCCCTAGGCTTCCTGAGGTAAGGAAATAGCGCGTGTGTTGAGTGAGCGCTGTACATGGACGGCAGCAAATCACGGCAGGCCAGGAATTCTTCAGAGGGTGGGAACATCTCGGCAAAGGGATTTCCATTCTGAAGGTCACAAAGAAAAGGGGACTTTGATCTGATTCATGCGACCGGCACGGACCGCACACAGAGAGAGGCACATTAAAGGGAAAAGTAATCTGATGGTAATTAGTTAGCTAAACACAGAGAGAGGCAATTGTTTTAAAGGCTCTGTAATAGAAACGGTGATCTGCAGCAACACGTGAAGCAATTAAGTCTCTTGTTCCATGTGACACAAATGTCTCGGTCTATTGCACTTCTTGTTTCTCGGAAAACAAACGTGTCACAAAATCACAAAGTGCAACAGAAGAGCAGAGAGGTTTTTAGCTTTGTTCGTAATAGCTTTCACTGAGCAAACAAGAGGTAGTCTATGCATTTAGCGCGCCCACATTACTTATTCAAATACTAGACACAAAAAATTATATTCCTTTGCGAATTCTGAAATAAACACTTTAATAAAATAATAAATATTAGGTCTGGTATGCAAAAATAACCAATTAGACAACATGTTAATGCAGATACACAAATTATTGTTACTTTCTCTATGCATGCTATGCACATAGTATATAGAGAAGGTATTATGTTGCACCCAAAAATTCGATACCAGATTTCACCGAAAATATATGTTTTGAGACCTCCTGAATCCAAAGAAAGCATTTTTAGAAAAATTCCGTTTGTGCGTCTGTCTGTGTGTGTCTGTCTCTGTGTGTATGTGGGCAGCATATTTCAAACATGGAAAGATCGTTAAATCCAAACTTGTTATTTAAGTTCGGTATGTTCGAAGGATGCGACACGAAGATTTTCAACAAAATCTCCCCACCAACTACCTTTTTTTCGGAAATTTTTATTTTTTTCAAAAATGGCTAATGATTTTGATTAAAATCGCCTACATTTAAGATATTTACATGACAAATAAAATGTTTTTCTTCAATTTTTTGGCAGTAGCCTCTGAAGACATGTTTATTCTCGAACTTTGCGGATATAAACTTTGATAAATCGTAAGAGATAGGTAAAAACATACAACACAAAACTGTAGATCTCGTTAAAACATATAATTTATGTTATATACGTATTTTGCGTGGAGTTGACCGTTTTTTAGATATTCCTTAGTATTAGTTTCAGCTTTAAAATACTTAAATTTTTCTCATATGGGAATTTGTCAACTCCTGTCCATACATACAAACAAAGGTACTTAAATGACATGGCAACCAGCTTTTAAAATATTTGAATATCGATTTAGCCTATGGTAATCCATTATTTCCCTTCTATTTGTAAGGAAGTAAGTAGTAAGATCTTTCTGCTAATTGTTTCTCGATTAGCATTAAGTAAATAAAATAATAAGCTTTTCAACAATAATTTATTGTAAAGATGTAGAGAAAGTCATATGAGAGGAAGACATCCTTCGGAAGTAGATTAAAGCAGGTGGAATTGTGTCAATGAATCAGTAGAAATAGATAATACATATGGTGAACCCTTTTACCCTATCTATCTAAACACTTATATTAAAAGGACTGCTGTCACAATCATCCGGAAATTTCCGGAGAGAAATAGCAATCAAGGCTGTTACATATCCGAAAAATATCTGACGTGTTCCATTCACATAACTTTCTCTACAAACTATTGTTACAAAGGATAATCTAGTTAAAGATTAGCAGACATTGTTAGATTAGTTTTTTTTTTTTTTTCAAAATTACGCTTAAGCGATATTCCTATTCTTATAAAAAGCCGATCACTATGTGAAACAATTGAAATTCGGTTTGCTTAGCACGGCTAGGAGTAAACAAAAGAGAGATGAAACGAAAGGTGACCTCCCGTTTGAGAAATTTTAAGTAGCTTAAAACTCAAACTAATAACAAGGAATATCTGGGAAACGATTAACTATATACTACATAAATTGTGCGTTTTAACGATTGCCACATTTTTTTGTGTACTAAGTTTTTTATTATATTTTATAGTTTACCAGTTATGCAAAATTCATGCAGAATTTCAGAGGTTATCCAGAAAATTCAACCTTTTATTTGTCATATACACATATTTAATATACGATATTTTGATCAGACTCGTTAGCTATTTTTGAGAGAAACATTTTAAATACATTTGTCATGTAAAGCGTAGTTCAGGATGAGAGGAGTTTCTTGAAAATATTCGTGTCGCATCCTTGGAAGATATTAAGCCTAAATACCAAATTTTGTATTTAATGGTATTTTTGTTTTTGAACTACACTGTCCACTGACAGATACACACAGAGGCATACACACATACGAACATTTTTACTTTCTCTACATCTACTATGTGCATAGTACTCTACACGTAACACAGTGTACAGAAGAAGTATTGTATTCCATTCAAAAATTCGATACCGAAATTTCACCGGAAATATAAGTTTTGAGGTACCTGAGTGTTAAAAATTTGATGTTTCCACTTGCATGACTTTCTCTGTAACAAATTATTGTTAGAAAGCTTATTCTTCTATCTGTCTTGTGATAATCGAGTTAGACATTAGCAGAAATTGTCATTTCTTGGTTCCTTTTAAGTAGAAGGGAAAGAAATCGAATGTGTTCCATTCACATGATGTCTTCTAGCTGTTCGTTAAACATATTTTATTCAAAAGATTAGTGTTTAAGCTACGTCATGTTACTCAAGATAAACATAAGCAGAATTAGTCTATTACTTAATACTTGTAATAGAAGGTAAATAAGCAAATGCACGGACTAAAGGGTAGTGTCGTCCTATAAAAGCCGGTCGCATTGTGAAACAATTGAAATTCCAATTTATTTGCCTGCCAGGACTATATAAACGAGATACCAGAAGCAAGATGTTTTCTCCTTTGAGAAAAGTTTAGTCTAAAATTGAAACCAATAATCCTAAATATCTCGAAAACACAAAAAATGTATATGGCATAAATTGTTTTGTTTTATGTAGATCTGCATTTTTTGTGTAGTAAGTTTTTGTATATATGTTGCGGCTTGCCAGTTATATCAAAATCATCCAGAATGAATAGGGCTTCAGAGACTATTCCCAGAAAATTCAAGATCTACATTTCGCTTGTCATAAAAATATCTTATACATAGAGAATTTTAATAAAACTGTTTAGAGCCAGTTTTCGAGAAAATCAAAATTTTGGAAAAATGTTCCACATAAAGTTTAGTTGGGGGTGGGAGGATTTTCTTGAAAATCTTCGTGTCGCATGCTTGGAAGATACTCAACCTAATACCAAATTTGGTATTTAACGGTCTTTTCGTTATTGAGCTATGCTGCCCACAGACAGACAGACAAATGAGCATTGATGTTGTCGTACTTTACGACGTTTTGCGGAGACCTATTCAAAACAAACTAAGAGAAATGCTGAATTGTGTTGATCCATGGCAATGCTCGTCTACACACACTGTTGGCACAACGCATTGGCTCCTTGAACAATTTCAATGGGGAATTTTTGTTCATCTGCCGTACAGTCCTGACCTGGCACCCAGCGACTTTTCCCTGAACGGAATATGTTGCAAGGAGGGCAATGCTTTCAAATCAACGAATATCTTCAAAACAACGTCAATGCTCATTTGAAATCATTGGCGCTAACATTTTTTGAAGCGGGTATTGCAAAGCTTTTGCACAGGTACGATAAATGTCTCAATCTTTTTGGTGATTATGTTGAAAATTTACCATAAGTATACAAAACGTTTAACAAATAATTGTTTTCTATGAACTTGTCTTTTATTTATAATCTATCGGAGGTTGTAAAAAACCGCCCTCGTATTTACATTAAATTTTTCTAGTAACTTAAATTTTGAAGAAAGAAATGTAAACAAATAACACAACAGGGAAGACGGCACCCATTCTACTATTTGTTTTTGCCCAAAATGTCCCTGCTTAGTTTAATGGCTACAAATGCTAGATTTTTCTGATTCGCGTAATATAACACGAATATTATTGTTGTTAATTTTTCAATGGGGTTAGCCAAACACTTTAATACCAAAATTCAGTGTATTTTTCTTGTAAAAACTATTGTTACACGTGGTGTAACAGACATTTTAAAAAAACATGGAGCTTAGTAAAGAGAGTTGCACATTTAGAAGTTCTTTGTATTACATGAAAGTAATGGAAGGTGTATGTCACCCAGGTCATTGCATCTCATATAGACTGCCTGCCTAATGAACGATTAGTCAAATAGCCCTGAACTAGATTATAAAGTTGTGTATATTAAAACAAACTGATAGTTTACACCAACGAATAATAGTTTTAATTTTAGCGATATAAACTATACAGGTATAGGAGCTCCAGGTGTAAATAAACCGATTCATAATCCGTATTTAAACTACATTCAGACATTTATTTTCTGAGTTTCAGAACTTCTTTATAAAGTTAACAGTAATTTAATTTAAATGCTGCTCTTAAATTGGAATAAAAGCAAAATATAATTCATCCAGAATTTCAGGATTTCAATCCGAGTTTGTGTTGTAAAGGACGTTGAAATAATCAAGAAAAGAACAGAACTGACTTTCATCATTATACATAGGCAATATAGCGTCTCTATGAGAACAACATTTAATGTGTTATATTAGATTTAAGCTGCTGCAAAACGTTGAAAATATAACATCTCAATTTATCATTTGATTAATAAGGATCTTGTTTCAAACATGTATTAATTTAGCAGTTTTTTTGTTGGTTTTTTTGGTATCTATACGTACCGTCCGCAAATTAAATTGAATTGAGTTTTATTTTTGAACGACCTATAACTGCTTCGGTTCTATTCTGCTTTGGGAGTGAAATTCCGCTTAGTATTGCTCAGAGGCCTCTCTGTCATGTTTGAGGTTCTTTTACGTGCCGTAAATCTACGACACAGGACCACCTATTTCCCTTCCAAAATATTTTAACGCTCGAAAAAGTCCATCGTCTTCCACTGAAGCCGACCTTGAGAGCTGTCCACAAAGGAATTACATTCTACCCATTTTAGTTTGATAATATTCTTTGTAGTTCATAGCTGGCAGCAAAACTCTCTTGTAAATTCAGTGCAGAGGCTATAGTGACCATAATGGTCTGTGATGGTGCAGATGTGGAATTAGGTTGGGCTGATTTGTGCAATGTACGATATCGTTCCGCTTTTTTACCGACTTAATTTCCCTGCGGACACATCTGAGTGAACTGTTCCGGTATGTAGGAAATGACATAGCTGCCTATTTAAGTTCTAAGTGTTGCATGTAGTTTCAAACGGCAGAATATAAACGTGTCTCGTGCAACAAAATAGGTTAGTATATGTCTGATATGATGAGAAAACAGTTCAAACGTAGTCTGGAAGACATACTGGAAGAAAAATCACAAAAATGCTATGCTTGGTATTAACTATTGTAACACATTCATTATTAGACTTAAATTTGTGTAAGTAGAAAAATTTCTAGAGAAGTGTCAAGTTATTTGGGGATGTTAAACAGAGAAATTGTGTTGTTTTAAATTTAAAATTAGAAAACTAGCTAGCATCTCAAGTAAAATGTAGCACACTTCTTCTTACACTACTTCACTAAAACCTATTCCCGTCACTGATGAAGGTTACGTAACACCAAAACTCTGCAAGTTACATTCGCATCTTGGTCCCGGATTTCCAAATCAGTGAGCGGCAATAACTTTCTTGTTGTATAACGGTGAATTTTGATATTTTATATCAACCTTAGAAGGCAGACCCATTTGGGATTGGACTGAGGCAGAATACAACGACGATGAATAAAATAACATTTTCATTATGCAGTGAGCTAAGTTTAAAATCAAAACAAGGTGCCACTCGGTATTAAGGCTTCCTTTTTGTCTTTCTTTGCAACTGTGAGCATGACAAGCCATTTACCAATTCGTTTCTGGCGGAGATTGTAACTTTAAATTATCTACGGATAGCATTTTTGAGTGGCCTTGGATTTCTTAAATAATGTCAATATGAGGGACATCCGCAAACTTGACTATAAAAGGAAACACGAAAATAATAGGATAATTATTTTATTTCTAGAAGCTAAGTGATGTGGCACACAATTAAATACACACCACGCTTTCCTAGCACCAAATTACATATAGCTATGGTATATGAGTATGTTAAACCTTTGACTAACTTCAGGACGCAGTTAAAACACTGCCCTAGTTGGAACAGTTGAGAGAACATGCACATACAATAGGTTGACCAACTTTGAACTACCTGTATAGTCCTCTGGCCGCATTTCCAACTCATGGTGTTTTGGTATACATAATTATCAGTGTATCTCTGACAGCGGTCCGTAAATCCTCATCCTGCCACACAGCCACACTAACAACGTCACAAATGCATAGATTATGAATTCATGCTCCTCTTTGCCACTGCGCAAGCATGTACCTCTCTGACCACTAGCACTCATCTTGCATCTTGAAACTTACAATTATGGATGTGCTTCGTGTTTTTACTGCATTCTTAAGCAGAACTTAAAATGTTTCACAATATAATATAAACGGTTTTTCGTGATAGACTCGTGTACAAACCTGTAGTTTGTGACACAGCTTCCTCTAAAAGTAGGCGGTTAATAACAGTTACTGAGAAATATTGTAGCCCGCCTGGGTGAGTGTAAGGGTAGCGTGTCTGCCTCACATTCAACAGGTCGCGAGTTCGAATTTCGCTTAGGGCTAATTACCCGGTTAAGGTCTTCTCTTATCTTGTGAAGATGAATGTCGAGTAACTTTAGGCTATATGGACCCCGACATCATTTGAGCATCATTGCACGGGAATAGCGTGGCTCAGGTTGGGAAGGTGGAAAACCCGCAAGGTAGTTGATGAAGCTGGATTTGCCCATTATGCGGGTATCAGGAAGACTGGACGCATATTTTGGCAGATTGCGTGCAGATGACGGATGTTAAGAAAAAATCATTGCCGAAGTATTTTTAGCTTCAAACAGACAAAGGGCAGCAACCAGGGATTTGATTCTAAACAGCCAAAACTGGCCAAGCCTGGGCACATACTTAATGGAAGTTCGTGCACTAAGAGATAAAATGTTTGTGTAAGTATTGTGTAGATTTATTTGGTGTATGGGTAATCCATATGTATGAGTACGTGGCGTAGTTGTGAGTGCAAGAATGTGTGTGGGTGTGTGTGTGTGTGTGTGTGTGTGTGTGTGTGTGTGTGTGATATCAGAGCGTTCTTTCTTTTATTGTTCTGTGGTTCTGTTGTCGTAGCGCGGGAGCTTGTGTGTGTGTGTGTGTGTGTGTGTGTGTGTGTGTGTGTGTATATATATATATATATATATATCTTTCTAATCTTGTTAAGGTATATAAAATATATATGTAGGTAATATTTTATATCTGAGTATTTTTAGACAGCATGTACGCTCACCCGACCCGTGCGACTGTGTGACGCAAATATTGTATTGTTGTAAACTTAATAATAATAATAATAATAATAATAATAATAAATAAAATACTACTACAATGTCATTCGTTGTCCGATATCACCAACAGGTTAAAGGACGCTAAGCTACATGAGGAATATTGGTACTACTATGGCCACCTCTAGAAAATGTGTCTACTTCATTAGAAGGCGGTCACCAAAGTTACAAAAAGGCAGACCTCATACAATTATAATTGACCTATTAATAGAACAATATTCTAGTAAAAATAAAAACAAATTCTGTTGTGTTCCGTTCACATTACTTTCTCGACCTGTTCTGCGGACAAACCATTCTTACAGAAGATTCCTTTACCTGCGTTACGTTAATCGAGATAAACATTGCAAGAAATTGTCTTATTACTTGCTTCCTTGTAAATAGAAGAAATAAGGGTATGCACTAGGCTAAATCGATAATAAAATCTTTTAAAATCTAGCCACTATCTGAGCATTTGAATTTCGGTTTTATTTGAATGACCAGGAGTAAAACAAAAAGGAAATGAAACGAAAGCTCACTTCCCGTTTGAAAAAGTTTTAAGTTTTTTAAAATTCAGACCTATAGCACGGATTACTCTACAAAAAATTTAGGACATAAATTTTAATTCATTATGGCTTCACGGGTGATCAGCCGTGTCAGGTATATAAAATCCAAGCTTTCGACCATTGCACACATCATGGTCTTCATCAGGGACGGCTGATCACCCGTGAAGCCATAATGAATAACATTCGCCGTGAAAGCTTCAAGTCTTACATAAATTTTAAGTTTATCAATATCTTCTTTTATGTGATAACTAATAAACAATAAGCTTTTGTCTATTCCTTATGGCGAAATTCATCCAGAATGAATATATATTATTTGTTGTGTAAATATATTTGATATATGTATTTAATTAAGATCGTTAGAGGCATTTTTGAGGGGAAAATCCAACATTTTTTTTCATGTAAAGTGTAATTCTGTGTGGGGAGGAATTTTTTTTAAATTTTCATGCCGCATCCTTTGCAGATACATAACTAAATACCAAATTTTGGGTATAACAGCCCTTTCGTGCTTGAGCTATTCTGTCCATGGATACGCAGACGTTTTTCTAAAAATGTTTGGTTTCGGATTCAGGGGGCCTCAAAATATATAATTCCGATGACATCTAGACATAGTATTTGTATGGAATACAATATCTTCTCTACCTGCTATGTGCATATTATGCGTTGAGATAGTAATATGCTCTGTTTTAATAAAATATCCTATGTTTGGTTTGAAAATATTTTGTTCCGCAGAGGCGAGAAAAAGTGCTCAGTGTCCACTCTGTTAAGTGCCAATCACTCGAGCAAATTATATATTTACCATTATAATAAACATAAAACAAACTTACCCAAACTCAAATGCTTTTATTTGTTTGATCATTTAGAATTAATGTACGTTATTATTATTACTATTATTATTTATTATTATTACTTTCAGTTTTCGCTGGAATTATCACTATACATTTAACAGAACAAAATCTTAATGCATCTTTTATCGTTATGTGAGGGGTGTGTTAAGTAAAATAATTAAATTTGCCGAAAATTCGATTGTTTAAAGTATTTCAAAACATTGTTTTGCTTAGCAATACTTCTAGTATAATTTAATACTATACAAATTTCATTTTAAACTGTCCTCTAAAAGTGTTGCAAGAGATGCTTTGACCTCAAACAACTGGATCGCCTTCTTATGTTATAATTACTGATTTAGATTCTTTACACCAATTCATCAGTATATCCTTTTAATTAGAAACATGTTTATAAACATATTATATTATTAACATTAAATGTTGTAATAGTTTAAAAATGAAGCATTGGTCTAGTAAACCAAAAATCAGTTCTATTTTTAAAATCTTAAAGGAAAGAGTTTCCGCGGAAATAGGACTGTAAAGTATTTAGGATGCGGAATGTTTGTAAACATAGTATTTTTTTGATTCCAAATGAAGTATATTTACGTAACATCATATTTTACTTGTATCAGCAGAAGCATTCCTGGTCACTTCTGGTCGCTTTTTGACATCTCCTCTAGCGTATACTTGGGCTCCATTTAATTTAGCAATGAATTTCTACTTTATATCTCTTGAACATTCATATTTTTCCAAGATTGGGGTATACAAACACCATCGAAGATTACTGTAGCGTTAGCTTCGTTTATTTTTGGTTCCGATTGGCTTGAGTTTGATTATCTACAGTGCGCTATTGATGCTGCACCTGTTTAGGCCTTGGTACTTTATTCAGCGCCGGTTACGGCAGAAGTTTATTTAGTAATTTAGTAACTTATTAAACGAATGGTGATATTTATTGGCTTATGTTATAATAAATAAAAATACAGGCCAATATTTTTTAATACATGTCGAGAAATATTTAAATTTTTACTCCAAGAAAATTGTATACAGGCGTGTAAAATTAAGCTGTATTAAAATGAGGGCTATGCAAGAAAAATAAAACTAACGCCTTAATATAGCATATTAATTAGTTTAGTTTTAATTTCAGCTAACTTATTATTTATGTTGATGTACATACGTGATGTTAGGTTTTAAGAAACTCTGTATTCAAATTTGAATAACATTGAAAATGAGGAAATTTGGAGAAAAATGGCTATAATGTTCAATAATTTTTATTGTTCTCAGCATTTGACTTTGTATGGATATACTTGTCGAATAGAGGCTGAAAGACTACCAAACCGGACTTTGGAATGTATACCAGCGAGAGGAGGATACATGGAGATGGGAAAATTTATCAGCAGAAAAGATTAGAAGATGGAGATTGGAAACATGTTAATAATAATAATAATAATAATAATAAGAATAATAATAATGGTGATCACGGAGTACAGATTTGTGCCAAGTCCAAACTGCTCATGATTGCCTATATTTGAACTTTCAGATAAAATAGGTAAACTCAAACTACTATCGATTATATCACAGGCAATCTTACATTAGAATACAACTTTTAATCAGGCCTGATTTTCTCTAAATCTTGCCATCCCTTAAAAGCAGCAAAAATGTTATCGCTTTAAGGTTGCTGTACCTGTTGATATAGACTTGAATTTTCTCCGTTGTGAGGAAGCAAGATGGTGGTTTTATGCTTGGCACAAGATGCACCCAATAAACTAAGATAAGAATTTTCTCCTCACCACTGCAGGTAGATCTCATTACGACACTCCGGAGATGCACTCTAGCATGAATTTTTCATTAACGCGCTAATGAAATTGCGCCGCTCTAGCAGGCGTGTAATTGTGGTGATAGAACTGGGTGACGAAAGGTATATGTTTTCACCGACTGAAAGGAGGGGAAAAGAACATGATTAACTCAGAAAACCCTTGGATGATTCTGAGCAAGCAGAGAAATTTGGATTTGTGCTCCCGGTTTCACGTATAATTATCACAGGTTCCTTAGATTCCGGGGCGGAATACGTATAAATGCTCTTTTACCCTCATTTCTCCCCTTCCACAAACACAGAAATTAACTAAGAGCGGAGGCCTTCGGAGGGTTGCGGTGGACTTAGACGGGTAAATTAAGACTGTGGCTGAGATTTTAACGGGCACGTTTACTGTAGATCATGCTGTTTTAGCTTAGATGCGCACAAAAGAGTAGTGAGTAGTTCGCCACTCACAGGGTCACTCTCGCATCATACAATACAACGCAGTATTGAGCAAAGCTATCGTCACGGCTGAATCAAGTACTGAAAATGAATTATAGAATGAAAGTATTATGGTATGATCTTTGCCCAGCGACGTGCCGTCAACTGAGGTGACTTTGACACTTTCATATAAGTTACTTGTTTTCTTATGTATTGTTGAAAATGTTCCGTCTTTCTGGGTGATATCAAAATGAACATCGGTCAGGACTCTACCGCAACCACCTTCAAAAAGTGTTGGATGTTATAAAAAGGTTCATGTCAAAGAAGAAGTCTTCTAAAACTTTCAAAATTCCACATAGTACGCTCATAAACAATGTGCTTGAGATGCATGTAACTGACCCAGGTGGCCGGCGAGTTCTAAGCGACGAGGAGGAAAAAACACTTACCAGTACTATGGCATCAATCGTTAATTGGGGGTTCCAACTGAAAAATTTGAAAAGAATAAAAATAATAAAAATCAATTTAAAGGTTTATCCTGGAATAAATCCCTTCTGTGGTGAAAATATATCTTGATAACAGCTTTTCAGATTTAAAGATAGCTATCCTGCACCAGATTTTGTGGAAAATGTCAAGAAAAGGAACAACAGTTCTGTTCGTACAGATTCAAATATTACCACATCCAGAAAAAGGTGAGTCCAGAAGATGTTCATAAATGTTTTGATGACTTCTAAGGTGTACTCAACAACTGATCTCCAGAAAATCTGTACAGCTATGATGCGACAAACGTTAATGATGACCCTGGATCCAAGAAAATGCGTCAGATGTGTTGAAAGGGTCCAAAGCCATTCCAAGCAATTAATTAGTTTGGTGATATCCGGAAATGCCACTGTTGATCTGCCTCCTATGGTTGTCTACAAGGCCCCAAAATATGTATGTAAATTGAAAAAATGGGGGCCCACTGGGCACATTTTACAAGAATTCAGTTAGTGGATGATTTGATATGGACCTATTTGAAATTTGGTTCATGGAAGTACTGGTTCCACACAAATAAAACCCGAGCAAATGGCACTGGTGAGATAGTTGTTCCTGGTGACTTTGACAGTCAGAATACTAAAATAATGTAAAAACATAAGTGTGTCAAAGTCACCCCAGAGGCTTGGTAAATTTGACACCCTCAATGTTGTCAAATATCTCATAAAGTACATATTCAAAAATAATGTAATTGAAAGAAATACAACTATTGTTTTATATAAATATTAATTGTTACACGAAATTATATATAGGGAACGAAATAAAGAGAAAACGTTAGCAAATGTGTCAGTCACCCCAGTCAACGGTATTGGGCACGCTTCCCAGCCATTTCTGCTCCGAGTGTTGTGGTTAAGTACAGTCCTGTACTAATGTCCAGACGAGCCGAGTTGGAACAGCCTGCTGTAGGTATATACTGTAACGCCCGCAGCCTGTGCTACATCTATGTAACTTTCTCTGGCCATTATAGCTAGTTTTTACAATATATTTTCTACATCATGTTGCAAAAGCTTATTTGTTATCTTTTCAGTGCTAATCCAGAGAATCGTTCACAGAAAGTACTTTGTGATACAGGTGTAAGGGGGACACAAGAGGCTAAAAGGATAAATAAGATAGGAGCTATATCCTAGCTATGACATTCCATTTCTTCATGACATCACAGAAACTAAAGGTTATTGTTTTTGCGCTTCAAAAAGTTGGCAAAGTATTCAACAATTAAAACTAATAATGAATATACAGAAAACGATTAATATTGCAAATAATTGTTTGGCATAGGTTATTATCCTTTAACGAGATCTACATTTCTCGTGTAACAGCTATATGTCTTCTCTTGCGGTTTACCAGTTAAACCAGTTCATTCTGAACGAAGAGGACTTCAGAGAAGACAGTTCCCGAATAATTCACGATAATATCTTATTAGCTATACAGTTAACCAAAAAATTGACTTTTTATACAATAGCGTTGATAAAGTAAAAATAATAATTTTCATCATCATATAAAGGCTAATTTTGGTTTGGAAATCTTCTTGAGGGTGTCCACATTACTTATTTAAAAAATACTAAGCTTATATGTATATCAAGTTAGATATATATCGACTTTACATTTCCAATTATACATACATGCATAGACTCTTTTTTCGATGAACCTAAAAACAATGTTTCCAGTGAACACACTGTATTGAAAATTTGGGGGGTGTGCAACCATATGATTGGTGACATGCTGCAGATTATTTAACGCTAATTGATGAAAACTCGGTTCATTTGCTATGAAGAATCAGTTATGACCTCACTAAGCACCAGCTTAAATGCGGATTTAATGGAGTACAAGGAAAAGTGTGAATTGGTAGTGGGTATCTATTTTGGGTAGATTTTATATAATCACAGTATTTTAAGGTAACATATTATTGGTTACGTGAGTGTTTGAAGTAATAATATCCAGCCTTTTCACATGCATTTAAGACGAAGAAGAATTCAAACTATGTGCAGTTTATCAACTAGAGCTCTTGCACACTTGTGAAAGAAAGAGAGAGAGAGAGAGAGAGAGAGAGAGAGAGAGCGAAGAGAGGGAGAGAAAGACAGAGTGAAGAATGTATGATCAAGTGATGGTCACTATCGAATGAAAATTATTGAATTATTCTATAGATGCCTATCGGTTATTCCAGTTTACTCAAGTATTCGGTTTTAAAGCGGATACAATAGTCTGCATTCACTTTTAAAGTGATCCCATTCCAGAAAGTATCTACTGTGATAATTTATCTTCTCACAGAATTGGATAGGTAGAGTCTGATTGAAAAATTCAATACCATAGCTGGGATTTGAACCACGGATCTCCCCTCTGGCCGGTTGCTCTATCACTGAGCTACCATGGCAACAATTAAATTTCTCAACTGACTTGCATGTTTCCTGGTAAACCATAAGGTGATCTCAAATTATTTTGAAATAACAAACCCCAATGGCGATTTTCAATGTCGTAAGTACTTCAAGACCCAGGACTCGACCTATCCAACTCTAGTCCTACACACTGTTTCTGTGAGAAGACAATTAAATTATGACCATTTTCCATAATAGTTGGCTATATTAAGAATCCTGGGTCTTAAAGTACTTACGGACCTTTCTTTAAAATTTTATTTGATTTGGTTCAGGGGGCCACAAAACACAAATTACCAGCAAAATCGTGACATATAAATTTTTGTTTCAATACGGTAATTTATCTAGTTACTATACATGATAGAGAAAGAAAGCAGCACTTAGGATCTGGAAAAGTGGTCATTTTTATTTTCTCATTTATTTTCTACATGTATAATAAACAGGGGAACCCCCGGTTTTATTAAATAGCATAAAACTAAATGTTATTTGGTACGGAAGTATAAAGAAACGTTCCAGGTATAAGTTTAGGAGTAAGTAACAGTTACGAATATAACAGTTATGTGGGTTTAGGAAAAAGTAAAAATGTCAAGGAGAATGGACTTGGTGGGATGTGAACTCGAGCGCGAGTAATACTCGTTATTATGGAGCCACCTTGCTCCAACTATAGAATCAGTTAGTGTTATTTCTTACATGCTTCAAGCACGTTTCATGAATCAACAGCGTGGATTGAATAATTCCCTTTTACTTTCTCTACACCGACCATGTACCTACTGTATAAAGAGGTATTACATTCTACCCAAAAAATCGATACCGAGATTTCACCAGATCTACACCAACTATGTATCTAGTGTAAGGAGAAGGTATTGCATTCCACCCAAAAATAAGATACCGAATTTCACCGGAAATGCACGTTTTATTAACAATACAAAACATCATTTTTAGAGAAAGCTCCGTGTGTGAATATGTGTCCGTATGTCTGTGAACACGATAACTCAAAAACGAAAAGTCGGTGAAATTCCGAGGACGCGACACGAAGCTACTCTTTATATCGAAACGTTTTCGAAAATGTTGATTTTCTCAAAAATAGCTCCAACAATTTTGATTGAAATATCCTATATTAAAGATATTTACACGACAAATAAAATGTATATCTTGAATTTTCTGGGAATAGCCTCTAAAGACATCTTTATTCTGGATGAATTTTGCTGATTTTGCTTAACTAGTAAACGTTAAGAGATTGATAAAACCTTATTCCTTATTGCTATTCCTTAAAATTCTTAAAACCTTTCACGTACGGGAATTTGTCAACTCCTGTCAATGCAAAGCAACTGATTTCAATATGGCAACCAGCTTTCAAAAGATTCGACTATCATTGTAACGTAGTGTATCCATTTCTACTTACAAGGAAGCAAGTAATAAGAACATTTCTGCTAATGTTTATCTTGATTAGCATGAAGAAGATAGAAGAATAAGCTTTTTAATAATAATTTGTTTCAAACGTGTTGAGAAAGTCATGTGAATGAAGCACATCAATCTACTTCTTAATTAATTTAAGGATGCTTTATAATTCAATCTTCTTCTTGGTCAGCATTGTACATCCTTATATCTGTGTGATAGCAAGGAAGGAATGATCTTATTAAAATTATGTTAGCTTCTAAGGTTCTCTGTCTAGGCTGTGTGACGTTTTTTCTCCTTCATGCTAAACAAGATGACGACATTAGCTAATACCACGCACTGAACTTGCGCGACAGAGAATGGATGCGGAAGGAGCCAATGGCAGCTGGCGCCAGCTATTCCCTCACCACCGCATTCACCCTGCCGCTCTAATCCGCAGCGCTAATCCTCTATGCTAATTCCATTTCATTAACGGCGCTCCCTGTAGCAGACTCCTGCAGGTCCCTTCTCATTAACCTGCTTACTGTCTCTCTCGGACATTCTGTCACTTGTGAATTACTGGCCAGAGAGCGCTCATTAAAGACCTAGCCACAAACCAATTCGTTTCTCAGCAACACGCAGGAACCCCTTTATTATTGCTACTGTCAATGAGAGATACAGTGTGTGCAGGAAAAACTCAAAATCGCGAGATGCTTGTGACAGCGTTGTTAATTATATTCTGAGCTGGCGGCCCACCATGGTTGTTCATTGTGATAGTAACACAACCGACAGCTTCTCTCGCGTTATTCGTTATTTAAGAGTCTCCCCCCCCCTCTCTCTCTCTCTCTCCAAATTCAGAAAAAAATCAGTTTTCCCTACCATTACAAATATTCATTATATACAGGCTGAAAGGGGCATACATCATTTTTTTTTTTTTTTTTTTTTTACGAATAGAAGGAGCAAAAAAGATCTCATAACCTTTACTCCACTTTACTAAAATATGTTCATTTATAATTCATGTAATCTATATAATCACAACACTCCAATGTAATGTATATATAAATGCACTTGCTTATTTACAATAATGCAAACTACTTGAGGATTATAATAGTAGTTAATCTAATCTCTTAGAAATGCTCCGTGTAAAAGATGGTTTGAGTTGAGTGAATTTGGGAAAATCATAGCGTGGCATCCTTGAAAGAAAAATATGCCATAGACAACGTGTGCGTGTGCATGAACCTTTTTCTAAAATGTCTTTTATGGATTCAGATGCCTAAAATGTTCATACCGAATCTTCGGATTCAAAGCAATACTTCCACAAGCTGGAAATGATAGACTAATCATTCATAATGAATTTTCCGGTATTAATGGATGTCAAACCGTAAATGCATAACTATCTTAGGATAGTAATTATTACTCAATTATATAAAATAAATAACATTTCATGAATCAAAGAGCGTGCTTTGTAATTCAAAGTATAGGAATCTTATAAGCAATAACCCGATTGTCTTTGAATAATTTAAGATATTTATATTTCCTGTTGCTTCCAAAACATTTTAATCAGAATAAGGACTAAAAGAAATGAAAGCAAATCACTCTCTCTGTATTGCATTCAGAGCAACAGGAGATGATAAATAGTAATACAGCGATGTATCTGACATTTGTGATCAGTTCAGGCAGCAGCAGTAGTGGAGATGGTGATGGTGTAACCAAATCGATATTTAAGGATACGATAGTGTGGTATGAAAAAATATGATTTAAGTTGCAATAGTATACTTTAGCAGTTCGGCCATGTTTTCTAAAGTTAATTGCTGCTAATCAATTGGCTGAAATTATACTCAAAAACCAGATGAGAGCGAAAAATTATGTAGATTTTCACCACCAACGTAAATCAGTTTCGTTCCTTACTGGTCATATTCCATGCTCGCCAGCAATTTGCTGTTGTTTAGACATATGTTACCTTCTACTCTAGAGTGTACTGTATGCATTTAAGTCTACTATTTTAAACTCTTTTATAATATCGTGATAAGACCTTTAGCTGTGTGTTAGATGATATTAAAGCTCTCTTAAATGTCTTTATTTCATGCAGAAAAAACTTTAAGTGACAAGTTTTGCTAGTTTCACCAATTATATATATATAATTGGTGAAACTAGCAAAACTATATACATGTATTAAATAAATTTTAAAAATAAAAATAAATAAATTTTAAAAATGCGACTTTACCTCTAGGATAGCTCGTTATGCAGTGAACATCAATTGTTTATCCAATATAATACTTCCCAAAAACATTTAGATTACGTTTTTATTGTAACAAATTAAACAGTACGTTGTTCCTTTCTTTGTGGAATTCGTTTCGTTTCGTAATCTGCTTACCCTCTCCGTATTTGTAGGACTGACAACCCTCTAGGACTTACAAGCCGATGCCTAGGGGCCAGAAGTCTTTATGAGAGCCTAAGGCACAAAACCAAAGAATTGTTTCGAGGGGTCAACCCGCAGCCAGGCATGAACACGAGGAAGTGGATAATAGAAATGTAAGCGAAATTGATGATTGGAGAGGTGATTATAGAGCAATTTGTGGAATGAGTGACAGGGGAAACCGGAGGATCCAGAGAAAATCCGCCCAGACGTCGCTTCGTCCACCACGAATTACCACTTGCGGGCGCTTGGGATCAAACCCGGGCCGCCTAGATGGGAGGCGATTGGTCTAACCACTCACCCACGGCGCAGCGTCTTTGTGGAATTACGGGATGAAAACCATTGCCAATCAATTAATGTCACAAGCTCTCACTGTAGCATGGAAACACAGAATCGGAGGTGTCAAGCAAGGTTGATCCATTAGTAGAATTGTAACAGTTTTATAGGCGCAAACAGCCCCTACTTAGCAGCTAAACATTGGAAACAACTGGCAGTAGCATAATGAACCAAATAGACATATTGGCAAAATGCTCCTGCAAAAGGAGTAGTATTCCATGTGGCTCACCTGTGTTAGTATTACCATACCGACCTTGACGTCCCCGCAGGAAGTGAAATAGGGAAACTTACACTACTAAATGTTTAACATGTTATTCTAATTTCTTATTTTCTTAATTCTTAATTTCCAATAACTGTAAAGGAGCATTCAGATAAAAATATATTCCAGAATCTTTGTGAGGAAAAGGAGTGATCATATTTTAGTAAGCAAAAATACGATTCAACCGGTACAGCGCAGAAAGAAAGATGAAGTGTCGGATTGTTGTATTACTTAATTATGAGAACTGAGTATGTAGTGTGGCAAACATTTATAACTCTCATAGGTAAATCGTGGCCATTTTATCAAGGGAATATTAACCAAACTATTTTCTTAAATACTATTCGGACAATCTATTTATAAATAGCATATTCGGCTACTCAGAATTTTCTTGAATTATTTTGGAAACCATTTCTCAACTTTAGAACTGCAATAGAAACAATCAATTCCAGCTATAAGGCACCAAAAGACAATAGGGCAGAAGGAATAGAACAACAAGGCACAAAAATAAACGTAATGAATGCAAGATAATTCGATTAACAGTAGAAAGGCTAAAGTGCTGGTCAAATCTTTAAAGGAAGTCCTATGTGATGCAATTGATATTCCTTCTCTTTACATGGCTAGGATTTAAAAAGTGAAAAACACTTCCTATTTTATAAAAATCTAAGTATTCAAAATTTAAAAACCAATAACAAGGAATAACGCGAAATGGTTATCTCCATAAAAATGTATATGACATAAATTGTGAATTTGAACGAGATCTACATTTTTTGTGTAGTATGGTTTTATCTATCCCACGGTTTCAGTAATGCAAAAGTCGTACTAAATAAAGAGGTCTTCAGAGGATATTACTATAAAATTCAAGATATACACTTTTTTGTTTTATAAACATCTCTAATATACGGTATTTTAATCAAAATCATTAGAGCCCTTTCCGAAAAGTTTCCATGTAGAGGGTAGTTTGGGTGTGGCGAATTTTCTTGAAAATCGTCGTGAAACATTCTTGAAAGATGCTGAACTTAAATATCTAATTTGGTACTTGTCCACAGACACATACACACATGCGCGCACGCATATCATTTTCTAAATATTTATTTTTAGGCTCCTACATACATCTATTTCCGGTGAAATCGGTATCGAATTTACGGATGAGTACAATATTTCTCTTCTGCTATATATATAACGCGCTAGAAAAAGTATGTCAGCTATTTTTTTATGTATTTAGTCATTGCCAAAAAAATTATTTTTATTTGTTTAAATTTTCCATTGATATAGTTTTTCAAATGGAAATTTGTCATACGTGTTACTCCTAACCAAGAAAAGAAAACGGGTTTTCGAAGCTATCGCAAAGGGACTAGTTGTTGAAAATTTTGACTATCTATTTAACGTAGTGTATTCCCTTATTTGCCTTCTATCTACAAGGAAATACTTTATCAGACCATTTCTGTAAATGTTTATCTCGATTAGTATGAAATAAATACAAGTATAAGCTTATTAAGAATATTTTATACAGAATATGCAGAGAAAGTCGTGTGAACGGTAATATTTTTAAAAGTTAATATGGTGGTAATTTTTCAGATCTACACATCACGTAATGCAAATTAATATTGCCAATTTGGTATTATATTTCGTAGTAAGATATACCATCTCGTGGAGGAGGAGAAAACATTTTTGTAATAGTATAATCTCTTGGGCCTATCTTTGTGAAGCTATATTAACGTAGCCGGAGCAAATATTGGAGAGAAACTGTAAATCAGGCCTCAAACCCTGCTTTACATTGTTCTGCAAAGGCTAAACCAATTTGTATTAGCCTTGTGTTAGCAATATTCAGGAATATTGTCCTCTCCGGCAGTTACAAAGGTACATACACACGGCTCCCTTTTACTGCATTATCTGGAACTGCTTTCTGTGACAACAGGATATCCTATTGTACATCATACAAACAACTCCGCTTACAAAAGTAACTCTGTCAGAAAGTGTTATCCATATTTATCTATATTTACCTTTGTAAGGGGCTATTTCCTTGCCCGAAGAGCTCCCAACTCTCGTAATTTCCGTTCTGGGCCGTACTACACAGAGAAGTTGTGAAGCTGCACAATGTATCATTCCGCGGCTCCTGCTGCTACTGTCCATAAATACACCGCGTGGCGAGCGCAGCACATGGTGCTCGCAGCTCCATTCGAAATAAACACGGCTCGCCTGTTTATTCCCCCTTGTGATACTTTAATATTTTGGGGACAATATTACACTCAATATTACCAGATGTAAAATATTGCTCAACAATGCTTTACGTTCTCAACTTTAATTCTAGTTTCCAAAAAAAGTTGCCGAAATGTATTGTAACAAAACTGTTGTTTATTACTTCAAACTGATTTATTCCCCGTTCTTTTGCAACAGTACAATTTTCTCTCGACACTACTAGTGTGACAATTTTTGTTTATGACTTCAACGCTCAACTGTCGCAAGCAGTAAACTCACGTCGAAACTGACTCACCTGGCTTACAACTCTTCTTTTATTGCTGTCGATGACCTTAACAGAAATTTCCAGAAAAATTCCAACATTCTCACACGTGACCATTGTGCCCAGGTGTAGATTTCAAAGCTTTGTAGTAGTCGCATGTAAATATCTCCAACACGTGTGACAGTGAGTGTGGCTAGTTTAAAGAAGTCGACAGAACACGTGCAAAAATCAGCTGTATTTTCCAAAGCAAACCGCTAACGCACGTGCGGCGATTACGAGCCATTAAGGCGTTGTCACAGTATGCTGACTGAAAGGCAAATATTCTTGACCCGCCTCTATGGTGTGGGGATAAATGTCTGCTTCACATTCAAGAGGTTCTGAGTTGGCATCTTAGTTAGAGCGAATAGTCCAGATAATGTACTACTTTCTCTACACGTACTATATGCATAGTGTGTACAGAAGGTGTTTGCACCCATAAATTCGATACCCCCTGAATAAAAAAAAAACATTTTTAGAGACATTTTCAGGTTTGTGTGTGTGTGTGTGCGTGTGTGCGCGTGTGTGTGTGTGCACCTGTAGGCAGCATAGCTCAAAAACGAAAAGACCATTAAATACCAAATTTGGTATTAAGTTTGGTATCATCCAAGGATGCGACACGAAGATTTTCAAGAAAATCCCCCTTCCCCCAACTGTCCGTTACATGGAAAAAATTTCGAAAATTTTTGTGTTCTCAAAAATGGCTGCAACGATTTTCATTAAAATCTCTTATATTTAAGATATTTACATGACAAATAAAACGTATATCTTCCATTTTCTGGGGATAGTCCCTGAAGGCATCTTTATTCAGGATGGATTTTGCGGTATTTTGCATAAGTGATAAACTGTAAGAGATAGTAAAAAACTTTCCTAACAAGAAATGTAGATCTCGTTAAAGCACACAGTTTATGTCATAAACATTTTTTTTCGTGGAGTTGACCGCTCTTTAGATATTCCATGTTATTAGTTTCAGCTTTAAAATACTTGCATTTTTCTCATCCGGGAATTTTTAAAATGCTGTCCATACAAAGGTACTTCGATCACATAGCACCAGCTTTTAAAATACTTTAATATCACTTTAGTCTATGGTACTTCCTTACTTTTTTTTCTACTTACAAGGAAGCAAGTAATAAGATCATTTGTGTTAATTTTTTATCGATTAGCATTAACTAGATAGAAGAATAAGCTTTTTAATAATAGTTTATTGTAGAGATGTAGAGAACGTCATGTGAATGGAACACATCAGATTTTTTTTTTTCGAGGTTTTGTCGTATCTTGAGAAGAGGAATGTTGAGCAGCTTTAAGCTCCATAGATCCCGAGCTCATTTGAGCTTCATTTTACCGATTTCATTCATCTTCTGACATAAACTATCAGGTTGAAGGATTTTAAACTAAACTGAATTTAAAAATAAATCTGATGCGTTCTATTCACATGACTTTCTCTACATCTCTACATCTCTGCAATAAAGTATTGTTAAAAGCCTATAATTCTATATTGAGAAAAAATTAGCAGAAATAGTCTTATTAATTGCTTGCTTTTAAGTAGAAGCGAAATAAGGGAGTACCATAGGTTAAAGTTAATAGTTGATGGCTGGTCTATGTAACTGAAGTTCCTGTGTATGGACAGCATTTGACAAATTTCTGACTGAGAAAAGTATAAGTTTTTCAAAGCTGAAACCAAAAACAAGGAGTATCCCAAAAAAGATCAACTCCACGAAAAAAATGTGTATAACATCAACTAGTATATATCCGAATCTTCGTTTTTGAGTCGTGCTGATAACAGACACACGCATTATACATCCATCCATCCATCCATCCATCCATCCATCCATCCATCCCATTCATACATACACACACGAAACATTTTCTAAAAAGTTCTTGTTTTCAAAGTTCTCAATATATGTGTTTCCGGTGAAATGTTGGTATGGACTTTTTTTGGCTGGAATGTAATTCTTTGTGTGCCCACTGTGCACTAGGTAGAGAAAGTAATAATGCATTATCTATTACGTTTTGTATTAAAGACTGTTAAATAAGAAATGGAATATATTAGAGAAAAACAAAGATTAACAGTAGTAACAAAAACCAACATTACAAGCAGCATTAAAGCGAATGTTACAAGAAAGAATATAAAAGCAAGCAATGGAAAAAGGAATTCGGAAGACAATGCATTAGACCATGAAGCAGGTCTCTAGGCAGATTATGTAACTAGAGAAAAATTAGTATTCAACTAACTTACACGAATAAGCAAAAACGCACTACATGAAGCCAAAGGCGTAAGAACATCCGCTAGCCACTTCAGCTTTTTAAGTTAAAAGGAGAATATGTGTAATAATTAATAAACGTAACAGGGATATTATATAATTCCAATTAAAATTCTGTCATATTTTTTCTCAAATATCTACGCATATGTGGGTTTTATGCATACCTTTCCTTTAAATGTAACTCCATTCTTCGCAGGGGTATTCGAGTTGGGCTGGTAAAAGGTTTTCTGAACAATGACCGTCTATTCTTTGTGGTGAGAAGAATGAAGACAGGAATTAACTATCAATTTTGTCTTTGTAGTCACCGAATTCGGTTCCAAATAGTAGTATATTCCCTATTGTTTCACTTTAGAACTACTGTAGCAGTCACATTTGCAGCGTGTAAGCCAGGTTTTTTCCAATTTGGGTGCGCTCCAAAAGAGCAACAATGAACTCACGACTCACGTCTACCTGCAACAAACAATATGGCGTAGCTAAACTGAGGGAAAACTGACGTCATTACTGAATCAAGTCTTCGAAATTAGTAGCAGGACGCAAATGTTGTCATATGCCCTTTGCCTCGTCACGTATTGCCTAGCACACTTCCCCTCCACTCCGATTTTTGTGACCGAGTTCGCACGCATACTCTTACCCAGGAGAGTCGAATTGGTACGGCCTGGTCTAATCAGTCCTCAAATCGACTATTTGATACCATGGAGAACATTCATTGTAATGCAAATAGATAATTTCCGAATAATGTTTATGGTAAACAGGCTTTGAATGTTATATTGTCACAACTAAAGTTGGACACAGGGGGGAATAGCTATTAGAGGGTAGTGAAAGGAAGGTAGATGGTAGAGCAATGATAATAATGGGACTTAAGTTAAGCTAATATATTAAGAAAGATTAAATAATCTGTTGGTTACGCATGTTTGGTTTACAAAGGTGGAGGATGGCAAACTATTCTATTAATCCTGGCCAATATCATTCTCATTATGGAGTTACTAACATAAATCCTTACCTTAAGAAATATGTCATGATGTGTCTAGGGGAGGTGAGAAGTGGTCAAAGTGGTGGCCGGTTGAGCCCGGAGCGACGCCTCAAGACGCACACAAGCAAATAGAGGTTCCCCGACGGTCAAAGACAATAGCCCCGGAGGACGGGTTTGCCGTCCCTTAAATAGATCTAGTGGCGTCCCCGGAAGGGCATTCCAACATGGTGGCCGTTCTTCTAATATGAAGAACCAACGCCCTGATAGTGGGTAGACTTAGCCAATCAGCACCGAATGCTTAAATGTTCTAGAATATCCTGTGTGACGTCAAAGTGCGAATGTGCACGTAAACCGAACGGAAGTTGGTGGCATCAAAAGTCCACTGGGAGTGCCATCGGAAGAGGCTAGTCGCTTCCATCCTATTATTTCATCAGCTTATAACAAAGCTTGTATTTTCCTAAGAATCTGTAAGCTCAAATCCCAATTAATTCAGATTAATTAATTCGTAATTACTAAAACATAATAAATTAAACTCTCGCCAATGACACATGCGACATACCTCCGAACGGTAAGAAAAGCGGCCCCTGACGCTTGTTAAAAAAAAAACAAGAATATCAGGTATAACAACAAACAAATATTGAAAGGGGGTACCAAACACCGCAAAACGTAATACAATTATAATATCACATAAAATATACAAGGAAGTTTTCAGAATTTGAGTAGCACCTGAAAGAGAGAGAAAAAAGTACAAGGGGAGTGGAAGAAGTACCTATCAGAAGGAGGGAAAGGTAAGTTCACTCGTTGAATTCACAATGTGTGAGGTCAAGTTCCATAGGAGACCTAAATGAATACTAGCACGGGAAGTTTTTCTGACTTTTGGACACACAGAAGAAAACAATGTCGACGAATATGTTGCAGATACAATTATACACTTGCTGAACGTAGTCTGTGAAAAGTCTTTGGGACACAGCCAGTGTCCAAAGGGAGATAAGCACACGCTATAACATTGTGTCCTTAGTGTACGATCCTCACCAAGCTTCCGGAAGAAAAACCAATGTCCAGCAGTACAATGTTCTGGCTTCAAGATGAGCACTCGTAACATCCCTCCTGGGGTATATAGTCCATTGTTCACCCCCAGGGTAAACTGAAATGTCGAAGGTGGTGCTCAGCCTTGATGTCCCACGAAGATCCTTGTTGACGGATGGTGTGTCAGCACCGTGCAAGTGCAATTAGTGTGGATTACTCGAAAGAGAAACAAATACAAGGGAATTAGGGTTGGAAAAATAAAAAATGAGAAAGCAGTAATACTTATGTGAGGTAGATCAGGTGGTGGATGAGGGAGAGGCACGTCAGGTAATCCAGAAGGTACGCATGTTAAAGATAGGAGGAAATAATTGAATAATTGTGCTACTACATAAGATTATCTAAAGATGACAAACATAAAATGCAAATTAAATGAGTAATATGTGGTCGTGAAACATTTAAGTAATAATGAAGTTGAGTAATTCAACATGGCGTAGAAGGAGTAAGATTACAACAAAAACTGATAATGCATTCAAAGGCCACTGGCAACGAGTCAGAGGTTAAAATTTGAAATTTAGTGACTCGTGCTACCAAACTAACACATTACACAGATGTTTCACTGGAACACAAACAAGTTACAAAAGAAATCATGATAGTGACAGTGTAATACAAAAAAAAAGTATATTATAAAATATTAAGTATTGCTATTCATAAGTGGAATTCAGATATTTTTGTTCAGCTAACATATAAAGTTTCATTAGTAAATATAACATGAGATGGATCTTAGTAGAAGGCATAAAATCATAACATCAGAAACAGAGCAACTGTTACACTCATACAATCAAATTTTGGACAGTAAATAACCAGAAATGTGAATGACAAAATAGTTTACAGAAAGTTGAAATAGTAAATGTAAGAGATGTAAGTAAATACAATATTAATAAACATGTCAATGTATCTAATAAAAACATTATGAATACTGTAGATTAGACCCATAGGGTGCGAAGGTACTAGAGGTAACAAAAATTATGCGAAAAAGAAACATAGTTTATCAATACCGGAAACGATATCCTCTCCAAGTTAAAATAAATTACATTATAACGCTAAAGATAAACTAGAAGGCATCGCCCTCCCCCAATACACCAATAAATAGCATGCGCGATCGCTATATTGTTAAAGGGTCGTCCCTTCCAGTTAATCAATAATGTTTAAATTAGTATGGCAAGGTTTAAATACATGTTAGATAACGTTCCAATAAAGATAAGAAAAAAAAAAAGGAAAAGAATAAGGATTAAATAGTTAATGTTGTTATTACCACTTTCGAAAAACATTTCTGAACGAACAATAACACCCTGATGGCTATCGACTGTATCCACAAGTATGATAAGATATTGATTAAACCAAAATAAGTCATGGAACGATCTTCTTAAAAGGCATGGTACAGAGTTGCATTACGTACACATTGATTTTGAACACATCACTTACCAAAAATTAAAAATTTTCGTGATACAGCAATAAAATACTGCTACAGGAAGCTATGTTTAACAATGTAAAAACATTAGAAATACGGAGTCTCCAGTACATTTCTTGTTTATACAAAACATAGAAGTATCCTTCAATTGTTACTATAATTAATAAATTGCTAATTATGCTCCATCTGTTACTTTAAATAATGGCAAAATCATAACCATATAATATTGCAATTAATATGTCAACAAATATTTTTCTTTACACATTAGGAATTGTCAGAATTAAAACACATAAAAGTAAACAACAATAATTACATAATATCACAATGACGGGTGGTGAGTGCCGCCATTCAACATACTCCTCGACTAGTTTAACTATCCCGGGACACTTAAAACTCAACATTTCTACTCATCTTACGGGAGCTACCCGCATCAACAAAATAACATTTGTGTACACAATATTAAAACTCTGCGTAGTTTTCCAAAGTACATGTTCCCTAGATTACTACCTGATGGGACCCTGCGGTTTCCCCAGCAAATAAAATAATCCTTATATTTCACTACAAATATAACCTATCCCAAGGTTTTGTCCACATCGATTAATGTTTCATGAGACCTCGCGGTTTACTCAGGAAATTAATTAATCGGAAATCGACCTCTCATAAAAATATTCTCACACAGATTTAACTCTTCATGGAGCCCTGCGGCTTTAGCCATAAGGAAAATAATCTGATACATATATTCTCAGCTATAACATCATGGAGAGTGCCATACGGCAAAACTCTCCGAAATCAACGATAGTGACGAAAACTCTGACGATCCATAATGAGCAGACATATGCATACGTATAGGAGCCAATTCTCTCGGTAATGTTTATTGTATTAAACAGAAAGTCTACAAAATATTGTATCTCAAGGCATTTAACTATTCACAACAGGATGCGGTAACAGTCATCCGCCAGAAAATACCAAGCAAGATGCCATTACTCATACCGGATAAATACAGTAGCGGAACACCAAAAAGAAAATAAAAATAATTTACCTTTTTGAAAGAAATAACTCGGAAAAATACATCCATGGTCATCATATTTGGCATTATCACCTAGTCTTATCGCCGATGATCAACATTGCTTCCTAAGCTCATACCAATCGTAGGGGGAAAGAATATAAGCAATAGAACTCACGTCTGAAATCAAAACTTAACAACAAAATATAAGCAACAAAAACACAGCAATATTATGCACAAACATTATAATTCCAAAATACACGACACACACACACACGTGATAGGTAAAAGTAACCATTGCGTAACTCAAAGAATGGAATACATCCAAGGGAAAATCCAGTAAATATACTAACGGTGGTCCCTTTAACACTTGTATATATTTATAAGTAGGTTTCTGCTAAAAACATTCAATTAAAATTATGCATCATGCTCTATGAAGGAAATCAAAGTAAGCTAGTCCCTAATTGCATCTGAACGCAAAGTAAAATCCTGTACATAAAATATAGGTATTATGAAACTAATAAATATTAAAGTAGACAGAAGTTATAATATGGTAAGAGAAATTTCTGAGATGCAGTAAAAGCTTTGTCGGAAAAAGCAAGGCTTATCAGCGAAGACTTCCGCTTTAAAGCAGTCTTATATCAGATTTGTAATGAACAAGGTCGACTTTAAAAAGTCAGTGAGTTACGGTCAAATAATTTCTGCTAATTTGTCTAAGTGGAACATTTTTCGTATGTTAATTGTAACGAAAATAAACTGATGAGTGTCAGCTATAATCTTCTGACGTTCATCTATTAAAATCATGGGTGCCAATGGATAAAAAAAAATTGCAGTAGAGGTAACTTTAATATATGCTTACTTAGATGTAAGGAAACAAACTAGGAAGGTGTCCATTTGTTTCGAGTTTTACTAAAATCACGGTCATAAAATTTTTGATTTCGTAAACTATCTGTTATACAATGAGATTAAAAGTGGATACATAATGGTCAAGCCTTCAACGAGAAAAAAAAAAAATCAGCAGTTACTATTATAGCTGAATGAAAAAAATAACAATGAAAGTTGTAAATTTTTCATTGTGAAGTATAAGTACAATGCTGATTAGAAACATAGATTCCTAGATTTGAAAAAAAGTATTAAATAAATGTTACTTTAGTTTATCGCGATTCTATTCAATCGTATGGTTAAGCAGTATTTCAGCTTACTAATTAACACAAACTTTAGGTGATTTTATTTAAAAGTATTCAACACAATCTATTAGAAATAAAAGTTATTAATACAATCCTGTTTTTATTTTAGTACAAGTAGTGGCTTTAAATAAGTTGGCAACAGGAAATACCTCAAAAAGAACAGATTTTAAGTTTCACGAGGTTATCTAGTGCGAATAACATATCACTAATCTGTGTGTATATAAATCCAACTATTTCGCTACTGAAATTTTCGATTTTAAGACATTGTTTTAACTGTAACATTACTTAATAAAATATTATTATTATTATTATAGCAGTTCTTACTGTGATTCTCCATTATACTTTTTAAAAATTATGTTAGAATAGTTAGAAGCTATTAAAATAAATCTTCCTTTCTGATTATTATTTTTACTATTGTTTTTATTTTTATTCAACGTTCTTAGTTATGTTAGTAAGCTTAATATGATTTATTTAATTGGCATTTTACATATAATAATTGTTGAAAATTTTATTCGAAATAAAAGAATATTGTTAATGTCTTACATGTTTTTATTTTTTTTTCGACAATTTCATTTTGCTATTTTTTTTTATTCGTAATGTGAATTATTTAGTCAATTTAAAGAAAGTATATGTTATAATTTACTATTAATTATTATGTAGTGATTAAGTAATATATTTATCTCTCTGTTATGGTAAAATGCCAATTTATTTGTAAAACTATTTTACTTGAGCACTTTATTTTCATATTAAACATTATTACTATTATGTAAAATTAATATTGGTTATTTTTGTTTTATCAACATTATTATTGTTATTATGAACATTATTATCTTAGCTTTATATTTTGTTTCAAACCTGTGCTCTAAGTGGTTTTCCAAGAAGTAAGCAAGGAGAGTTTGTTAAAGTAGCGATAAAGTTTCCTTCCTATAATTCATTATCGGAGTTTTATATTGGAGTTATGATAATTAACAATATTTTCTCTTCAACACAGGCATTCAGATAGAGTATGCATCTTCACAAAAAGGGTTACTTATGTTACACACTGCTTGACGGTTAAGCAATATTGTTTTATTTATGTATATCATATTGAATCAGCTACTGTGCTACGTATTTATTTATTTATGATCAATACTTAATCATCTCTTCTTTTTTTTTTTTTTTTTTAAGTAAGCATTAAACATTTATACCTAGTTATGAAAAGTACAATTATTGTAATTTTGGCTACTATTGGTGTTATTGAAATACGCTTTTGATTTATTTTAAATTACCCCTGGCTACTGGGACTAAGAATGACAAACTAAGTATTATGATTACCGGATTTGGAATAAAATGTTTGAAATTGTTGCGTTTGTAATAAGCTTATCTAGGGGCTATATTATCTCCACATCTGATTATAATTATATTAAGTACTTAGGCATGCTAAACTATGCATACATATTATTAAACATAGCAAACAGAGTATTAGAAGACAGAAAAGCATGATAATAAAAATTCTTAGCTTATTATTGAGCTGTAAGCGAAACATATCTAATATTATAAGAATTAACTTGATATGACCAAATATATACTTAAACCATATAGTCCTTCTTCATTTTATGCATCCTGTCTAGATGTAGTTGACTTCGTAGTTACTCGGGGTCACTTGCTGCTGTCTCGGTTTTTTTTTTTTTCAAATCAAGTGTTCTTTGTGCTGGTCTTTTCTGGGGGGGGGTTGTTAAAGGTGCTTATGGGGGGGGGATATTTTTAAGGGGCGCTCCGGACCCAAACAACCAAGACAACTTCAAGTTCGACCACCAGATATGTAGGGCAAGCGTTGCAAACTTATACGCATCTAACAGTTCATCTTAGGTTATACACAAAAGTAAACCTACAGATCCCCTCGGTGGACATTTGTTACTAATTGTCTTGAACTAGACTGATCATATTATCACTTGTATCGCACATTTACAAATTGTACAGTTGTTCTCTTACGCGGGTTGTTGTATATAAGGGATTTATCATACGAATAAACTCACGATAAAAATTATTGAGAATATTATAAAAAAGGCACGTATCTAATGAAATTTAAGGTTTTTCAGAACTATTAGATTCATAAAACTATTTTTAGAATGGCCAATGGATTAAGACACAGTTATCTGGGTTGCTGTTCCAGCTTTCCAGAACCAAGAGTTGGACATTATAAATACTTACATATGAGTAACACACGTAAATGCATCAAAACAGTTATCTACTGCTGCGGCGGTAGTAAATATAGAAAGAGATAAGCAACCACATCCTTTTACAGATTACCGCTCCAGAGAGAAACCTATTAATGTTTAAAGTGACAGTCCAAGAAATATAAACTAGCGATAAAATAGGCGCTGAAATAAACATATTTTGGCAAAGTGAATTGTTGGAAGATCACATGTGCAGATTAATACTCAAAATTTCCATTGAAGCACGAGCAATCATAAATGTTTAGTGAAAACTTTACATCTCGTATGCATGTCACTGCATACATCTAAGTGAAAAAATCATGGTATTTAACCCAAGGATGGAAGGGGGGGGGGGAGGGAGGGATTACATTGATGGTCAGTACAAATCGAATTTTTAAAGTGACATAATAATCGAAGCAATAAAATTAAACACTATGTTGCGAATCGCATATATAGTGCCATACTGAAAAAAATTATATTGACTGTTTATATTCCAATGGAAATCAAGCACTGCAGTAACACCGTAAGATATCTGCAAATTTTATTTCCATAAACTTTAGCATTTAAAAGCTAAATAAATTAATTATAAAATTGAAAAATGCAGTTGAATAAAGTGTTCTTTTGAAAAATCGAAAGCAACTAATTCGAGGCTAATGCAAACTGTGATGCTTGGGAGAAGAATCACCTTAAATGTACTCTAAAGATTACAATTAAATAAAATTACAAAAGTATTTTAATTGCAAAATTTTGAATTTGTAAGCTACTGAAAGAAATTGAAAACAGAGGTATAAATTGAAACATTAGGCAAGGAGACTACATTTACGATATCCATTTCTGGCAATAATATAGTAAGAAAAGAAAGTGTCTGGAGAGTTGCAATGCATATGCAAAATCGAGGCAGGGTTTCTGGGTGACATATTGTTAGAATCAGTGTAACTCTATTATTTGTGAATTAACTCTACAATATAATAATTTGAAAAGGCGGCGCTACAACATATACCGAGGTACGGGATCGAACCATACCCTTCCCTAACAAAATGCTGATTTCGGGGAAGAGCCGGCGCCTCGACCATAAACCGAGGTACGGGACCGAACCATACTCTTCCCTAACAAAATGCTGATTTCGGGGAAGAGCCGGCGCCTCGACCATAAATGTCACAACTAAAGTTGGACACAGGGGGGAATAGCTATTAGAGGGTAGTGAAAGGAAGGTAGATGGTAGAGCAATGATAATAATGGGACTTAAGTTAAGCTAATATATTAAGAAAGATTAAATAATCTGTTGGTTACGCATGTTTGGTTTACAAAGGTGGAGGATGGCAAACTATTCTATTAATCCTGGCCAATATCATTCTCATTATGGAGTTACTAACATAAATCCTTACCTTAAGAAATATGTCATGATGTGTCTAGGGGAGGTGAGAAGTGGTCAAAGTGGTGGCCGGTTGAGCCCGGAGCGACGCCTCAAGACGCACACAAGCAAATAGAGGTTCCCCGACGGTCAAAGACAATAGCCCCGGAGGACGGGTTTGCCGTCCCTTAAATAGATCTAGTGGCGTCCCCGGAAGGGCATTCCAACATGGTGGCCGTTCTTCTAATATGAAGAACCAACGCCCTGATAGTGGGTAGACTTAGCCAATCAGCACCGAATGCTTAAATGTTCTAGAATATCCTGTGTGACGTCAAAGTGCGAATGTGCACGTAAACCGAACGGAAGTTGGTGGCATCAAAAGTCCACTGGGAGTGCCATCGGAAGAGGCTAGTCGCTTCCATCCTATTATTTCATCAGCTTATAACAAAGCTTGTATTTTCCTAAGAATCTGTAAGCTCAAATCCCAATTAATTCAGATTAATTAATTCGTAATTACTAAAACATAATAAATTAAACTCTCGCCAATGACACATGCGACAATATTGTGCATCAAGAACAACAAGAGACCAAAGAGCTCTCCCTTATACCACGGCCTTAATTAACTATCTCCAAATATCAATGGCAGTATTTAAGATAGTATACCCTTTCTTGGGTGACACTGTGCTACTAGAGCACGGCGATCAAAACATTCTATTTTACCACGGATCCATGGTATCATTTTGAACTTCACTGAAGAGTCATTTTGCATTTGTTTCTTGAGTGTAGCTAATGGGAACATATTCCTCTCTGGAATCACGTACCATGTACCGATCAGTTATGGTACCAGCATATGAAGAAGTGCTGGTCTAATTTCCCACTTTGATTATGAGTTGGGAAGTAATTGAACATATTTATTTTAACTTACATGCAATATTTACGGTGGTTTAGCTGTAGAACCAAATGCTTGAAAAAGTCCATATGCCTTTAATATTAACGGGATGTTATACTTAAATATATGTGTTCTGGTAATTGCAAAAAATTTCCACTTTACTACAATTATATTATTATTTTATATACTAATTACGTTTATTTTGCACTGAATAAAACGCAGCACTTAAGACAATATATATATGCAGGTTGTTTAAAAAATACGGGGCATAATTTCAGGTATGTATTTCCCACATGAAGATAATCAAAATAGTTCATTATAACATGTGTCCGGAAATGCTTAATTTCCGAGTTATGGCCTTTACAACATTGAAAGTCCCACCTGTAGACAATCAAAATAGTTCATGTCCGGAAATACTTCATTTCCGAGTTATGGCCTTCACAACGTTGGAATTCACTGGAACGTTTTTCTTTCCGCAGGTCTTTACCGTCAAAGGAGACATTAGAAGGGCGCTCTGATAGTTCATTCTGAGGAAGGTTACATTCAGTGTTCTTTAGGCGTTAAAACTGTGCGACATGTATTCAAATCAAGAGTTGGCAGAGATACACTTCATGTACGGTAAGGCGGACAGCAATGCTGCGCTGGCTCGTCGTTTGTACCAGGAGAGGTACCCACAGCGAAAATGTCCAGATCGGAAGACATTTGTACGTCTCCATTCCCGTCTGTGCGAGTATGGAACATTCACCTCTCCTGGTTTGGGAAGGGGACGACCAAGATCTACAACTCCAGAAGTGCAGGAGGAGATTCTGGAGGCTGTGGACAGGACTCCTTCTATCAGCACACGACGGTTAGCGTTGCAAGTCAATGTTCCTCAAACGACTGTCTGGAGACTGTTGAACGAGTATCAATTGTATCCTTATCATTTGCAACGTGTACAGGCCCTGTCACCAGCAGATTACCCTGCACGAGTTAGGTTCTGTCAGTGATTCTTGCAGTAGTGTGGTGTAAATCCGAACTTTTCTGCCGTCATATTATTTACAGATGGAGCACAGTTCACAAGAGATGGCATAACAAATTTCCACAATCAGCATGTATGGTCGCATGAAAACCCACGTGCAACTGTTGTATCTCATCACCAGGTGCGGTTGTCCCTCAACATGTGGGGCGGTATTATTGGTGATCGATTAGTTGGACCCCATGTACTTGTAAACAGACTTACGGGGCAGGCGTACACAAACTTCCTGGAAAACACCATACCTGACGTTTTCGAAGACACTCACTTCTTGCATGATGGCGCTTCTGCACACTTCAGTCTTACGGCTCGCCGGTACTTGGATCGAAGGTTTCCTGATCGATGGATAGGTAGAGGTGGCCCAATTGCTTGGCCTCCACGCTCACCTGATCTGAACCCTCTCGATTTCTACTTGTGGGGCCATTTAAAATCATTGGTTTATTCGTCTCCGGTGCCGGATTTGGAATCCCTTCGGAATCGAATTGTAGCAAGTTGTGAGGATATACGCAATACTCCTAGAGTTTGGGATCGTGTTCGCAGGTCAATGAGACATCGATGTGAGGTCTGTATTCAAGCAGGAGGTGGATATTTTGAACATCTTCTGTAATGACAACAACCTACGGAAAGAAAATCGTTCCAGTGAATTTCAATATTGTGAAGGCCATAACTCGGAAATGAAGCATTTCCGGACACATGTTATAATGAACTAATCTGATTGTCTACATGTGGGAAGTACATACCTGATATTATGCCCCGTATTTTTTAAACACCTTGTGTGTGTGTGTGTGTGTGTGTGTGTGTGTGTGTGTGTGTGTGTGTGTGTGTGTGTGTGTGTGTGTGTGTATATATATCTATCTTCGATTTCTCCGATTTTCTCAGACATCCAAGAAACACATTCACTTTTATTCCTATGTAATTAAATACATTTCGGTAATTTAGAAATGTAGTAAAACATTGTGTGTATCCAACACTAGCCAAAATCTGTGTTTCTCTATGTATCTAAATAGGAAAACAACACATAAATGACAAATGAGATAATATGATTATCTAGCGACACTTTTTATGCGCGTAAATCCCAATAGTAATGTTGTGGCTTCTTAAAAACGCTTAGACCTCCGAATATCATACTTCTCGTCAAGTTGGAGAGTGATTCAAACAAATAAAGAGCTCTAGTCCACTCCACTAGCAAGTGCAAATATCAGATGCCCATTTTCAAAACATACTGCCTTGACTTTGCTGGAATACAATTTCAGTTTAGAGACTTTGCAGTTTGTTCCTTTTAAATGATCTCACTGCTCAAGTTCAGCTACAAACAACAGATTGATAAAAAAAAAAATCTAATGTGTTCCGTTCACATGACTTTCTCTACATCTCTGCAAAAAATTATTCTATTTACTACATCTAATAGAGTAACAATTAGCAAAAATAATTTTAATATACTTGCTTTCTTGTTAGTAGAAGCGAAATAAGGGAGTACCTTAGGTTAAAGTGATAGACCTAAGCTAATTGCTATGTAACTGAAGTTCCTTTGTTTGTATGGACAGGAGTTCACAAATTCATGTATGAGAAAAGTATGTTTTTCAAAGCTGAAACCAAAAACAGGGAATAGCTTAAAAACATCGACTCCACGAAAACAATTTATAATAACATAAATTATGTGTTTTAACGTGCTATACATTTTTTGTGTTTTAAGTTTTCGTCCATCTCTTATGGTTTAGCAGTTATGCAAAATTCCGTAAAATTCATCCAGAATAAAATATTCTTCAGAGGCTATTCCCAGAAAATTCAAGATATACATTTTATTTGTCAGGTAAATATCTTTAATATCCGATATTTTAATCAAAATCGTTAAAGCCATTTTTAAGAAAATCGACATTTTCTAAATTTTTCCATGTAAAGGCTAGTTTCGGGTTCATGTCGCATCCTTGGAAGATACCAAACTTAAATACCAAGTTTGGTATTTAACGGTCTTTTCGTTTTTGAGCTATGCTGCACACACACGGACGTTTTTCTAAAAATGCTTTTTTATGATTCAGGGGGTCTCAAAATATATATTTCCGGTGAAATCTCGGCATAGAATTTTTGAGGCAATACAACACCTCAATACACTATGTACATAGTGCGTATAGAGAAAGTAATTAAAGCGTTGAAAAAATCCAGTTGTGCCTGTTAAAGCTAAGAGACTTTTTCTTAATTTTGTATGAACGAATACATAATCATGTTTTCTTCCTGTGATTTGTCTTCTTACCGCCACAGTATAGATTGAAGCCTGTGTCGTTCTTATATGTTCTTGATAGTTCAGTTGACCGTCGTCCTGAAGGCCTATCCAGGAGTTCGTTCTTCTGTCATTCTTTCTAAACGTGTTTTACATGTCTGTTTGGTGATCAAGTCTAAGTTGAGCTGTAAACTTTATTCTTCCCTAATTATGTAACTTCTTAGATGTTCTCTTTAACCGAGGCAGAATCTCATTTCACATGCTTACAGCTTGACTTCGTAATTTTAAAGCAAAATTAAAGATATCTGTTTAGAATTCCAGCAGCAGGGGCAGCTTGATCTCACAAGAGGTGCCTATTTAGGGAGGCGGATCGCAACCTTATTGTGTACGTATATTAGAGTGCATGTTTAATGGACGTAGTAAAATAATAGATAATGCGTAGCGAAGGGTGAGCTAATGTAAACGGCGCACACGTTTTTACAAGGAGCGTTTGCAGGGAATGATGATGAGCGAGGGCGGAAACTGATGGGCACTTTATACCGTGGGGGCTGACCCCTCCCCTATACCACCGATACGTAATTGCTCGTTAGGACAAACTAGAAATGCACATTACCTCATGACGAGCGTGCATCAGACGAAGCATTTCCCATCGTACAGTCTCGTAAAAAGGATAGAACACCCACTTAAAGCGGCGGGATGACGACCACTTCTGATGAATTGGGGATTATAACGCAGCCAAGAACCAAATCAAAGAAATAATACAGAAGCAGCAATATAAATTACGTGGCGCACAAACACAAAATCTGATGCGTTACACTCACATGACTTTCTCTAGCTACTCTAAAAACAAACTTCTTCCAAAAGATAATTTTTCTTTCAACACCATGCTAATTGAGATAAACATTAGCAGAGTTTTCTTTCTTAGTTTCTTACACGTAGAATGAAACTAAGGGAATGCACTAGGCTAAAGTGATGATAAAATGTTTTAAAAGCTGTCGTCATGCGACTGTCATTGCCTTTATTTGGCCAGGAGTAGAACAAAAGAAAAAGGGCACTTCCGTCTGAGAAAAGTATAAGTACTTCACAATTGAAACTAATACAAATTCCTCGAAAACGGTAAGCTTCACAAAAAAATGGGCATAGCTTGTGTATTTTAAAAAAAATCTACATTTTTATACAGTACATTTTTGTCTATCTTTCGCGGTTTACTAGTTATACCAAATTAAGCAAAATTCATCCAGAATATACAGGCCTTTAGAAGCTATTCCCATTAAATTCAAGATATAAATTTTATTTGTGATGGATATCACTTTAATATGTGGTATTTTAATCAAAATCTTTAAAGTCATTTTTAAGAAAAACAAATTTTTCCAAAATTTTATCATGTAAACAACTTTTTTTTGGATTCAGAGGGACCCAAAACATGTATTTCCGGTGAAATCTCGGTATCGAATTTTTGGGTGCAATACAATATCTTCTCTATCTATACACTAGTACATAGTACGTATAGAGAAAGTAAAATTGCTTTTTTTGGATTCAGGGGGGCCCAAAACATAATTTCCGGTGAAATCTTTGTATCGAATTTTGGGTGCATTACAATACCTTCTCTATAGCCTATGTACATAGTACGTGTAGAGAAAGTAAAATGTAGAAGATTGATTAGAATTTGATTGGAAACACGGATGTAATGTCAATTACGTGAAAGGATGCAGTTTGTAGTTGACTTGCAGATATAGATCCGTGTTCTATTTCGTAATGGTAGCACAGTGTCACGCATAGTCGCAGAAAATATTTACTTTTTCGAATCAAATTGAATCTTCCACATAACTAGGTATACATTGCTAATTGTGACTGTCACACAAAGATATTCAATTAACTTTAAAAGATGAAACATTACATCTGTTAGAGATACGTGCTTAGATCTTATATTTATGTTTATTAATGGTTTATTCCAGGAGGGTCATTAACACGTTAAAAAAGCAAAAGTACTCTTGAAATATTTAATAGTTTTAATTATATTACATTTTTATGAGGTCTGAAATATGTATGTCCATGGTGAGGCTTAGCTAACAAATTTTATTTTACAAGTCCTGTAACCTTACATTTAGATATAGATGCTTTATTCCTATGATTTATCTTTGCAAACAACCAAATGGATGTTTTGGAAATATATGTAACGTAAATTAAAAAAATAATGTATGAAGTAAACACTAGAAATCAATTTTAGATGTTTAGGAGAAGATGATAATAAATTATTAATAGAAAAGCCGTATATATTCAACTCATATAACTTACTCTACATTTTGCAAATTAATTATTCTTACAAAAGATTATTCATTAATCCACATCATGCTAATTCACGTCGCATTCTTTGAAGATACTGAACTTAAACACCAAGTTTGGAATTTAATTGACGTTTTTGAGCTATGCGACACACTCATGCACACAGCATGTGGACATTTTTTTAAAAATGAGTTTTTTTATATTTCTTTTGGGATTGGGAGATTCATGGGTTTCAGTGCGTGTATTATCAATGAAATTATGGTATTGAATTTTTGGGTTTAGTATAAAGCTTATATCAACAGAAAAATAAATAATTAGATAAAAAAGAATAATTTAAAGGAAAAATTAATTTTAAAGTATATTCAACCCTCTGGAAAAGTAACATTCTAAAGAGGACTAAATTATATGAATGTATGTATGAATGTATGTATGAATGTATGTATGAATGTATGTATGAACGTATGTATGTGTGTGTATGTATGTGTGTATGTATGTGTATGTGTATGTGTGTGTGTGTGTGTGTGTGTGTGTGTGTGTGTCATTAGAAATGCATTGTCTAAGAGGCTCTACTAGGATTTCTCGTTTATATAGAATAAAAAGAAAAAAATTAAAAAATTATGAATGTACATGAACCACACTAACTTTGCCTTGTGTTCATAACACCACGTAAACTAGTCACCTCTCTTTGGCTACAATAGTCCCTTATTTAGGGTGATGCCTTTGTGAAATGTTAGAAAACTCACATTATATATATTATTACCCAACTTTAGCTTACTATTATTATCATAATAATTATTATAATTATTATTATACACAATAACTTTTTCAATATATCAAAATTCTAGTTTATATGGTTATTCAATAATGATTGTTTTTGTCTTATTTATTTTCCCAATAAAAATGAGTCACGTGATGCATTTTTAAAAATATTCAAATAAAAATCCACTTTTATAGCAAATGCGTTTACAAATTAATGTAATGTTGCTTTTTATGCAGCCGTAAATAGTGTAGAAAATTGATGAATTTTCTTACTCTCTAAAACCCAGTGTTCAAAATTTAATAGTTTATCAAAATTGGAGTACTTCTTTTTGAAAGCGTAAAATGACCAATTGATTTAATGTGACTCAGAAAGGTAATATTACAATTTTGAATCAAGTTAGTGTAGAATTGTGTCGTGTGGAACACTTTGAGTATGGGAAAATATTGGGAAAATGTTGCGAGAAAATGTGGTTTATAGTTGGAAATATATATTTATAAGCATGCGACTACCCATCAGTTAATTGATGTTTAAATTGCTAAGAGGAAAATATGATATATTGCCTGAAAGTTTTAAAATATATATTATTTTATTATGAAAGGGAATCATTTTGTAGCTTTTCATACTTTTATAGGAAATTTTTACAGTTGTGTCACCTTAACATTATCATTTATCTCAATATATTTGAAGAGGATTGGAAATTTACAATCTCATATGCGTAAGAATAAAATGTATTACATAACAGTTAATGAATTTTGAATGCATACCCGGCGGAGGGCGATAGAGTTTTAGGACGTAAAAATGCTGTGCGTGGCTTCCTTCCGAAGGGAGACCCTGTCGCAGATTTACAGCACGTAAAACCTCAATCGTGATAAAGATGCCTTTGAGCAAACTTAAACGGTCTTTCATGCGAAATTTAGAATTGGACTGAGAACCACAGGAGTTAAAGGTGTCCTTAAATAAAACTCTATTTCCATTTCGAATGCATGTAAAGTCTGGTTTTGAAACAGAGAGAATGATCCCTTGCTTCTAACCTGCCTCTCAGGATAGCGATAACCTCTGCATCTATGATGAAAGAATGTTTATATCCTTTTCCTCTCTATGCATGAGTCAGTAAGGGAAGATACCGGAGAGTGTAATGCGGCCAAGGCTATAAGAAACAAGAATTTATTAGATGATATCCAAAACACTAATGCAAGATTATGGACATTTAAAAAGACTGAACAAAGGCAGAATTCCATTTTTGTGAACTCCCATAAAAAACAAAAGCAGATTATCCTAGAATTAACTAGAGGAATAAAATACAGCAGGAAATGGTTGGAGAAGTAAGAATGGAGAGATAAAGATGAATGACATGGGATAGCCCTAAGAGGTAAACGGTAAATGGTTGTAAAAAGTAAATGGTTGTAAAAAGATGTATTGTTACTATTACTGAAATGTGAATGAGATACTTCTAAAAAAAATACTTTTTACAAAAATTCAGAGAAAAATCAGGAACCTAGGTACGTGTTAAGATGGAAGTGTAATGCCAAACACATTGTGTCTTCTCTAGAAGTGGTAAACTGAAATCTTGTTTTTGTTTTCCAATGTCGGTTTTTGTTATGCTGTGTGTGGGGAGAATTTTATCTAAAAAAAGTTCATTCACGTTGCAGAGAGTCAATGTTTAGTTGATCGATCAAATATCAGCGCTACCCAGGAAATCGACGTGATTAAGTTTGGACATCGCGTGTTTGTTTTTATTTGGAGTGGACAGCGGATACGATCTAAATAAGCAAACCCCTCCAGCGCATTTGATTGGAAAAGTGATCGAGTAGCGGCTATAGCAGAGGCCGGGAATTATTTGTAAATCAGTTTCATGGAACCTCAATTCTAAATCTCGCTCAAGGGTTGTTTAATTTTGTTCACATTTAAACCTTTTTTATAACGGCGCCGTTTAGTACTAGCTATTTAAACAAACTGATGCGGAAGAGCGATTTTCGTAGTCGGGTGTTCAGCTTCCTTCGTTGGTTTATTAACAGTCGCAATGTTTCTCTCACTCTCTCTAAATGTCTCCTGCTATTTATCTCTGTCCCTTTTTCAGCCAACTAAAACTGAACAGATACCTGCAGGATATACTACTTCGGGATTTTAAAGCTTAAAGTCTATTTGTTTTAAAAATCTATGTAAAGACACTTTTTTTCCATATGCTCCGCTAAAAGGACAAGCGTTATAATCTGGTTTTGTTAGGAAGTTGACACTATGAATAAAGGTTTTATGAAACATATTCGATGTAGAAATGTGTTGTGTTCATTCTCCTCACTTCGGATTGGCTTTCTTTTATACATTGTAATCACCTACATGAATATAGTAAGTATAGAATTCATAACAATAGCATAATAAGATATTAAAGATATATGCCTAAGTCCTATACACTTATTTTAAATAATTTCATGAAAATAGCTGAAATATCATATTGGAGTGAACATTACTTTGCTCTTTTCACATTATATTGATATAGCTTTATGGGCTATAAAGTTTTTAAGTGTGCAATGAAGGCTTAATAACTTTCATACTAGCACTTTTACTGCAATAGAATAATTGTAACTTTCCATTGTTACCTGCCTTGTTTCTTGCAATGGAAATTATACATATATTACCCGAGGAATTTTACAGGTTAATGGAATGGTGCATGTTATATGAAAGGTTTGGAAATTGATTCAATAGAACCATTTGAAATTTTGCAAGAGGGCAGAAGATAAAGTTGAATGAGTTACTACACAAGTCGAAGAAACATTTCGACATATTTTCTTATTGTAGAATGTAATAACCAAGAACTTGAAAATGTTTGCACTATAAAACTGCAAACCCTTAAAATATGCGTTAAAACATAAGTGAGTTCAATTAAACACATTTCAGGTTTATTTGATTTAATGACTTGAAGTATTAAGTCAATAATTGACTTTATAATAATGATAATAATAGACAATATTTGTATTATTTTTATGTACTGACTACTAAATTTTACATGTTTGAATTTATAGATTTTAATCTGTTTTAAAACTTTCTTCGATAATTCTGTAATTCTTACAGCAATAAACAACCTACAATTTCTCTAGGTTCTACAATGTTAAACTCCTCCTCTATATGTCAGAATTAATTTAAACCCCAACAACCATCTCCATCACAGATGAATGATCCATATTTGAATGCAGAAAATATTTCTTCGGTTCAGTTGTAACATTCGATATGTCGTCGGATAAACTTAAGACAGATCAATGAAGCTTCTCACTTGGTTTTGCTGTAAAACTGGTCGACGAATAATAGTTTGTCCAAAATGAAATGTTACACATCCCGTGACTTCATTGTCGCAGGTCTTTGAGGTTTTCGTTCTACTTAATCAGAACGAAATAGCAAGATATAGTCAATTGGGTCCTTAGTTGGTTAGTTGGGCCACTTGAAATAGGCCCTGCTATCGCATATGGATGGACCGTTCTTGAAATTTTATCTGAAAACGACAAGCGTCTCTATTTTTATTACACCAATTGCCCTCAATACTATTTTAAACTGTTATCTATACTCACCAAGAACGAGAGCCAAGAGGTGGACCAAGCTAATCTTCTAGTTCCAAAACTGGACTGTGATCCCGAATGTAGATTGTCGCTCAGCCAGTTCAATATATCCCTTAGTAAGTAAGCAAAGAATTATATTCTGTTCCTGCTCATAAGCGTTGACGTCACATCCCCTCTGCCCTTCATTCTACATTTAGAGAACGCAAAGACATGACAAACAGAGTTACATTATCGACAATCTGTCAATAGCGACCTGTTGCTTGAACGACATTTACTTCTCTGCACCATTAACCAAGAACTGGGAAGCGATGAAAGGAAGATCCTCAGTGCACGAGGTTTTGAGTCACTACTTTTATACGCAAAGCAGAGAATGAAACAACTAAACAAAATTAATATTTGTGGTGGTTTTGTATAAGACTTTCAAATGTTAAAGCGGATGTTATAAAATCTTCCCTTTCGTGTATTGTGTATATGATCCTGATTCAGGATAGGATTGTATAGGGTCCGGCGGAGGAAGGGCGATTTTAAATTATATGCTTTCTTTTAAAATAAATGAACAATACAAAACTAATAAGCAACGTTGCTGTGACAACGCCAATCAATTTATGATAAGTGCACAGGTCAACGGTGCGCTTTTGCACCTTGATGCCAATTTCATTGTCATTTTAATTTAGAACAGAATTATGGTGTCCTAATATAATATGGTTTAAGAACTTTAAGCAAACCATTTCAGCACTGAAAAAAAGCCTCTAAGTAGTAAAGCATGTTACACCTCTAACTGTGCAGAAGTCTAATGCGTTCTGCGGTGAAGCATTCTATTCAATTTACTGTAGAGGATTGTAGAATGAGAATATTGCACTCATCTTCATTTTAGCCCTACAAGATTTAGGTAATGCAGTAACTAAATTCTTGTGATTTTCTCTCACGAATAATATTTTGAGATCTTAAATCACATTACTGAAGACCAATTTCTCGGCATGTCTGATGAATCATGTTTTTATCTGTCTGGCTTAAATAAACAAATGCAATTTCAGATATTGGTCTTGAAGCAATTCTCTAGAAACCATCGCACAGTGAAAAAGTAATCATTTAGAGCCGTGTCATCGTTTTTGGGATAGTTGGCCTTTTCATTTTTGAAGCTGATGAGGAAGAAACGACCGTAGAATCAGCCAGGTACGGGAATATAATTTGAAATGTCTTACTAATGACATTACTCTGGTTTCCTTATGCTTGTTTTTCAACAAGATGGTCCACTAATCACACTGCAAGGGCCTCCAGTAAATGCCGTACGAATATTTTTCCGAATAAAATAATCTCCATTAGAGGTTACATCTTCTGGCTAACAAGATTCTCAGATTTGACGTGAGCGATTCCTTCATATGGAAGTACTTGAAGAGCGTTGTCTTTAAAGATCACCTACAATATATTGAAAGACTGCATGCCAATGAAATCACTAATGTTCCGCTGGGCATGTTAGTCGCTGTATGCACAGCTTGTGGCTGACATTTTAAGAGTGTCTGCGAGTGAATGGCCATCACAAGAAAAATGAAATTTTTAGAAATACATGACATGTTATGTTGATTAAGAATCATATATTGTACTTATAAAAAAAACTGGTTTGTTATTCAGAATAAACATAATTTAAAATTCTTCCTTTGTCTGCCAGGTGCTATGTATTATTTACTAATGGTTATCAGCCTTATGTAAAAATGTTGTGTCAGAAGAGTTAAATATTAACTGAGAATTTATCAGTTTGATACTACATCGATATAAAAAATATGTCAGAAATCTCAATAAAGTAAACCGTTTTCGTCTGTATTTTTACCTATATTTTCAGTACTACCAACACGCTTATTCCAAAGTTTCAAAGTAAGACACATAGGATAAGAAAGTTTTAGTGTATTTATTATATAAGATCCCCAACCTGATCTACCTCATGAGGGATTGATCTACCCGACAAGCGAATGCTGTTTTCAGTAAAAATGTGTATAGATGAAAGTTTAACACACAGCGTTCTCACATTTCGAACCCTATCACTGTAATAGCAAGCAAATTATTAAATATTTAAAACCATATTTTATGTATGTTTTTCCTTTCTCCTATTTGTTGATCTTTTAAATGCATATTTATTCTAATAACTATAACAGCAATGGAATGTATTGTACCAAGCGGTTCGCATAGATATGAGTAATAGCTTATACTGCATATTTCTTCTTCGCTGCAGGTTTTTCTATTATTACTGGAATTTCAAAGACAGTGCTCAAAATAAGATCCGACCTGCTGTGCAGAAAATGCAACCTTTCGCATTAGGTCTTTCTACACCCTGTGCAAAATTACAGGTACTGTAGTTCTACTTGCTGCCCAAATTCTGTATACCTATATGAGCTGGTTTCTGTCGAGTGGTAATTCTAGTAAACACGATCTATCATGTAGCCCTAGGGACGGTAGTCTATGGAAGTAGGATTCGGAGATCTCGGGAGTCACTCTTGCAACGGGATACGCGATCTAATCCATCGGAAGAATACTTCCTAGGCAATAGAAAATATCCGTGAAATATTGTGTATGTGATGACCATCTTGTCCATAGAGCATTTTTCGACGAATCTTGAGTGAAATATTCTCTAATAACCTTTCCAAATGTTTTTCAACTAAGGCAGATTATCTGAAAATCTTTAAAATTTCTTGTGCGTGTTTGCTATTGTGTTGACTCTCAAAAAATATATGATTCATTGATTACCTATCGTAGCTATGCTTGATAAAATTAGTGAAAAGCTAATCACGACAATGGAGTGTAAATGTGTCCTCCCTCGGAAAGCTACTTATTCCAACTGCCCAGGATTTAAAGCCCCTGTCTAAGTAGGCCACCCAACTTATTGCTCAGGTATCTCGGTCACATACCTAATATATTAGAATTATAAAATTAGAGTATGTATCCACAATTCTTCAATGTGTTTATGTATATATATATATATATATATATATAAAGCATATACCGAATCCATATTTTATTGGATTTTAATTTTCTTCAATGAGTTACTGAAATTACGATAGGTCTATATCTTGCCATACTTAAGTCATTGTTCTTACCTGTGTAATATAATTGGTCAATTAACCTTAATCTTGTATTTACAATAACACCATGAAGTTTATTACCATTTTTTTTCCTCCCAAAAGCATTCTCAAAGTTTACATTTCGTTTAATTTAAACCAAGCTATTTTGTTGGATCTACAGAACAATGATTTGCTGGTAGGCTTAAAACTTTCTCCGACCAGGCACATTTTACTTTCTACTCGTACTATACATATAATAGGCGGAGAAAGTATTGCATTCTAATTAAAATTTCTATGTTAAGATTTAACTGGAAATATATGTTTTGAGGTTCTCTGAATCCAAAAACAAAAGAAAGCATTTTTGGAAAACGGTCCGTGTGTGTGTGTGTGTGTGTGTGTGTGTGTGTGTGTGTGTGTGTGTGTGTGTGTGTGTGAACAGCGTAGCTTAAAAAAAGGAAACACAAATAAATACAAAACTTGGTATTTAATTTAAGTATCATCCAAAGATGCGACACAAAGATGTTCAGGAAACTACTCTTAATATGCAAAAACTTCTGAAAATTCAGTTTTTCTCAAAATTATTGTAACGATTTTAATTAAAATATCGTACATTTAAAGATTAATACTACAAATAAAACGTACATGTTTAATTTTCTGGGAATAGCCTCTGAAGATTTCTTCATTTTGGATGGATTTTGCTTAACTGGTAAACCGTAAGAGACAGATAAAAACTTACAACACAAAAATTGTGTTGTCACATGTGCACTCTTTTTGCAGAGCTATGGTTTTATAGATACTCCTTATTAGTGGCTTAAATCTTAAACTATTTAAGCGCTGTTCAAACGGAAGTAATCTTATATATATATATATATATATATATATATATATATATATTTTTTTTTTTTTTTTTTTTGCCATGCAAAGAGAAATGAACTTCATTTATTCACATATCGATCAGCTTTTACAAGATTCAACTATCACTTTAGCCTAGTGCATCATCTTATTTACCTGCTGCTTAGAAGGAAGGAATCTTACAATTATCTCCATTTGCATAATGTAGAGAAAATAAGTCTTTTGTAAGACTGGTTTATTTGAGAACAGTTATGGAACACACGAGATGTTTGTAGTTGTGATCCTGCTATAAGAATACCAATTTTAAATAACAGATTCTCCTTCTGATTCTTCAGTATTGGAATCGTTTACTGCACAAAAACAATATGCCCCTTCCTAATTTAAGAATGGATGCAAAGAACTCGATAAAACCTTCTCTGTGTGTGAGGTAAACAAAAAAATTAAAGGTCTTGCCGATCCGTGCTATCGGGCAAGACAAAACCAAATGTGTAACTTAATTGAATTGTTTTTCCACACAAGCCATGAGTTGGATAGTTCATGTCAGGATAGGATACGAGTCAGTTGAGAAAGTCAATGCGGTGCCGGCATTTAGCCATGATAGCTCAGAGGTTAGAGGAATCTGCTATAGACCGGTTGATCCGTGGTTCAAATCTCGGCTCTGACGTTGACTCTACCATCCAACTTCTGTTCTACATCCGGCTTGTGTGGAAAGAAAATTAAATCAACATAAATCTACCTAATAAGTTAAACTATAGTGCCCGGGACATAAGGTACTTACGACAATGTAAATCACCATTGGGGTATTTATTTATTTATTTATTTTTGTATTTTTAATGACCGTTAACCTGGTTGGTCATATCGGACGATGAATGAAATTGCTGAAATGGTGCTCAAATGATCTTGGGGTCTATGGAGATTAAAGGTACTCGACATTCGTCTTCTCAGAATAAGGGTAAACCTCGAAAAAAACCTTATCCAGGTAACTCACCCTAAGCGAGATTCGAACTCACGACCTGTCGAATGTGAAGTGAAGAATGTGGGGTACGTCATCCTAAAATAAATTGATCAACTTGTGGTTTACCTGGAAGCATGTGAATCAGTTGAGAAATCCAATGTCATGCTGGTATGTTGCTGTGGTAGCTCAGGGGTTAGAGCATCATTGATTTTTTTAGTCTGACTCCACCTATCCAAATGTGTAACTATTGGATTAGTTGCATTTCTATAAATAATGCGGAAGGTTAGGTGTAGGGTGTCTCAGTCCGACAACACTCACAGTTTGGACTCTACTCGTTACCTCCATCACTTGTTCAAGTTTCCACCTGGCGACAACGCCGTGCCATGGCCGAGTGGTTAGACTACTGGCCTCTAACCTGGCAGTGGGTTCGATCCCAAGAGAACACATGAGAGATTTGTGGTGAAGAAAGCGGCTAAGGGGTGAGGTTTTTCCACTTTCCCCCCTCCATCGCATTCCACCAGTGCTCCATATTCATTCTTTATATCATCGGTGTTATCGCTTGCGGTGCCAAAAAGTAGTTAAAGCGGACGTTAAACACTATACAAAAAAAACTAGGCAACTGGACGTGGAAAAACCAATGTGTTATATTCACATGGTTTTCTCTACTTACGTTCTGCAAAATATTTAATAATATATTGTTTACTTGCTTTATATTAATGGAGATAATCATTTACAGAAGTGGTTTTATTGCAAATTGTGTTGTAGTTCTAAGGGGAATACGGTAGGCTTAAGCTATAGTAAAATATTTTTAAAAACCATTTATAACGTGAGAGATTATAGATTCATTCTCTTTGCATGACAAAGAGGAGAAAAGAATTGTAAACCATATGAAAAAAGTAAAGTATTGACAATTAAAGTGAACAGTAAATAATATCTCTGAAATAGTAGGTGCCATAAAATATATACATAAATTGAGTTTTTATCGAGATTAGTTTTCTTATCTCTTTTCTACAGTTTTATTTACATTGTTCAGAATTAGGTTGGCTTCATACACTATTTGCAGAAAATTTAAGATCCATATCTTATTTTGTAATACAAGTTTCTCAAATTGTGTATCAATCTAAATAATTAGATTTTTTTTAAATCAAAATGAACAACTCTTTTGCATCTGTAAACTACTTTAAGGTGGGAAATTCAATGAAAATCTTGTCGCAAATACCAAGTTTGATATTCAACCTACTTTTCACTTTTGAGTTAAGCTTTACACAGACAAACGCATAGCGACGACGCATATACATATAGTCGCAGACTCGGATAGTTTTCTAGAAGTGATTTCTTTTTTATTCACGTTTCCAAAAAATCTTCTAAGGTATTAAATGCTTGTGTAGAGCACAATATTTCCTCTACCCACTATGGTTAAGCAATAGATAATGTAAAACTTCAAAAGGTTTTCCTTTAAACTTCTCAATCATGGATAAGAGCGAATGTAGAAACCTTTCTATTTGTTTGGTCCTATCTATTAATTACTAAAGTGTAAGAAGAAAATAGTTTAATGTTTTCACAACGTGTTAGTCTCTTGCCAAAAGAAAAAGTCTTTGAGAAATAAAGAGAGAAGTGCTGCACGAGGACAGATACGAAGGTATCGAGAGGGAAGAATCAGATTTTGTTCTAAAAGTGCCTCTTCTGCTTCATGCTTTCCGGAGTTTGAGTTTAGTGTCTTTCCTTCCTTTTCAGTGGAAGGAGATAGGGTAGGTGTTTGGGCAGAAGTCACAGTCGAAACCACTGTGCCTACTTTGGAACTTTGAGGGGTTGGATATAATTCCATTGCCAAGGGAGACCTCCTGGAACGCCTCCAGAGACATTTCATTGATTCTTCGCCATGACTCCCTTTGCCACTCTCAATGTAGTCGGCTTCGAAGCAAACAGAAAGAACCGAAGGTAACCCAGAGGAGAATATAATGCGAAAGTGGGGAAGATCCTCCTAAGGATCCGCCGAAGAAACCTTTAGAAAAGAATAGAGCCTGAGGTTTCATTGAATAGCTCGTATAATAGAGCAGTGTCATCTCCATAGGCGCTTTTCGTGCATTAATATAGTTTCGGCTTCACTTATTAGATTTTTCGCAACTGAAGCGGCATCTATTATTAGATACAATATTTTTGGAAATAAGGAATTATTTTCTAATAATCATCATGGATTATTAGAAAATAATAATAATCAAGCCATTCAAGGATTATTATTTACTGTTCTATTGACATCAAAATACTTGAAGCATACCTTTTGTAAAAACAAAAATAATGAAGTTTAATCGAAAGTCTCATATACTTGAAAGTTTATCGTATTGTGTGTAGTTTGTGGAAAATAATTAAACATCTGTTGTTTACGACCAACATTCCTTTAGTTTTTTAAACTATCTACGAATAAAACTTTTTTAATGTTGCGAGTACTTGGTACTAAAACTATTAATTTATAAATGTTGTACAGACTTATTCAACATAATTATAACATCATTACAGTTTTGAATTATTGTTGCTTGACTTATATGTCTAACTTAAAAGAAATCATTTCAGAAAATAATGTGCCATATGCACTCGTGGTGCAAATTTACAAATGTCCAACTTGTAAATTTTGAACTATATTCCTAATAGCTATTTACAATAAGCTTTATCTAAAAAAATAAAGCAACGCCCTTATTTTTTAAAACAATCACAATTTTAATATTGAAGCCTGAGTCCAGAAGTATACCTCATACCAGGAAAAAGATTCTTTAAGTTATTCATCTTCAAAAAAGGTACTGCATTATAATTTTCAGGGAATACCAGAATAATTTTACCAATTAAGAAAATCAATTATTGACTTAACATATAAGAACAAAAATAGAGCTGCTTACTTTAAGAATATGAATATAAGATGTATGGAATGTGTTTTATTAAGAAACGATTATGAATGTTTATTTTGATAGATATATGATAGAAAATGTACACCCAAGTAGGTAATTAGTTTCTCTTGGTATGGCATCTATTTTTACAGATCTGATAGGGAGTAAAGACCACATAAATACAAAATCGTAATTCGATATGATTATAAAAGTTCAAAATTTAAATACTATATGTCGAAATATTATCAAAAATTTATTACTGAGTACTTTTAAATCTTCACAGTGTAGCCTTTTTGAATTTTAGTAATGATCGATCAGTCTTCGTTTCGCACAATTATAGCCATCTAATTTGGAAAAAATATTGCAATTTTATTTTAGGAAACTCTAGTTAAGAAATGACATGATATTTCCATTTGCTGACATTTGTCATTTACACTATTTGTTTTAACTAAAAATAAAATTCATCCAATAATGACACGTAAAACAAAAGATTCCTATAGTCTTTTTATGAAGTAAGCGATGTTTTAAGAACTAAGTCTCGTTCACAATGAAACTTGACAGGTACGAATTAGGTTCGTTATAATGAAACTATTCGTAATAAATCCATAAACTTTGAATTGAACACAAAGTTAGAAACTTGCCAGGCCCAAACTTCGAATTTTAAGCATATGTGAAACATACAAAGCTATTAAATCAGAACGCGATTTCATCACTTGATCATTCTGCCATGTATTAAATCACTAATTTCATTTACTGTAAGTCCACTGGCCAGAAATCACAAGTATATCTGTAAAAATCGCCGAAAAGTAAGTTATGTCTATAAGCAATGCATTTTGAGTGTAACGTCCTTTAACTGAACGGTTACCTCTTGCTCATTCATTTGATGCATATGCATAACCGTTTTAGCCGATATTCGCCTCCCAGCCCGCCATATTAACTCAGCTGTGTAACGCTCTTTTGCAATTGAGAGCTGCTTATGCTTACGTTTGTTGACAACATATGGCGTTAAGTTTATATTAAGTTTTGGTCTACATTTTAATGCTTAATTTTCAGTGTGAATGGCCGCTTTAGGATTGCTAAGTGAGTTTACCATTTCACGTGTTTGTATGTATCTTATGTTTTAAATAACTTAGTAATGTAATCATTAATTTATTATTCTTTCACATAAGCAGTATGTAAAGACCGTGCATATATGAGCTTTGTGTATATATATTCACACACACATAGATATGTATACATTATATATATGCAATTTTCTTAAAAGATTTTTACAAAACAATAAATGTATTTACAGATACTTATCTCTAATTAATTTCAAAAAGCAGTTACCCTAAAATAAGTAAACCATTTTGTCAATACATAATAGAACATAGACCTGAGATTTTCTTGGAGCACAGTTTCCTTCTTTCCTCTTGACCGACAGTACTTAGTCTTAATTGCCTAAACTGGCAGCTTGCTAATTTCTCCCCCATATCTTTTACTGTTCTATTAGAAACTGCCTTTGAATAGTTTTACCATTACGTTAATGGTTATGTTGTGTATCACCTTTAAAAAATAACATTACTCCCCTAAAATGTACTCAGTTGAGTTTTAAACATGTTTACTGCAATGTATCTCCAAAATATTTCACAGCTTTTACAATACTCTTATAATAGTATAACCATCGATGATGATCAGCAGATTCTTCCCTTTTTCAGACACACCATGTTTCTCTTGTATGACAAGACCAAAACTGCAGAGAATAGAGCGCCAACCACTTACTGCATGTTATGAGGGACTTAGTCGTGTGAATAACATTAGTGTGCGATTTAACCTATCCAACTGATGTATAATGATTATCTGATGCAATGAAATGTTATTCCGGTCATTGTATTTTAAACGTTATTTTGTATTCCTCTTTGAAACACTATTTCTCAGCAGTAAAATGTTACATAAAAACATTGTTTTATTATATTCCTTAAATCTGTACATGCTAAAAATATTCTCTCCTGCCACATTACACTCCAATAATGACATTTTTACTGCAAAAGCTGCATGAACATTATCGCTATCATTATTGAACCTTCCTCACTTGGGTAATTTAAATATTGGAACTAAATTAAAATTTCCCCTTCCAGCATAATAAAATAAACAGAAAGCATAGGTTAAAATCTCCTAAGTTTATGAAAACAGAACATAAGTTTTGGGCAACAAGTTTCTCTTTCAGGTTTCTTTTTTTTTTTTTTTCTACACCGCCATTTTATTGCACCGTTCCATTGTCTTCAGATCTTGTCTAGGATTCTTTTCATTGTTAAGCTGTTTGTTGGTGGAGTGTCAAGTTCAACCCCCCAGCGTCGGTGAGCCTAAACAACATTGTCCACCTTTCAATAGCTTTCAGTACCCACTTACTTCCATTTAATGATAATGCACTGCCATGTTTGTTTATAGCCAAGTGAACGTGTATAAGCCTCGAGGGCGAGTAGAGTCCTGTAGCGGGGATCATCGCCACTTGTATGTGTAATGGCTTGCCTGCCCACCTAAACAGTCTGGTTGGGAAATTGCAGCGGTAGTTCATGGTGGAATTTCCCTTGAGTGTGTTGAAATCGTGTATATGTTCATATTAAATGCATTCTCAAATGCATTACAATACAACTCATTTGTGCATTTCTGTCACTCTTTCGCGTGCTTAGTATTATTCCGTGATATCTCCCTCACTTGTGTCGGTCTTCCAGTGGCCGTTTCTTCTCCCGATTCAGTATCGCTGTAGAATTCTGGATTGAACTATTGTGCTTTCCATTTCTTCTCCCATTAGTGCATCTCTATTTCAACGAGTTGCTTGAATATTTTTCACCTTCTGAACCGAGTTTATCTAGTAGTTTGCTGCTATTGACCCCATAGCATTCCAAAAAACTCTTTGAGCCACTATGTCAGTGTTCTTTCAGTGAAATTTTTAAAGCTCAATACTTTCCTATGCGTTTCATTACCTCTAAAGAAATTAATCATTTTTTTTTGCAAAAGTTCAGTACTTTTCGCAGCGTATTTCTCTTTAACCTCGTAATACTCCTGATATTTTCTTCTAATGACACACCGTCCATATCTTCCAAAACGATATCTCTCGGAAACTTTGTTTCTGAGAGGTTTTACTTACCAATCTTGTGAGGTGATGTAATTTTGCTCATCCCACGTTCTTCAAGCCGGCCCTCCTTTCTGGTCTTGCATATCGTTGTTTCATTCTAAGCGGTAGAAGCGACAAGTTCAGTAGCATTTGTAGTAGGTATTTTCTGAGCTTCTTTCTTCTACTCGTCATAAAAATGTAAATATAAATTACACGATTTGTATTCAATCACTGCCACTGAATACTACACGGCGTGCTAGTGAAGCAAACCAGACTGAACAGCATTTCATGACGTATGCGTGAAGTGGTATTGCGTCATCGCGTTAGTTCGCCTGCTCTCCGTTCCCAGTGTAGGACTGCACTCGCCTTGGCCGGCGAGTTTCCTATTATCCCTTGAATAATAAAAAAAATTGCTGTATTTCCGTCGCATTTCGTTAGTGTGAAATAGTGTATGCATTAATCTGAGACGCTCTTTTTCCAATTCACCCTTAAAATATGCACAGAATTTCCGCAATGGGTGAATTTCAGTTTTTATTGCGGATATGTAATTGTGAGTCGCATGCTACCTCCCATTAAAAGCCTATCCTTTGGAGCTCACAGTTTGTAATATGCGCCCATTTCCTCATTAGCATATCCCAAACCTTCCGTTTATTTCATCCCAAGAGGAACAAAATGGGCTAAGCTAGCCGTGAAAATGGCGCGGTCAGTTATAAACTTGCCGAGTTATTGATGGGTTTAATATTTGCTTGCAGGTTTTCGATGTGTAATTCCAGAAACCGCCTCGTTAAGCTGACGTCATATCGTTCCTGGAAATTCCAGTGGATCTTCGAACTAAGACCTGAACTTTTACTCCTACTCATTATAAATGTATAAGATAGAAATATACGGAACACTGTTCATGTTGATCTTCATTAAAGATGGTGAGCAAGCATTTAAAGAGAATTATCTGAAACTTATAGTACCCAAAAATTATTTTACCTTCTCTATCACTTAACTAAATACAGAGAGGAAACTGTATTTCACACACAAATTCTATATAAAGGTCCCCTCGAACAACGTGTTTGAGGACTGTTACTTTAAAAATGCAGTTTTACAATAACTGTACTGTGCAGAATTCACACGAATTTCTCTACTCATGTTTCATAAAATGCTCTTCTATCTAATTCTTGACAATCGAGAAAAGTATTTGAAGAATTGCTGTACTACCAGATTTTGATTTACTTACCAGGGGAAACAACAGACAAGCTAGCCATGTGTTAAAAAATCGGACCGCTAAATGCTGCCTTTGAAACTAAAATTAAATATAAATTATTTGCAAATTCAATCATTATCAAGGAATATTTAGGAAAAGTATTAACGATAACAATTATTTGAATGAAATTGTTTTTACGAGACATACAAGAATCTCTGTACTCATTTTTTCCCCTAACCTTTAATATATTACATTCACAAAATTAACAAAATTAATTGAGACTTTAAATACTACTCGCCGAAAATTCAGGGCTTCATTTTATCTGCTATGCAAATGTCTTAAAATACTAGCTTTTACCCTCGGCTTCGCCTGCATTCGTGTTGTTTGATAGGGTAGAGTTTGTGGTATTTAAAACAAACACGGTGTCTCCAATGTCTTCAGGCTGCAATAGTTCTTAATTTTTATTCCTTTAACACTGCTTATTATAACGTTTGATAACTGAAAAATATACCTTAAAGATGACTGTTTTCTTTACTATATTATGAAGTGAGACTATGTAGCAAGAGTAATATAAAATATCACTTAACATAGTTCAATTCGTTCAGATGGATGTGGAGCTATAAAGCAGCTTCTTGTTCCATTTCATAAATTACTAAAAAAATTAAAAATGACTTGAATACGAGCTCATTTTGATCCCAAGATCGCGGGTTCAAACCTGGCTCAAACCAATCGCTTTTTAAGTGTGCTTAAAAGTGACAGCCCCATATCAGTACATTTACTGGGATGTAAAAGATGTTTATGAACTGTTTTTAAGAACATCAACATTTGGAACTATAAATGAACATGTTTGCAAAGAAGGCCATGAGGTTTTGTTAAGAATGACATTGAGTTCAAAATAATTATTGTTACACCACAGTATAAAAGTTGCTCCACAGAATTCCTTGCAGTACAACAGTAGCCAGTTAAGGTCTGTTGCAATGAATATACATAGATAGCCATTTCAGTAAACGGAAACCAAAAGCGACAAATGATCATTTGCATTGCTATTTGCTACATACTTCAGATGATATGAAGTAATGGCTAATCTTCTGAATAACTTTTATTTTAATGATATAGATTTAACACTAAAGTTGATGCCAGATATTTCTAACAACCCTCACGTAAGAATGCTCTTTTATTTCTTTCGCATTTACAGTGTAATCAAATTCGTTAACAGGATAGGCTAAATGATTGTACAAAGAGAGAAAACCGTTACCATTATAAATCAATGGAAGTTCATTCTTCTCGATTACTTTAGACTGAATCGTGGGAGTGCTGAATCTTCTTTGTGCATGTTACGCGTTTCTGCATAATGTTAACATTATGTAGGTGTTATAAGTATGGGATCAAAAACAAATTATTTTAAATCTAACCTACTATATCTAAACAAGTACTCAACCGAGCCAATCGAAGATTCTTCCGTCACCAAAGGGTACTTAAAGGTATGTTGAATTTCCAGAAAACTTGGAAGACTGTAGGGCGAGGGGTTGATAAGTCGGACGTTTAATATTCTTTTGTATGAATAGCAAAGGATTTATCACCCGTTATGTGGAATAGTCGTGAATTTACGAAATTGCCATTATAAAGGGCAAATGGACACTACAAAATCCTGTAGATAAAGCCTATCCTATGCCTTGGTCTGTGGAGATTCTTTTCTATCTGAAACATCAATTTTTACCCGCGGAAAAGACCTCATTTGGCTCCCCTTTCCATTTTCTTATATTTTGCCATTTTTTTCGAAGCATTAGGGACAATTGTTAGGCATTGAACCGATTTGTACGCTACTTTGTTTCCCCATAATCAATATTTGTATTATAATTAACGGCTAACCTGTTTGTGTGAAGGAATATCTACTCACTGCTTTACGTCTGGCAGAAAATCACTCTGTTTACAGATACCGGTAGGACTGAGTCGTCGGATTCCGAGTGTTATAGACCAGATAAATTTATTGCAAGGTAATATTTCGTGATTTACGTTCATTTCAACGTAACTTCTCTACTTTTTTGCTGGAATGTGTCTAAACAAATGAGATATCTTTAAGCATTTTAGGCAATTTGGCATCACACTGTCAATGTTACATTTGTTTAATCGACTTCAAAATGTAAAAGCAGTAATAACAATACTTCAGTTTATTCAAATATTTCAGTGCCATTCTAACTGCTTTAAAATATCGAGACGGCTATGATCCTCTTTCATAAGAACAGGCACTGAAAAAATCTCCATTTTAACATCAAAACATAATGAAGATAATGTACTCAAAAGGCCTAAATCTAAACAGCTTATTAAGTGTAATCATTCATTTTAAATATTTTAGAAATGTTGATTGTTGCTGTCGGCTACCCATACTAAAGAATCCCACGCTTTATCAACATTTTTGCTGCTCTTAATTATATTTTTCGTCCTTAGGTTACATTAGGCGAGCAACGAATATATCATTTCTCATAGCGTAATGTATTAACAGAATAGATTTGTGCGCTGTTTTGGTTGGCATAATAAATTACCTCATTGTAATTATAGGCTAAGCTGATTCTGAGAAGTCTATGGACTTGCTATCACTACAGAACTTAACGTAACATTTTTGAACATTTAATGTAATTTTAAACTAACAAAGGTTCAAAAGGTACCAATGCAAAGAAGAATTACTGCTAATAATCAAAAGATCACGTAAGAAAACAAAATACTATGACTGAAGAATCCAGTTATATGACCTCAATCGTCAGGATCTAGAAGATCGAGAAAAATATTAAAATGTACATATAAATTATAAAATATGTGAAAAATTATAGAGCATTGGCAGATGGCTAATCATTACATATTCAAATAAGCTTTTAAATCGAAAGGGTGGTTTCCCAGTTTATAGTTGAGAACACATTTTTCGGCAGCTATTCATATACTGGTATAGATATGGAAGTATACGTAGATATGTTATGCCGGTATATTGCCATGGTAGCTCAGTGGTAGAGCAACCGGGAGATCCGTAGTTCAAATTCCAGCTATGAATTTTTCAGTCTGAATTTGCCTATCCAACTCCTAATGAAAAAGTTCTTAAAACGTTTTATTTTATCCTAGGAAGACGATGAGCTTAAATATCAAATTCGATATTCATCTGACATTTCGTCATTGCTTTCTCTTTCATTAACCTACAGATTAAATTCAATATCAAAATTTAACAGAAAATAGATGTTTCGAGATCTCCTGAAAGGTTATTTAAAAAAAAACGAAGTCAACGAAGAATGAGAATGAGTTTGTATGTGTGCGAACAGCATAATTAAAAAGCCAAAAGACGGATAAATACCAATTTGGTATTTCATTTCAGTATTATAAAATAAGAATACGAAGAACTTCAAGAAGATCACTTGCCCACAAATGTCGAAAGTTTTTCTTAATTTTTCATTTTTCTGGCTGAATTGATTTTGAATAAAATTTTATATATTTTTAAGAATTGCACATTGAAGAACTTATGTGACAAGGTACAGTTCTAGTACATTTCGAAAGTATCCAAGAAAATCTTCATTAGATGTTTACTTTCTCTAGCCCACATTTACAGTTTGTATAATGTTGAATATCTTCCAAGGACGACACGAAGAATTTCAAGAAAATCTCCACCCTCAACTACCCTTTACTTGAAACATTTTTGGGAAATGTTAATTTCCTCAAAAATGACTCCGACGATATTGATTAAAATATTAAAGATATTCACTTCACAAATAAAATGAATATTTTTAATTTTTTGGGAATACCCTCTGAAAATCTGTTTGTTCTAGTTGAGTTTTGCATAATTTTGTATAACGGTTAAACTGTAAGGGATAAACAAAAATTTACTACATAAAAAAAACAAAAAAAAGCAACGTAGATCTCGATAAAATAAATATTTAATGGCATATCTGTTTTTCTTGCATAGTTGACCGTTTTCGACATATTCATTCATATTGGTTTCAATTTTAAACAAGTTACCTTTTCTCAAACGGCACCATGCAAAGTGAACTAAACCTCAATTGTTTCACGTAGACACCAGCTTTTAATATATTTGACTATCGCATTAACCTAATGCATTCCTCTATTTCCCTTCTTCTTACAAGGAAGTAAGTATTTAGACCAATTCTGCTAAATGTTTATCTAGATTAGCATTACAATGATAAAAGAAGAATCTTTTGTAAGAAAAAATTGTTTGTGGAACAGCTAGAAAAACTTATGTGAAGGAACACATCAGAGTTTTATAACTAAAACACCTTTAAGAGCAGACATAAATTTACCATAGAATGCGCAGGGCACCTTAATGTTTGGAATCTGAGTAAAACGATTTTTATTGTTGTTGTTTATGGACATTGTTGTCAAAGAAGAAATGAACCTTAAGTAATCTGTGGTAGAACACGCAAGGCTTAAACCACTAATCTGGCATGAACTCCTGAAATTGTGAGAGGAAAGGATAATTACAAACGTTTCCAAACGGTGACCATTCGGAAGAAGAGGAAAGAATATACAATGAAATACTTGGAATAACAACGGAAAGTAAGTAAAATCACTGGAGGAGAGAGACTGGAATGAGTAGATGAGTGGAGAAGAAAAATAAAACTTCAGAAACAGAAATTCTGTTAAATCATTCAATTATTATTATTATTATTATTATTATTATTATTATTCCTATTATTATTTGGCGTTAGCCGTTTTCAAAATATTCAGCTTCTTTACTTTTTTATATGGTAGGGTTTATCTTCCATTGGTTATATCGGGAGTTTTCATTAGAAACAACTGCTGATGTATTGCTTTCTGAACTGCTTGCTTGGGTTTTTGGTGATGGTGATTATTATTATTATTTTTATTATCATCATCATCATTCCGACATTTATGTATCTAGACTGTTGGGAGATAGGGAACGATTCCTCACCCCAGCCGAGATTCAAATCTGGGACCTGTGAAGCCAGAACGCTGACCGCAGAGGCAATCTCTCTTTACATTTTGCAATAGGGTCAACTAAAACAGCAATTGTGATTCTTCTTTATAGTTTTCCTTTGCAACACCTCGTTACTTCAATTTTGGAATTCAATTCCTGCTAATTTTGGCATAAATGTCTGTGTAACAAAGCAGTTTATTGATTGGAAAATGTATTGATAATAACAAAACGTTGAAAAAAGAATGAGCTATTAACGAAAGATACACAGATTATTGTGTGCACTTGTGTGTGTAAAATATTTATCGATAATTGAGGAAGTATTACCATTAGTAAATAAACACTATGTGTTTAATTTTCGACTGATGTACTAAAAATTATATTGTTTTTCTGAAAAGTCTTACTTTATAGACTGTATATGTATATTAAAGTAGTAGGGCTCTCAAATTCGGTAAAAGATGTGTCCCTCTTTCTCTCTCTTTTCTCTCTTTCTCCCGCTTCTGTTCGGTTAACATTTAAAGAATAATTAACAAACCTATTTTCTGGTATGATAGAGAAATCAAAACGTACGTAAATGGTTTAATACTGCAGATTTACTATTTTGAGTACAATTCCGAGTTTTATTTCAAACAAACTGTGAATGTCAGAAACACATTTCACATATCACTGGATAGAGGGATGTTCAAACTTTCAAAAACAGTGCTATAAAGCAGCGTTGATTGTTAATAGAAGAATCGTAAACACAGGACAAATAATTTTGTGTTCTGCATTTTACTGTGAATTCACTGCACAAATCACTTTTGCTGTAGATTACGCAAACAGTTGCCACGTCATAAGAACATTTACATGTGGCTTAAAAAGTTTGGTAACCAAATTGGTTGATTTACTTGTGGCAAAAAACCGGCTACTGTTTGGATATTTCCATGTATAAATATGGCTCTTGTTGAAACGATATAACTTGAACGATTAACAAAACGTTGAGCTTTCCTCTCTTGGGTTACATTCAGTAATTGATTTTGTTATAGTTTGTTGAAAATAAAGAGTAGAAGCTTGCACATTTGTTTTGAATAAGCATTGATAATAAATTCCAATATCAGTCGTTCATAAGGGCTAGCAGTACTAGTAGTAGTAGGAAGAGGATATCCCTGATGTGCCGGACTCTTGCCGACTAAAAACCCCTCTTTTCCGTTGGAATCCTACTTTGAGCTACCTAAAAATAAGTAACACATCAATTAGGAAACCTGAGACCTAATAGTGTATTATATTTTTGTCTTTCGTTTCTCTCTGCTTCCTTTATACTCACTATCTGTGTGACCATTGAAGTAGTAGTGGTGGTGGTTCCATTAAATAGAAGTAATGTTTTCATGTATGGTGTAGACTGAGTGAGATGACTGCAGTAATGTCCAAACGCGAATTCTGCATTTCCTGGGATCAATTCCTTGGGCCAGCCATTTTGATCATGGATTTTTCGTAGCTTTCCCTGGTTGGCAAGGCAAATGCTAGGGTGGCTTTTCTACTATGTATTTCCTTTCCCTCATTTTTACAATTTTTCTTTCCTTTTTTATATTTAAGATAGGCTTAGGGGTTATGTAGTGTCTGTCGATGTCGCACAGATACTTGCTCTCTTCTGCTCGACCCAATCTGAACTTGGTATCGTTTGCTACCTCTGCGCATCTCTGTCGTTTTAGTAATAAGGTATAATATTAATTTAATTTTTTTTTCACACAAACCATGTGTAAGACAGGAGTTGGATAGGTGTAGTCAGACTGAAAAATGCAATGCCATAGCTGGGATTTGAACCACGGATCTACCGGTCTCTAGTCGGTTGCACTAACACTGAGCTACCATGGCAATATGGCAAACATTAAATTCCTCAACTGTGTCGCATGTTTCCCGGTAAACCTCAAAGTGATCTGAAATTATTTTGAGATGACATACCCTAATGGCGACTTACATTGTCGTAAGTAATTTAAGTTCCGGGCGTCATAATATAATCAACTATTAAGATCAATTAGCATTGATGTAATTGCTTTAACACACAAGCCGTGTGTAGGACAGGAGTTGGATAGTAGAGTCAGACTGTCAAACCTGACCCTACCATTCAATAAGCAATAATGTTTATAATCCTGAATACGAATTTAAAAGTAGATAGTAACTAGATATATTTGTGATGATAATCATGTATGTTTCTCCCTTATTAACTAGAAATATGAAGATTATATGTTGGATAGCTGTTTTATGAGAGACTGTAGTCCCTATACCACCCGTGTTAAATTGGGCAAACTTGTGTAACTTTTTCTTAGGAACTATTAGAGTTATAGAAATGAAATTTATCAGGTATAAAGAAGCATACTTATTACTTTAACCGACATTTTAGTAATGATTAGATAAAAATTATGTTCGCAGTAAAAGTTTTAATTCTGGCTAATTATTTTTAACATTTTAGTTTATCAAAATGTTTTTTACTTTTATGTTTGTGGTTCAAAATTGTTATAAAAATGTCCGTAGATGTAAAAATGCTTGCAGAAAACACTGCATAAATTGGATACGTGTACAGTAAATCAATTTAGAAATAAAGACACCTATGTGGAAGAAAATGTAGTTTTGAGAAAACTTAATTTGACCATGTGTACTAACGTGTACATTCCTGGACCATATTCAGGGTCCTCATCAGCCTGCATCTTTTCTCTACCTCTTAGCTTGCCTTTCCCTTTTGAAAAGTCTCTCCACTTCTAAATCTGCTTTCTTGATATGAATTTTGGCTATTGCACCACAACTTTTTGGCATATTTTGTTCTGGTTGAATACCCAACATTTCAAGCACCATATTTTTGTCTATTTTTCCTTCATTAAATGACATATCTGTCACAATTTCCATTTTTAATACTCTGATCCAACAAAAACAGTTTTGGGAATATAACTAGGTTCGTTTCATTTCCAATCAAAGAGTCTATATATGTACAATAAATGATTTTAATTTTAAGCTCTTAGTCCATATTGAAAATGTTGTAGACATTTTGCCAGGAGGTTCACATCTGTTAAACTTCTGAATATTGGTTAAATTGTTTCATATTCTCTGAAGGGTGTAATGATACTCCTGTCCTGTTACTAATGAACGGTTGGTTGTATTTTCGCCATGAATATTCACCCTTTGGGCATAAACTATGGTTTATATATTCCTTGACCCTTGGCCCTTGATCTAGCCATTTTTTTAACCTTTAGTAATATACATGTTTCTAATTCCTTACAAAACATAAATGCATGAAAACAACTTGGATAAGTCTGGTTGCCAATATTACTCGCAATGAGTTAAGTTTCTCTACAAATTTTCATGCAGTGTGCCGGCAAAGAAAATAAAGGCTGGAAAAGGGGCGGTAACCGAAGTGCAGCATGTCATTTAAACTTACTTTTAAGACCTTTTGATGCAAGGTACAAACAAAATAAATGTATAATCTGAAACTACAATGAAAATCTCAAAACTGATATTTTTTGCCATAAATGAGTACATCTCCCGTTAAACTACGAGTGATAACTAAGCTAAGAGTGCTTATAGCAGTGACTTCCTAATAAGAAATCATGCAGAAAGAATTGCTGATAGACAAAATGTACCAAAACATCATGGATAGAGCACACTTGCTCAATATGCCACAATTGCCTTGCTGTACATTTGTACAAGATAAATTGCCTGCCTTCTGCCAAGTGTGAATTATATGATGATAATAGTACAATGAATAGAAGCCATCTTGTAGCCTGTAAAGGCTTAACAAATAGTGAAATAGCGGCATTGTTTTGGGAAGCTAGGGGGCAAATGAGGAACATCAATTAATCCCAAAGCCATTGGGACATTACTACTACTACTTTAAGATCTGACGGCGATTTGGGAACATTCTGTATAACAACTGCTAATTCCACACATACCTAATCCAGCTTTCACACATAGCGCAAATATTTTGGTGCAGGTGATCCTATCGCTTGGTCGGCTAAAACCCCTATTGTCACTCCACTAAATTTCGCCCTGTGGGGCTATTTAAAGAAGAAGGTCTATGCAGAAGAAACGTTATTGATTAATGAAGCCTGCAGGCATATTTCAAAACAAAATTGTATCATATAAAAACTGCTCTACAAAACTGCGCTTAAATAAGTATTAACGAAGGAGGGTGGGATTAGCACCTCCTTCATTAACCAAATATCCACGTGATTTTAAATATGCTATCACATTAATACGTACCTAATTTCTTGTCACTACTGTGTATTTTTCTTTCTTTAGCACGTATGTACAATGTATAGAGTAGATAGAGAAAGTATTGTATTTCATCCAAAAATTTGATCCTGAAATTTCACAGAAAATATATGTTTTGGCACTCCCTGAATAAAAAAACTTACTTTCTCTAGTGAATATGTACAACCTACATAGTAGATAAAGTGTTCAAAATTCTATACCAAATTTTCACCGGAAATATGTTTTGAGATCCCCTGAATAAAAAGAAAACATATTTATAAAAAGGTTTTTGTGTGTGTGTGCGTGTATAAGTGGACATCATAGCTCAAAAAAGAAAAGTAGTTAAATACCAAACATGGTATTGAGGTTTAGTATTTTCAAAGAATACTTGTAGATCACAATTTAGTCGTAAACATTTTTGTTGTAGAGTTGAACGTTTCCAAGATAATCCTTTTTATTGATTTGAATTTTAAACTGCCTACCAAATTTTCTCAAACGAGGCCACCTTTGTTTACATCTTTCGTTTGTTTTACTGGCGATGCAAACTTAATTGTTCACATATCAATCAGTTTTTAAAATATTTGAATATCATTTTAGCCTAGTGTATGCCCTTATTTCCCTTCTACTTAGAATGAAGCAAGCAGTGAGACACATTTATGCTAATGCTTATCTCTATTCGTATGGCGTAGATAAAAGAATATTCTTTTGTAAGGGAAGTAGGTTTGTGGAACAGCTAGAGAAATTCGCTTGAATGAACGCATAATACTTTTAGAAAAAGGTCCGTGTGTATGTGTGTGTGTCTGCTGACAGCATAGCTCAAAACGAAAAGATTGATCAACACTAAATTTGGCGGTTAAGTTTAATATCTTCCAAGGATGCGCTATACAAAGATTTACAAGAAAATACTCGCCTTCAAACTCCCGTTTACATGGAAAACTGTTAAAATGTTTGCTTTTCTCAAAAATGGCTGTAACGATTTTGGTTAAAACACCGTATATTAAACATGTCTGCATCACAACTAATTTTTTCTGGGAATAGCCTCTGAAGATCTTTTGCATAACTGGTAGGCCGAATAAGAAATAGGCAATATCCTACCACAAAATGTAAATCGTGTTAGAGCAACCAATCTATTTCATTTACATTTTTGTAGTGTTGACCGTTTCCCAAATATTTATTGTTATTGGTTTCAATTTGATATTAGCAACTTTTCTCAAACAGGAAGACTCCTTCCATTTCATATCTCTTTTGTTTTACTGCTGGCCATGCAAAGCGAATCGAACTTCAACTGTACGACGAGTTTTTAAAATATTTGACTCGCTTTAGTCTAGCGTTTTTCCTTATTTCCCTTCTGCTCAGAACGTAACAAGTAATAAGAAAAGTTCTGCTAATTTTATCTCGGTTAGCATGATGTAGAGTAAAGATAATCTTTTGTAAGGGTACTTTATTTGCAGAACTAGTAGAGAAAGTCATGTGAATGGAACACATCAGATTTTTCTTGTTATTTTACAATATAAATTGCAAAATAAAGAATTGTAAAGAATTGCTAAATGTAATGGGTTAAATTTCAATAAATCTATATGAACCGACATTAAGTATCTTATTGCCTTCCTTGTTTCTCCATTCTTTACCCAGTAAGAAGTTATATGTGATGATATTACTGATTAACAAAAAACTTTGAACCTATGTATTAAGTATAGTGAAGTCGTCGAACCCGCTTGAGCATAGTAAGCTTCTACTATGCGCACACTTTATCTTGGGCGCTCGGCTCCTGTCTTCTTTCGGTAGGTTTGCGCAATTTAGAAGCTTAGCATAAGGACAATATTAAGCTATGAGTTAGTCATATCTAGTAGCTTCATTGCTAGGTTTTGTTTTGTCTTTAGATGCCAGAGTTCATGCACATGCGTTGTATTACTTTCTCTACACGTACTATGTACGTAGTGTATAGAGAAGGTATTGCATTCCATCCAAAAATTCGATACCGAGATTTCACCGGAAATGCATGTTTTGGGTACCCCTGAATCCAAAAAGAGCATTTTTGGAAATAGGTCTATGTGTGTGTGTGTGTGTGTGTGTTGTCTGTGGACAGCATATCTTAAAAACGAAAAGACCGTTAAATACCAAACCTGGTATTTAAATTTGGTATCTTCCAAGGATGCGACACGAAGATTTGCAAGAAAATCCCCCACCCCCAACTACCCTTTACATGGAACTTTTTTCTAAAATTTTGATTTTCTCAAAAATGGCTCTAATTGTTTTGATTAAAATATCGTATATTAAAGATATTTACCTGACAAATAATATGTATATCTTGAATTTTCTGGGAATAGCCTCTGAAGACTACTTCATTCTGGAGGAATTTTGCATAACTGCTAAAGCGTAAGAAATGGACAAAAACTTACCACACAAACAATGTAGAGCACATTAAAACACACAGTTTATGTTATATGATTTTTTTCGAGGAGTTGATCGGTTTTAGGATATTCCTTATTTTTGGTTTCAGCTTGGAAAAACTTCTCATTCAGGAATGTGTCAGTTCGTGTCCATACAAACAAAGGAATTTCAGTCACCTAGTAACCAGCTTATGATTTCACTTTAACCTATGCTACTCCCATATTTCGCTTCTATTTACAAGGAAGCAAGTAATAAAACTACTTCTGCTAATTTTTTCTCAATTAGCTTGAAATAAATAGAAGAATAAGCTTATTAAGAATAATTTGTTACACAGAAGTAGAGAAAGTCATGTGAATGGAACACATCAGTTTTTTTCACCATTATGGCCAAAGAAAGATAGCTTCTTGGTTGACAGTCAGGCGAGATCTGTCTTCCCTCGCTGTCCCATAAAACACCGCCCAAGAAAAGCTGCGCGCATAGTAATAATCTATGTTCAACATAGATTATTTCGGTATCCTGCGTATTTAAGTTTAGTAAGTTTATCTCTTGGAAACTTATTTGTTTTCACAGGATATATATATATATATATATATATATACTCAAGTACGATTAACTATATAGACAGGATATAATAAGGTATTAATAAAAATGATATTTACGATTACAATCTTGAATAACTGTAATTATTACACACTTAGAAACATGCTATTGGTAACATTAATGGAACGAAAAACTTAAATACCGTTTATGTTGGTGAACCTGTTACATATTTATTTATTTTGTTGCTAGGATACGATATAACAGAAAAATTTCTGCAAATTAAGACGAGTCGGCATTTGGTGTGCTATATTTTCATATATCCCAGTCTGTTGACACTGGCATTTTAGAAGAAAATTTGGTGTTGATCCACCCAGTGGGTAAGTGGTATTCGTCAATGACACGCTGACTTCAGATCGAGAGGATGCATTTGTAAGCAGAAGTTAACAGCTTGTCCATAAGCAAGTGAGACAAATGTGAAGCGTGTGAGAGAAAGTTTCACCCGAAGTCCACAGAAATCCATCGTAAAAGCCAGTTGTGTTTGTGCACATATCCTGACGGATGTAAAGTGGTCTCAAATCTAACCACTAACGATTCGATGAAACCATCAGTTTCCATTCTAAGTTAATATCCTTACAGAAAAGCTGTCAATTGTCTTTGTCGTATGGTTCCAGAGTCTGCAACAATTGCAGGCAGTATGAATGGAACTTAAAATGTTCCCGTAAAATCTTACAGCCAATTGTTTAATTTTCTACTACTTTTACGGTGGATTTCTGTGGATTTCATGTAAAACTCTTTCACACACACACTCCACATTTGCTTCACTTACTAGCGCTAACAGATGCATCACCTCGTTTTGAAGTCAGCGTACCACTTACGGATACTGGGCCCACTGGGTGGATCAACACCAAATTTTCTTATAAAATTGCATACGGTGACAACAGACTGTGATTTGTGAAAATCTAGTATGCCCTCCTATCATCGTTTGCAGCCTGTTTTAGTTATATCGTCTCCTAGCTACAAAACTAATAAATATGCAACAAGTTCACCAACATAGCAACAAATATTTGAGTTTCGCTTTTCATTGACACCAATATCACGTTTCTAAGTGTTCTTATTCAAGTTTGTAATCAGAAAGATCATTTATAGTAGCACTGTATACAGCTGCATAGCAAATATGACCAACAGTGATGCTTTAAATATAATCTGCTGGTTGCATAGGCACGATAAAACAGAGTAGCAGTTTCACCTGGTAATTTGGGAAAGTTGGGCAATTTCTTCTCTTCCTTCACTCCAGGAAGTTTGCAATCTTCCTTTTCCGGAAAGGTAAGTAACGGAGTGTAGGAACAGAGAGAAAGTTCATTTAGCTACGGAACGTTTTCACCAGTCGTACCAGTGTTCAATTAACTGCCCATGTTGAATTTGTTCTTCCCTTCTTGGACGTGGACGGTATTTAATTTCACACGGCTGCCAAGTCATTTCGTTCTCCCGGGAATCTTCCTGTTGTTCATCTTTGCCCTCCGAGGATTGCACGTGTTTCTCAGTAAGCAATTCAGTGCAATAACTCTTCTCAAATTGATTTTTTTTTCTCCTGCTATTTTGCTTGCCCTCGAGCTACAGAAATGACAATTTGTCGTTTATTGCGTTGTAATATTAGCGCAAGGTCTCTGTTTGGATTACCTTAATGCTGTGAAAAAGAGACAAAGTTTAATTTGTATGCATTTTAAATAAGGAAAAGTATACAAAAGTGTGTAAAACTGTTTGACGGAGAAGTAATTTAAGATACAATTACTATATTTAATCTTGGGAGTTTTAATTCTTTGTACAGCAAAGTTGTATTTTCCCACTTTGCCTGCCTTCAATTATTTGTGTAATTGTAGAAGTCGTCTGTTTGCCTTTAATATTTTTTAGTGATAAGTGTATCCATTTTTGAAACAGCTAATGCAACTATTTCGCCATTAGGACAAACAGCCTTTCTGCGGTAGAATTTTAAACGTATGTTACTGGTTTAATAGTACAGAAAGATAGTATGTCAGAAAAATAGGTGATATCGTTAAATGAATATTTATAAACTTTTGTAAATTGCGCTGTCATGAGTTTATTTTCATGCTCTTCTACAGAATATTCTTACAAAGACGTTTTATTAATCTACTTATTGTTTATATACTGTTTATATGTATGTATGTATATATATATATATATATATATATATATATATACCTTCATTACTCTTTTACGTAATTCGTTGCAGCATTAAGAATAGGTTAAAATCGAGAGTCAAACCTTATCTTTTAAAATGCGATCGGTATGTGATGACTTTAAATATCTGTTCTCTTTACATGAACAGATAAAAACAGAAGAAAAAAATCTGATGTGTTACACTCTCATGACTTTCTCTAGCTGATCTACAAACCTCCTACAAAAGATTATTCTTCTTTGTACACAATGCTAATCGAGATAAATATTAGCAAAATGTTATTACTTAGTTCCTAATAAGTAGAAGAAAATAAGGGAATGTGCTATGCTAAAATGATTGTCAAATGTTTTAAAAGCTATCGTTATGCGATGTCATTACAAATCGCTTCTTTGCTTGGCCAGAAGTAGAACAAAAGAAAAGCGGACACTTCCTGTCTGAGAAAGTTTAAGTACTTCACAATTGAAACCAATAACAAAGAATATCTCAGAAATGGTTACCTCCACAACAAAAACGTAAAGAACATAAATTGTGTGTTCTGTTGTGATGTACATTTTTTGTGTAGTGAGTTTTTTTTCTATCTCTTACGGTTTAGCAGTTAAGCAAAATTCATCCAGAATCAAGAGGTCTTAAGAGGCTATTCCCCAAAAATTCGAGAAATACATTTTATTTCGGACATAAATAGTTTTAATATAAGGGATTTTAATCAACTTCGTTAGAGCCATTTTTAAAAAAATCAATTTTCGAAATTTGATCCATGTAAAGGGTAGTTTTCAGTAGGGGGATTTTTTTTTTTTTAAATCTTCGTGTCGCATCCTTGGAAGATACTAAACCTAAATACCAAGTTTGGTATTAACGGTCTTTTCGTTTTGGGGCTATGCTGTCCACAGTCACACACACACACACACACACACACACACAGACACACACACGGACCTTTTTTTAAAAATGCTTTTTTTGGACTCAGGGGACACCAAAATGTATATTTCCGGTGAAATCTCGGTATCTAATTTTTGGGTGCATTACAATACCTTCTCTATCTCTATGTACATTTTACATATGGGAATAGAGAAAGTAAGAACCACGGTGATCAGTTGAAAAGCTGTTCGACAAATTAAACCTTTAATAAACAATATAACGGAAATGGTTTGCACAAACAAAAAATCACATAAAGTGTGTGAATTAACGAGCTCTTCTCTCTTGTGTAGTAAGTTTCTGTACATTGCTTACAGTTTATAAGTTATGAAACATCACTCATGTATAAAATGACTTCACAGGCTTCCCTTAAAATGCAATATACTTTTGTTCTTGAAAGATCTTAAAGTATGGAATTTTAATCAAAAACCTTAGTCATTTTTCATAAAATATAAACATTTCAACTAAAGAAAAGTTTTAAATGAGAGACTTTTTTTTAAAATATTCATGTTGCATCCTGAGAGAATGTTGAACTTAAACACCAAGTTTGGTATTTCAATGAATGTTCGTTCATGGGCAATCACACATATACGGACCTTTTTCAACAACTTTTTTGTTCCGATTCAAGTGACCTCAAAGCGTGTAAATCCAGTAAAATCTCGGTATAGAATTTCTTGGTAGAATGTAATGTCTCTTTTGAAAGTAAAAAGTAAATGCAAATAATTCAGTAATATAAAACATCCTATTTCTATTTTAAGGCGTTTCATTCAGATCGAAGGATGATGATGATCATGACGACAACGAAAGCGTGAAAGGTCAAAGTTTTATTTTGGTCTAGGCATAACAATGTATGTTTAACCTGTTCGAAAGTACAGAACATTAAGATCATTCTGACAAAATTAGGTGAGTATCAGAACTTGTTGAAAAAAAAGTTATTACAAGTCATTATAATGCAAAAGTGTTCAGGAAGAGAAGCGCAAACAAATACCAACCGACATAAACTTGTTAGTTACCTCATAGCGCACCAATAATTTAATTTATGAAATGAAAATTATGTGGGTAGTCAATCTGAGAATTAGAAAGAAATTATCATATACATGTCAACAAGGAATTCTAAAATAGTGATTTAGAATATAAAATCAGCCATGATTTGATAAAACATTGCTGTATTCCATTCTGCATAAACAAATGTTTCTTTTCATTTTCCAGGTACGTTTTCAAAGCTGTCTATTCATTTTAAACGGATTATTGGTGAGTGATTTTTAATTAATAATCTAATGTATTTATTTTATGCTGTAGCAACGGGTGCAGTTCCGCGAGTTCTTTATCCCGCCCCCCACTGTCTGAAAAAGACTGATCTAAGTATATAAAGTACATTCGGTTTCGAAGCAGGACTTCGATTGGGTTGCAAGGATAGCTGATTGAAACGGAATACTTCTCGGACATTGAAATGGTTTGCTCAAAGTAATATTTAGTTAAAAGTTCTAAGTGGTTGACTATCCTCGATTAGTCACCTACCAAAGCGGCTTTTTAATACTCGAAAGTGGCAGTTTCCATTTGAGCCAAAACTGTACAATTTTGACTAATGCATCATCTCAGCCAACTACTTTTCAACTAAAACGAAATCTTACTTACGGAGAGTTGTTTAATTTAAGAGTTCTTATTTTTCATAAAATAATTGCTGTCCTTTCAAAAAAATGTTGCTGAATTATATAGGGTTATGGCATTAGTTTTTATTTTATCTATTTTACTTTGCTTTAACTTCCTGGTCAGATCTCAACGGATCTGTTCACTAAGGTACCTCATTGATGGTAAGTAGCGGAGAGCATCCTTACAGGACTGATCCCCGTACCATACCACGTTTCGCAAGAAGATTGTAATCGAGTACCACAGTCTTAACTCTTGCACCAACCGTTGTCAGATGGCTGATGGTACTAGTCTAGCATATTTAACTGTCTATGAATTGATGGCATCGCAGACGGTATTATATTTTCTCAATTTTATTATTGTTATTGACTGAAGGAAGAATTTTGGGTCGTGGTATTCAATATCCTATCCGGTATTTATCTTGGCGAGTGAGGGAAACTACGAAAAAGAAAAAAAAAAAAATACAGCCAGATTTGTCGCCCTCAGGATTTGATCCCGAATGTGAATCACAGACGTTACGGCCTTACCCATTCCACTCGGTGGTATTGTTTTTGTCAGCCATTTTAATTATAACATAATCGGTATTAGTGCAGAAGCTTTTAAACGATGCTTCTAGCATTATATCCAGGATACATTTGTTTATGACGTAAAACCAAATACAACAATACAATGTAATTCTCACATTGAAAGAATCCACCCATTTCTTTCGACGAGTTCCCCTTGAGAAATGATTGGTAACTATGTCGGTAGCGGTCATTGCATCAACCTAATCTAAAAATCTATAGGTGTCCGTTTGAGCAGGTTAAAATTTTGAAAGTTTTAAAGTTGATGCCAAAAGAAACAACTGTTACAGGGTGTTCACCCGGATGTTCCAATACTTTGTTACATAACTTAGAAAATTGTTTAACTCACCAACACTATTTAGTTAGTATTGATTTGCTTTGTTCCTTCAACTTTTGCATTTTTAGCTACGTAACAAAGTTAAGGTATCTGTAAGTAGACTCATTACTGAATATTAAGGCATCGTTTGACTAATTACATAAATTTTTTATAAATTGTAAAAACGTCTTATCAGTCCAATCTGTTGATACTTTTGACTATCCAATAATTTATGACAGAAAAGGAATTGATCAGAACTGAGCAATGTACAAACTAACATGGAGCTATTCTCACATTGATTTAGCAGATTTAGCTGTGAGGTTTTTTTTCTCGTGAAATTACATCGAAAACAAAAATACCCTTTTCTCGGCTTTCTCTCTTATAGGATCCCTGCAAAAGTTTATAAATTTGTAAGGCTGTAAGTTGTAAGGCTGATCTTATTTCTTCCGTTCAGCGATCAACCACCAACACTATACGAAAAATACAATATTATAAAATTTATGTCAAATACCCAACCATTTCCGAGTCATTCCTTGTTATTCGTTTATATTTTAAAACACTTATACTTTTTCAAATTGTCATTTGTCTTTATTTGTTCCTGGCTATGCAAAGAGAACTGATTCTCATCATATAGGCAACAGCTTTTAAAATATTTGACTATGCCCTTATTTCCTTTCTCATACAGGGAAGTAAGCAGTAAGACCATTTCTGTTAATATTTGCCTCGATTAGCGTGAAGCAGATAAAAGATTAGTTTTTATCAGAATACTTTGTTGCAGAATATGTAGAGAAAGTCAAACGAATGTAACAAAGTGTTTTTGCTTGTAAAGTTTGGGCTTATGGGGGAGAGAGCAGAAATATGTGTATTGTGATTTAGATATAATTTTACCATTAAAAGAATTCCAGCTGGATCTGTAACATCAGTGTGACAAAATACAGCAAGCAATGTTTGCATAAAGCTTGCATAAACCCCTGCTAATTACTCGACCAAATGTGTTGCCGTGTTCGAAGGGTTGTATAGTTCCAGGCTAATAATGGCTTAGAAGGAAATAACACAGAATCAAGTAAATATATTCCAGTATATTATTCACAAATTCTAGTTTTAACTTTAGAGTCTGCATTAGATGTTAATCTATCATATGTTTTTGCAGTCTTAAAATATTTATATTCTGATATTTTAATACAGAAAAGCAATTTTTTAAACCCGTCATGAAAAAAAAAACATTCACAGTTATGTAATTTTGTTAAATAGTATTTCCAAATGTTGGGCTATATGCAAAGGTTTTTACGTTTGTCAGCATATATTGCGCCTCAAACGCTGTCGCAACTCACTTCAAATCCATGTGTTGATCTCCATTTTTCGGCTTTGGCTTCTGAGCTATATTAAAGAATGATGATCTAAACTTAAGTCCTTAGCTAAAAATTACTCTACATAAAATTTAAGGAAGAACGGAGTAATGTATATAGAAGTGATTCCGATATATTCATTCCTTTGTAGACCATTAATTTATGCGTTGATATTAAAAAAAAAACTTTAAAATAATGGAGCCAACTATATGATATATTTAATCTCAAGGGCCTCTGGGACTAAAATATCTAACCTTATTAACTTTAAATATATTTAGTTCAAAATTAATGTAAGTAAATAAATACATGACTGTGTAAAGTAAATAAAACTTCAAAGATGGTTTCTCAGATAATACCAATAAATATTTCAATTAGATAAAAAAATTAAAAGGCGCCGTTGTGGTTAGGTAATTAGACCACTCGTTTTTTCCTTGGCCTAGGTAACTGCATTTTGGATTTGTGGTGGACTAAGCAGCGTCTGTACGGATTTTCTCCTGGTTCTCCGGTTTCCTACGTTATTCATTTCACCGATTGCTCCATTATCTTTGCTGGAGTCCATTTCACAGCCATTTCGTAGCATCCATTTCCTCGCTTTCATATAAGGCATCGGGCTCGCACATTTTCTGGCTTCTCTGATCCTCAACAGGCGCCTAATCTCGGGCTCTGGCTTATAAGTCTTGGGAGATGCAAGTTCTACAAACAAGGAGGGTAAACAGAGAAAGAAATAAGAAAATTGCACGTTTCCTAAAACTGCCTTGCGCAATCACAGTTTTCAGAGTTTGGTATACTTTAGTATTTTCAAAATAAGTGTAAAGATTTTAAGCTCATGATATTAATTGTGAACAATAAATGTTTTAATGCTTTTTTGCTGTTAAAATTGTCCTTATATCTTGACTGATAATAAAAATTGATTTATAAAGATTTATGCAATCGTGAAATAGCTCCTTGTATCTTTACATGGTAGACTTGAGATTGTATGCAAATTTTCGCACATATCAGGACAAAAACTATAAGATATTATATATATATATATATATATATATATAAATGTAAAACTGAGTAAACAGCGCATACAGAAAAGAGAAATAGAGTTAATAGCTAACGCATAGGTATTTACACATTATGTTTGGCTTCAATAAATGGCGAATCGTAAAAATGTTTGGTTAAATGATTCACAGGTGCATATTTTATAGCTAAAACTTGATATTTTGTTATTTTCACATACAGCTAAGCCCCAGTGTACCATAAGACCACTGTATTTATCAATTTAAATACGTTAAACGCAATTAAAGTAATACTGCCGGTTCTTCTGTGCTTCAATAATGCTATGAATGCTGTTATTTCAAAATGTTATTGAAGTTTATTAATAGTTATCTAGCGTCAAGATGCAAGTGTTTTATAAGTAAGTGGAGGGATTCAAGACAAATTCCAGAGCGATGTACTTTTAAAATACATATATAATTTTTGAAGTTACTTACCTGTCTCATCTCGATTTATTTGGCATTAGATTTTGTAGCTTTATTTGTAGTTTTTAATTCGCAACTCAGTAAATCTCGCAATGTTTTCATTTTGTTCCAAAGCGCAATAGTGAAAAGAAAAATGTAGTATCCCTATCTATGCAGATCTTTAGTAGAATCGAAGCAGATATTACAAGAAGAAGATGAATGAAGGAGAAAAACTACAAATTAATAGTTTTTGACCACCATACTTCAAAACTCTGAAATAAGTTAGATTTTGGTGCATAAAGCATCAATGAGACTGCATTGCCAAAAGGCAGTCTGTATACTCATAATTTACTTACAGCTGAGTTGTAGTATGAACATCTGTGGTTAAAATATATAAAGTGCAGATTAAATTAAAATAGTAAAGGTATAAGTTATACAATGAAGGGGGACATCTTGAGCGCTGCAATCTACATACATCTATTGTAAGATGAAGTGAAACAACATTAGAGGAAGAAGGCCGCTTGCAGACAGGCTATAGAGATGCGCAGAAATCCCATGCTACCTCTGGAACTGCTGGAAAAAATCGATAGAATACCTTTTGAAGAAGCAGCCCTCTAGTGTCCACGGGAATACTTTTGACTATCTTTTCCTAAGAGCAAGAATCCAAGTTATCTGTCCAACGCTGTCATGCACTACGAAACCAAGAAGCATACCTAAAAATTGAGAAAGAAACGGAATGATAGCGAAAGAATGAGAAGGAAATCATTCGTCTAATGACCACGGAAAAACTAAGATCTAAATGAGCGGGACGGGAAACAAATCCTGTACCTCCCAAATTAACTTGCAGCCATTTCGCTGAGTAACTAAAATAGTAAGATTCATCCTGCAGCACTTTTTTGCGGTATTATCCTGCTGTCATAATCAACATCACTTGGCTTACCCTTTCAGTATTAGTAAACTCATGGAAATGATTTTCTCTTTCCTTTCAATATCCGCTGACTTTTTCGGAAATCTGACTTCCCCCAGTCTATTCATTTTCCAAGGCTTTGAATGTATTCAGGGGTAGCGTACCTTTTCAGACAGCACCACCCTCTCGGTATTCTTGCCCACAAAATATGCAAAAAAAGAGAGCACTCAAGGCTGGAAGCCACAAGAAAGGCTTTTGAGATACGTGACTGATCAAATAGCATCTCTGTAACAAGAACGAACATGTATATTTTGCTCCATGAATTCTTGTTACGATTTTAATTTACATGGTTTATTCACCTGTAATCCAAGTTCTATAAATTATTTCATCTGACATGAATAAGCTTTCTGCGCTACGCAGAAGGTACGAACACCAAAAGATGATTATGGTAGGCAGTGAAACAAAATCAGACAAAGAAAATATGATTTGAAGAGTTGCAAAATGATCCATACTTCTTTGAAAACCAGGCCTCCTGGATTAATGTTATGAGATAGCTTTGTTTGTTGACGACGTTGTCAATCGTCAGAATCAAATCGGCGACCGATGTGCTGGAATTTCGTCCCGAAGAAGTTCTTTTGCATGCTATTAAATCTACTGCCATGGGCAATCGCTTTTAAGCACACTTAAAACCCATCGATCTTAGGCGGGTTTGAACCCATGACCTTGGGATCAGAAGACCGTCATGAACACGTGAGACAAATAATGGTGCACACGTGTAATATCAGCAAATTTGAAAAAATATAATATAAGTGTCGCATAACTTTCTGTATCATATTATCTTTACGGTTAAGGTATGTCCGTCCGTTAGCGCAGTAGTAGCAAGTGCCTCTTTCGCGGGAGGCCTGAATTCGATTCTCGGTATCAGCGTAGGGATTTAATACCTCTCTGGGGTTTATATCCCTTCATCATTATCATCATCCCGCGGAATGCAAATGGCAACATCACCGCGGTATCATCCACTACCTGAACGCCGAGGTCGGGTTGTGGTCTCTCATAGAATTTCGTCCCGACTACTGACCGACTTTGGGCTTGAATATTCATCATTAGCTTAATATACACTGATTGTACCCACAATACCTTATTTTGTAAGTAAAGGTGTCGTTCACACATATTTGGTAGACATTACTTTCATTAGCCAGGTAATAAATTATACAGTAAACAGGTAATAAGTGCTTTACCGCAGATAAACAGGAGACCTAGTCAATTGTTGCATTTTTACCATGAGGTGTAAACTCATAAATTTATGTAATAATTTATGTAAAATGATTTAATATCTCAAGTTACAATACTTAAAATTTGAGAAAATCTGAAGCAAAGACAGCTCATATTTCTGAGAGCTCATAATTTTATCCTATCACATTAAGACATCGAAAAAATATCATATAAACAATTGTCCATAAATGCTTTAAATTTGAGTACATAATATGATGCAGTATTTAAAATATTTAGTTCATAGGAGGTGCTAAACTGTCCAGATCTCGTAGGAAATACTTATTTATACGCGTGACCTCATGGGTTATAGACTTTAGTAGCATTTCTAAGAACCCCATACATGTCCAATGCTTTTGCAGGCTTTCAGGTATGCTGACTAAATATATTTTCATTTGTAACCTCTCTTGCTTAAGTCTCCCTGATAAAATTCCAAAGGCCAAGGTGAGATGAAAGTGCAGGCCACGGAACTGCTCCTTCCTTATCTGTTCATTTGTTACGGTTGAAGCCGTGGCATTCCAACCAGTATGAACAAAATCCAAGGAGCCCTATCAAACATAATTCATATAATTATTCTTATTCCCAACCAAGTTTTGTAGATCTGAAAGACATCTGTAAGACATGCCGTGATATCGTACGGATGTACCAGAAGTAATCTGGTGCACTGATGCCGGTTTCTTGCAATTGCAACTGAAGAATTTGCTCCAGACTATAAAATAGTATTGTCTGATAAAATCGTGATATTTTTTCTTCCACACGATGACTCATTTGGATGTAAGGTCTGAAGATACAACGAATAACAGTTTAGGAAACAAACTATCGATTCTCCAGTAAACTAATAATAACTAATATTTACTTAATTTGGTTAAAGAGCCCGCACATAACGTTTGTCCTGATATTACTTTCTCTACATGTACTATATACATAGTATATAGAGACGTATTGTATTCCATCCAAAAATTTGATACCGAGATTTCACCTGAAATACATGTTTTGAGATTTACCGTCTTTGGGCGGTATAACTCAAAAACGAAAAGACTGTTAACACTAAACTTTGTATTTAAGCTTCCAAGGATTCAGCACGACATTTTTCAAGAAAATCTCCCCATACCAAATTACCCTTTAACATGGAAATTTTTTTGAAAATTGATTTTCTCAAAAATATCTATAACGATTTTTATTAAAATACCCAATTAACGATATTTACATGACAAATAAAAGGTATATCCTGAATTCTCTGGGAATAGGTTCTGAATACCTCTTTATCTGAATGAATTTTGCATGAGTGGTAAACGTAAGAGATAGCCAAACCTTACTACACAAAAAAAATCTGATGTGATCCATTCACATGACTTTCTGTACATATCTGCAACAAATTATTGATAAAAAGCTAATGCTTCAATTTACTTCAGGCTAATCGAGAAAAAATTAGCAGGAGTAGTCTTATTACTTACTTCCTTGTAAGCAGGAGCGAAATAAGGGAGTACTATAGATTAAAGTGATAGTCAAAAGTTGTTGCTATGTGACTGAAGTTCCTTTGTTTGTATGGACAGGAGTTGACAAATTTCCGTATTAGAAAAGCAGGTTTTTTAAAGCTGAACCCAAAAATAAGGAATATCTCAAAAACGATCAACTCCACGAAAAAAAAAATTACATAAATTGTCAGTTTAAATGTGCTGTACATGTTTTGTGTGGTAAGTTTTTGTCCATCTCTTACGGTTTAGCAGTTATGCAAAATTCCGTAAAATTCATCCAGAATAAAGTAGTCTTCAGAGGCTATTCCCAGAAAAGTTAAGATACATATAATCTATGAGGTACATATCTTTAATATACAATGCTTTAATCAAAATTATTAGACCCATTTTTGGGAAAATCAAAACTTTCGAAAAAAAATGCCATGTATAGGGTATCCATGTATTCAATGTATTTGGCATCTTGCATGCTTGCAAGATACGAACCAAATACCAAGTTTAGTGTTCAATGGTCTTTTCGTTTTTGAGCTATGCGGTCCACAGGCACACACATACACGCGCGCGCCCGCACATGCACCCGCACCGGCACACAGACGAACATTTTTGTAAAAATGTGGCTTTTTTTTTTTGTTTTGATTCAGTGGGACCCAAAACATATACTTCTAGTGAAATCTCTGTATCGAATTTTTGGGTAGAATGTAATACCTTCTCTATACACTATGTACATAGTACGTGTAGAGAAAGTAAAAATGTAGATCTCGTTAAAACGCGCAATTTTTCATATACATTTTTCGGTGGATTTTACCATTTTTGAGATATTCCTTGTTATTGGTTTCAGTTTTAAAATACTGAAGAATTTCACATTCACATTGTCAATACCAGGTAAACGAATGTCATTTAGATGACAACCAGTTTTGAAAAGATTTGACTTTCGCTTTAATCTAGCGCATTCCCTTGTTTCCCTTCTTTACAAGGAAGAAAGTAATAAGACCATTTCTGCTAATGTTTATCTCGATTAGATAGAAGAATAGGTTTTTTTAACAATATTATGTTACCGAGATGTATAGAAAGTCATGTGAATGGAACACATGAGATTTTGTTTTCTTCTGACTTTGCAAACACAACCAAATTTCAATCATAGCGACAGCTTTTAATATACTTGAGTAACGCTTTACCCAGTGTACAGGTTAAATAATTTATAGTCTTATTCAGCTTCTTCTTATAAAGTACTAAATGAGCAATAAGACTATTTCTGCTAAGTTTATTTTGATTAGCCTACAAAAGATAGAATAATAGCTTTCATAAGACTAGTTTGTTACAGAATAGGTAGTTTTTTTCTTTTTCCCTTTTTAACTTTTTATTTTTCGTATGACTTAAAATAATAAAAGGATTTGTAGCATTTAAGTAATCATAACATGTTGAATGTGGCCTAAATATTTTATAAACCTTTAAATAGTAGGTACATTTTCAATATATTTTCAACTAATGGTTTTTTATGAAAGTATAAATATGGCGCCTACTAACACAATTTATTTTTACTTTGATTTGATGCAAAATTAATTAGATAAAAATTGTGTTGTTCCTAAATTAATTCGTAGCTTTGTAAACATTTCCAATTAATGAGAATATTCAGCAATTTCATATTGGAGGCAAGCGCTATTGGTTTTACTGCGCCATCCATTAATTACGTTGGAATTATTAGAAGATTAATTTAACGTAAAATGACACTGCGTATTACCAGGACGTCGTTAGTTATTACTGCAGTAATGTGTACATAGTGTGTTTTTTTATTTGTGCATTAGATTTCAATTTGTGTATGTGTTAATTGCGTCTATCAATGTATATTTCTCGCCAAGTGAAACATTTTTGACTTGAGCCAGAAGTAGACTTGTATTTTTAAATTTTCTAACACGTATGCACATAGATGATAATCGGAGAAGGTTTGTGTTCCCAACAAAAATTCGATACACATATGTGTTGAGGTCCGTGAATCCAGAAGATATAAAAATGTCAATTTGTGTAGCTTTGAACAGCATAATTCAAAAATGAAAAGTCGGTTAAATACCAAATTTTGTAGTTACCTTTACTATCTTCCAAGGATGCGATACGAAGATTTGCAGAAAAAATCTCCTCCCCAAACTAGTCTTTACATTGAACATTTTTTAAAATTTTCGATTTTTCAAGAAATGGCTAAGATGTCGCATATTAAAGGTGTTTACATGAAAATAAAATGTATGTCCTGAATTTCTTGGAATAGCCCCTGAGGTCTTCTTCATTCTCAATGGGTTTTTGAATGACTGGTAAACTCTTAAGAGATAAGAAGTATTTTAAATTATTGTAAAATTTATTTAATTGGGGTGATTAAAATGTAAATGAAACTCTTTTTAAAGTTTAATTGGTTTTGAAGCAGCCACCTGATGTTGGCACTTTGTTGACGTAGTCTGATTATTTCTTTATGCATTGTAAAGGTCATCAAAAAGTTCATACAAATGGTGCTTCAATATTTTTACCGGTATTTATTTGCATATTGGACAAACCCTTACTGCACAAAAGCGTTAAAACACAAATTTAGGTCAAACAAGTTTTTTGTAGAGCTAACTATTCTGAGATCTGTTACCGGGCTAAATTTTAAAATGATCAAACTTTTCTGAAACGGGAAGCCCTCATCTGTTTTATACCTCCGATGTTTTATTTGTGGACATGAACAGAGAAACTAATTACAATGACACTTATCTCAATTATTAAAGCGTCAATACAATGGCCGAGATTAGGCAATTTCAACCAATCGCGGTCATCTGACAGGAGCGATTTTGTCGAAATATCTTCTCACAGCTGATGTTCATTTCTTTGAAGTCATGTCGCACCTAACGTTCGTTTGTTTAATCTCCTGTTTTGGTTATTGCGACAATCCAGTCAGCCAATCTTGATATTTAATAACTGTCGGTTTGACAATTGTACTCTCAATTAATTCAATTACAATGTTTATTTAAAGTTTTATCGTATTCATAATGTATTTAGTTCAAAAAAGGAGTGAAATTAGGCATTATTTGTATTTCCTATGTATGAGAAGAGTGCAATAACCTCAAATAAAATATAGTCTGTTTCCGTTTCTTGTATTAGTTATTACATTTGTACATTGGGTGTGGGTACGCTCGGCCATATCATAATTCAGGAGGCAGTAAAAAAAGAAAGAAAAAAATAACTATTACAATCAATAAATGATAAAATCTCCCTTCCTATATGTTGTGCATTATTAATAGTTTATTTGGTTGAATTGTCTTATCAAATACAACTCGTGTTTTCATCTCTTAGGGCAATTCACTCTCGTTGCTTCACTCCGGTCGTGAATTATCCGCAAGATGAAAACACTCGTGGTACTACTTATGTTAATCGCATAGCGACAGCTTTTAAAAGATTTGACTGTCACTTTAGTCTAGTTATTCCCTTATTTTCTTATGCTTATAAGAAGATATTGGTAATGCTTATCTTGACTAGCATTGTGTAGGTAAAAAAATACTTTTTGTACGAATATGTTTGCAAAAAAGATAAAGAAAGTCATGTGAATGGAACATATCAGATTTGGTTTTTAATTTTTTCCATTTATATAGCCCCCTTTATCTTCTAAATCCATATCGAGGGCTTTGATTTGAGAAACAACTGCTGGTGTTTCTCGTGTAGAAATTCTTAATGTTGTTTTTTTATTCTTCAGTTTTATGCTATAAAACACACAATATTCAGTCATAAATTCATATTTTAGACTCTGTGGGGCATAGGCAATGATTCAAATTAAAAGTAAAATTTCCCGCTCCAACTGAAGAATCGAACTCTAGGTAAAGAAGCCAAAATTTTTACCAGTCAAACGCGGAGGCAGTGTATATAATTTTATTGTTGTACACATCAGAAACAGTCTCTGTCACATCAAATTCCTCGGATATTCAAATACGGTAATACAGAGTTAGTAAAGTTTAAACATTTAAATAAAAACAAATCTGATGTGTTCCATTCACATGACTTTCTCTACTTCTGTGTAACAAATTATTGTTAATAAGCTTATTCTTCTATTTGTTTCAAGTTAATCGAGAAAATGTTAGCAGAAATAGTCTTATTACTTGCTTCCTTGTAAGTAAAAGCGAAATATGGGAATAACATAGGTTAGGGTGAAGTCAAAAGCTGGTTATTAGGCGTTCCTTTGTTTGTATGGACATGAATTGACAAATTCCTGTATGAGAAAAGTATAAGTTTTTCAAAGCTGAAACAAAAAACAAGGAATATCTCAAAAACATCAACTCCTCGTAAAATATCATATAACATAAATTGTGTGTTTTAATGTGCTCTACATTTTTTGTGTGGTAAGTTTTTGTCTATTTCTTACGGTTTAACAGTTAAGCAAAATTCCTCCAGAATAAAGTAGTCTTCAGAGGATATTCCCAGAAAATTCAAGATATACATATTATTTGTCAGGTAAATATCTTTAATATACGACATTGTAATCAAAATCGTTAGAGAAATTTTTGAGAAAGTCAAAATTTTCGAAGGGTAGTGGGGGTGGGAGGATTTTCTTGCAAATCTTCGTGTCGCATCCTTGGAAGATACCAAACTTAAATACCAAGTTTGGTATTGAACAGTCTTTTCGTTTTTGAGCTATGCTGTCCAAAGACACACACAGACACACACACGCGCGCGCGCGCACACACACGGACCGTTTTCCAAAAATACTTTTATTGGATTCAGGTGACCCAAAACGTGTATTTCCGGTGAAATCTCGGTATCGAATTTTTGGGTGGAATACAATACCTTCTCTATACACTGTGTACATAGTACGTGTAGAGAAAGTAAAAATGACTCGGAAAAAGCTAGTCCTTTCTTGGTAAGCAGATGATAAACAAAAATACTAGGTGGAAGTTATTCACTTAAGTTGCTGAAACTCCCAAGCCGTGGTCCACCTTCATAATCCACTTTACACCTTACTTAATTATTTAGACAGACAGAAAAAATCAGAGTAGTGATGGAAATCATGGTGCGTTGAGGTGTCTCTCTAAAATCTGAAGTCACCTTTATTAGAGCTATACAATTTACTAGCCGATTTTACAAGCTTTTACTCAATTTTCGCTGAAAATCGACAAATTCCATCACACAAATTCAATAAATCTGGCAAAACCACCCATTCAGTGGGCAAATATTGCTTCGAACATCCCCCTTCTAATGAATTTCGCCTCGGTTTTTTGTTGTTTTTTTTTATTATAGAAATACAGATCCGGAGGCTTATCAGGACTCCGGCACTATATTCCTTTTTCCTCTTTTTTTTTTTTTTTTACAGTTTCCTACATTTCCTTAGCTGACCTAACATACACATACACATTTACAAAATCAGAAACACCCATGCCCAAGGCGGGACTCAAACCCACGATCCCGTGCGCCGCCAAGCACCAAAGCGAGAAACTTGAGCGGCGCGACCACGGGGATCGGTATCGTTTTTCTTTTTTTTTTTTAATACAGCTGGTTGGGACTCCGGAGCTGTATACCCTACTTTTATTTACCTCATTTGTTTACTTTGCTGTAAGATTGCTGAATTGCTGTTTTCTTCTTTTACACACACATATACACAATCATGTAAACACCCATGCCCAAGGCGGGACTCGAACCCACGATCCCCTGCGACACGAAGCACCAAAGCGAGACACCTTGGCGAGTGCCGCTCGTTTGGAACATTTGTTGTAATAATTGCATATCCAGCAGGGCTCACTTGCTCCGTCTTGGTATCCATCTCTTTTTATGCCGATCCCGGTGGCTGCGTTCGCTAAACTGCCTCACTTTGGCGCTTCGTGGTGCACAGGATCGTGGGTTCGAGTCCCGCCTTGGGCATGGAAGTTTCTGTGTTTATAAATATGTCTATGTTTGTGTATGTATATGTAAAAGGAAAACGTTAAGAATAATAATGTCTACTAAGAAAGTATGGGAAACTGGAAAGAATGGAGAGAAAAAATGAATACAGCGCCGAGTCCTGACAAACCTCCGGAACTGTATTTAAAAAAAAATCTCTAGTTCACATGACACTAACAGACAATTCAGGAAAAACTTCCTGGATTCCAGTTCCAGCAGAGAAACTCTAAGGAGTCATCAGCTTAGGACCACGGGATCGCTAAATGCTACTTAAGAAGTGAAAAAGAAATTTTAAAACAGAAAAATCTGATATGTTCCATTCACATGACCTCTACATCTCTATAACAAATTCCTTTGTTTGTATGGACAGGAGTTCGCAAATGCCCATATGAGAAAAGTATAAGTACTTCACAACTGAAACTAATAAGAACGAATACCTCGAAAACGGCAAGCTCCACGAGAAAAATGTATGACATAACTTGTGTATTTTAACTAGACAAATTTTTTGTATAGTAAGTTTTTGTCTATATCTTACGGTTTACTAGTTATGCCAAATTAAGCAAAATTCATCCAGAATAAACAGGTCTTCAGAAGCTATTCCCAGAAAATTAAAAATAAACATTTTATTTGTCAGATAAATGTCTTTAATATACGATATTTTAATCAAAATCCTTAGAGCCGTTTTGCGAAAATCAAAATTTTCGAAAACAAGTTTCATGTTAAGGGTAGTTTGGGTTGGGGGAATTTTCTCAAAATCTTCGTGTCGCATTCCTGAAAGATACTTAATTTAAATACCAAGTTTAGTTTTTACAGACTTTTCGTTTTTGAGGTGTCATGCTCACGGACCCACGGATACACACACGGACCTTTCTCTGAAAATGCTTTTTTTTGGTTACAGGGGACCCTAAAACATGTATTTCCGGTGAAATCTCGCTATCGAATTGTTGGGTGGAGTGCAATACCTTCTCTATACACTATGTACACAGTATGTGTAGAGAAAGTAAAAATGTATGACATAAATTATGTGTTTTAACGAGAATTAAGTTTTTGTGAAGTAAGTTTTTGTTTATCTCTTACGGTTTACACTTACGCAAAATTCAGCAAAATTCATTCATAATAAAGATAACTTTGAAACTTTTTTATTGAAACCAATAACATGAAATATCTCGGAAACGGTTGCCTCCACGACAAAAACGTGAAGGACATAGAATGTGTGTTTTGTCGAAATCTAATTTTTTGGGTAGTACGTTTTTGTCTCACTCTTGCGATTTAGCTCTTAAGCAAAACTCGGCAAAATTCATCCAGAAGATGAGGCTATTCCCATAAAATGTAAGATGCATATTTCATTTGGAATGTAAATAGCTTTAATATACGGAATTTTAATCAAAGTAATTAGATGCATTTTTTATAATTTCAAAATTTTCGAAAAATTTTTGCACGTAAAGGGTAGTTTGTGTTGGAAGGATTTTCTTAAAAATCATCGTGTTGCATCCTTGGAAGATATCAAACCTAAATATCAATTTGGTATTTAACGGTCTTTTCCTCTTTAAGCTATGATGTTCACAGGCACACAAACACACACGGTCCTTTACTAAAAACATTTTTTTCGGACTCAGGGAACCACGAAGCATATATTTCCGGTGAAATCTGGACATCTAATTTTTGGGGGTACACAATACCTTCTCTATCCGTATGTACATTTTACATACCGGGCTAGTGAAAGTAAAAAGGCAAAAATTAATGTAAAATAGGCAAAGGTAGGCAAAAATATTGAAAATTATTGAAAAGATAGAAATAGGAGCACTTTAAATTCATAACATAATATTCTTTCTACATTATATTCAAATGTAATTTCTGTGCGAATTAATGATTTAAAATTTTTCAGGTGTTCCATTCACATAATTTTCTATAGCAGTTCCATATACAAAATATTCTTACGAAACATTATTTTATCTATTACATTCTAATGAAGATAAACATTCGCAGAATTCGTTTTGTTGCCTGTTTTCTTGTAAGTAGAAGGGAAATGAGGCTAGAGCGATAATCAAATATTTTAAAAGATGGTACCTATTGGTAGCAATTGAGGTTCGGTTCGCTCTGTATGGCCAACTGTAAAACAATATAAATGAAACAAAAGGTTACTTGTTTAAGAAAAGTCAGCTTAAAATTGAAACAAATAACAATGAATATCTTGATATCAGTCAACTCTACAAGAAAAGCGTAGTTGACATAAATTATGTATTTTAAAAAGACATACTTTTTTGTGTAGCAAGCTTTTGCCTAACTCTTACAGTTATAGAAAATTCTGCAAAATTCATTCAGAATAAAGAGCTTCAACAGAGACCACTCCTAGAAAATTCAAAATGTACATTTTATTTGTTATATAAGAATCATTAATATACGGTATTGTAATCGAAAGCCTTAGAGCCATTTTTGAGAAAAACAAATTTTTTTAAAAAAAGTGCCCATATAAAGGGTAGTTTGTGATGGGAGATTTTCTTGAAAAAGGCACTCACACACACACACACACACACTTTTTCTAAAAATGGTTTTTCTTGGACTCAGGGGATTTCAAAAATGTATTTCCGGTGAAAGCTCAACATCGAATTTTTGGGTGAAATGTAATAAATTCTATAGCTATGTACATTGTATGTACATGCGTGCTATGAAAGTAATAATGAATTCACCCTATTTGGAAAAGCAAGTAGCTCATATCTTGGCACTCAAATTTACAAAATTAAAATTGCACAGTCATTGCTTTAGCTTTAGAACGTTGAATAGTAAAAGAAATAATAGTTAATAAAATTGTATTGGAATAAGAAATATTTCGTTTGAAGCTAAAATAGTTACGTATAAGAAAATTTAAAACCAAATTAACAAATCTCTTTTTAAAATTAATATAGCTCAAATTATTCCATAATTTCCAAATGCTTTTTGATACATTCTTTTATTAATGTTTTTATTTTAGCTCAACGAACTTTAACCTGGTTGGTCATATCGGACGATATAAGAAATTATTGAAATGATGCTCAAATGATATATGAGTCCATGGAGCCTAAAGTTTCTTGACATTCGTCTTCTCAGGATAAGGGAAAACCCTAAAAGAAAAAAAAAAAAAGAAAAGAAAAGAGAAAAAAAAAAAAAATTATCAAGGTAGCTCACCATAAGCGATTCGAACTCGCCACCTGTTGAATGTGAGGCAGACACGCTACCACCACACTACCCAGGTGGATGATACATTTCTGTTCCAGAATGTATTCCACCCAAAAATGCGATTCCCAGATTTCACCAGAAATACATGTTTTCAAACTGCTGAATCAAAAAAGTGTTTAAAAACTTTCCGTGTGTATGTGTTTGTGTGAGTGTGCATCATAGCTCAAACGAAAGGTCAGTTAAATACCATACTTTGTATTTAAGTTCAGTATCTTCTAAGAATGCTATACGAAAATGTTTAGGAAAATCACTCCACCCCAACTACCCTTTATATGGAACATTTTTAGAAAATGTTGATGTTTTCAAAAATAGTCTTAACGATTGTTATTGAAACTCCATATATGTAAAATATTTTATTGGCAAACGAAAAGGATATCTTGAATTTTCTTGGAATAGCCTCTGAAGACCTCTTCATTCTGGATGACTTCTGTAAAGAGACAGACGAGGCCGCGCCGTGGCCGAGTGGTTAGACCACTCGCCTATCAATTAGGCAACCCGGGTTCGTTCCCAAGCGACCGCATGTGAGATTTGTCGGGGTCAAAGCGGCGCAGGAATCGCATTTCAAGGTGCTCTATCAGTGTCATTGCCTGCCGTGCTGGCGTATTACCGCCTGTAAAAAGACTGGAAGCACTCATGAAAGCTATTTTCAGATTCTTGTCGCACATATAGCGTTCGAAAATTATGACTGAAACGTTTATTCTATTCTTCATCACTGCTTTACCATAAACTTCTTCCATCATTCTCAATCTCTCTAAGGGAGATTGGTTTAACAAAACACAATAATGTATGTGCGAATGTGCTCCGTTGCCGACGTTATGAAATGTAATAAATGAGCATGCATGCACAACAAAAATTAGTTGCCAAACAAAGAAAACAATCGCTATTAGTTTGAACATTGAAATAAAGAGTTATCATGGACGTTACACCTAAAAATAAATATCCTTTACGTTTGTATACATTAAAGAGAGAAAAAACCGATTGCGAGGACTTATTCAATCCAGGATTATGTACTAAAATACCAGAAAAATATTAAAAAAACAACAATAAAAGTTGAAAACATAGCCTTCCCCCATAATAAGCAAAGCAACTTCAAAATGTGTGTATTGATTCCGATGACATAAAAAGGAGGAAAAAACAAAATAAAGAAAATCCACAACCTGATCATCAATATCCACTGCTTGTGGTGCATTATATAGTAGAGATTTTAAAACAAATGAGCAAAACTCGTATCAAATGTAGCATTCGTAATACAAGGAATTAGAAATTTGGGCTTTGAGCGGAATTAATAACAGAAAATACTAATATTAAACACCATAAATTTTAAGTAGAGCAGTCCTGATAATAGAAGAAATATAGACTTATACGAGTAAACATTGGGGAAACAAATTGCCCAGGAGAACTTTTAGAATCAGAAGCACGTGTAGCTGTTCTGCAGTTTTCTTCAAATGGATGTTCTCCCTATAACTGTGTTTCCTGCTAGGATCGTGCTGTTCCAGTCTCTGAATTATTTCGATGTCAGTTTTATTGAACTATTTTTCCATGCTGCCACAGTAAGAACTGACTGTGGATTTAGAGAAAGGGAGTTGTGAGGCGCCACCATAAAGATTTCACTCTCCTGGGGCTGGGAAAGGAAGAACTTGGAGTCATTTTTCATTTTCTCAAACATTCTACCCCTTCACTTCATTTCGGAATGTATTTTTGGATGCTTCGCTACATTTCTTCATGTGCTAGCTCTAAGATTTGTCAAAATTTTAACAACAATAAAAAAAAATCACATATCTCCCTAGATTTCAGGTGAAAGGCTGACATATTTGTTTTAAAAATCATTAAATGTTTTCAAAGAAATTATTACCTTTTACAAACATTCTTGTTAAAAAATTATCAAAATTATTGACATTTATTTAGTTTAATTTTATTGTTTCTTATAAATACTGCCGAGTAGTTAGACGTAGGGACCTCTAATAACTGGAGCACGCATTGCATATGAACGAACGTTGTGTTTCCATCTAAGGGAGCAACGGATGTAGGGGAAACGGGAGGGTGGCCAGATCCGGACGACAATGTGCGCAAGCCCATCTTAGCTACCAGCAACCTGAAGGTCTCGGAATGAGATAAGGTTCTCCCAGGAAGAAAGGATAGATCCCGTCAAGCGCAGGGAGAAGGTTTACCATAGCGCAAATTGCACACTCCTGTCGCAACACACCAACCGCCGTTGCCTGAATCAAGTGAGCAAAAGCTGAGGAAAATAAATTACAGGTTCAGGAAATTACGGACAGAACGTACAGAGTTAAGAAAAATACGGAAAAAATGTGATATGTTAAATTCACATGGCTCTCTCTACCTATTATATAACAATATATTCTTATAAATGTTTATTTTTCTATCTACTAAATGTATATGGATATAAGCATTTGCAGAAATACTTTTATTGCATTCTTCCTTGTGGATACGCGACATTAAGGGTATACGCTAGGCTAAAGCGATAGGCCAATCTTTGAAGAGCTGGTCGCTATGTGGTGCAATGATTTCTGCTTTTCCAATTAAAGGGTAGTTTAGGGGGATTTTCCTGAAAAGATTTGTATCGCATCGTTGGAAAATGTGAACTTCACACTCATACACACACCACGATGTGTGTGCGCGCGTGTGCGTGTGTGCGTGCGCGTGTGCGTGCGTGTGTGTGTATCTTCTAAGTTGAAGGGAAAATCCCAATTGAAGTTCTAACCGAGATCTATAGATAATTAAGAAGCATACACATGAAGCTTCAAAAAAGTCTATCAATTCATTTTGCTTTATTTTTTTAGTTCTGAAAAATCAGTAAAGTAATTGTTCACAGAAGCATTGTTTAAAATGAATTCAAATTTTTACAATATATGGACGTTCATGTTGAACTTCTTCACTTAAATTTTGATGTAGGTTGCCTGGACGTGTTTTTGGACAATTCATCAAGGCATCTTAGAGCAGGTTTGCGGACGTCTGAGGAAGGTGCCTTCCTCGACTTCTAGTACAGGTGCCGTTCCGATTGGAGCGACCTCAAATGATAGTGGTTGGGCTTCTGTAAAATCTTCAGTAAAGTGTTTTCTAGTTTTAAGTCTTTAGCTTGACTTTCAGATTGTATTAATTTTAAAATGATGTCAGCTAAAGGTATTTCAAATTGGGCCATATTACTTATATTATACAGATAAAAAAATGTTCCCAGATATCTAACTCGAATGAAATATTAATGGCTGATACCATATGCACTAATAATGGGAATTAAATCCCCAAAACATCGTTATTACATTCATAACTTTTTCTACTCACTCTTGTACAATTATTCTTACAAACGCAAATTATGCTACATACTTCATGTTAATCCGATAACCATTTAAAGAAAATGTTTTATTCCATATTTCCTTATAGATGCAAGAAGATTAGGGTAATATGGTAAGCTTTTAAGTTATAGTCTAATCTTTTAAGATGGGTTGATATGTAATGCTTTGAAATGCTGTGCTTTTTGCATGTCCGGTAGAGAGAAAAGAAACGCAAAACAAAATAAATGATTTTCATTTGAGAAAAATATAAGCATTTAAAAATTCAAACCAATAATAAGAGTATTTCGGAAGGAAACATGCACACACAAAAAGTTGACACAAATTGTGTGCTTTAACGACATCTACATGTTTATAGTAATGTTTTGTCTGTCCCTTAGGGTTCACTAATTATAGAAAAACCACTCAGAAGAAGGAGGACTTCGGTGACTATTCCCAGAAAATTCACAACATCAATTTCATTGTCACGAAAAGATCCAATTTCCCAATTAAGGTTAGTGTGGAATCAGGGATTTTCTTAAAATCTTTGTATTACATTCTTGGAAGGTGCTGAATTTTAAATGTTATTTTTTTTTTTAACCAAATGGGTTAAGCTATTCACAGCTATTCATGGTCTTTATTTCTAAAAATGTTTGGGGCGGGGTTTCTGGGGTTCTCAAGATAAATCTAAGCACCGAATTTTCGCTTGGGATACAATACTTTCCCTAATTAATCGCAGTAGAGAAATTAAGAATCTGATGTGTTCCTTTCACAAGACTTTCTCTACCGTTCTGTAAACATACCGTCCTTATAAAAGATTGTTGCTTAATTCATGTTAATCGAGATATACATTACCAGAAATGACCTTGCTACTTAGTTCATTATAATTAGAAGGGAACTAAGGGTGTAGACTAAGCTAATCACTAAGCTATCGATATGTGATTAACATTGAAGTTTGGTTCTGTTTCCAGGTGTAAAACAAACTATTAACAGATTAATACTTCCTGTTAGAGAAAAGTATTAGTATTTTAAAATTGATACCATGGAGTATCTCGGAAATAATTAAATTGACAACAACAAAAATATATTATATAAATTGAGTGTTTTGATGATATCTATATTTTTTGGGTAGTAAGTTTTCGTCTATCTCTTGCTGTTTCCTAATTTTGCAAAATTCATCCAAATGAAGATGTCTTTAGAGGCTATTTCCATAAATTTCAAAATATACATATTATTTAAAGATATTTACCTGGCAAATTTAATAACAATAATTAGAACAGTTTTTGAGGAAATTAAAAACTTTCGATAATTTTGAATATTTTTTATTAGTCTGACTTATAATTGAGTTTACCTTGGGACACAGAATAAAATATATATTTAGGGATTTTAACAGAAACATGTTATAAGTATTACAAAAAGCATTAAACTATACCTTATAATAGTTATATAATAGAATTATACAGCTTTAATTTGGTATGTACAAGTGTAGTGTTTATACAGTAATAATGGTTAGATGATCTTCAATTGCTAATTTTGCTTTACTTTTCTATTTAAGGGTAGTTTGGGGTGAGGGACTTTCTTGAGTGTCTTCATATCGCATCTCTGAAAGATGTTGAATTTGAATATCAAGTTTGTTTTTTGTTTTTTGTTTTTTTCCTACTTTTCTTTTTGAGTTATGCTGTTCATAGACTTTCTTGAATGTCTTCATATCGCATCTTTGAAAGATGTTGAGTTTGAATATCAAGTTTTTTTTGTCCTACTTTTCTTTTTGAGTTATGCTGTTCATAGACTCACACGGATCATCTTCTATTTATTTTAAAAAAATCAGGAGCCCTAAAACGTGTATTTCAGGCGAAATCTCGGTATCGAGTTTTTTGGGGAATACAATACCTTCTCTACTTGTGCTAGTATGTACTATGTACGAAGTAGGGAAAGTAAAACTAGATGAAATATGGCATTTGGCATAACATTTTTAGAATGAAACATAACCCTGAAATGAATTCAATGCATTTATAGAAATAGATTTTGTAGCTTTGTGTATATACCTATGTGTGAGAGAGAGAAGGAGAGAGGGGAGGGAGACAATTTGGAAAAGCACAAATAATTTCGAGATCTTAAGGTCTTCTGAATGAAATCTCGATATCAGGTTTTATTGACCAAATGTATTTCCTCCACCTTAAGAACCCAAAAGGTAGAGAAGCAAATGAAGGGAAATAAAATAACCTTTTTACCAGTACGCCGCGTTTAATCTGTGTGAAGTGATTGCGAGTAAAGAGTCGTGTAACTGTACGCGTTGATTTCCAAGGAAATTGGCCTTTAGGACATTGACAAAGAGCGCGTTTCCGAACACGTGCAGAGGAACTGAACCTCGCAAACTAATTTGACTTTAAAATGCTTCAAGTTACTAAAGTGCAGAACTAGAAAGCAAGGTTCATTAGGAGTGACCTCGAACGAAGACTAATTAAGGGCATCGCAGAGCAAGTGGTTGTTATTTATTGGCCTTCTCTCGTTAGCCACTTCGACGTACCAGAGAATGGGGCACCCCCTTCCTTAGGTATGTACCCTTCCTTGCAGTTTTGAGAGAAGTTAGGGTAAGGATGCACATAGTTGGTGTTACCCCAACATATTCTGTTCTGACCATTCCCGCGTGACGGCTGACCACATCTCCACCTCCCACACTTTTATGGCCACGGAAAGTTTCATGAAGGGCAGTTTTGGTTTCCAACCGGAATACATGCATTCTAAATACTAACATGTGCTCTATCTCAGGGGTTTCACGGTTCTCATGAATGATTTCTGTTTTGCTCAACGTGCTGCTTCACTTCTGGGTAATTAGGCGTGGAATAATGTGTCTGGCTCTGAGACGTTCATTATTAAACTGTAGTTATAGCGTACTGTTGCCTGCGCCCCAAAGTTACAACAAAATATGTGGATAATAACTCCCTTCCTACTTGAAACAGCCGCTGCTTCTGAGCTGCTAATAGGCGAGACTTGCATATTTTAGGCATTTGGTTTGGAATACAACTTGCTAAACACCTCTCAAAATTAGGTTCCATAAAGCTCTTGGTATTGCAATTCGGTAGAACATCCAGCATGATGGTAGTGAAGTAGTTCCAAAACAGAAAATACAGCACCAACAATATTGATAATAATAATGATAATAATAACTACAATAATAACTACAATAATAACAATTATAATAACAATAATAACAATAACAGCAGCAACAACAACAATAATAATAATACCATCTCGGACTTCATTGCCTGCCTTCTCAAGCTACCTGCACTTGGGATGTTAGGTGTATGCTAGAATTTGGTTACGACAGACGGGAGGTAATTACTCATTCGCTATATTGTTCAGTGAAGGGCAACGCTGCTATTTATTTTGGAAAATCAGCATTTTTGCAATATATCAGTGTGCGAATGGCAATGTTTGATGGCAAACCTTTATAAATATTTCAATAGAATACAAAGTATATGTTTCCACAGTTATATTACAATAAAACCCAACATATTTTTTGAAGTGTCAAAAGTTTCCAAATATCTTGCACCTTTTATATATAGCTTAGAGCTGCTATGCTTCTAGATGGAAATCTTTTTCTTGGGTTTAAACTGTATAGGACTTTCATTACAAAATATATTTCCTCATTTTATAGTGAAATATCCACTTGTAAACTCGTTTTCATATATATTTATTTCTGACATGGCTGTTACAACTTTGTATCTATGTTGATAACGAGTACACTGTCCCATTGCCGTATAGCAGGATTAGAGGCTAGGACGTGATATCCTATGAGGAGTGTTCTCCATTCACAGAAAATAATAGACAACAAAGACCAAGATATAATAATAATAATAATAATAATAATAATCAACATAAAGATTGAACCTTTGGCCCCTTCCGTCTGTTCTAAAATAGATACACCTGTCCCTTCTTCAGTCTTTTTAACGAATGTTTACTTTTTCTACATGTACTATGTATACATACCAATGTAAAGAAAAAGTATTGCATTCCACCCAACATTTCGATATCAGCTTTCACCGGAAATAGACGTTTTAGGTTTCTCTGTATACATAAAGAGCGTTTTCAGAAAAGGTCCGTGTGTCTGTGAATACGATTACTCAAAAAACGAAAAGTCGGTAAAGTAACAAATTTGGTATATAATGTTACTAACTTCCAAGGATGCGACACGAAGTTTTTGAGGCAAATCCCCCTACTCCAAACTACCCTTCACGTGTAAAATGTTTCGAAAATGTTTATATTCTCAAAAAACGGCTCTTAACAACTTCCATTAAAAAGATATTTACACGACAAATGAAATGCATATATTGAATTTTCTAGGAATAGACTCTGAAGACTACTTTATTCTGAATTAATTTTGCTGAATTTTGCATAATTAGTAAACCATAAGAGATAGACAAAAACTTACTACGCAAAATATGTACATGTCCTTGAAACATACTATTTATGTCATATACATTTTTTTTCATTAAGTTGACCATTTTTTAGATACTCCTTGTTTTTTTTTTTGTGTCAGTTTTAAAATACTTAAAACCTTTCACATGTGGGAATTTGTCAACCCCTAGCAATACAAAGAAACGGATTTCATCGACATGGTAGTTAGATTTTAAAAAAATTGACTATCATTTTAGACTAATGTATTACATTACTTCCCTACTACTTACAAGAAAGCATTATTGCTAATGTTTACCTCAATTAGCATGAAGTAGATAGAAAAATAAGTTTCTAATAATAATTGTTACAGAGATGTAGAGAAAATCATATGACTGGAACACATCAGATTTTTACTCCAGATATGGATATCTAGTAATCATATGACTGGAACACATCAGATTTTTGCTCCGGATATGGATATCTAGTAATCATATGACTGGAACACATCAGATTTTTACTCCAGATATGGATATCTAGTAATCATATGACTGGAGCACATCAGATTTTTACTCCAGATATGGATATCTAGTAATCATATGACTGGAACACATCAGATTTTTACTCCAGATATGGATATCTAGTAATCATGTGACTGGAACACATCAGATTTTTACTCCAGATATGGATATCTAGTAATCATATGACTGGAACACATCAGATTTTTACTCCAGATATGGATATCTAGTAATCATATGACTGGAGCACATCAGATTTTTACTCCAGATATGGATATCTAGTAATCATATGACTGGAACACATCAGATTTTTACTCCAGATATGGATATCTAGTAATCATATGACTGGAACACATCAGATTTTTACTCCAGATATGGATATCTAGTAATCATATGACTGGAACACATCAGATTTTTACTCCAGATATGGATATCTAGTAATCATATGACTGGAACACATCAGATTTTTACTCCAGATATGGATATCTAGTAATCATATGACTGGAGCACATCAGATTTTTACTCCAGATATGGATATCTAGTAATCATATGACTGGAACACATCAGATTTTTACTCCAGATATGGATATCTAGTAATCATATGACTGGAACACATCAGATTTTTACTCCAGATATGGATATCTAGTAATCATGTGACTGGAACACATCAGATTTTTACTCCGGATATGGATATCTAGTAATCATGACTGGAACACATCAGATTTTTACTCCAGATATGGATATCTAGTAATCGTGTGACTGGAACACATCAGATTTTTACTCCAGATATGGATATCTAGTAATCATATGACTGGAACACTCGGATTTTTGCTCCGGATATGAATATCTAGTAATCATATGACTGGAACACATCAGATTTTTACTCCAGATATGGATATCTAGTAATCATGTGACTGGAACACATCAGATTTTTACTCCGGATATGGATATCTAGTAATCATATGACTGGAACACATCAGATTTTACTCCGGATATGGATATCTAGTAATCATATGACTGGAACACATCAGATTTTTACTCCAGATATGGATATCTAGTAATCATATGACTGGAACACATCAGATTTTTGCTCCAGATATGGATATCCAGTAATCATATGACTGGAACACATCAGATTTTTACTCCAGATATGGATATCTAGTGTTTACTTTTGCAATTATCGCGCGTGTTTTGCTACTTAAAATAGCTCTTTAATCTTTTCTCTCTCTCTACACGTACTATTTACATAATGTAAAGAGAATTGCATTCTACCCAAAAATTCCATACCGAGGTTTCACCGGAAATACATGTTTTATGGTCCTCTGTATCCAAAATAAAAAGGAATTTTTATAAAAAGGTCCTTGTGTGTGTATGTGTGTGTGAGTTCATGTGTCTGTGAACAGTATAATTCAAAAACGAAAAACTTGGTATTTTAGTTTAGTATCTTTCAGGAATACGACACAAAAATATCCCCCACCTAAACACCCTTTACATGGAAAAAATTCAAAATTTTTGATTTTCTCAAAAATGGCTATAAAGATTTTGATTAAAATATCTATATTAAAGATATTTACATGGCAAATAAAATGTCTAACTTGTATTCTCTGAGAATAGCCTATAAAAACCTCTTTATTTTAGAGAATTTTACGTAACTGGTAAACCGTAAAGGATAGACGAAACTTACTATACAAAAATATAGATCTCGTTGAAATACACAATTTATGTCTTATACGTTTTCTTGTGGAGTCGACCATTTCTGAGATATTCATTTTTATTTGTTTCGGATTTAAAATATTTTTCTCAAACAGCAATTTGTAAACTCTTGTCTATGCATAGAAACGAATTTCAACAACATGGCAATAGTTTTTAAAAATGCTGACTATAATTTTAGCCAAACATATTTCCTTATTTACGTTCTACTTCAAGGAAGCAATTCATAAAGACAATTTCTGCTAATGTTTACCTCGATTATCATAAAGTTCAACGATAATTATTTACCCGATGGAATACATCAGACTTTTGTTACTGTTTTTACCAACTCCACATTTTCAACTATTTGCCTTGAAACTGCATATAACATACAGAATTAAATACAATGAAACCTGTTTAAATGGCTAGTTTTTCATAGCGGTCACCTCACTAAATATAATTTTTCCGTGCAACCGATTAATTTTCCCATAAAGCCTGTATGAATATCTTCTGCCTCAAACGACCACCTCACACCACGGTCAGCGGAGTTGGCTTCTTTTCCTTTGTGAAACAACTCCATTCGTGTTTAATAATTCATGCAGTCAGAGAATGTGTAAGGAAGATCATAACGTGTGATAAGACAGGTTGCTTTAACTTTGGAAGAAAGGAGAAAGGTGATTCTTGAAAGCGAGAAAAAATTCTCTTGGGGAAACTTGCCGACATTTTCAAACGGTACGCAACTGAATAACTTTCTAAAAACATAGAAGGGACTTTGAAAGAATGGAAAGAAAGCAAACGAACTGGAATGAAAAATAAAAAAGTAGTGAAGTAAGCAGTAGTGAACATTTCGTTTACGAATAATTTAAATGCGCAGGTGATAGTGTCGATTAGTAAAGGAATAAAGATATAAGAAAGATCTGATGTGTTCCACTCACATGACTTTCTCTACATTGCTGTAACTAATTATTATTAAAAAGCATATTGTTCTATCTACTTTATCATTATCGAGATAAACATTAGCATAAATGGTCTTGATTACTTGCTGACTTTTAAGTAGGAGAAAATAAGGAATTCGCTAGACTATACAATAGTCATCTTTTAAAAGCTGGTTGCCGTGTCGTTGAAATCCGTTTCTATGCAGGGATAGGAGTCTACAACTTTTCTGTGACAAAAGTTTAAGTATCTAAATTTGAAACAAATAAAAATGAATATCTCAGAAATGGTCAATTCCGCGAATATGACATAAATTGTGTGTTCTAGCGTGATCAACTTTTTTGTCTAGTAAGTTTCTATCTATCTCTTATGGTTTACCAGAAACGCAAAATTCAGCAAATTGATTCAGAAGAGAGAGATCTTTAGAGGCTATTCCCAAAAAATGCAAGATATACATTTTATTTGTATATAAATACCTTTAATATACGATACTTTAGTCAAAAGCGTTACAGCCATTTTTAGAATATCAAAATTTTTGGTGTAAAGGGTAGTTTGGGGTATTAGTTTTTCTTCAAAACCTTCGTCTCGTATCGTTTAAAGATACTAAACTTATATACCAAGTTTGGTATTTTACCGACTTTTTTTTTTTTTTGATTTCATGCAAATAAGCCACGCAAATGGTGTCAGTTGATTGCAATCAGGTAGAAAAATCTGTGAATTTTGAAGGTGATACAATGCCTCCATAAGCTTATGTGGTATGAGAGGAGGTGTCTGCCTCACATTTAACAGGTCCTAAGAATGTGAATGTCGAGTACTTTAAGCTGCATGGGCTCATTTGAGCAACATTCATCGATTTCATTCATCGTCCGATATGATCTACCAGGCTATAGAACGTTAAAATTACGAAAAAGGCCTCCATCTTTCGGGACATTTCCCAAAGTACCGGTGCACCACTACTGAGGAACCATCTTGCTGGAACATTTTGGCTGGTCCAATAGAAGTCGCTAGTTCCGGGGCAGAAAAGGCTCAACTACTTGATACGACGGGTAGCAATCATGGTTAATTATTGATCATCCTCGTCTTCAACAAAGGGAACGATAATTCTTTATCAATACCACAGATCGTCCATTTAGCTCTTGGGGATTTCATGCTGAGTAATGGTGAAAGTTGATTGTTCCAGCGCAATTAAAATGAGCTTCATAAAACATACAGAGTTTGTTCAGAAAATGGTCATCTTCCTCGGCTTTAGTTTGAACTGGAAGCGTAAATTTAATCTACAAACTTTATCTACAGGATATAATTGACGAGCAAACTATATCTTATCGTTGTCATAACTTTCTGTGCATAGGTGTAGTATAGGATTAGTGACTTTGGAATTACTTTCAAGGCTCCTTACACCTGCAATGATTTCTTGTGTTCTAAGTTACTATTTTACAAATATCTTACCATGGAGAACGGAAGAGCGGACAGGGTACAAGAGAGTGAGGATGTTGTTACTCTTAATCATCAGACCACTGTATATACTATATGTAATGCTAAGTCTATGGTTGAATTTCATTTTAATTCTTTCTCGTTGTTTGTTTTTTCTCACTTGTCTATTGTTATTTCGCTATAACTAAATTTATATTTTTAATACTTAACAAAAATCTTAGGTACATGTAAATATCCAAGGACAGGAAAAGCATGTACAGCCATGAGACCCATGCGATTGTTGAACATTTCCAATTATAATGAAAATCTTTGGCAATAAAAGTCCTTTTTCTTCTACTGCTGCTGCTGCTGTTCTTCTGCACCGAAGCACATTCTTTGAAGTTCCTTACCCGCCCGTTGAAATGTTATGTTAGGATGACTAGGGTTATAGAGAAAATTCATGCAGCAGTTTGACTATAATTCTATTTTATAAAATAGTTTTAAATTTATTGCACTTCACTTCAGTCCGTGTCTCCATATTTATAATAATGATTTGAAATGGGTAAAATCTGATATCAGTTCAGTAATATGGATTGAATGAATACTCTTGAACAGGGAGGATAAAAGAAGATAAATTTTCTTTTTTGTTTATTTTAGCCATATTATACTTCATATTTTATCTTGCATTTTGTTGTCTATAAGGGGTAGGGTAATGTTATTGATGACCATATGGACGATGATATTAATGTTCATCAACATTATTATTACTACTACTACTACTACTACTACTACTACTGCTACTGCTACTGCTACTGCTACTGCTACTGCTACTGCTACTACATACTCATTGCCTAAATCCAGAGAAGAGTAGGGGAGCAAATGACAATAAATACAGCAAATGTTTAGAAATTGAATTGTAATTTATTTTTTATAACAACCCTAGATATGTTGACAAGGATTAAAATTATATTATTGGTTTGATTATAAATTTTAATAAAACATTAAGTGTTACATAGATAATACATTAATTCTTATTGGTATAATATAACAAATTGTATCTATTTATACTTAAATATGTGTTCGCTGCAGGCAGCAGAAAATGTTTCAGACATATACGCTTTATCACCCTACTAAACGACACCACATACCTGATATCATGATATTTTTACCTTTGGTTGCAGAAGAAAACCTAACTTAGATATTTTACTGGATGGTATAAAACGACGATAATGCAATTTCTCCCTCGATTTCCAGAGCTCATTACTATCGGTGCTAGAGCTAGCTAACCCAATGTTTAACTGAAGTTGCGTCAATAATAATTGTGTCTGAAGAGTGTTTGCTAATGACCTTCACCCTTGTGATGAGAGGGATGTAGGCAATCCATAGTCTACAGAAAAGATTTCGGGTATGACAAGCAATTTAGTGAAATCCATTACTGAAGTATTGCCAAATAAGAGGCAAAAGTCACCCAAATGGCGATGATTATATGCTCTAAAAATCGTTGTTGCAATTATGTGACTTTCTTTATCATACTATAGTTTTCTTTCGTATATATTCGCTATAAAGCTTGTGTTTATATTTCTTATTAATCGTGATAAACATTTTCTGCAGTTGTTTCAGTACACATTTTGTTTTAGCTACGCGAAAGCAATCAATACTTCTACCAAATTTTTAAATAGAAGCTGAGAGTATGAGTTAATATTTTATAAACTGCTTGCATGACCTGAAGAACAACAAAAGAACGGAAATAAAATCTCAAAAGTGTGTTCCTGGAAATACTGAAAAAAGCTAATAAATACTGACTATGCATTTGGATAAGTTCAAAATTGTTTCTACATCAATTGTGGTTTTATACTTACAGAAAATCCTGTCAAAATGAAGGGATTTCTAGAGGCTGCTCGCAGCCCTGCTTCATACTAACGGTTTATGTGATGTCTCTTAGCGTAAGTATATTATGAAAGAAGTTGCATGTCATCAGACTGCTAGGAAGAGCATTTAGATGCGGTTGCCTCTAGAAGAACTTTTCCCCAGCATAGGAATGGACTTATTACTGCTTTCTACTCATTCTTCATTCAATTTACCACTTATTTCTCACTCTGTTCCCTTCTCCAGTCATTTCTCTCAATCCACGAGTCAATTTGTCGTTCCTTATGATTGCGGGATCCAGCTGAATGAAGGATAGTATAAAAGGGAGGGAGAAAAGTCGAGTTAAATGGCATGCAAAAAGAGAAAGAACATGAAATGTCACTTGCTGGTTGAACTGCCGTCATCACCATCGCCATTTGACATCGTGAGACGTAACTGTTTCTTAGGTTATTGACAAGGACGTTGAAGGGAGAAAGAAAGCATAAACCGAGTAGAAAGAGAGGTGCGATGGTTGTACAGGGATGAACAGCAGTGAAGAAGTGAGTGATTTCTGAGAGCTGTTTCCTGCCCATTAACAACTTTCAAGAACTATTTCCCTCGAGTCTGCTGGGGTTGAGTGGAAGAAACCCATCGTTTGTGGGATGGTACCAGGTGACTGATGGTCGAGGGTCATACAGACATGAAGAGGGAGGACATCCTCCATCGTGGACATAAAAAAGATTTCAAGAGAAGGGCGGGATGAAGAGAAGTCGACTGGAACATGCTCCTATGAAGAAGAATAAAGTGGCCTGAATTTGCTGTCTTGAGAAAAAGAGTGTGTTCACTATTCCTAGAAAAAACCAATGTGACTTTATTAAAAATCAATGATGCAGTAGCTTTAAATGAGTTCTAAAATTTGATAATTTGCAAGTGATAAGTTTATATTTGAGGGTGGAAATCACTAAAGATTATTGCAGTTGATATAAAATACTTCTAGAAAACAGCAATGTTCTCTCTCTTCTGAGTTTGTGTGTGTGAGTATGTGTTTAACTCTATTCTTACTGCATACGTCACTATGGGCAGTGAACATCAGTGATAGACGAATTGAAATTATAATTTGAAAGGATTCTCTCCAAGCCTAACTTAACAGTAACTCTCTGGCATTTTCCCAATATTATGACTGGGAAAAAAAATCTGATGTGTTCCATTCACATGACTTTCTCTTAATCTCTGCAATAAATTATTTCTAAAAAGCTTAAGCTTCTATTTACTTCCTGCTAATCGAGAAAAAATAGCAGAAATAGGCTTATTACTTGCTTCCTTGTAAGTAGAAGCGAAATAACGAAGTACCATAGGTTAAAGTGATAGTCAAAATCTGGTTGCTATGTGACTGAAGTTCCTTTGTTTGTATGGGCACGAGTTCACAAAGTCCTGTATGAGAAAAGTATAAGTTTTTTTATAGCTGAAACCAAAAACCAGGAATATCTTAAAAACAATCAACTCCACGAAGAAAATGTATATAGGATAAATTGTGTGCTTTAAAGTGTTCTACATTTTTTGTGTGGTAAGTTTTTGTCCATCTCTTACAGTTTAGCAATTATTCAAAATTCCGTATAATTGACCCAGAATAAAGTAGTCTTCAAAGGCTATTCCCCGAAAATTCAAAATATACATTTTATTTGTCAGGTAAATATCTTTAATATACCATATTTTAATCAAAATGGTTAGTCGTTTTTTACAAAATTAAAATTTTCAACAACAAAAAATTCCATGTAAAGGGTAGTTGGGGGTGGGGGGATTTTCTTGAAAATCTTCGTGTTGCATTCTTGCAAGATACCAAACTTAAATACCAAGTTCAATTTTTGCCAGTTCAGAGTGTTCCGTCCCCTTGAAAACATTTAGCCCCTTTCGAGTTTTATGAAGGCAAAGCTTTGAGAGACTATTTTGTACCGATAGTCAAGCATATGAAAACTTTATGCAAACTCTTCACATTATTTAGTTGTTATTTTAGCACGGATATTGCAGACAAGAGTTTAGTCAAGTAATAAACCTTAACTTTTGACAATCGCCTGCCAATCCATTGAGCTAAAACTCGAGGAACTTTCCTTTCCCAACAGCGAGGGACGCCACGCCCAAGAATAGGATAGTAATGATGCTACTTACAGGCGATTTACGTCCTCCATTTTAAAAAGGCTTTTTCTTTAAAATTTTCTCTTGCACCCTTTTTCTTTGTTCCCCACCAACAATAGAAAGTTTTCCCCTCGCCCACGTCTTCCTCCCAATTCAAGTGTCGCAGGAGCGACCTGCAAGACACACTCCCATGGGGTGTGAGGGATGAATGAAATGTCTCTCAGCCTCCGCTAACTAGATGTAGCAACACAAACTTATGTTTTGTTAACAACTCAAGATGGATGTGTCTCCTTGCTTTATAAAACTTTGTGTTTCTGCTCATGTTTTTTAAAAGGAAAACAAAGGGAAGGGAATCTGTGGCACTTCTGAAAATGTGCATTTTGCGTAAAAAATTCAGTAAAACATCATTCGAATGAGAAGCATTAGTTATAAAAACCTTATGTGCTCCATTCACATGACTTTCTCTACACTTCTGCAACAAATTAGTTTTAAAAAGCTCATGCTTCTATTTACTTCATGCTAATCGACAAAAATTAGCAGAAATAGTCTTATTACTTGCTTCCTTGGAAGTAGGAGGGAAATAAGGGAGTAGCATAGGTTAAAGCGACAGTCAAGAGCTGGTTGCTATGTGACTGAAGTTCCTTTGTTTGTATGGACAGGAGTTGACAAATTCCTGTATGAGAAAAGCCAAGTTTTTCAAACCTGAAAACAAAAACAAGGAATATCTAAAGAACGATCAACTCCACGGAAAAAATGTATACAACACAAACTGTGTATATTAAATTGCTCTACATTTTTTTGTGGTAAGTTTTTGTCTATCTCTTACAGTTTAGCAGTTATGCAAAATTCCGTAATACTCGCTCAGAATAAAGTAGTCTTCAGAGGCTATTCCCAGAAAATTCAAAATATACATTTTATTTGTCAGGTGTATATCTTTAATATACGATATTTTAATCAAAATCATTATAGCCATTTTTTAGAAAATAAAACTTTTCGAAAAAGGTTCCATGTAAAGCGTAGTTTGGGGTGGGGGGATTTTTCTCAAAATCTTCGTGACGCATCCTTGAAAGATACTAAACTTAAATACCAAGTTCGGTATTTTACCGACTTTTCGTTTTTGAGTTATCGTGCTCACAGACACACACTGACACACTGACACACGGACATACGGACACACACGGACCTTTTTCTGGAAATACTTTTTTTGGATACAAGGGTCCCTAAAACATATTTCCGGTGAAATCTCGGTATCGAATGTTTTGGTGGAGTGCAATACCTTCTCTATTCCCTGTGTACATAGTATGTGTAGAGAAAGTAAAAAGTAAATTAAATAAGATTTCTCATTGAAACGCAGTCAGACTGAACACTTCAATGATATAGCTGGGATTTGGACCACAGAATGTCGTTGAATGTTTCAGTTGACTCTACCTTTCCAACTCCTGTCCCTCACACGACTAGTGTGAAAGAAACAATTAATTGACAAGATTTTTCTGGCCGGTTGCGGTAGCCATGCTGCCTGGCACATCTATCGTTGATATTCTGCCACGAAAGGGTCGTGGTTTCGAATCTCGCTTTGGATATGGTTGTTTAGTGTTTTATTTCTGGTACTAAGGCATTATATCCTCCTGGTGGCCAGTAGGTTATACCTAAAGGCCAAATTATGTAAAAAAAAAAAAAAAAAAAAATAAATAAAAAGATTTTTCCTGCTCACTGATGATAGACTAGATGTTATTAAATGATCTCGGCAGCATATCCTTCTATTCTGTAGTTCTTAACATCAAAACAGTGGTTTGTAGTAGTATATCCGTAAGTCGCGCACGTGACAGAATCAAACTCTTGTCAGGTTGCGGAACAAATTATACACCATAAACAAATCCCCCACTCTAGAGGTAACAGTCACATTGTGAATGTTCACTGCACATTCAAGAAAAGAGAGAACGGAATTTTTTTAGCTCTTCGCTTGGTGGGTTTGTCGAGTAATATGCACTTTGACTTAGGTGAAGAGAGTAAAACACGGTGATACCAAAGTAGCAATCCACCAACCTTTAATTTTGAGCACATGAGAGTTTGTTAAACTATTAGTGTGAAATTACATTTAAATTAATCGTAAATATTGTTCAAAATTATGATAGAAATGGCGTCATCAATTTCACTGTGGGCATTTGTTGCATTTATATGGCAAAATTATACCGTCGAGAAATAAAGAGAAAATATATTGCTTACTTCTTTGCTGTTCCTATGAGAAAATATGCCAAATGTAGTCTGACTGAAAAATTTGCACGTCAGGTAAGCATGGTAGCTTAGTGGTTAGAATAATGGGACAGAGACCGGAATATCCATTTAAATCCTGGCTGTGGCATCGAATTTTTTAGTCTGACTCTACCTTTCGAACTCCTAACCTATACTTGATTGTGCGGAAAAACAATTATGCTATATGTGAGTCAGTATTTTAGGGTTATGATTAGGGAGTGTAATATTTAAATATAATTTAAATTATTATTTTAATATATTTAAATTATATGGATTTATTATTTTTTCAGGTTCTATATGATTTATACTAAGGGAGTTAGTTTTAAACCTTTAGAGTTGCTGTAGTAGTTGGGTTTGATGAGATATTAAGACATGTGCTTATAAACAAATGTCCTATTTTAAAACTAAATTACAATGAATGGAAAAATAAAAATTAATGATGCTAACATTTTCATATTGGCGTGTATATTAGGGCAGCCACGTTCAACATCATACATGAGAGATCTAGGATGATCTTCCTTTCATTGTAATAATATGACGCGCACGGTTACAAGAATAAGCGATCTTTAGCAAAACTAAAATACTTTCTCCTCACATGGAGGGGGTAAATGAATCTATGGCATTGAGGAGCAGCTCCTTTGAGGTTTGCTGTTCATGACTGTATTAAACATTAGCGCAGAAATGGGCATTACGATACGCTTGTGGAATAGGTGATAGCCTGGGATCAGGCATGTCAAGACGGCACTACCTGGCCATAGTAGTTCTTAGACCTTGGAATCATACCATATATACCTTCGGTTATAAAGTGGACTATAATTTATCTCCGACTGTTATTTAGTGAGCATCCCTATGCTATAGAAACTCCATAGATTGTATTGACACCGCTATGATAGGCCTCGCCATGAATGCCTCTTTGTTAAAATGCACCTCGTCAAATGCACCTCGTAAGCTGTCAGTGTAACAATAAATAATCCTGCTTATCCAGATTTTGTGTTTAGTAAAGTAAGAGTAATAGCGCTGCTTCTATGGCCACTAAGTTCATGTGGATGGTGTTCACCTATGAGATTCAATAACACTGACAGGATAAAATGATACTCGAAAGTTGAAACGTACTCTTATACTTCCAATTCGAACATTAAACGATTACTACACTATGTTTATTGCATAAAAACTAAGATACCTCTTCATAAATTCTTTATGCTTGACGTAATGTATCCATTACTATTATTACTTTTTCTGCGACGTTTTCATACAGAATTATAACTTCCTCCACAAAATGTTTTGGATGAAATCATATATTCTTTAAAATGGACGAATCACATATATTTAAATCAAATTTTGTTAATTTTACTTGCAGTTTTCCAATTGAGAAGCAGAAAACTTACAAATAGTGTACTGAATTTATACAATGCTTGGTTAATGTCTTTAGAATAATTTAGGCAAACAAGTGTTCACTGGGATTTAATAAAATCACCTCAACAAAAACCATAAAAGTTTGATACTGTCATCAACATTTCTTCACAGCAGTTTTGCAATCGAGAAGCACAAAACTACGAATATTGTACTGAAATGATAAATAATGCATGTTTATGCCTTTAGGATAATTTAGGATAGCAACAAGTGTTCACTGGGATTTATTAATATCACCTCATCAAGAAACACTATAAAAGTTTGATACTTTCATTAATATTTCTGTCACAGCAGACTGTTTTGTTTTTCAATGAAGGACGCTTTCAAAAAGTCTAAATATCTATAGACTTTAGATTTTTTCGGGATTCATAATAATTTGTAATCCTCCAATTTCCAACTTAATCCAAACAACAACCGCTAATTCAAAATATATTGTTTTCCAAACATAAGCATTTCTTAAGCTCAGTTACGTAATTTTTCGAATAGTGTAACATTGAGATAGCTGGTTATGCAAGAGAGAGAGAGAGAGAGAGAGAGAACACACACACGAAAATGTTCAGCAGAGATTCTCATTGAGATATAATAGATTGTTTTGAACTTTTTATTCACTAGAAATTGTATCATTTTCCTGCCAAATATTGTATTCCATTTACTATGTGAATCGATAATTTTAGAAAGATCAAAAGATCACATGTCCATTTTTGGTAACAATGAGTTAAATACTGTACAGCATGTTTTGAGAATATAAATGACCCGTGTTCTCTATTCAATATATGAGACAATAGTGTTTCTTTCCTTAATTCAGTTTAGGAATGTCACATGTCCAGGACATAAGATCTGTTCTATAATGAATCTTAGCGCAGTCCTGGTGGAAGAATCATGAACTAGAAATTATTGTGAATCAACAGTTGTTTCACTCGCAGCTAACCTGGAGCCAACTGTATACGATGTTAAACAATCAAAGAAAAGAAGCAGAAATCCTGAGAAATATGTTTATGTTCGTAAAAGAGCAAGAGTTAGAGGAGATGAATATGTTAATAATGCAGGGAGACAAGCGGAACCATTATGCAGGTAATGTCATAACCTCATATCTATTATTAGAATATTATTCTCCAGTAAAGTGTATTAATACTTTTACACGAAACACTTTAATAAATTGGTTAATACTAAAGGCGGGATTATTAGCATAAGAATGAACGTTATTTTGAATTATTCTGCTTACAGATGTACACATAAATGTTTTGAGAAAATTACTGTTGACCTATTGCATCAGTTCAGTACATTCAACACAAAAGACGAGCAAATATAGTATATTCTTAAGTGAATTAATAACAGACAGTTGCGAACATTCAGCGCCGAAGGGTACGTGACAGTTCTACAGTACAGAACCAAAATCTGCAAGTTACAAGTTTCATGTTCCAAAAAAAAAAAAGCTTTTGTGAGCTTATTTGGAATATCTGACAGGTGAGTGAAAACACTTCATTCCCTGTTTATACTAGTTATTATTCATCTGGTAGGAATACTTACTTAGATGCCAGACTACAGACTAAATGTCCAAAAGATGTTTGATTTGTATAAAGAAAAATTTCAAACTTCTGAAGTAAATTACGAGTATTATATTAAGTACTTCAATGAAAACTTGAACTTCCCTTTTGGAAAACCTCAGATCGAAACTTGTCACATGTTAGAGCTTAATGGTTAAAATCCGTAGGCGGCCTCGGCGAAATATATGATACACAATCACAGAGCAAAGAAATGTTATAATGCTATGAAAGAGTACACAGATATAAGCAAACAAGATGTTGGGGCATTAGGGCTTTGCTGCGATTATAAGCAGAATCTCACCCTCCCCAAAATACCAAACCAAGATGTATTCTACTTGCGACAAATGTGGGTAAAATGTATTTTGTATAGCTAATTTGGAAACAAATGAATACACTTTCTATGTCTACCACGAAGGGACTGCTCGTAAAGGAGCAAATGAAGTATGATCTTTCCTTGATGATTATATTCAACACCATGTGCCTTCTGAAGTGAAAGATCTCAGACTGTTTTCGGATGGATGCGTCGGGCAGAATAAGAATCATGGATGATTCGCTACTGCCTAGCCCTTGCAGATAGTGGAAGTTTTGAGAAAGTGAGGAGCTATTTCCCGTTCAGAGGACATTCCTATAATGTGTGTGACAGAAATTTTGGACTCGTCAAACGAATGCTTCAATTGACCGTATATATGCAGTTAAAGAGTATGTGGAGTTTTTAGTACACGCAGCTAAGAAGAATAGATCCACAGTAAAACTTGTTTGCACAGATGATATTCTTAACTTTTCTGAACGGTCTGTTAAATATTGTAGAGGAGGCGGACTGTCTCTAGAAAGTCAAGGCAGAGATATACCAAAATCCCAGAAAGTCTCGTTGCAACCCACAATGTTTAAGTACTTTGAGTATCGTAACAGCAGAGCAGATCGCTTATTAGCATGTGATTCCATTGGAGGGGTAGATCAACTCACATTCAACTTCAGAATTCCAAGGACCCATGAAGATTTCTCCTCGACAAGGCTTATGGAGGATCAGCATCGATTAAGTTAAACAAAATACAGGACAACCATCTTTTCATAGGTTATATTCCTTCAGAACATAGTGAGTTTTACGAGCAAACTTTACAGCTTCCGACTGTAGATGATAAAGAGGAACTAAAACTGTTAGATATTGATTACTAAAAGATAATAATGTAAAATAAAGACTAGATTTGTGAGGTACTATAAAAAAATGTAAGTTCCTTGACTTAACAAGAAAAAGTGAAATGAGTTAATTATGTCTACAATTCATTATAGATAGGACACTTTTCCTGATGCTTATATTAAAATAAAGTTCCTTGAATAAATTAATAAATCTATTTTCATTCCAACTAAGTCAAAATAATTAATTCTTTTCTTCAAGTACAGCTCACAAACATTTGTTTTTATCCCCTGCAAAGTTGTAGTTTTGGGCCTGTGGCGTTTCTAAAATGACCGATTCATTTTTATAACAAGCACGAAAATGTTGAGGAGAGATTCTCACTGCGATATAATAGATTGTTTTAAAGTTTTTATTCACTAAAAAATGTATAATTTTCCTGCCGAATATTGAACTCGATTTACTATTTTTATAATAAGACACTTAGCAAAATGTTAAGGCTTCCCTGCATTAAATGCTCCACCCTATGCTAATGATGCCCTAATGTAATTGACCTAATTTCCTTGTGTGGACTAAATTAGTCGCTGTTAGTTGCATTTACATTAACGTGTGCGTAATTCAAATACAAAAAACACAGAGGTACGCCCAAGGTGATTGTAACATGAACACTTGCAGCAGTAACGTTTAATGGACATTGACGTCATAGGGTGTGGTCATCATGAGACGCCCTGTTGGCGCCTAGTGGGTCAGCAGGATAGGAGTGCTAGGTCACGAGTCCATTGTGTTAGCTTTCATTCCCATGAGTAACTTCTCTAATTTCATAACTGCAATAATGAGAACACAAATGTCTGATTGTTGTTGCTCATTTTACTTTCTGCTTAACAATATGCAGATGCAGCAATATTGCGACAGCGAATGAACTACACGGGCATTCGTTTCAAACTATGGGAATATCACATTAGCCAATAAACAGAAGAGAGAACCAATTGTTTTGATAAATGTTGATTTTGCATTTATGACATTTCACTTTGATAGTTATACGTTTGCGTGCAAGAAATGTTTACAAAAATAGCGATCAATTTATAGTTGTGTCATTTTGATTTTATTTGTTTCACACAAGCCGTGTATTGGACAGCTAGAGTCAGAAAATTCTATGCCATAACTGGGATTTAAACACGGATCTCCCGGTCTCTAGCTGGTTGCTCTGGCCATGGAGCTACCATGACAACATGCCGGTAAATCACAAGGTGGTCTCAAATTATTATGAGATGATACACCCCAGTGGTGACTTACAATATCTCAAGTACTTCTAGTTTCGGCTTCATAGTTTAACCAACTATTGGGTCAATTAGTGTTGATTTAATTGTTTATTCACAGAAGTTGGATAAGTGGAGTATGTTGGTTGCTCTAACTGAGTTCCGAGTTTAGCTATGCTTCGGTATAAATGACTGGTATGACACCTATTTTACAATCTTGGAAGCTTATATTTCTTTATTAAAATAAAATTACTGCTGAACCCTAAGTGATTTCTCTTCTCCAGGAGTACTGTATATTTTTTTCTCAGAAATAAATTCAGATAAATTACTAAAACTTTACCAAAAATGAATTTTGATATCTATATTAATATAATATAATATTATACAAAGTCCCACTAACTTTTTGATAAAATCGACAAAAACTCCCAATAGGCTGATAATGTATTTCCCACCGCCTTACATTTAAATGCACTTCCTTTTTTTTTTTCAAAGTTTCTAGTAAATTATCAGTACCGCTTTTCTGTAAAAAATATTACTTTTGCATATATTCCACACGAGGGAGGTTTTAACAACTTATTTGAAATATTCAACATAGTTACTGAAATACCAATTGAAACATTTCCATCGTTAATTTGTATTTCATTTAGAAATCCAATTACATATTTCTAAATTATGTCTTGAAAATTGTAAGAAGGTACGATAAAATAAATAATCCATAGTTTTTGAACGGAAACATCCATTTTCAAAAATTATTTCAAAAAATTTCGAAGATACTGAACTGAAATTTCAACGCATTTCATGTGTGTGAATGTTAGGAGAGGTATTCCACAACGGGGCCCTTGGTCTTTTACATCAGACCTCTGAAGGAGGATGAGATGAACGTAATTTCAAAGGGCGGGACAAGGAGAGAGCCGCCTTGGAGGGTCCCTGAGGATCGCCAGAGGCCCGTGATTCAATCCCGGATAGACCACTCGCAGACAACAACTAGCTACTCCCCGCCGTCGAGAGCTGTATTTCCAGAACGCATTCACCTCCACGGAATGGCGCCTCGGCCGGACTACAGTGACCTGCTGGGATGAAATGAAGATGAAATGAAAGGACAGAAGGTTCGCGGGGTGAAGAAATCTCCACATCATTCGCCTAGTGACTCGAGTAAACCCCCGAAAAATCCACGAGTCAGAGAGGTCGGCCGCGAGAAACCGATCCCACGACCTCCCGAATGCCAGTTCCAGACGAAACGCCTGAGCCACCTGGCTTGATACATTTCATATGTACATCATATAAAGCACCGACATAAATTCCAATTAAATTCATTGAAAATTGAGGCATATAGCATTTTAATTGCAAAGTTTTACTCTGAAAAAAGCGTGCATAATGAACGACTGTAAGTATACATCTTCATTGACAGCTTCACTGACAACTGTTTAATGATAGTTCCTAACACAAGCAAGACTTACTTTCCGGTGAGCAGTCCTTGACAGATTTCGTTTCCCGATTTAACTCTCTACTGTATGTTTTTCTCTAGGGATATTAAAAGAGAAAGCTTACCAAACAAATCCACATCAAAAAAATAACATGTATCAAGAACTAGCTTATATTTCTTATAGGAAAGTGCAAAGCAATTTCCTAAGCAGATACCAGAAATGCTTAAATAGCTGAGGGAGAAGACATTCCCAACATTTCCTTGCTTGATATGTGAGCACTTTACTTTCTTTTCAAGTGTGTGATGTGCGAGTGTCTGTGTGAGAGAGTATGTGTATGTGTGTAAGTGAAATGAAATGGCGATTTAATTATGGGTACTCTTTAACTGCTGTGGTTCCCAGGGTGAACTGGGCGTGAAAGACCGCCTAATTTTGTTCAGAGGCCTCTCTATCAGGCTTGAGGCTCTTTTACGAGCCATAAATCGACACGGGACCAACGGCTTAACTTCCCTTCCCTAAGGATGCTATGCTAATTATTTTTAAAAAAATCCATCGTCAGCTGGGTTTGAACCCACGACCTTGGGTATATGAAGGTAATATGGTAACCATTACCCCACGGAAGCCGACATGTGTGTATGTGTGTGTAAGTGATTGTCTGCGAGTGTGTGAGAGTGATTGTCTGTGAGTGTATGTGTGTCTATGTAAGTGACTCTGTGAGAGAGAAAGAGAGAGTGTGTGTAAGTGATTGTATGCGAGTGTGTGAGTGTGTGTGTGTATGAGTGTGTGTGAGAGTGTGTGTATGAGGGTGTATGGGTGAGTGTGTATGTATATGTGTGAGTGAGTGTGTGTATATGAGTGAGTGTGTGTGAGAAAGAGTGTGTGTGTGTGTATGCATGTGTGTGTGTGTGAGTCTGTGAGAGTACGTGTGTGTGAGAGTGAGAGTGTGTGAGAGTGAGAGTGTGTGAGAGAGAGAGAGAGTGTGTGAGTGTATATATGTGTAAGTGTGTGTATGTACGTGAGTCTGTGAGAGAGAGTGTGTGTGTGTGAGAGAGAGAGAGAGAGAGAGAGAGAGAGAGAGAATGTGAGTGCGAGTGTGTGTTTGTGTGTGAGTGTGTGTGTGTATATATATGAGTGAGTCTGTGTGTGAGAGAGGAGAGAGTGTGTATGTGTGTGTGACTGTATATGTATGTGTGTGTGTGTGTGTGTGAGTGAGTGAGTCTGTATGTGAGTGATAGTGTGTGAGTGTGTATGTGTGTGTGTGTGTGTGTGTGTGTGTGAGTGAGTGAGTCTGTATGTGAGTGATAGTGTGTGAGTGTGTGTGCACGCTCTCTCTTAGAAACAAGGTACGTGACAAACCGCACTGTATTTACCGTGAACTTGCTGTCACCTGCACTGCCGACACAGCGCTGGCTGACCGCACGCCGCGAAACCGTCCGTCCCGCTGCAAATGTTCGTCCCTTATTTTCTCGTACGAGTCCGTAACTCTAAATCATGTAGAACAATTATCATGGCTAAAAATGCATAAGCTTTAAGCATTATAATTAGGGTGCTATTTTAAATGTTCAGTGTATCCTTAATTGTGCTTTCTAAACAAGTATTTAATGCCAACCCAAGTATTTCGTATATTTTACATGTTCAGCAATACTTGTGCTAATTAGCATTTATTGCTTTTTCAAGGTGTTTCACTTATTAATTCAATAATAAATTAATCAATATTATTTAAAAACTAGCTGCCCGCCCCGGCTTCGCACGGGTCGTGTACCTAAAGAAAAAAACTCGGACAAAATCTTCCGTTTATAGTACGATCATGCAATGAAATAAAATTACATTTAAATAATTTGACAACACTTTATTGTAATGCCTTGTAGTGTACAATTTTCCCTCCGGAGAGAAAAAAATAGCTTGGCATAATAATAGTAATAGTAGTAGCCGCGCCGTGGCCGAGAGGTTAGACTACTCGCCTCCCACCTAGACGGCTCGGGTTCGATCTCAAGGGACCACATGTGAGATTTGTGGTGGGCAAAGCCGGCGCAGGGTCGAGTTTTCTCCGGGTTCTCCGGTTTCCCCATCCATCGATTCTTTCGGTGCTTCATCTTCATTCATGTATCATCAGAGTCATGCCTGCGGTGCCACAAGTAGTTAAAGCGGTCGTTAAACACTACTTAAAAAAAGTGAGGTAGCGCATCCATAGTGTGGCGGGTATACGCTGGCATAGGTAATGAATTACATTCTGGAGAAAGTCACAAATTAACATTCATGCTTCTTCCGAATCTCTTTCTTTCCTTTACTCTTAATGTTTTCCACCTCTTTCTTTATTTTCTTCTATGTCAAAACAGTCATCTCTAAGGCTAACAATGACGTAACTAAAGAGCAAGTAGATCTGCTTGGGCAATTGATTAGCTTTTATTTGATGATAGCTTTGTATGTTTTATATTTCTCCATTTAACCCAAATTATAACGTGATCAAATGTATTAAGAGCATTTCGCAATTGTACTGTAATAGTGCCGCGGATAGCTTCATGTTCTTTAGCTAGCTTATGTACCACATAACGTCAAATACCGCCTGCGGTGCCATAAGTAGTTAAAGTGGGCGTTAAATACTACAAAAAAAATACAAAAAAAAAAGTAAAATAACCAACATCTGCAATAGGAAGTTAAACCTAAAACGGATCCCGTTATTTCTCCGCCATTTTCAGATTCAAAGAAGGGTAAATGGTTATGTGCATTGTTTATAACTTTTTTATTTTAAAGAATTTCAACAAAAATATACTTATTTCTTTATTTAAACGATGTGACCAAGGGAACGATGGTTAATAAATAAGAAATATATTTGATTTACACAGTTATCTTGCGTCATTGTCTCCATAACCGGGTATATTCCCTTAGCATTGAAGACAAAAAATAGAGCAGTAGGTACTACAGCCATCTGGTGGCAAATAATAAGTACATATTTTAGGTATTCTTCGCTAGGAAAGCTTCTTTATTTTAAACGATAGGATTAAGGAAAGGACAGTTAATAAATGCAAATATATTTGAATTTCACTGCTGCATTATCTCATCTCGATAAACTGTTGCGTTACTTTAACATTGGATAGAGAGGAAAAATATTACTATAGCCATCAACTGACAAATAAAATAAGTACTTACTCTAGGTGTTCGCCGTCAGAAAAGCTTCTTTGCTTCTTTATTTTAAACGATAGGAGTAAAGAAAGGAGAGTTAATACAAAGAATGTATTTGAATTTCACTGCTGCGTTGCGTCAATATCTTGATAAATTGGTGCGTTGCCTTAACATTGAATGGGAAGGGAAATATATAGCACTACCACGGCCATTTACCAACAAATAACTTGTACCACTGCCATCTGGCGGCCATTGACTGAAATGCGTTCACTTAGCACGGTTTTTATTCATATTATGAGAGTTTAAATACTTTCCCGTACTATTTTTAAACATTTTCATTTCTACAAACCTTTTCGTGACAATAACGATAACAACAAAAAAGGAATTGATCAATTGGATGTAGTCATTGGGAAGTGATACGCGTACATACATTTCAGCGATTATAGAATTCAAGCATACATAAACTAAAGAAAAATTAACTTAATATCATACACATAGGTATGTATATGTCATAGGCACATACATATTATAAAAGCTTTTGGATTGTTTGTATATTTTGAAACGTAAACTTTAAAAACTACTTTCAGTATGAAGAATATTATGGTGTTAAATTAAAAATGTTGCAACACATGTCTTGAAACTTTGGCCCTTTTTTTCTCCTCTACTAAGTACAGAAAGTAGACGAAATATTCTACTCTACCAAAAAACTCGATTTACATATTTATCTAAAATACATGTTTGGAAGCCCCCTTAATATATATAAAGAAATCATTTGTAGACAGAGGTTTATATGTGTATGTCTATCCATCTTGTGTGTAAGATGTGCTTTAATAACTGTAAAACGAAGTCCGTTTAGTATTGATATTTAAGTTTTGTATCTTCCAAAGAAGCGACACAAAGATTTTAAGGAAACTCCCTCACCACAAACTACATCGCAAACATGGATAATTTTTCGAAAATGTATATTTTTTTCAAAATAGTTATTAGATATTTTCAAGAGCAATCATACCTAGTTATATCTTGAATTTTCTGGAAATAGCCTCTGAAGTCCTCTTAATTCTGCATCATTTTTGCATAGCTTGTAACCCTCAAGGGTAGACAAAATTTTACTGTAGAAAAAACGTAGAGCTCGTTAAAGTACATACTGTAATTACATTGTATAGCGTTATTCATTCTGAGATATTTCTAGTTATTGTTTTCAATTTCCAATACTTAAGGTTTTCTCCAATGAGAGCGCCTTATTCGTTTTTGTCATTTATTCTTTTATTCCAGCTCATAAAGGAAAAGAGAATCTCAAAGTCATCAGAGAGCTACCAGTTCTTAAAGTATTTGACAATAGCTTTAGCCGATTTCATTCCCTTTTTCCTTATCTACTAGGAAATAAGCTCAAGTACTAACATTAAAATATGTGTCGTTGTGTTTATAATTTATTGAAAAAGATCATAAGACCAGTTCTGCTAAAGCTTGTTTAGAGTGAAGTACACAGAAGAAGAATAAGTTTTGTAAGAATAGTTTGTTGCAAAATGTGAATGCAATACATCAAAATTTTAACTGACACGGTTCATATCGCAAATTAATGTGAGAGGTTACATTAATAGAATATTTAAAATCCCCTTTGGTTGCATTGTTGGCCTTCTGTGTATAGAAGCCTGGAGTTTATCGCTGCTTTAGCGTTGTTATCGCTTCTGCGGTTCGGTGCCTCAACACCATAAGCTATTAGTCTGGATTGATCACACCTATAGGTACTTGTGCATCACTGGTGCGAGAATATATCGATATATAGTCGAAATATTTACGCCATAATTGGTGTTTAACTTAACACAAGACTATGAGATTAATAGCAGAGGGGAAAAGTATATTAAAATGGAAATAAGTAGGGAACGAGAACACAAGTAAATAGAAGTATTGCAAACATCATGTAAATTACAATTTTATAACCATATATACCTAAGAAGGAATGATTGGGCATGCTAGGCAGTTGAAGTCGTAATAAGTGATACTTTACCAGAGAGCCAAAACGCTCTCAAAACAGGATTAGGCAAAAGTTGAATCACAAGTGTCTCAGCATGTATGTGTGTGTGTGTGTGAGAGAGAGACAGAGAGAGAAAGAGGACCGATGAGAGAAAGAAGCCGAGATACATAGGAATTCTCAGATCTCATTAGTACCGTAGATAAGGATGATCGATAAGGATTAGCATACAATGGTATATAAGGACCAATAAGAATAGTTGTTAGATATTTCTACATCATGGCATTTGTATATTGCAGGGTAAATTTTAGCAAACAGGATACCTCGAATTCTTATAGAGGGCGCAAAACTTCTACAATCGTGACCCTGACCACCAACCCAACTGGCGAGCCTAGCTTACTCGGAATTTCCGAGTTCTCGAAAATCAAGATACTATTGTACTGCTAATTTTCGTAACATTGCACTTGACGTTCGCTGTTCACTGTTTCCACTATCTATTGTGCCACAAAACAGAATACTACATTCAAGAGGTCGTGAGTTCGAATCTCGCTAAGAATGAGCTACTTGGATCATTTCACCAATCTATTTCATCATCGGATATGACCAAGAAGGCTAAATGACATAAACATTTAGAAGAAAAAAAGAAGAGGAAAACAGGATCCCCACATGGCAGGACCAGAATGTGTATGCAAACGATGTGCTGAAGTGTGCGTCAGATAAAACAAAGGCAAAGTTTTGTAATGGAGGAATTGATTCATAAACTTATTCACATTATGCGCTCTTCTTTATTCAATATGCTTATACAATAGAATTTCGTAAAAGATGGATTTGTAGAAAATCAATTCTTATCCGGATAATGGTGCTGAAATTGGCGATAGCAGTGATGATAAAAATGACGTTTTGTAATTTAGGAAACTGATTCATAAACTTATACAGTTTATGCGCTCTGTACAGTGAATGAAGACTTAGAACTGTCAGGTGTGGAAGAACTGGAAAAAGACTGTTGACAGTGTTCTTATGTTAGGCCATTTGTACAGTGATATTTGTGGATATGAATATATAGGTTTATCAGTGCAGTGTATAAGTGGTGACAGATATTTGACTGTGACATGCACTCCTCCATCATGCACACAGTCCACTGGAGAACCAGATCTGGTAACAACAGATAAACTCGCTTCCTAGCTCTCGTTAAGAACCCCACATGTCCAAATCTGTTGCTCCAATTATAACGTCCACTTTCATCACATCACATAAGGTAGCGTGCCCCAATGATTTTAGCTTCCAACTGACATTTTTTTACAAAAAGGGGGCTAACGAGGGAAGAATCATGAATATCCAGAAAATGTGCAAAACAAATAATTAGGGAAAAGTAATTTTTCTGGCCGTTTTTAAATATCTATTCATTTCGCTACCGGAATAAAATTCAGCTGATACCAAACACGCGGTTCTTACATTGTTGCTATTATTCCCCTAAGGAAAGCGTCAATAGGGAGTAGGTTTGAATATAGCATCTTCAAGCACGAGAATATCGGATGGCAGAATATCGAACCTGGGATTCAAGCTGGTCTGCGGCTACACCAAGCTTAAACTCGCGCCCGAGACTTCGCCACAGACATATAGCCAACGAAACCCTCTCCCTGTTTAGAAAGTATGTAGTGGGTTTCTGAAGCAGTGTAGAAGGCATGGTTACGACCTCGCATCGTGAAGGGATGCAGCTAAATTGCTAAGAGGTAACTTTACATAATCTCTAGCAACCCCTCAAAATTTAACAACTTTCCCCCAGCCATGCCACCATGTTTCATTTCGCTCAATAGTTGATTTCCCTTTCTTTATCTTGTCGTTCAGAAAGGAACCCCCTCCTGTTACCGTATTTCTTGTGTATTTTCTGTTCCTATAATATGGAGTGTTAGTAAATGTTGCACTCTGTTATTTATCTAATTAACCTGAGATACCACGAATGTGCATGAATTACACTATCACTATACATAGCCTTTCAAGTCATTCATATTTTAAAGGATCAGTTTTATAACATTTACAAAAACAGCTTTATTTGAAGGCTATTCATATATTCAAGTAATAAATATTTCGACGTGGACAAAGCACTTTAGATTTAGTTCCTATAACAAAACACTGAATTAATTTTAACACAGACACAATTATTTCTGAGACGCCATACACATCTTAAATTAACGTCACTTAAACGTTAAAAAACAGCTATTCCAATAAATTTAAAATTTAATTTTCAAATTAATTCAAAATGTTGTCCAATTTCTTTTTGAAGGAAGGGACTTATGGACATTATTTAAACTATCCAGCAGCTGAGAGGAAGTTAAATCTGTAGATCGTGGAGGTCACGGTAGTACGATATGTCTGATATTGGCATTAGTGTTAAAAATGACAGGTTTTCACGGTCTGGTCATATAAGTGTGCTGAACTCAGAGATGGCCACATCGGGCTGGATGCTGACGTTTCGTCATCGTGTCATGGGGATATTTAAGGCTGTTTTGCACACCTAATGATAGCCAATTGTTTCGCAAGGCGGACGTTTAAAATTAAATACGAGTAATCTTTTACGGGAAGTATGTGCGTGAAACTGGCAATAGAGTTTAAAAGCTACTTTGATTGTTTTAGCATTGAAACGCATAAGTGGAATAATGTTATGGTAATAGAATTTTTTTCTAATTTTACCTCATGTTCTTCATAAACTGATTATATGTTAAGACCTTACATGCTTTGGTTTATAATCTGTTTCGATTATGCAGCCTATTTTCGGTAGTTATTTTTCAGAACAAGAAATAAGAGCTGAAGCTTTCCAAATATGAAGTTAAATTTGTAAAATTATATATTTTTCCTAAAAAACGAATACCTTAAACAAGCAACGATCATACTCTAGGTGTTCTCGGGCTTCAAACCACTGAGGCTCGAGAACGCCTAGAGTAGATGCTATTATTTTTGTGAAAGTACCCTTACAGATTTTCGTTTGCAATTGTACTACTGAATCACTGCAGCCCATTTTCAAATAAATCTAGCAACCTCAAATTGATAGATATAAGTACAGAAACTTAGGCAGACTTTTTTCTGATACCTAATATATTTAAATTACTGGTCCATGTTTCCGAGACAAAGCAAGTCATGATGTCCTAATATTCAGAAAAATGTTATAAAAAGTTAATGTTATCCTTTGTACTATGGAAAATCAGTTTCGTTCATAACAGCACAAAAAAATAAAAATATAAGGTTACGGGATTTTTAGTAAAAATGAGTGTTACTATATTTAAAAGATGTTCCATTCGCATGACTTTCTCTACATCTCTGCAATAAATGATTGTTTAAAACCTTATTCTTCCATTTAGTTAATGCTAATCCAGATAAACATTAGCAAAAAGGGTCTTATAACTTGCTTCTTTGTAAGTAGGAATAGTCAATAGTCAAATATTTTAAAAGCTGGTTGCTATGTGATTCAAATACCTTTGTTTGCATGGGCAGGAGTTGACAAATTCGTATGAAAAAAGTTTAAAAATATAAAGCTTAAACTAACAACGAATATCTCAAAAACGGTCAACTCCACTAAAAAAAATGTATATAACATAGTTTGTTTTTAGCGATCTCTACATTTTTTGTGTGGTAAGTTTTTGTGTGTCTCTTACGATTTACCAGCTGGGCAAAATTCATCCAGAATAACATGCCCTTAGAGGTCATTCCCAGAAAATTGAAGCAATACATTTTATTTGTCATGTAAATATCTTAAATGTACGATATTTTAATCAAAATCGTCACAGCCATTTTTGAGAAAATCAATGTTCGAAAACTGTTCCATGTAAAGGATAGTTTGAGGTGGGGGGATTTTCTTGTAAATGTTCGTGTCGCATCCCTGTCGCAAACTTAAATACAAAGTTTGGTATTCAAAAATATTTTCGTTTTTGAGATATTCTGCACACGGACACACACACATACGGACATTTTTCTAAAAATACTTTTTTGTATTCAGGGGGTCTCAAAACACGTATTTCCAGTGAAATCTTAGTACCTAATTTTTGGGTGCAATAAAATACCTTCTCTATGCACCACGTACATAGCACTTGAAAGTAAAAATACTAACATTTGTAGCCCCTTGTGCATCTAAAACTAATAAACTAACACTGAAAATCGTATGTTTATCTTGTGCAATATATGAGAATAATATGCCTGAGATTTAATGTTATGAGCTAAAATTTTAAAAGAGAATTTTAATGTTTAGCTCAAACTTGGACCTGATATGTAATCTTGAAACTACTACTTCCATGTGAACTACATTTTAAAATTATAACGGCAAATGCCGTATGAAAAATCCTATTTGCATACATGTGTTCATCTTAGATGGAATAGTTGTGTTGTTATTCGTTTGAAGTTACCTTTGAAGAAGTCTATACCTATTACATCGTCAGATTTGTTTAGAAATATATAGGAGTAAAATGTGTTTGACCTTCATCTGTCGTCTTCACTGATTCTCGCTATCCCCCCCCTTCCCATCGCTGCACATGCCAAACCTTACACCCTGCACTTAGCTATATCCCCTTCCAATTCCCTAAAAAGCCTTGCAGCTTGCCGTATAATTTATCGTTTAATTACCATCGCCATGTTTTACCTCTCCCTACATCGAAATCCTCTTCTTTTCCCCCTCTATCCGTGTTTCCTCTGTCTTTCCCGCCAAAATGCGGTACGTTTTACGGTTATTGCGTCCTTGTGCGACACCGCAAGAAGGAACCGGAACCCCCACGTTGCGGACTCTGGTGGCCACTTGCTAAACCACACATGAAGCTGCTACTCTATGGCAACCACTTCCCCTGCCATGATATTAATTATCCGAAATTCACGTGCAAAATTTCACGCCCTCTTTATTATTGGGACTCAAATAGAATGATTAAAACGCTGTCTGATCACTTTTAACTGTGCGTTTACCTTCGAGGTAAATATATAGGGTGTTCATTTTTACTTTCTCTATACGTACTATGTACATAGTATATAGAGAAGGTATTGCACTCCACCCAAAAATTCGATAGCGAGATTTCACCTTTAACTAAAAAAAGCATTTTCGGAAAAAGCTCCGTGTGTGTGTGTGTGTGTGTGTGTGTGTGTGTGTGTGTGTGTCCGTGTGTCTGTGAACACGATAACTCAAAAACGAAAAGTCGGTAAAATACCAAACTTGGTACTTAGGTTTAATATCTTCCTGGGATGCGATACGAAGATCTTAAAAAAAAAAAATCCCCCCCAAACTACTCTTTACATAGACTTTTTTCGAAAATTTTTATTTTTTGAAAAATGGCTGTAACGATTTTGATTAAAATATCGTATATTAAAGCTATTTACCTGACAAATAAAATGTATATTTCGAATTTTCAGGGAATAGCCTCTGAAGAGTTTTGTGGCCAAATTTTACGGAATTTTGAATAACTGCAAAACCGTAAGAGATGGACAAAAACTTACTACACGAAAAATGTAGAGCACGTTAAGACACAATTTATGTTATATACATTTTTTTCGTGGAGTTCATTGTTTTTGAGACATTCCTTGTGTTTGGTATCTGCTTTGAAAAATATATACTTTTCTCATACAGGAATTTATCAACTCCTATCCATACAAACAAATGAACTTCAGTCACATAGCAACCAGCTTTTTTTTTCACTTTAACCTATAGTAGTCCCTTATTTCACTTCTACTAAGAAGGAAGCAAATAATAAGTCTATTTATGCTATTTTTTCTGATTAGCATAAAGTAAATAGAAGTATAAGCTTTTTAAGAATAATGTGTTGCAGGGATATAGAGAAAGTCATGTGAATGGTACACATCAGATTTTTACTATATCTAGCACATGCATAGTACATGAAGGAAGTATTTTATTCCATCCCAAAATGTCCATAATAAGTTTTACCGTAAATATATGTTTTGAGGTCCCATGAATATAAAAAATAGCAAAAGATCCGTGTACATGTTGCGTCTGTCTTAGTATTTTGGTGTTATTGTGTGTGTGTGTGTGTGTGTGTGTGTGTGTGTGTGTGTGTATCTCCCTGTGTCGTCTATAAACACCACAACTCAAAATCGAAAATTTGCTTAAATACTGAAGTCAATATCGAAATGTATCCTATTCCAAGAATGCGACACGAAGTGTCAAGAAGATCTGCTCGCCTTAAGCTACTACTTACATGAAAAAAAAATGCTCGAAAAGTTTGATTTTTTCAAATTGATTAAATGTTGTATTAAGACATTTTCATTACAAATGAAGTGCATATCTTGAATTTTCTGAGAATATCTCTAAAATCCTCTACATTCTGAATGAATTTTGCCTAAGTGATAAATCGTAAGAGAGAGAAAAGCTTCCCACACAGAAAGTGAAGAGCTCGTTAAGTTAATTTATGTCAAATATAATTTATTTTGTGAACTTGATCATTTCCGAGATATTCCTGGTTATTCGAATCGTTTTAAAGTTCTTGTAGTACTATGAAATATAATGACCTTATTGAGATTGCTTTGTGATGATCAACCAAAGAAAACGGAGTTTTAAAACCATTACATTGCGAGCACTCTTAAAGGATTTGACTGCCACTTAAGCCTTCCTTTCGCCCTGTTCTAATGCATCTCCAAGGAAATGTGTAATAAAATAATGTTCAGCAATAAGTAAAGTAAATAGAAGCATAATCTTTCTTAAGAAATTTTATTGGAGAATAGATGGAGAATGTCATCTTAATGTAACGCAACAGATGTTTCACGTTGTGCATTCACAGTGGACAAACGTGTGCCTTTTCAGCCAAATGTATTTATCTATATTATTTTTATAGTATACCTTATATTTAAAGTTTGTATAGTTTATCAAATATTCATAGTCAAAATATTGTAAGAATATAGTTGTTTGAACTAAACTCTTTTTTGGGAGGAAGCTCCCAATTGGAAACGCGCGGTCAAATAGCGATTTTTGGGTTCACAGTAGACAACTATTTCCACTATAAATTATCCATCCCAATTCGAAAATGTATGACATTAATATAAATGGGCGATTTATGTTTTGTGCTCATAAAGCTGTTAATTAAAGTTATGTTTTCAATATATATACCTGAAGCACATACTAAACATCGACAATCATTTATTATCCTATGCGAAAGAGGGAAACAACCTTTTAACATGTCCAGTAATTCTTAAATTATTCAAGTATGACAATGTCCTCTTAATGCATGTTATATCAGTCATCTTCATTTCCATGTAGATGCACAACTGTTCAACCTGAAGCGAAGAGATAAATAAGTATTACTTTTTATGTGGGGGGAAATAAAATGTTGAGTGAATGTTTTGGAAATGTCTAATCCTATAAAAACGAGATTACTTTTTCTGAATCGTAGTAAATCTGTGCTAAAGACAGTCCAATTAAATAATACGGACTTTTATACATATATAAATAACATATAATATTTATATTTCGATAATATATAAATGTCGTGTTATTTATGGACGCTCTTTAACTGCTGTGGTTCTCAGCGTCCCGTTCTAAATTTGGCGTGAAAGACCGCTTAATTTTGCTCAAAGGCATCTTAATCAGTCTTGAGGTTCTTTTACGTGCCGTAAATCTATGACACGGGACCAGCGGCTTTACTTCCCTTCCGAAGGAAGCCATGCTAAGGGTTTTTACGCCCGAAAAATCCATCGTCCTCCGCCGAGTTTGAACCCGTGACCTTGAGTATATGAAGTCAGAATGGTAACCATTACACCACGGAGGGCGACGTTTCGATAATATATTTTACGTCTGTGAGTAATGATTATTGAGCTTCTGATTGTTAAACATTTGGTGATTAATTTCAGGAGTTTCAGATGGTTCGCCTAGATATATTCCGACTTAGTGAAAGATAGATATACCATATATAGAATAATATAAAGGGTTACTGCATTATGAAAATTATATCATGTATATATGCTGTTACTATTATATGTATATTATACATATTGGAATGAGCTCCATTTTGTTATTTCCCCGAAAATAAAACTTTGCAAGTACAATGGAGTTTTAACGGTCATTTCAAGGTTATATTTCATCCTTCATGTTAATATCTCAAGTTTATATTTTGATGAAAGTCTTAAAAGCCTTTTGATAAAATAAGAAGTTACAAAACTATTCATGAGATCTTCCCATGAAAATTTTTGCCTTTCTTCTGTGAGAAATTCCCACATTAAATACTACTTTCTTTCTTTTTATGTTATTCACACACAAAGAGACGTACACCCGAGCCCCGTAGCACATTTTCATAAGCGATAGCGGTTCAAAAAGCCTCCGCGCATCGGATAAAATCACGATACCGAAACTGTATTGTCAAAAGTGAAATATTTCCTGTAACTTCGATAAGTGGTAGGGAAAGTAAAACTCATGATATCGCATCCTATGCTAAAGATTAGTATTCATAAGATTTACAAATGATAAAATTGTAGTAGGGGCTATTCAATTTATACAAGCAATTTATAAATAGAAGAAAATAAATACGTAATTGAGTCCTTATACTAGAACTGTGAACATTGCAGACATCCTATTCAGAGGAAATCTGATTGGCTTCCTTTAAGCACTGTTTTTATAACCATAAGTCACCATCAAGTAGTCCGTCAATGGTCTCCAAAGACGTCATGAAGCGGACGGAATTCCATTGCACGAGTTCCTTGCGTAAAAAAATGTCCATGTCTGTACCCGGAACGCTATCTTAACTCAACAAGAAATACAGAGTAGAGTTACTACTAAATATAAACCATTTCCTTATTTATTTCCGTCGTTAACACTTCTAAAATAATTATTCTTGAAACTATGTATGCAAAAACTATACAGCCAAACTTAAGGATATATTCCTCACATGCAGAAGAAAATATGTTGTATTGACTTAGATCCGGGAACATTTACTTTCATGTCAGTACTACTGTCGCGGGTTCAAACCTGGCGGAGGACGATGGATTTTTTCGGGCGTAAAAATCCTTAGCATGGCTTCCTTCGGAAGGGAAGTAAAGCCGTGGGTCCCGTGTCGTAGATTTACGGCACGTAAAAGAACCTCAAGCCTGATAAGAGAGGCCTCTGAGCAAAATTAAGCGATCTTTCACGCCCAATATAGAATGGGACACTGAGAACCAACGCAGTTAAAGAGCGTCCATAAATAACAGGCCATTTCATTTCATGTCAGTACTCGCGTTTTACAACGCTATATATAAGGATAGCATCTTGGGGACCGATAGCGCGACACATGCGGATACCAGTTGCATACATACCGAGTAGAGACCAACCTGCATTGGCGACTACACACACGGCGCGTGTAAACAACATGTAGTAACCGTTGGGGAACGTAGTTGCTCGATGCAGCAATATACTATGCTTATATTACAATACCGTTTTACAAGTAATTAATTTCCTGTTCAATCAAGATTGTAAATTCTCTGTTTCAAATGGATTGCATGACGATTTCTAATTCACACAGAAGAACTTTACAAATATATCTACGACAGTAACATATTTGGAAACTCGAACATTGTAATACCTTGAGCCCTGAAAGCTGTCAATGCACTTGTAGAAGCAATTAATCAGACCTGTGACAATCAATTTATACCGTGTGTTTGGAAAAAAATGTCGGATTCGCAATAATGCGTGTAATACGAAATATGCTGCGAGGTGTTGCTAGGAACTAATTTCTGATGGAGCATCTTACCCAACAGTCGATGATGTATCCTATTTCCGTTTTGCTCTAATCACATCTTGTGATTTGGAGCAAAGTTTTTCACAACATAAAGCCCGTGCTAATCGTGCCAATTGGAGACGATTCACATTTGCGGCGTTATTTATGTTGTTGAGTATTGTTGTCTGTGTTTCTTGAGAGAAAATTAAATGGATAATGATGCTGTTACACAACAGCAATTGAATGTATGTAAATATTAAAATTATTTTTAGTTCCCGTAAATCAGTGGTATTTATGTTTACCAATCACCCAACCTCAATGGACTTCCACTGTTAGTGAAAACATCACTGTCTATTACGCAATCACTGTCCCATTTTTCTTCTATTAGTACCACTGCGTACACGTCACAGCTATATGCTATGCTGCGCTGACTTCGATTCTGTCCTACAGTAGGATCCCAAAATGCTATCCCTGGAGTATCTACCTTATTCATGAGAAACACACATTAACACAACGTACCAGTCAATCACATGAAAAATATATTTCTTGTGTGAAATGCTCATTATGTCCTCTTGGTTCGACTAATTAAATTGTAAGTGATAGGTATCCGCCAGTGTTTTATGTTCCATTTGGACGAAGGTAATCTCTTCGTGCGACTTATTATTGCCAAGCGATTTACTTCATGCTTATGTTGACACGGATCACTCGATTGCTTGTGCAGTTTGGCGACTCACTTCGTTGCTTGTGTTAATATTGACTCACTTGATTGCTTGCGCAGTCTTGCGACTCACTTCGTTGCTTGTGTTAATGTGGACTCACTTGATTGCTTGTGCAGTCTTGCGACTCACTTCGTTGCTTGTGTTAATATGGACTCGCTTGATTGCTTGCGCAGTTTTGCGACTCACTTCGTTGCTTGTGTTAATATGGACTCACTTGATTGCTTGCGCAGTTTTGCGACTCACTTCGTTGCTTGTTTTAATATGGACTCACTTGATTGCTTGCGCAGTTTTGCGACTCATTTTGTTGCTTATGTTGACATGGATCACTTGATTGATTGTACAGTTTTGCTACTCAATTCGTTGCTTATGTTGACATGGATCACTTGATTGCTTGTCTGCGTTTGATTGCACGTGTAGACACATGATGCGATGATACGCGACTCACTTCATTGATTGTGTTGATGTACGACTAACTTGAATACATGTGCTGTATTGCGACTCACTTGATATTTTCTGTTGATATACTACCCGCTTATTTATTGTGTTGAGATACGACTAACACGAATGCACGTGCTGACATGCAACTCGTGCGTTGATGCAACTCATTTGATATCTAGTGCTGACATGGACACATTTTATTGCTTGCATTGACATGCGGCACACTACTGCTTAGTAATTATCAGCATCTGTTTAGGTTCATTACGAACTTGGAAAATACCAACTTTTACTTGTGTTCATGATGTATCTACATTGATGCTGGTATTGTGCAATGGAAGTTCACACTTGCGGAGTGGTATAGGCCTACTCGTTTGATATTGTAGCCGCGCCGCCAACCTTGTACCGGAAGACATTTCCAGAACTGATGTGTCCATATGTTATTGTTACACCGTCTATTTTGTTCGCTGGTAACTTTGATACAGCGGAACGCTGCTAATGATCAACTTAATGATTTGCAGCAACTGTAATCAGAATATCCTTGGGGAAACCAAATGAAAACACAAAATAAGCCTCATGCCACATTGTCAGCGGGTTTTCCTCCACCTATCATTTTTCGTGCGAAGCCACGGAAATCTTGCCGCCTAGCAGGAGTAGCACGTGCTATCGAGGCGGTAACGAAGGGGTGGTAGAGACGCGTTGTACGTGAAATTCCAATGCGTGCGTATTCCACAATATCGCACGAAGCCATAGAATGATGCGCCACTAACGAACACCGTTGCTGAAATCGATAGGTATGCGTTACTCTGCTTAATCACCAGCCCTTCAGTGGGCATCGACATAGTAACAGCACTGATTAGTTTGCAGGTATCCTGCCTCGCTCTTCTCGTACTTAGGGTGGGAATGAGAAATTGTGAAAAATTAAACCCGGTCTTCTTATGTTGTAAAAAAATCGTTCTAGAGAACACCACTAAGGTAAACCGAAATTCCAAGCAAATCTGGATTGGTTTAAACTAATCTGATGTTCTTTCTTTCTTTCTTTCTCTCTTACATTATATGGCATAAGCTGCGTGTTTTAAGGAGCTCTACATATTTTGTGTATAAGCTTTTGTCTTTTACAGTTTGATAGCTATGCAAAATTAAAAAAAAAATCATCCAGAATAAAGAGGTCTTTAGAGGCTATTCTCAGAAAATTCAAGACATACATTTTATTTTTCATGTAAATATAATAAATTTAAGAGATATTAATCAAGAACTTTAGAGCCATTTTTTGATAAAATTAAAATGTTCGAATATTTTTCCCATGCAAAGGGTAGTTAGGGGTGGAGGGATTTTCTTGAAAATGTTTGTGTCGCATCCTTAGGAGATATTGAACTTAAATATTAAGTTTGGTATTTAACGGACTTTTCTTTTTTGAGCTATGTTGCCCATGGGCACACACATACGCCTACACACGGAACTTTTTCTTAAAATGCTTTTATTGGATTCAAGGTGTCCCAAAACACATATTTCCGGTGAAATCTCGGTATCTAATTTGCGGGTGCAATACAATACCTTCTCTATACACTATGCACATAGTCTTGTAGAGAAAGTAACAAGTTAAACTGAAGAAATATTATTATTTGCACAAGAGTGCTGTCATGTAACTGCATTTAAATTCAGTGATACACATAAAACTATAAAGCTCATAATTAATCAAAGCCCAAACAAAATAGATGTTAAAATGAAAATCTGAATATTTTGCCTATGTATGTTAATATGTAGCTTTAATGCTTGACAGTGAATTGTATTTAATTATGGATGGTAATTATTTTTATATTGTTCCTCACTGATATTATATTTCATGTTAAATCTCATTGTGTTTCTTATCAGATTATGAAAATTACGTTTAATTAAGAGTAGTTTAAAGTAATGTATTCATTGACGATATGCATGTTACGGAAACATGTTTGATTTATCTCATCTCCTAATAAAATAGAATAAATAAACCACCAATTTGATTTCACAAAATCAGAGCAACTAAAAGAAAATTCAAGAGATGCATATTTTCATCACTTATCTGCAATCTTTCATAAAAGGCAAATGCACAGACTAAACTATTACGTTGGATAAGAACGAAATGAATTTACTACGTGATGTGTGATAAGATGTACACAAAGATTGCATTTTAAGTATTATATATTTTTATTTTCTACACGTAATATGTACATAGTTTATAGAGAAGGTATTATATTGCACCTAAAAATTCGATACCGAGATTTCACCCGAAATATAAGTTTTGAGACACCCTGACTCCAAAAAATGAATTTTTAGAAAAATGGTGTGTGTCTGTCAACTTGTGTGTGTGGGGGGACAGTATATCTCAAAAATTAAAAATCTGTATTTACTTGAAGAAAATCCCCCATCCCCAGCTACACTTTACATGGAACAGTTATCGAAGCTGTTGATTTTCTCAAAAATGGCTTAAAGGTTTAGATTAAAATATCGTATATTAAGGATATTTACATGTCAAAAGAATGTATATTTTGAATTTTCTCGGAATAGCCTCTGAAAACATATTTATTCTGGATAAATGTTGTGAAATTTTGCATAACTGGTAAACCGTAAAAGATAGACAAAAGCTTACCTAATAGAAAACTTAGATAACACAAAACACACAATTTATGGTGTATACATTTTTTCGTAGAATTGATCATTTTTAGATATTCCATGTTATTGGTTTCAGCTTTAAAAAACTTATACTCTTGTCACATGGGAATTTGTGAACTTCTGTACATACTAACAAACTAACTTCAAGTACGTAGCAACCAGCTTTTGACTATCGTTTTAGCCTATGGTACTTCCTTATTTCTCTTCTACTTAAATTGAAACAGGTAATTAGATCATCTCGATTAAATGAAGTAAATAGAAGAATAAGTTTTTTAACAATAATTTGTAGCTAAGATGTAGAGAAAGTCATGTGAATGGAACACATTTTTTATTTATTGAATATATAGTTGTTCAAGGAAGGTAAGAAAACTGTGTAAAAGTCTAAACCTCGTTGAACTTATTACTGCTCTCTTTTGTCATTGTCCATAAGATAAGCAATCATGACGTGGTAACGTGTGCGACTCACATTTGGGAAGTTGCTTGTTCGATTCCGGTCGACCGCGCCCTCTGATATTCTTGGCTTTCAGCTGTCACTGAGATGCCCCCCACATTGTCGACCTTTTATTTTTTAGTAAGCTTTAATAAAACAAATGAAACGATCAGAACGTTTTAGAGAAATTGAAAAATAACGTAATTTTTTCTATCTTAGGTGATACTTTCTCGCGTGGGGATTTTGTAGATATATTTCCGTTACATCCTGAAAAATGCCAGACTTTGAAGTTTCCCCACTTTGATTATGATCTCCATAGAATTACAGATGGACATGCAGAACCTCGGGCAGAGCAACTCATCTAGCACTTAAGGCCCTTTGTGTGTTGCGCTGCCGCGGAGAGGAAGGGATAAGGGGAGAGACACGAAAGGCAATCAGAATTCGCATGACAACAGGCGCAAACATGGACGGGGTCCCTACCTGTGACAGATGTAACGTCTCTGGTGCTACGTAAGCTCCAAGACTCCGATGGTTCCCCAAAAGAGCCCCAACCCGACCGAGCTCTACCGACGTCAAGAATAAACGCTCTACGGTGCACAAGATACCATCCAGCCGCAACCCACCGAACACCGTCGCCGGGTCCTCCAACCCTGAGACAGATGACAAGAAATTGTGACTGCAAAGGTTGAACAAAAATATTCCGGAAATGCAATAAGCTTTCCCAGCCTTCGCCTAGCGATCCGGGGAAACAAAAAAAAGGAAAGAAAAGAAAAAAAAAAAAAAGGATCAGGAAGACGGTCACGTGAATAAAACTCACGATCTCCCGAATGTGAGCCTCACATCTACTCACTTTGCTCGGAGTAGTTTATGGGACAATAAACGTTGTGTTACTGATACAATTTTGATATGCTTCCTTATCAAGGTTAAGAAGAAATAAATTGGGCTCGAAAGAAGTCGGCTGCCAGAATATTTAAAGGAAAAGCGGAGATATTGAATGTTGCAGAAGGAAGCAGAAGAAGCTATGGAGAACAAAATCGCGTACCAAGTCTGAGGACCTGCTGAAAGGCAAAATACGTACTAGTACTACGATCCTTATTTACCGCGGGTAATTGGCAGGAGTAGTGAACTAGAGCCTGTCATCTTAAATCATTTTAAAAGCGTTCTTGGTTAGCTCTGTGAATTTTCCTGTTCGGGGTTCCGTGTATATCTAACTCCCAGATTTTCTTGCTAAATTACGGTCACTGAAATCAATTTCTCGGAACCACGCCTTTCTAATGTTGAAACTAAACAGAATATTATATGCATTGTTCTTTGTCGTAAGCGGATGTTCCGAGAGCAGTCAATAACTTCTCTGTGGGGAAATCATGTGGAATAGAGAGGAAAGAGGAAAAACCATGAAACTGCGATTGGAGGGATATAAAATTCTGTATGTGCACGCCGCATAATAAATAAAAGATTACAGAAAAAAAAAAAAACTTATTTGAAAGAGAAGTAATAACGCAAGTATAAAGAGGACCCTTTGCGGTACCTAATGAAAGAGGGTGGGAGGCTAAAACTCAACAAAGATCTGCTTAGCAAATTATAAGAAAACCAAAAGGGAAAAGTCTGGAGAAGCGAGTTTTCTTTAGATTTTCTTCCCTTTGTTGTCATTTTTTCACCTTTACTTTTCCTTCGCTCGAGATGGCAGGAACTTTTTTTTTCCCCGCTATCTCTGACGTCTTTGCATTCATCAAGAGAATATTAGCTCAAGAATCCTGTTCCCTCCTCTTTATGGGTAATATAAACAGCAACCTGGAACTGATACGATATGTATAGGATCGCGTTAAAGAGTATCATATCCGTCCAGCGTTAGAGAAGCTGCAAGCTTTATTGGTGTCTTCTACCGGCCTCAACGCAGGGAATAGAATCTTAGTGATTCAGTGCTTCCTACCGTGTGGCCTAGAATACATGGCTTAATTTTATGTGGGAAAAGAAATTGAATTTCACTTAAATGCAGAATACACCCTCAAGAAGTTAACTTATGAGTGATGTTATATCCAGTGTGCAATTCTTATGGCATTATGCTGCAACTTGTGTAAATAAAGATATATGTGCTCAAATTTGTGGAGGGAAGAGCAAAAAATAAATATCACTAAAAATAAAACTACACTATTAAGTCAACCGAAGTTACAGCTATAAGTTACAGAAGAAAATAATTTTCTTGACAAAACTGTAAAGAAGCAAGATAAGGAATTTGGTTACATTTATCAGTTTCAATAACTGACTTTGAGCCATTCAAAAGTATACCCAACACTACCAATGATGATGATAATTGAGTTACCAAATGGACTATGATCGTCAGCATGTCATTTTCTTGAGGATTTTGAGCACCCTGCATTCCTTCACGCATTTTTTTGAGTGAGGTAACATATCAATCAAGTTGTTGGAGTTGTAAAATAATGAGCTGGAGATTGACACTACAAGTTTTTTTTTTTTTATGTTTTATTTAGCAAATAAAATGTTGCCTTCCTATTTGGGCCAATTTACTTCCTGCTCTGGTTACCCATAGTAAGTAGAGTAAATGTCACATTCTCTCCAAATCTTCGATTCCTCGATTTTACCGTAAGTACACATTTGGAGCTCCTATTAATCCAAAAAATGCATTTGTAGAAAAAGATCTGGGTGTGCGTATGTGTGACCTCAAAAATGAAAAGTTGGCTAAAAACTAATCTTTGGCATAATTGGAGAGAGCATATTATGCTAAGACATGACTTTCTCCATATCCCTGCAACAAATAATTCTTAAAAAGCTTATATTTACTTTATGCTAATCAGAAAAAAATAGCAGAAATAGTCTAATTACTCGCTTCCTTGTAAGTAGAAGCGAAATAAGGGACAACCGTAAGTTAAAGTGATAGTCAAAAGCTGGTTGCTATGTCAATGAAGTTCCTTTGTTTATATGGATAGGAGTTGACAAGTTCCTGTATGAGAAAAGTATACGTTTTTCATAGCAGAAACCAAAAATAAGGAATGTCACAAAGACGACGAACTCCACGAAAAACATGTATATAACATAAATTGTGTGTTTTAATGTGCTCTACATGTTTTGTGTAGTAAGTGTTTGTTCATCTCTTACGGTTAAGCAGTTATTCAACATTTAGTAAAATTCATCCAGAATAAACTACTCTTCAGAGGATATTCCCAGAAAATTCAAGATATACATTTTATTTTTCAGGTAAATATGTTTAATATACCAAACTTTAATCAAAATCGTTAGAGCCATTTTTGAGAAAATCAAAATTTTCGAAAAAAGTTCCATGTAAAGAGTAGTTGGGGGTGGGGGGATTTTTCTCAAAATCTTCGTGTCGCATCCCTGGAAGATACTAAACTTAAATACCAAGTTTGGTATTTTACCCACTTTTCGTTTTTGAGTTATCGTGTTCACGGACACACACACACACACACACACACACACACACACACACACACTCACACACACGGACCTTTTTGTGAAAATGCTTTTTTTGGATATTGGGGACCCTAAAACATATATTTCCGGTGAAATCTCGGTATCGAATTTTTTGTGGAGTGCAATACTTTCTCTATACACTATGTACATAGTGCGTATGGAGAAAGTAAAAATCTGCTGTACTACACTTACATGACTTTCTCTACATAGCTATAACAAATTATTGTTAAAATGCATGTTATTCTACCTACTTTATATAATCGAGATAAACATTAGCAGTAAGTATCTTAATTACTTGCTTCTTTGTAAGTAGAAGGAAAATAAGGGCATACACTAGGCTAAAATAAATGTCAAATCTCTTAAAAGCTGGTTACCATGTGGTTGAAATCCGTTTCTATGCAGAGCCAGGAGTTGAGAACTTTCCGAAAAAACGTATAGGCCATTTTTTGTGCAGTAAGTTTTTGTCTCTCTCTTATAGTTTACCAGTTATGCAAAATTCAGTAAAATTCATTCAGAATAAAGAGGTCTTAAGAGGCTATTCCTAGAAAATAAATATATACATTTTATTTACCATATAAATATCTTTAATATACGCTATTTTAATGAAAACGTTAGTCATTTTTGAGAAAATCAATATTTTCGAAATTTTTTCCGTGTAAAGAGTAGTTTGGGGTGAGGGGATTTTTGTCAAAATCTTCGTGTCGCATCCCTGGAAGATTCTAAACTTAAATATCAAGTTTGGTATTTTACCGACTTTTCATCTTTGAGTTATCGTGTTTACAGACGCATACGGACCTTTTTCCAAAAATGTTTTGTTTTTTTTGGATTCACGGGTCCTAAATCACGTATTTCCGGTGAAAACTCGGTATCTTATTTTTAGGTGGATTTCAATACATTCTCTATACACCATGTACATAGTACGTGTAGAGAATGTAAAAATCTAATGTTTTGTAATTACATTTCGTTTCGTAACCATCTTTCTACAACTATTCTTATAAATCCTATTCTTCTATCCACCTTCTTTTTGTTAATCGAGATAAACCTCCTTACACATTTAGTTATGTACACAACGGTACAGCAGAAGCAGAAAAATATTTCTAAAAAGCGGGTGGTTATATGTTGGCTTTTTAGCTTATGATATTTGCATGACCACAAGAAAAATATCGGATATGCTTCATTCAAATAAGTTTGTCTATTATTCAATAAATTAATATTTCATAAGTCTATTCTTATGTCTCGCCATGCTAATCAAGATAAACGTTAACAGCACTCGCATTACCTATTTCCATGTAAGTATAAGAGAAATAAGGCAATACCTAGGCTAAAGCGATAGTCAAATCTATTAAAAGCTGGTAGCTAAGTGATACTCCTAGATTCATGATAATGAAATTTCGTTGTGTTTGCTTGGAAAGGAACAAAACTTTAGAAAAACGAATGACGATTTCCCGTTTAAGAAAGGAGCAAGAATTGGAAAAATTTTACCAATAACCAGAAATACCACAAAAATAATTATTTCCACAACATAGAATATCTAACATAAATTGCGTGATTTAAATTTTTAGTTTTATAGCTTACTAGCGGAGTAAAACTCATCCAAAAGGAAGAGTATTCAAAGAATCTTCTCAGTAAAGTAAAAGTATACATTTCGTTTATCATAGGCGTATCGTAAACGCATGGTATTTTAATAAAAAGCATTAAATCGTTTTTTTTTTTTTGAGAAAATAAAAAAGTTTGGAAGGTGTATGAAAAGGCAGTTAGAATCGAGACATTTTCTTTAAAATCTTCTTATCGCAATCTTGGAAAATTCTAAACTCGCATATAAATTTTTGTATGTAATTGCTATTTTGTTTTTGGTTATACTGATCACAGACATACTGACATTTTCTAAAAATGCACGGTTGCAGCCTTGGAGTAAACCAAACTTAAATATCAAGTTTGGCGTTTAACGGTGGGACACACATGGACCTTTTTCTAAAAGCGTTTTTTTTTTTTTTTTTTGGATTCTGGGGGACCCAAAACATTTATTTTCGGTGAAATCTCGGTATCAAATTTTGGGTGGAAAACAATACCTTCTCTATACACTTTGTACATAGTATGGGTGGAGAAAGTAAAAAAAGCTCAGTTTGATATCCTTGTTTAGAGACGGAAAATCATGAAAAGCTAAATAGTATGAAACAAAAAGTAATCTCTTACTCCAAAGGGTTACACACGGCATTGTATTTTTCCTGCGGGTCTCTGCAATCTTCTAGCACATTTCTAAAACATGGACTGCACCACTGGGGGGCGGCTATCTCTGTTCATGCCCAGTTGTGGCCGGCACAATATCCTATCTGACCTGATAAAGTTTCCCTCGTAGTAAATGGCGCCCTCATCTCTCAAGAGAGGCAATCACTGGGGCTCATAACATATGGGATAGGAGGGATATTCCGTGTGTCATCTCCAGCGGAGATCATCTCAGAGAGAGAGAGAGAGAGAGAGAGAGAGAGAGAGAGGCCGTCGCTGGGGTTCATAGCATATGGGATAGGAGGGATATTCCGTGTGTCATCTCCAGCGGAGATCATCTCTGAGAGAGAGAGAGAGAGAGAGAGAGAGAGAGAGAGAGGCCGTCGCTGGGGTTCATAGCATATGGGATAGGAGGGATATTCCGTGTGTCATCTCCAGCGGAGATCATCTCTGAGAGAGAGAGAGAGAGAGAGAGAGAGAGGGAGGGAGAGAGAGAGGCCGTCGCTGGGGTTCATAGCATATGGGATAGGAGGGATATTCCATGTGTCATCTCCAGCGGAGATCATCTCAGAGAGAGAGAGAGAGAGAGAGAGAGGGAGGCCGTCGCTGGGGTTCATAGCATATGGGATAGGAGGGATATTCCGTGTGTCATCTCCAGCGGAGATCATCTCTGAGAGAGAGAGAGAGAGAGAGAGAGAGAGAGAGAGAGAGAGAGAGAGAGAGGCCGTCGCTGGGGCTCATAGCATATGGGATAGGAGGGATATTCCGTGTGTCATCTCCAGCGGAGATCATTTCTGAGAGAGAGACAGAGAGAGAGAAGCCGTCGCTGGGGTTCATAACATATGGGATAGGAGGGATATTCCGTGTGTCATCTCCAGCGGAGATCATTTCTGAGAGAGAGACAGAGAGAGAGAGAGAGGCCGTCGCTGAGGTTCATAGCATATGGGATAGGAGGGATATTCCGTGTGTCAACTCCAGCGGAGATCATCTCTGAAAGAGAGAGAGAGAGAGAGAGAGAGAGAGAGAGGCCGTCGCTGGGGTTCATAGCATATGGGATAGGAGGGATATTCCGTGTGTCATCTCCAGCGGAGTTCATCTCAGAGAGAGAGAGAGAGAGAGAGAGAGAGAGAGAGAGAGAGAGGCCGTCGCTCGAGTTCATAACATATGGGATAGGAGGGATATTCCGTGTGTCATCTCCAGCGGAGATCATCTCAGAGAGAGAGAGAGAGAGAGAGAGAGGCCGTCGCTCGAGTTCATAACATATGGGATAGGAGGGATATTCCGTGTGTCATCTCCAGCGGAGATCATCTCTGAGAGAGAGAGAGGAGAGAGAGAGGCCGTCGCTGGGGTTCATAGCATATGGGATAGGAGGGATATTCCGTGTGTCAACTCCAGCGGAGATCATCTCTGAGAGAGAGAGAGACCGTCGCTGCACCTTGCACTGGTATAAAGGAGGAGGGAGTCATGGAGTCATCTTGTCCTGATTGCTGGTAGGGAAGAGTGCGACTGAGATTCAATACGTTGTAGTTCTCTACAGACTCCTTGAAAATTACTTTCACAGGACTATTCCCAATTGCGTTACATTTACAAACTCAAACTCTTAGAAAGTTAGTCAAACTATTTAATGTCAACAGCCTGGATTTGAACCACGGATCTTCGACTTTCAGACGGCAGCGCTTTGGCGTAGGGAGCGGGTTTTCTCCGGTTACCCCCGCTTTCATTTTCCACCGGTGCTCCAACATCATGCCATGTATCGCAAGTGTCATCGCCTGCGGTGCCATACTAGTATAAAAGCAGGCGTTAAACACTATCAAAAAGAAATTCGGCTTTCAGTGCCGATGACCTAACCAGCGGCATTACAATAATCACATGCATTTCACGGCTGATTCACATTGTTTTCGATAAAATGAATGTATTATCAAATTAATTTTGAGATACAATATCCCAATGTGACATATAATCTCTTAAGTACCGGACTATAATGTCAATTAATCAGTTGAAAAGAGTAATTAATCACCGAGCGGAAGGCTCCGCGGTAACTTAGGAGGCTCAGATCTCTGGTTCGATTCCCATGGCAGCATACGGATACCTAGGCGAAAGACATGTGCTCTACCACGGTTTTCCTGTCCCTCATTTCCTCTCGTTCCGTTTCTCTTACAAGTTTTAAGACTGATTTCAGGTCTGGTGACTTACAAATGGTGCAGTTAATTGAGCTATGGAAGTAATTTTAACCGTGGCTGCCTAAGTAAGCTGTCTCGCTACTAAGGTCACTGCGGCGCCTGTTAGGACTGCTCTCTAAAGGTGCATGGGTGTTCGAATTGGAAATGTTAGGAGTATCCGTGGTCTCCAAGCCTAGGACCTCCTTCGGTTCCTACACCTCGTCTCTACTCTCGGGGTGTAGTTACAATCGATCGATGACGCAGTTGAGTGAATAAAGTGTCCTCCTCCGTTATCTTATGCAGTTGTTTGCAATTTTAAGAACATAACAGTTAGATAATTCGTTTTGATGAGCTACCTTTAGTGCGGAGTTTAATTTAAATTTTGTTGAGTTACTTTTTTTTTTCCATGTTTCCTAATATTATTGCTTCTTTTCCTTAGTACGCATCGAAATTTATTTCTAATAGTTGACAAAACCTGCAAAAATGATATTGACTTTGGGCACCGATTTTTGGTACGCCATACTCATTCTATAAGGAAGGTTATAGGCAATAGCTCATTCACTGAATTATGTTCTTTAGTAGTTTTCTGAGTATAAACGTGTGTGACTATTTCAATTGTAATTAATTCCCAACCTGTTCTTGTTTGAGATTCTCCAATTAGCAGCAATATTTTTATGTTGATAGCCAAAGGGCTATTGTTTATCAGGGCTTATAGTTAATAATAATAACTGACGTACACGACGATGGGTGGTTAGATGTTTAAACTTGTGACGTATTAATTAATTTCATTTATCTTCCCTCTTCTTTATGAATTTAAAGGGCAATGATCTAGAGAATATTTTTTTAGTTAACCCTAACCTTTATCCCTTATAATTGTATTTTCACGGAGTCGCTACTATTCCAAATAACCGATGAAACAGCACCCGATTTCACGAATTGCGGTGTGAAACATTGGCGCAACATCTGACTTCCATGCCATCCATCTGAGGATTTTTAAATTCTGTATTGCGTATAAGTATCCTTGGCAGTTAAAGAACTATGGTCGGAATGTCGAGTAATATATTAGATAATTGTATTCTGGAATCCTCAAATGTGTTAAATGCCAAAATCTTCAAAGTTAGGATGTTTCTTCTGATAGGTGCTTTAAGTTAAGCCCATTTTCCTCTCAAAGGTGCTATGTTCCTGTTCATGTTCGAGATAAAACTAATGGCGACAGCAATGGTGTTCATTGCAACTGTGAAAAGTGTACCGCAATATTTTCACATCCTGGCTGTGTGCACAGGCTGTGATAACATTGTAATTTATAATTATTATAATGTTGGCGACATTGGCAACTTGAACGCTCATTAAAACCACGGTAAGCGTGGCAATTTCTCTCTTTTTATTAGTGTGAACTCAGAATAGGATAGTTTAAAAGAATTGGCTCCTTCGGGACGCCAAGTTTGGCCTCGTGCCATCAAGAAACCGTTTGATTTAGATATTTTTTCTTTAATTTAGTAGCTTAGTTTACCCACATACGTCCGTCTTTATTGAATTAAACTTTTCCCTGTTGTATAGGATATTGTATTTAAGGGAGCGTCCCTCTATGTCCACCCGTAGTAAAACATATATTTTGTCTCATTTTTACCTCTCCGCAGACAAGCGAGTCCCTTGAAATAGTTGTGTGTGTGAAAATATCTTGATATTATCATTGATAAGATGGAAATTCACAATGTTAATGTTAGCGATTCTAATTTTAGAGTATTTCAAATTTTATTAGTGTTAAAATATATATTTATATTACTATTTTAAAATTTCATTTTCGAAAATTCAGTGACAACGTCTTTCAGAAGAATTTAAATATGTCTTTACCGTTTTTGCTATTTTCAAATTTAAATATTCAATTATATGGGTTTTATCTTCATGTATTTACATATACTTAATATTATAAATAGTCTGATAAGAATTCTTTGGTTTGACTTAGGCCTTGTATAAGAACCAATGAAGATGTTTAATACAGACATATTATTTATAATGAGTCATATATTGTCACAGAACTTCTTTGAGAACTCCAGTCCTCGAAATTTTAAACTTTTATACTTTATTTTTTATCACACAATAAAGAGTGATCTGCATAATCTGCGATCGTCTATACGACGCTACTCGTTAGCTACCGACGTGAGACGATATAAGTTAATAACTAACATGAAATATACACAATGGTTACATAAAGCAGCAACACTTAACATATGCAGGGAAATAAAATTTCGCTCCCCCAACTTACACTCTTTGGCGAGTACACACAGACTGCGACATTACAGAAAAACCTGATGTATTCCATTCACATAGCTTTCTCTATATACCTGCAACAAATTATTCTATTTACTTCATCTAATGGAGCAAAAAATTAGCAGAAATAGTCTTATTACTTGCTTCCTTGTTAGTAGAAGCGAAATAAGGGGGTACCATAGGTTAAAGTGATAGTCAAAAGGTGGTTGCTCTGCGACTGAAGTTCCTTTGTTTGTATGGACACGAGTTCACATGGACAAGAGTTCACAAAGTCCTGTATGAGAAAAGTATAAGTCTTTATAGCTGAAGAAAACAAGAAATATCTCAAAAACGATCAACTCCACGAAAAATTTTATATAAGATAAATTGTGCGTTTTAAGGTGCTCTACAGTTTTTATATAGTAAGTTTTTCTCCATCTCTTACGGTTTAGCAGTTATGCAAAAATCCATAAAATTCATCAGAATAAAGTAGACTCCAGAAGCTATTCCCAAAAAATTCAAAATATACATTTTATTTGTCAGGTAAATATCTTTAATATACGACATTTTAATCAAAATCGTTAGAGCCATTTTTGTGAAAATCAAAATGTTCGAAAAAAGTTCCATAAAAAGGGTAGTTTGCGGTGGGAGGATTTTTCTCAACACACACGGACCTTTTTCTGAAAATGCTTTTTTTGAATACAGGGGACCCTGAAACATATATTTCCGGTGAAATATCGGTATCGAATTTTTTGGTGGAGTGCAATACATTCTCTATACTCTTTGTACATAGTACATATAGAGAAAGTAAACATGTAACCTGATGTGTTATATTCACAGGATTTTATGTACCTAATCTGTAACAAACTATTCTTACTAAAGCTTACTACTTCATGCTAATTGAGATAAAAATTACCAGCAATGGACTTATTAATTCCTTATTATAAGTGTGGAAAATAGGCGAACACGTCTGCCTAAAGTGGATACTTAATTATATGATTGTAATCAATTCCTTAAATGCTGTTGCTAGGTGAAACAATTTAAATTGGTTTTCTTTGTAAGGGCAAGGAGAAAAACAAAAGAGAGCTGAAATAAAAGATTACTTCACGTTTGAGAAAATTTTAATTAGTATAAAATGAAACCAATAACAAAAAAATTCTCGGAAACGGTTAAATCTAAAAGAAATGTATGAGATTTAACGTAGGTGTTTTAATGAGATCTACATTTTGTGCAGTAAAATTTGGCCTATCTGTTACGGTTATAAGCCGTCCAGAATGTAGAGATCTTCAGAGGCTATTCTCAGAACATTCAGTATATACATTTCATTTGCCATGTAAACATCTTTATTTTAATTAAAATCGTTAGAGCCATTTTTGATAAAAACAAAGCTTTGAAAGTTTTTTCCTTATAAAGGGTAGTTTGGAATAGGGGATTTTTCTGAAAATCCTCATGCTCCATCCTTGGAAGGAAGAAACTTAAATACCAAGTTTAGTATTTAACAAGACTTTTCCTTTTTTCCGCTGTTATCCACACGCACACATCTTTTTATTTAAAAAGCTTTTTAGGATTCAGAGGTCCTCAAAACAAATTTTACCGATGAAATATCGGCATAAAATTTTGGATGGAATACAATACGTTCTCTGCCTACTAAGTACGTTGCACATACGTACTAGATAAATCCATAATCTCTGTGATAATATAAATTATCGGTTCATAGATTTCTAATGTTAGCGGGTTTCTCTGTTTACACAATTATTAGTTAGCATGCCATGTTAACGACCTTAATAATTACAACATACATACGAAGAAAATAAAGCAAAATTTTCTGAATGAGGGTTATTAGAAGGTTGTTGTATCTTGAAATTTGGTGGGTATAGCTGTAGAATTGACACTGTAGTATTTGTTAAATGGCAATTAAAGAAAACATTTAATACTGGATTAATTACCTTTATACTTGTTCTATTTTCTCATAGGTGCAAAATTCGTATCGATATTTCACCGGAAATACAGGTTATAGGCTCCCCTGCATTATAAATAGAAAAAGGTCCACGTGTAAGTGAACAGGATAACTCAAGCACGAATAGTCCACAAAATGCCAAACTTTGTATTTAAGTTTAGTATTATCCATAGATGCGACAGAAAGATTTTCAGGAAAATATCCCTACTCCCTATTATGCTTTACATTGAAGATTTCTGGAAATTTTTTTATTTTCTCAAAAATGAGTACAACGAGTTTGGTTAAAAATTCGTATGCTTAGCATATTTTCATAGCAAACGTAATGTATACCTTGAATTTTTTGGAAATAGCATCAGAAGACCTTTGCCTTCTGGATGACTTTTGTAGATAGGCAGCGGGTTTGAATCCCGTTATGGGCATGGATGTTTAGTGTTGTGTGTTTCTGTGTTTGTTATATGCAAGTCTTTCTCTCTCACTGACGGTCAATTAGTTTACGCCCGAAGGCCAAATATATGAGTTAAAGTAACTATAAACCATAAGAGATAGACAAAAACTTACTATACAAAAAATGTAGATATCGTTCAGACACACAATTTATGTCATATCACTTCCTTGTTTTCGGATTAAATTTTGAAATACTCAAAACTTCTCCCGTACGGGAATTTGTTAACTTCTGGCATGCAAAGAGGATGAATTTCAAGCACATAGCAACGTATTTTAAAATATTAAACTATCGCTTAGCCTATAGTACTCCCTTATTTCCCTCATATTTACAAGGAAGCAAGTAATAAGACCATTTCTTCTAATGTTTGTCTCGATTAGCATGAAGTGGGTAGAAGAATAAGCTTTACAGTAATTTGTTATAGATGTAGAGAAAGGCATGTGAATTGAACACGTCAGATTTTAAAACTCTGCCTTCTGTTTTATTTTATTTTTAATTATTACTTCATGTGAATGTATGCATATTCCTTGCAATAAAATGCCACCGGCATTTGTTGCTTTTTACTTTCTCTGCACGTACTATATACATAGTGTATAGAGAAGGTATTGTATTGCACCCAAAAAGTCGATACCGAGATTTCATCGGAAATACTGTTTTGGGTCCCCCTGAATCCAAAAAGAGCATTTTTGGAAAAAGGTCCCTGTGTGTGTGTGTGCGTGTGCGTGTGTGTATGTGTGTGCGTGTGTGCGGACATCATAGCCCAAAAACGAAAAGACCATTGAATACCAAACTTGGTATTTAAGTTTGGTATCTTCCAAGGATGCGACACGAGATTTTCAAGAAAAAAAACCCACCCCCAACTACCCTTTACATGGAACTTTTTCGAAAATTTTGATTTTCTTAAAAATGACTAACGATGTTGATTAAAATATCGTGTATTAAAGATACTTACCTGAAAAATAAAATGTTTTTCTTGAATTTTCTGGGAATAGCCTCTGAAGACTAGTTTATGCTAGACGATTTCACGGAATTTTGCATAACTGCTAAACCGTAAGAGATGGGCAAAAACTTAAGACACACAAAATGTAGAGCACATTAAAACACACAATTTATGTTGTATACATTTTTTTCATGGAGTTGAACGTTTTTTATATATTCCTTGTTTTTGTTTTCAGTTTCGAAAAACTTCTCCTGTCCATACAAACAAAGAAGCTTCAGTCACATAGCAACCAGCTTTTGATTATCACTTTAGCCTTTGTACTCCCTTATTTCCCTTCTGCTTTCAAGGAAGCGAGTAATAAGACTATTTGTGCTAATTTTTCTCTCGATTAGCATGAAGTAAATAGAAGCATAAGTTTTGTAACAATAATTTATTGCAGAGAGGTAGAGAAAGTCATGTGAATGGAACATATCAGATTTTTATTATAAGGAATTCTGCAGAGATTATATTCTATATTGTAGTAACAATTATTTTTTACTTCATGGATTTTTCAATTACGAAGGTCTCCTTCGTAGGGATGGCCTTTTATAGCTGCAATATGTTTGTATTCAATTTCAAAGGATTTGTAAATGCATTTTAATCTTTTGGTAATTTCTGAGATAAAATTAAATGGCGTTTATATTCTAATATCTGTCAGAGCGAAATGGCCTTTACAATGCTGTAAGAGTTGATAAATCAGCAGATAATTTTTGGGGTTTGCTCTACATACATACACACACTTTCTCTCCTTTTAATGTTAGTATAAAAAATTATAGTAATAATATTTATAATAATTCCCTTTTGTATACTATTTTTTGTGATGAAAACTTTCTTTTGAGAATTTTTTATCCTTAGAAAAACTAATACTAATCTGCTAATCTGAAGATAGAAGCAAACCGATGGAAGAAAAAAACAAATATGTCCATGCACTTTGTTCTCTAACGCCATAAGCTCTGAGATTTTGCTCACCACAATGACTGTGAGTGAGTCAACAAGTCTGGCTATTGCAGAAACGTGATTTAGTGCGTCACATAAATCAGCTGCATTCACAACTCATTTTCATTTTGACACAGCAGCCTAAGGAATGTTTCATTCTTTGACCCACAGAAAAAGTCATAGTCTATCAATAATATAGCCCAGCAGCCTCTTAGGAACCATCCGGGGTAATAACGTGAAGACTCAACTTCTTTCTTTCCTTACCTAGCATAAAGTTAACGTTGAATAATTTTAAATCTAAAAAGTATGCCATTTATATATCTTTATAATATTTTCTACCTATTCTGCAAAAAAAAAAAAGTATTTTTCCAAAAGACTATTCTTCTATCTACTGCAAGCTAATCTAAATAATCAATAACAAAAATAGTTTTATTATTTAGTTCCAAATACGTATAAGAGAAATAAGAGAATACATTGAACTAAACAGATACCCAAATGTTTTAAAAAATGACCACCCACTGTTGCAAAAATAATTCTTTTTGTATGTCAGGAGAAAAAAAGTCTGATGTTCCATTCACATGGCTTTTTCTATATATTGCGTAACAAATTATTCTTACAAGTATTCCCCGATCTACTTTTAGCTAATCAAGATAATATATATTAGTAGAAATGAGCTTACTAATTATTTGAATGAATGAATGAATAAGTGTATTTACTGACATAGCAATATCATACATAGAATTTCAACAATCGCACGGGTCCACAGACTGTACGTGCTTTTGTAATACACATTACAAGCAATATTAAAACAACAACAAAGAATTAAAAGAGTAGACACGAAAATAAAAAGACAAAGGAAATACACAGTCCAAAGCGTTATTAAACTACAATACTATTTACTTGTAGGTATATTGGGAACAGGATAATCAAATATTTTAAAAGCTGCTCACTAAGTGATGTCTTATAAATTTCATTTTCTTTGCATGCCAGGAGTAACAACAAATAGAAACGGAAAGAAACAAAAGTGAAAATTTAAGAAAAGGTATTAAAGGTATTAAATTGAAACTACTGACAAGGAATACCTCAAAACGGTGTCTCCACAAAAAAATTGCAAATGATATAAATTGTGTGTTTTATCGATGTCCAAATTTTTGTGTAGTTTGTTTTCGTCTCTCCTACAGTTTATCCGGTATATAAAAGTTATCCATAATGAAAGTATTTCACCAGAGGCTATTCCCAGAAAATTTGAAATATAAATTTTATTTGTGTTATTTTAATCAAAATCTTTAGGGAAAGTTTTGAAAAATCGAAAATTATTCCATGTAAAGAACAGTCTGAAATGGAGAGAATGTTCCGAATATCCTCGTATCGCATATTTGGAAGATACTGAACTTAAATACCAAATTTGGTGTTTAACCGACTTTTCGTTTTGAGTTATGCTGTTCACGTACAGACAGGCAGAGACACTCTCACTCACATACACACACACACACACACACACACACACACGTAAACACACACTTGCGGAGCTGTTTGTAATCTTTTTTTTTTTTCTTTTTTTTTTTAATGGATTCAAAGGCATATTTCCAAATATCTACATCTAATATTTAGGTGCTTTTGGTTTAAGGGTTCCTTAATGCAATCGAACTTTTTGGTGGAATGCGACATCTACATTACCTACTATGTACATTGCTCGTGGTAGAGAAAGTTTAATATATATAAAATTAATCCACCAATATAATTAACCCAGTGTTAACAATAAGATAAAGCTTTAAAGATGAAGTAGTGGGACAAGTGGGCAGTTTTAAGACGCTTGACATAGTATGTGCTAAGAGAAGTTCTGTAATCAGAACGAGGAAATGGAAGGGGTAGAAAAAGTGTTATAATGAAAGTAGAAATGTGGAAGAAAGAACAAACAGTAAATTCGTTGAAACCACATTGCATTTAGTGCTGAAATATTATATTGCAACGAGGTGAGTAACAGCAAGTAGAAGTACTTGAAATATGGATAATAGAGACGAACATAAGGGTAAAATGGAAAGACAAATTAAATGACACAACTTAAGAACTGTTAACCAAAGAAAACCAATGCTAAAACTGACAATGAATAGAGAAAAACTGACTTATAAATCCGAGGAGAACGCGAGAAGTTGCAAGAAATACTTTGTACGGAATGGTGAAGAGGAAAAACGTTTGCGGCCTAAGATATTGGCTTTAAAGGAAATTATTATTCCATTTTTGAGCTGAAAAAGAAAGTGGGAAGAGTGGAGGTGGTTAGGTTTTTGATGAAGGAACTATCTATGAACGGAATACTGTGCCCGAGTGATTTAATTATTTTTTAGTGAGTATGCCTCGTGCATAAAATGTGGCGCATAATGGAACGGAGTTGTTTATTTTGAAACTGTCCATAATGTTCCCCACGTTCCGAGCACATTCTATCTACTGGGCTGGCAGGGTACTTTACCCCGTAAAATATGACCAACTGCTGAAGTGCAACATTCCGACTTAAAGCTTGCATTGTCTTGTTCTCCGTTTTCTTAGTATCAATTTGGTTTTTCCATTCGATAACGGCAATAACTTTAACCTTGTCTCCACGTTCGCTAATGAATTCTCTGATATGTAAGTGTCGTAACAGCTGTCCTTTTTAAAAACTCATGCAAACAAATTGCTCGCCCATTCCTCTTGAATGCCAAACTATGTTGCCGTAGTTTTAACCTTTCTTTATGTACAAATCGTAGCGAAACTTTTTCATAGAGATGGTATGCCACTCATCCTTCTATTTCACAACGATTATAGCATTGATCATTGGTTGTGTTTGTTCCTGGGTTGTTTTTCAGCCCTTACGGACAGAAATAAACACATCCTAGAATGGGGCACGTTTATAAATGCAAGTGTACATCATGCGTGTTATAGAAATTAGCCCATAAAACAATCGATTAGAAAATAGGACATGTCTGTCACCGTTTAACCTTTCGCGTGCACGGAATTAAACCCAGGAAATTGGAGTACGGAAATTAAGCCGTTAATTTGCCTTCTACACAACAGTTTGCACCATTCCGTCGTGTCAAAGTATCTATTTCAATCATCTCAAGATGACAGAACAATATGTATAATGTTGTGAGCCTTTTCACCTTCTTTATCGTTTACCTAGGCTTTGTTATCCCACCAAAATACACCTAATATATCCCCGTTAAGTACTTTTAAAATCCCCCGAACATCCTGAAAAAGTGTATGTGTGCGCGCGGGTGTGTGTGGGCGGGAACAGCATAATTAAATGAATAAAAACTGCAGATAAATCTTAAATTTTACAATAGAGCTAGATACTGCTTTCCAGGTGAAGATTTAAAAAAAAAATTGTACCTCGAATTCACTTCAGGATAAGGTGGTTTTGTAGGTGATTATTTTCAATACATTTAATACACTTATTTATATTTATACGTTATTAAATTTTGTAAAAAAGACATTAATGTTTCATTTGGGATGTATATAATGTATTTTATGGGTATTAAAAATTATGACTGAAGAGGAGAATACAGAAGGTAGAAAGAATTACTTGGACTATGTAGAACAAGTTAAAATATACATTTTTTATCAAATAATCATATTCTTAAATAAGTAATTTCAAAATCTTTGTCTGCTATTTTGAATTTTCAGATGTTTGAAGCAATATACTCAACTGTCATTGTTTTGTTTCCTCTGATACATATAAATAGAAAGCATTAAGACAGGCGTAAACAAAACAGTTGATTGTTACATCAGTTTAGTGTATTGTTCTGTGATCTGTGTGTTTAAACTACACATGCCAACATTTTCCAAAAAAAAAAAAAAAAAAACAGTTTGTATTAGTAATTAATGGAATAAGTGTGAAAAAGATAGTGGGTAGAGAAATTGGTACGATTACAGCAAATTAAGTTTTAAAAACTGCTATATTTCTCAGCGTGTTTCATTATCTGTGGAATAGAGAGTCTATAAGTAGCAATGCAGCAATGATGCAACAATTTTAAAGGTCATTACAAAAACTGGTTTAATACGAAGAAAAGTCGCGTTATTCATGTCCCATTATTATCGCGTCTAAGTAACAGGCCTAAGATCTTTGCTATGAACGATGGCATGTGTGTAGACGCTAATAATCAGCTGTTGAAGGGACCAGGGAAAGAGAAAATCTCATTTGTCATGGGTTGCACTAAGAGGGTTCTGTCTCTATGCCTCTTTCGGTGAGAGGAAAATTAAATTATAAACCATTTTTCTCGCTTGTTGTAAAGAGCCGTCTCTTCTTAGTTAATAACTCAGTTCTCCATGATGAAACGATGTAATTAGTACATCCTTCAACAGAACAATGCACTGTCATCCAACTCATTCTGTATATCACCATTTAAGTGTTTCCTGGATTGACTTTTACTGAATGAAGTTCATGAAATTTATTCTCTTGTTACTTACAGGCTAACCGTAGAAACATACTCCTTATAAACCACTATAGTATCAGTATTAGTTGTTGGATTTACACGAATTTGGTAATGTTAGAGAGAAACACTCAAATACTTTTAGGAGACGTGCAATCGTTAATTGTTGACCGCAGTACAGATGGCAGCACAAAAAGTTACTGTTTCCGCTATTTTGTTTGTAATTGTGGGAAATAATGTGTTAAATGACCTGGAGGTTAAATTTTCAACTCCTGAATTCTATAGATTAGAATGTTATCACATCTACGGGGTGTCCTAAATCAACAGCTTATAGGAAAATGGTTAGGACTCTCTGGGAACCAAGATAAGATCTTGTGCAGCTGGCCTCTGACTTGACGGTCTGTGACTTCATTTTAAGTGGTCATTCAAACGCTCGTCTGCATACCACCACTACCTTAAACTCTATAAAAGCTCCATTTTCATACCACTGTCGCCATCGATGCTATCGCTGAAGATAACATGCATCTGAGATATATGATAATATCAAACTAAGCTATAGCTGTTCAGCGGGAATTACACGAAAACATTTTAATAGAGACATGTTCCCTCCAGGATTATTGTGTTACTGTGCGTTACAAACTGGCTGAGTTTGAGTAGTATTATTATTGTTATTATTCAAAATATCAACGGATTGACTTTAACTAAATATGTCACCTAACAAAAATGTTATACAATGTTTTCTGGTCATTTAATATTTTAAAATTTTTGTTCCAAATCAAAGGAGGATTTCACTGTTCATTCCACAATGCACCTGTCACCAAAGTAATAAACTAAATATCTATATCAGCACAGCTTCCATGAGCTCGTTCTTTGCATTTATTTTACTGTATCCAGTCTTCCTCGTGAGTTTCCCACATACAAAACAAAAGCTGAAATTCTCTTCCTTTTCCTCTTTGAGTACTCTCCTGATGTGGACGGAAGAGGACTTATCTACATTACAGATTGTTCCTGTTTGAGGACTCTTCTGGTGTGGAAAGGAGGAGACTCGGCTGTTGTATAGGAATGACATCAGTGGTTAGTGCAGTTTGATATACCATCGTAGTTTTCAATATCTACAACTTATTCTTCTAACTAAGCAATTTCTCGATGCCCTGTGGTTTCTCAGTCGAAGCGCGAAACATTTCTGGATGATCGGTGACCTCAGATGGAGAAAAGTCGGCATCCTAGAAAACATATATGTCTATTGGCAAAATGTTCTGAATGAATTCATCACCGTGGACATCGTAGCAGCACGTAGAAAAGCTTCTCCAACCAATGATGCAATGTGTGCAGTCGTCAGAGGCTGTCCGAAATGCTTTCTGCCATGTCGCAATCACTCAGCTCATATGTGTTGAGAGGTCGGAAGAATCCCAAATCAAGTGGCTGCATTCGATGAGTGAGCTGTGATCTGGGAGTGACAACAAATGACTCCATGCTTCCACGCAATTCCTATTGCAGCCAGGCTCAGAGTGCGGGAAATATGACCATCAATTATCAGTAATACCTTGTTTTCAGGTGATGGTTTCACTATGGAGACAAAATGCTGCAACAATTCACAGAATAGTTCTGTGTTCGTCCAGCCCTTTTCGTGACAAGGGAAAATTGTGCTAAAGGGTACTTCAATAACTAGGCCGTCCTTCATGTGCTTTCTCGTGAAGATCAACATTGATGGAACACAAAATCCCACTGCATTAAACGCGTACACACCAGTAGCGCTTTGGTCACGTTCCTAAGCTGTAATGGCTTCAACCTGATGCCTTCCTCTTTTTGCCACCACTTTTTCTGGACTCTGGACAACACACACACATGTTAAAAATGCTGGCTGCTGTTATCTTATCATCGGCTGTTTATGCCCTGCTCTATATAATTATCTTTTATAAGTAGGTTAGAAACTACACTAGTTGGAATGTTTCTGTGGTAATTCTGATGGATGGTTTTATTTATTTTGCAGGTTGGTAGACGAAGATTCTTCCACATAGTAGTTCGCAATGTAACTATCTTGCACCAAAAGTAAGCACTGCCTGCATTCAAGACACAAAAGTGTAAGTGGATAACAAAGATTATATTTTTATGGAAATGTATTATATATTATAAATAAATAATTATTACAATTATAGCTATCCTTACTCCTTATACCACAAAGTTCTTGAAATGGATTTGCTTTAGCACTCGCTTGTTTAGTTGCACTTTTTAAGTGAGTTCTTGAGGTTTGAACCAGACGACCCTTTCATTTCTTAGCATTCCATTCCCCCAGATATGTCCATTTGGAAGCTCCGTAGTCATTACTTTCTTTAATTTAGGGGCTACGTCTCTAACTCTAAAAAACCGATGCGATATATAAACATAATTTCTTTACCGTCTGTCATTTATTATAGATATATTTCACAAACTATTCTTACCAACGTTTATTTTTCCAGCTTCTCGTTTTAATTGAGATAAACCTTTGTAGAAATATATATATTTCTCATTTCGCTGCAGATACGGAAATAATAGCGACAGTAATTAAACTTCCCAAATTTTACATAGAATCGCCATAGACAACTGAATATCAAGAGAAGTTTAAAACAGTGACGAGGTATTGAACTTAAAACATTGATTTTAAAGGCATCTATTTCTTCTTTCAGGGAGGGGGGCGTAACGTTTTTCGTCTATTGCGTAACGCTTACCACTTTTATAAGATTATAAAATATGTCTTCTCACTACGTTTCTCACTCGATTCATGGCTGGGGTGGCAAATTTGTCTTTAATCAGAATTATTCCTTATCCCCCACAGCGTCTGGAAGTGTGTATGTGAGAGTGAATGTGTGTTGATATAAAATGTCTAAACCTACATTTAATGAGTTATTTCACAAGTCAAAACCCCTGATATGAACTTTGGAGTTAAAGGGGGTTATACAAATAAAACAACGCAATAATAATGGCGATGATAATAATGATAATATGTCTTCTGACTGAAGACTTCACACACTATGCACATAAAAAAAAATATTTTATTTGTCCAGTTATTATATGCCATTTGACCCATTTTTAAGAAAATAAAAAATTTCGAAAATCCTCCGTATAAAGGTTGGTTTTGGATGAGGTATATTCTTCCAAATCATGTCGCATCTTTGGAAGATGCGAACTCCGAAACTAATATGGAGAGGGAGAAAATCTGTGGAAAGTCCGGAAAGCAGCTGGACAGAATGTTGTTTAAGATTGAATAGACATTATACTACTTAAACCTTGAAGCTAGAAGAAGACCCTCAACGATCGTGTTTTCAGCAACGCTGTAAATATTTGTTTCGGGTTTGTCCACCATTTCTTTGGGTTTTATTATGTACCATTGACAGCTGTGTTTATGACTGGTGGTATAGTGCACTCAGCGTACATCCTCTTGTGCGCAGAGTCCATTCGAGAGGTACTACAGATGACAGGATAGTTTTATTGTCAATTTTCGGTACATAGCCCTGTGGAAGGAGCCGTGATCCAGCGTAGTGGAGAATAAAGAATATTAAGACGCGTGAATGATGATCACTAATTTCTACTTACTTCATGCTATAAACAAATTTTGGGAGGACTATAAGAAGGTAAATTTTTGCAGAACAAGTGAAATATCCAAGTTTACGAGATAGTTTAGTGAGATCATGTATGAAGTTTTATTACTTTCTCTACACGTACTGTCTACATAGTGCATAGAGAAGCTATTGTATTGCACCCAAAAATTCGATAGCCTAATTTCACCGGAAATATATGTTTTGAGACCACCTGATTCCAAAAAAAAAAGCATTTTTAGAAAAATGTCCATGTGTGTGTCTGTGTGTGTGTGTGTGTCTCTGGGCAGCATAGCTCAAAAATGAAATGACCGTTAAAAACTAAACTTGGTATTTAAGTTTGGTATCTTCCAAGGATGCGATACGAAGATTTTCAAGAAAATCTCCCCAACCCAAACTACCCTTTACATGGAAAAAAATTAGAACATTTTGATTTTCTTAAAAATGGCTCTAACAATTTTGATTAAAATCTCGTAAATTTAAAATATGTACTTGACAAATAAAATGTATATCTTGAATTTTCTGGGAATAGCCTGTGAAGACTACTTTATTCTGGATGAATTTTACGGATTTTTGCATAACTGCTAAACCGTAAGAGACGGCTAAAAAGTTACCACTCAGAAAATGTAGAGCACATTAAACACATAATTTATGTTGTATACATTTTTTTCATGGATTTGATCGTTTTAAGATAAGGCTTGTTTTTGTTTTCAGCTATGAAAGACTTATACTTTTCTCATACAGGAATGTGTCAACTCCTGTCCATACAAACAAAGGAACATGAGTCACATAGCAACCAGCTTTTGACTATCACTTTAACCTATGCTACTTCCTTATTTCACTTCTGCTTACTAGGAATCAAGTAATAAGACTGTTTCTGCTAATTTTTTCTCGATTAGCATGAAGTAAATAGAAGTAAGAGCTTTTTAACAATACTTTTTACGGAGATGTAGAGAAAGTCATGTGAACATATCAGATTTTTTCATAAGGTTGAAATCAAATTTCGCCTCTGGATACGATGAGGTGGGCACAGGTAAAATAATCGGTGGCATGGAACTTGTGCAGGGTGAAGGGACAGGTAGAGACACCCGATATGCGAACTATTTTGTGTGGGTATTTCCATTTTATTAACATTATGTCCTAAACAGTGACTTCGAGTTTACTTGTAATAACCATTTAATATTCAAAATATATATTGATATAAATAGTAGTATGGCAATACAAACACAATAAACAGCTGGTGCCTGATCTACAAAGAGGTCACGGTACAGTTGAACTTGCAGAATATTTGAACTTTTAGGTGGAAAACTAATATTTAGGTCATACTTTCTCAAATTATGTGTTATGACATGCAAATGTTTAAACATTTCAACTCCTTTTACACAGTTTACATTAATCTCCTCATCGAGTTTATAAAAATAGAAGTTAACGGGATAGCTTTTTCGAAAAGTTTTAGTTATGAAAAACATTAAGAATTAAAATTCGTACTGTGTTTAGATCAGAAAAGCGATTTCAAAGGTATGTCCCATTGAATTAAAATATACTAATTTAAAACGGCTAAGGGTAGGTTTACACTAATTGTCTTCTACAGCTCCCTTTGTGAAGAAAAAACAATTGGGGGCAATTAAGTTGCTTTATTTAATGTCCCTGGAGCAAATTTTCTTTCCTTTTAGCATTAACTGCGTCTACATCAATTTGAGATTAAAAGAAAAAAATAACTGCTGAGTTTTTGTCCAAGCAGTTCTTTATCTGCGTCTCATCGGTCCACTAAGCACCTCGCGGAAGCTGCTACACTCCCGTCGTACAATTTGTCTGAAGGAATGAAGAAAGCACAATTCTTATGAATATTTATTAGAAACGTCTTGTATAAAATTGCTAAAACTTTTTTTTCTTCTCCAGTTGGTTTTTTGTTTGCGTTTCGTGACTGGAATATATGTGTAGACTTTTCCTCTGGTTTTAAATTACAGATGTCGGTTTTCCTATTTCTTGTAACATTATTTTAGAGAGGGTTTGGGAAAGGAGCGAAAACACAGAGAGGAAAAAATAAACGGGGAGGAAAAAAGATGAGATGGCTTTATTTATGTCATTTCTCATTCCTACCTTGTAGCAGAAACGGTGTACGTTAATCGTTTGTTCTTCTTGCAAAACACCAGTATCACTTTTCGTTTTGTTTACAGAGATGCTGAAATTTTTCTTTAACACTATGAAGCTCTTATACTTCGTAACATCAGTTACTGCTTCAGTATAGTTGGATTTACACACCATCTTTTGCGTCAAAACAAAAAGGAACATAAAAAGACACAACATTTTCTTGCGCTGTGATCATATAGCTTGAAGTATGTTCATCTATAAAGCAATCTTCCCCTGGAAAATTGTTCTAGTATCGTATTTCAGGTAATCCTGTTTGTTCCATTTGAAATACCCTTTAACTTCTACGGTCATGTCACGATTGGAGGCTTGACTTGAGAAATAACTTTTGACTTTAGGTTTTTAATTAATTCTCAAATTCACTGCAACATACATGCTTTCAGATTATGTGGGAAATAGATAATATTCTAATTGAAAACGAAATCCTCGCTCGCCCGGGAATCGATTCTGAGATCTATGGGTCGAGAAGCCAGAAGGCCTGACTACTCGACCTAGGAAGCAGGATATTTTAGGTTGGAATAACATTGAGTTTTGAGGTTCACCTTTGACCTTTGGAATCCTTTGTGCTTCCTCTAAATGTAATTGTGTTGGTCAAACCCCTTTGTAAAGGTTTTTCAGACTCAACAATGAATCCAATGTCGGAAAGCAATAGGTACCCAGAAGAAAGATTTTTAGCCCTTAACCATGTAAAATGTTGATGCCAGTTTGTTCTCCAGATATAACAGAACAGGTAAATAACCTTTCGCAGCTTGTAGAGACGACCCACGTTCAAATGCTCAAAGCCTATCAGAGTTGCCTTCCCTGGTTGCAATAGAATCTCAGGTTATTAGTACCCATTGGCGAATCTATAATCCGTAGCCTGAGTAATTAGCACGCTAACCTTTAACTCCTGCAGTTCCAGGTTCACTTCGAAGCCGGAGGGTGGGAATGAGCCTTTAGCCAAGAAGCCTAGTCCTCCTAGAATGTAAAAGCACGAATGAGTGTGTAATTTAACGAGAACTCAAAGTAACAGGAAACGTAACTTATCACCAAATTTAAATAGTGAACATCATTGCCAATCAGCAATAAATAATATGTCAAAAGTACATATATGTCCAAAGATGTTAAGTTCGGTTTATAAATAAGAAGAAATATTAACTTTTCATAATTTGGATGTGCAGTTTTTGACTACCATAAGGTCTCATAAACAATCCAAGTATTACCTCAGATACTGTTAAGGAGAAACATCTTTGAAGGTTTTGTTTAATGCAATATACTTTGAAACCCACACACAAAGTTTATGCATCCTCTAAGTGACAGATTGCAAAGTAAATAATTCAACATTTTGAAATGCAATTTTTCGCTCTTACAGGACGTTCCAGGCAATAAGAAAGTTGGCATTATTTACTGAAAGTTTAACACAGACTGACAATCCTTTACTTCTTTGGCTTTTAAGTTAACTAGCCTTACTTAAATTTGAAATGTGAGATCCGTGCCTATACTTCACCCACATTAAATATAAGATGCTTTATGACATGAAAATAATGCAAACTAATGCGATTTCAACCTTCATACGAGTGTAACCCTTAAGGTAGAATAACAATGAAAACCCAGAATCTTCAGTATCCTAAAAACAGCTAATATTAATTATCACAGAGATTAAAAGTTTCGATTTTGCTGTATAACCGCGAATGCTGATACTAATATAATATCAATAATTTTATCTACAGATAAATTTCTTACATCTATGACGCCACAGATCACACATTTTGTTAAACTATTCAAGTAAATTTAAAATCAAATTACCCAATACACAATCTTTCTTTAATAGCAAATTATAATATGTTGTATATTTTATTCGTACTAAGTCAATTATTTCGACAATCTTTAATGATTCCTGACTTATGTAAGGATTTGACAGGGTCTTCAGATAAAATTCAAATTACATGTTTTATGCAAATATCTAAAGTATATGGTATTTTAATCAGACCCTTAAGTCAATAGGTGGTCCTACTTGGTGCAATTTGCCAGAAACTGAGCAGCAGGCCGGGTTCTAAATTCTACTGACGGAGCGCGAGCAACTTTGATCGCATGAATTGATATGAAGCCCTGTAAGCTTGTTTTAAGAATAATGTTGTTTATATAACAATTCATTATTATTATTATTATTATTTTATACAATTAGCAATGCTGCACATCGCTAGACGTGAATATAAATTGAACATTGCTAGGGTGAATTATGTAAGCAATAAAAAGAAATAATTTATTAAAGCATATCAAGGTTTCCAGATACGAACACATTTTACTAGGACAATTTTGGTGGACGAAAGAAACAAATTTTATGAGATATTCAGTATGTTTCCTTAACCCTGCTTCATTAGACTAATTTTACTATTAAACAATAAAAGTTCTGCCAGAATTGTGTTTTATAAAAACACTATCTATATACATTATTTAATTTTTGGGCTAAGAAACCCTGTAAACAAAATATACATGCTTCTCTTTAGCAAAAAATCATTTACCGATAAATTTCAATTAAATATAACCCGTTAACTGCCGTATACTAATTAGATACATATTTATTTCAAGCCATATAATAAGGTCCCCACGCTCTTTTAACAATATATGATGTTATTGTTAGCGTACTCGCAAGTCGTAAAGCAAATTTTAGTTTTTCATCATTAAGCCTATTTGCTTGTTTCGTCTTCATTAACGAAAACAGCTGTTCACACAAATACTTGCATCCAAACGGGTTTAAAATCTTTGCTTAGGAGGTTCTTATTCAATGCAAATAAAAGAAGTTGTAGGTCTGAGCAGCATTAAGAAATTCAGAAAATCAATAAATTACAGTAAGATAAATGCACTGTTCTTAAAAAATACCAATTAAGCACTTTTCACTATTATATTGGTGCCATAACAAAATATGTTTGCTCCCAAGCAGGGTTGAAGCTAGTTAAAATGTCGAAGATCTATGCTTTGATGCTGGTCACTAAATGGTAATTTTTTGGTAATGTTTAACTCCCACTTTTTCTACGGCACCGCAGCCGACCCAATGGTAAATAAGAACTAAGAACCCCACAGGACTGAATTTGACCCGCAACAGCGCTGAGGGAGGATATGCATGACCCCCACGTTTTGCCTTCATTACTTTTCAATTGCTCCCACACGCTTATGTACTGAGTTCGCAACCCGTCTGCTCAGTACTTGAGAATGCTTGCCTTAAGTGATTTTTTTTTTTTTCATTTCTGTTCCCGTTTTTCTACTGTTTTTTTTAATACAGTTCCAGAGTCTGGCTGGGACTCCGGCGCTGTGTACCCCTGTGTCCTATTTTTGTATTTTCCTAAATTTACTAGGTTTTCTGTTTGATTACTGTTTGCTGTTCACACACACATGCATATACACATTCCACAAACTTATTGGTACATAAAATCCCATTCTCAAGGCGGGACCTGAACCCACGATCCCCTGCGCCACAAAACTCCAAAGCGAGACACTTTGGAACCGACATTGCTGATTTGATTCAAATGTGAAATTGGTAACTTATTTGATTTTTCGCCTGTCAATTATGCTCTTTCTTCTCTCTCTCTTTCTCATATACACACACACACACATATCTTTCGTAAAAAGAGGTTTTGTGTATAGCAAGCATCAAAAAACTTTTTCTCCTCTGTCTTTCTTTCTCTCTCTTTCTCTTTCTCTCTCTCTCTCTCTCTCTCTCTCTCTCTCTGTCATACACACACTCACACACACACACATTATAAAAAGAGGTTTTATGTATAGCAAGCAGCAAAAAACTTATTTCCGGTGAATTGTTAATATGGATTATAGGTATGTCTATTAGATGAATGTCAGAGAAAACAAAACTGAAAGCTGATCTTCGTATTTTAAAAACTATAAACTTTTGAAATGTATTTATTGTGCTTTACTTTGTAGCTGCCCTTCTGTGTGTGTGACAAACTAGATCAGAATTGAGAACGTTAAGTGAACCACTGTGTATATTGAATATAAAGCACATTGCTGTTATGTAGATTTAATACGGGAATATAAATAAATACATATGTATTAGTAATGTGCCGTAGTTTCGTCCAGGAAAAGTTGTTTTAAATATTAGAAAAAATCACTAACATGGTGCTATCGCTTTTAAACACTTTTAAAAACCATCGCTCTGGGCCGGGTTTGAACCCGCGACCCGGCTTCAAAAGGCCATGTCCAACGAGAATACCGACGCTACTGAATGTGAAGAACCTTTTTGCACTAACATGAAGATGTTTAGAATCATAAAAAGAGTGATTTTAACTGCAAAATCTCTTACTGACGTCTTTCATTTCTTCCACAATTCTGTATCCCTTCAGCTTATGAAATGTCATATACGTCAGAATGCGTGACGTTAACGCATTACACCAAACATGCCGCACGATCTGAAGGATTTATTTAACTCCTCGAAAAGATATGACTTTTTCAACGTGTCATGTTATTCTCTAGGTTTTTATATAAGATGATATATTTAAAAAAACTCGATATTATCTTTGTTGCAATGCTATAAATGCCTCCAGAATAACGAATGACACACGTGGCGTGATAACTGTCATCAGTTGTTTCTTCCACACGCATGTTTTCTTGTAATCCTACATTAGCATGAATACACCACTTGAAGAACAAGCCATTATAGATTTAATATGTGCGGGCCGGCGCCGTGGCAGAATATTAGACCACTCGCCTCTCACCAAGGCGGCGCAGATCTGTGCGGGACTTCTACAGGTCCTGCAGTTTTTCCCGCAATTCATTCCACCAACTGCTCCATTATCACCTTTCCTGTCATCAATTTTGCCTTCATTTCATAAAATTTCCACTTCCCTCGCTTTCATACCAAGCAATGAACTAATTCCCCATTCCTAAGTACTCCCTAGGATACATAGCTCGCTGCTTCTGACCCCGTGCATTATCATGCAACTCTTGGGAGGTTTAAGTGCTCCATATGGGAAGAATAAGCAGGTGAAGAACAATATTTAAATTATGCGTTTTCATCAAATTCCCAATCGAAGAAAATTTAGAAAACGATGTGTTTTTTCGGGTTCCATGTATTCAACCATAAATTATAAAACTTAATCATATTGGGAAATCTCTTTGAGTTCATTCTTCGTATATGTTGCAGCCCCTTGGATTTTTCTCTCTTCTGATTAGTATGTCATTAAAAAGGGTGTTGGTTTTTATGCTCGGTTTGCTAATGATAAACAAAGCAACTTTATTACTGTCGAGCAATAATGTGATCTCGACCTTGATTCTCTTTGCTTCTGTTTTTAGATTGGTTTATTATTATGACTACCATTAGTATTATTATTATTATGATTATTATTAACGATATTATAATAAATCCTATTTATTGTAAGCATTGAATTGTTTTGTTTTAATAATTATGTTAGTTGCATCTATTATGCACGGTTTCCACTTCAAAACTTTCCAGATAAACAGCTGTTTATTAGTTTAAAAATAACAAGTTGTCCAGTTTAGATAAAAAGGAGAAGTTCAAACCAGATTCATTACATTTTATACTTCATTTCCTCAACCCCGGCTACCTTTGTAACAATCGTGTTTCTTCTTGTGTTGCAGTCTGTTTTTACTCAGCTGCAGCAAGCCAGGTAGTAGGACAGCCCGCGCGAAGTTATCGCTTATCAGCAAATAACGTAGTTTTAAACTGTGATGCAGGGTTTCCACATCAAAACTTCCCAGTTAAATAGCACTTTATTATAGTTTATAAAAACAAATCGGTATGTTTAGATATAAAGGAGAAGTTCAAACCAGATTGATTACATTTTGTGCTTCAGTTCCACAACCCCGGCTACCTTTGTAACAATCAAACTTATGTTTCTTCTTATAGTCTCAGTTTTTAACTCTGCTGCAGCTGGGCAGGTAGTCGGGCCAGCCCGCGCAAAGAGCATACTTTTAAACTATCGTGCAATATCCCATCTTTTCATTGGTTAATTTTTTTAAGATACTAACGTGAAGAATATTATACGTAGAACATACGTGCCAGTGGCTCCTAATCCTGGAGAGTTACGGTGCATTCGTTGATATCCTGTCCTGAGCAGACTAACCGCAACTATCAAGTTGTATTAGTAAACCGTTAAGCATAAATATTGCAACGGGTACTCAGTAATGGTTTACCTGAGTATAATAGAAAGACCACATTGTGACCTCTATAGATTTATTGCGCGTTCCCGGTGCCCAAGTTTACTTGAAATTTTCTTCAGAAGTTATTGTCCAAACGCAGACAATAACAGGAGATTTACTGAATTTTATAGAGCGAAAACTAGAGGCTACTATCAGAGCATTATTTGACATGTAAATAATGTCTTTTGATGTTGACTCGCTGAATCATAAGCCACTCTAGTTTTACACTGCATTTTTATTTTCACACGGCTGTGAGGCTTTGCAGTCCTTCACACAATACAAATTCCTCGTTTTTTATTTTCCCCAGCAACAAACCCTACAAGCCTTAGTGGCATTTAATTAAAATGAATTATTTGCTCCTTTAGCCTTTCTCCTTAAATAAGAAGAGAGGGGTTGCTTCTCCGGACAGTGATAAAGAGTAGCAAGGTGTAGCTAGTGCAGTTGGATTGAATCAAATGAGCAAGCTGAAGAGACCGGGGATGATAACAAATGATAGCTCCCACAGGATGAAGGTGAAAAAGCGAGAAGCTAATGGAAATAAGGAACATGAGTAGAGAAAAGAAGTGGCAAAGGGAGAACTTAGCTTCAAGTGCCAAGAGTTCAATTTAAGGGATAACTACTTCGCACATAATTAAAATTACTTTCAGCATGGAGACTTTGATAGATATGCTTAATATAATTTGGTTATTCCTTTGCTCCATGGAGGGACTTCATTATAATAAGCTTTACAAATTTCAGTGTAGTTCTAATACTTTTCCTACTTAACATATAAAACAAGAACAAATTTAGCAAATGGCCTCTCCTTATACTGTGTTTTAAGTGCCTTTATAATGAAAAATTAATGTTTAGAAAAATGCATTAAAGAAAATAAACTATCCACGCACGCAATCCGTAGAAAGGCCATGACAATTCCATTTCGTCCAAGGGGGAAAATTATAAATCAGTAATTCTTAACTTTCTCGTATTAAGAAATCTTTCGGCAGTGATTGTGTGGTCTATCAATTTTAGAAGTTGTAATATGTAATAGGTTAAAAGAATTTAGAGTAATGATTGGATGTCTGATAGACAGTATGGATTTTGGAAGGGTTGGACAACATGGTACGTTTTTTTTTTTTTTTCTATAGTGTTTAAAGGCAGATTTAACTACTTATGGCACCGCAGGCGGTGACACTTGATGATACATGAATGATGTTGGAGCACCGGTGGAAAGCGATTGCGGGGGAAACCGGAGTACCCGGAGAAAACCCACCCCAGTGCCGCTTTGTCCACCACAAATCTCACATGCGGTCACTTGGGATCGAACCCCGGCCATCTAGATGAGAGGCAAGTGGTCTAACCACTCGGCCACGGCGCGGCAAACACGGTACGTAATTACTGCTTTAAAAACAGCAATAGAGACATTAGACCCAAATAAATTCTGGGTATTATATTCTTTCTGAAAGGTTACGCTATAAAGATTATTCTAGATTTCTTTATAACATTTTAAAAATAATTTCAAAAGTATATGTGTGAAAGTTATAGGAATAGATGATGTAGTATATCCACAAATAACAAAGGAAGGTCTCAAATTTGGATCATAGAACCGGATATTCGAGATATTGTATTGGAAATATGTTAGATGATTTAAAACTTGAGAGCTATGTAAAGAAAATTATTGCAGGTGCCGATGTTCTATTATTTGTTATAGAATGCCAAAAATAGGAGCGATAACTATTCAAGGGGAAGATGCTGAGTGAACCTACAATAAAATTTTTACCGACTTTTCGTTTTTGAGTTATCGTGTTCACAGACACAGAGACACACGGACACACACAAGGACCTTTTTCTGAAAATACGTTTCTTGGATACAAGGGACCCTAAAACATATATTTCCGGTGAAATCTCGGTATTGAATTTTTTGTGGAGTGTAATACCTTCTCTATACACTATGTACATAGTACGTATAGAGAAAGTATTAACTCAGTTGCTATAGCAACCCAAGAAGACAATAGGTAACAACACACAACATTTTATACACAGAACGGCATCCGGTTAAAGCTTGCGTCACAATAACCATATAACGTCCTTAACATACGTACGGGTTATGTAAGTAATTGCAGCTTACGTGCCTAGAAAGAACTCTCATCTCTTTTAAGAGGAGTTTAATCGTTGATTGTGTTTAAAAAAGAATTAAGGAAGTAAAGTAAAGAAAAATCTGATGTGTTACACTCACATGACTTTCTCTAGCTGTTCTAAAAACTTCATACATAAGATTCTTCTTCTTTCTGCATCTTGCTAATCGAGGTAATCATTAGCACAATGTTCTTATTACTTAGTTCCGTATAAGTAGGAAGAAAATAAGGGAATACACTAGGCTAAACCAATAGTTAAATGTCTTAAAAGCTGTTGTTATGCGATTGTCATTACAAATCGCTTCTTTTCTTGGCCAGGAGTAGAACAAAAGAAAAACGGACACTCCCTTCTGAGAAAAGTATAAGTACTTCACAACTGAAACTAATAACAATGAATACCCCGAAAACGGTAAGCTCCACGAGAAAAATGTATATGACATAACTTGTGTATTTTAACAAGACCTAAATTTTTTGTATAGTAAGTTTAGTCTATCTCTTACGGTTTACTAGTTATGCCAAATTAAGCAAAATTCATCCAGAATAAACAGGTCTTCAGAAGCTATTCCCAGAAAATTCAAGATATACATTTTTTTTTTTAGGTAAATATCTTTAATATGATATTTTAATCAAAATCGTTAGAGCAATTTTTAAGAAAATCAAGATTTTCCTAAAAAGTTCCATGTAAAGGGTAGTTTGGGGTGGCGGAATTTTTCTCAAAATCTTCTTGTCGAATCCCTGGAAGATACTGAACTTAAATACCAAGTTTGGTATTTTAGCTACTTTTCGTTTTTGAGTTATCGTGTTCACTGGCACATGGACACACACACGGACCTTTTTCTGAAAATGCTTTTTTTTGGATACAGGGGGTCCTAAAATATGTATTTCCGGTAAAATCTTGGTATCGAATTTTTGGGTAGAATACAATACTTCTCTATCCCTATGTACATTGTACATATGGGGCTAGAGAAAGTAATACATTAAAAAGTAAATTGAGCGTCACTAAGAGTTTCTAGGTAAAATCAAGAAGAATAAACACAATTTGGGTTTAAAATGCCCTCTATTTATCACATGCATAGTGTTGTGAAAAAAATGATAAGGTTAAGATTCCCTTATTCACCAATTTGAGAACAGGAGTAAAACAAAAAATTATTAAGATTTCGATCAGTTAATATATAATAATGACTCCAGCTAGGAGTTCAAATTTTAACAGCTTTATTTTAGCCACACATTGGTTCAGCCGTCATTGCAATTACGGGATTCCATGGTCTATAATAGGAATGACAAATTCCCGCGTGAGAACAGTTTCAAGTATTGTAAAATTGAAGCCAATAACACGGAATATCTCGGAAATGATTAACTGTACACAAAAAATGTATATGACATAAATTGTATGTTTTAGTGAGATTACATTTTTGTGTAGTAAATATTTGTCCATTATGGTTTTTACTTATGCAAAGTCTCTAGGGTGAAGAATTCTTTGGAGGCTATTCTCAGAGAATTCAAGATATGTAGTCTATTTTTCATGTAAATATCTTTAATATACAGTATTTTAATTAAAATGTTTAGAATCATTTTTGAGAAAATTTAAACATTTTGAAAATGTATCCACATAAAGGAGAGTTTGGAGTGAAGCGATTTTCCTAAATATTCGTGTTGCATCCTTGGAAGATGCTGAGCTTAATTATCAGGTTTTGATATATAACTGTTGTTTTATTTTAAAAATACACACGTGCGAACTTTTTCTAAAAATGTTATTACTTTCTCCATACGCACTATATACATAGTGTATAGAGAAGGTATTGCACTCCATCCAAAAATTCGATACCGAGACTTCACCGGAAATATATGTTTTAGGGTCCCCTCATCCAAAAAAAGCATTTTCAGGAAAAGGTCCATGTGTGTGTCCGTATCCTTGTGTCTGTGAACACGATAACTCAAAAACGAAAAGTCGGTAAAGTACCAAACTTGGTATTTAAGTTTAGTATCTTTCAGGGATGCGACAAGAAGCTTTCGAGAAAAATCTACACACCCCAAACTACCCTTTACGTGGAAGTTTTTTCGAAAATTTTGATTTTCTAAAAAATGGCTCTAACGATTTTGATTAAAATATCGTATATTAAAGATATTTACCTGTCAAATAAAATGTATATTTCGAATTTTATGGGAATAGTCTCTGAAGACTGCTTTATTCTGGATGAATTTTATGAATTTTGCATAGCTGCTAAACCGTAAGAGATAGACAAAAACTTACCACACAAAAAATGTAGAGTACGTTAAAACACACAATTTATGCTATGTACATTTTTTCGAGGAGTTCATCGTTTTTTAGATATTCCTTGTTTTTGGTTTCTGCTATGAAAAACATACTTTTCTCATACAGGAATTTGTCAACTGCTGTCCATACAAACAAAGAAACTTCAGTGGCATAGCAACCAGCTTTTGACTATTACTTTTACCTATGGACTCCCTTCTTTTGCTCCTACTTACAAGGAAGCAAGTAATAAGACTATTTCTGCCATTTTTTCTGATTATTATGAAGTAAATAGAAGTATAAGTTTTTTAAGAATAATTTGTTGCAGAGATGTAGAGAGTCGTGTGAATGGTACACATCAGATTTTTATACTAAAACGCGTATATCCTATGAAATCGCATTATCGAATTGGGGGGGGGGGGGAATGCAATAGCTTCTCTACTTATACGTTACGAACTCAGGACAGAAAGTAAAAAAAAACATTTTCGCCATTGCCCACTTCGATGAGCATGACGTAGATAGCAGAATCCGCTTCCTAAGAAGGGTTTGTTGTAGAATCGGTAGACAAAGCATGTGAACATAGTACGTTATATTTCATGGTAGGTATTTATTACTGCAAACGCTTCAGGAAGATAAATTAAGAATTTTTCTCCTTTTAATTCTTTAAATTGCATTTTAGATAGAATACTTTAGGAAACTTATGGTTTTCCTTGGTGAGGTGAACGTTTTCATTGACAACACCCTCGACTAAAAAGTAAATTTATGTTTGGAATATTTCTTCCTTATCGCACTTGCGTGACTTTCCTATGTACTCCAAAGTATTTGCTGGGATACAAATATCGGAAAAATCGAAAAGAGGAAGGAACCGAAGTTTTCGTTTATACTGGAGAAAATTACCGAGTGGATATCGCTTTCCTGCTGCCGTTTTCTTTGTGCATTAGGTTTCTCGTAACCCTCAGCCCAAGGCGGTGGGAATCACCGTCTCCTGGCAAGCATTATTACTTTCGCCTTGTCCTTTCCTCAAAGATATTTGGAGATAATCCCCCTTCTGGAATTCGCGGCATGCCCTTGGGAAGGTCTCGGCGTTTGCTTTTGTATGCTTCTGTTGTGTGGCAGGCACTACACGACGATCAGCAACTTCTGTGACTATTGCACGGTCATGTGTTAAATAGCTTAAAGGACGAGCCAAAGCGGTTTATATCTACGAATGCAATTTGATTCCAACATGTAAACCCTTAATTTTATATGTCGTTTTGCATTTTAACTCTTAAGGGTTGGGAATTTTTTATACATCCTGCAAATTTTATCCATTTTCAAAAGTTTGTCACAGGTGATTACCACAATGCGTTTAAATTTGTGTGTGTATGGGAGGGTGAATATGTGTTTTTTTTTTGTTTTTTTTTTTTGAAGAAAATAAAAGGATTTAAACCCTACGTAAAGAGCATTAAGACAACGAGTTGTTTCTAATGCAGAGCCCTCGATATGCTCTTACATGTCCAAGGGGCCTCTATAAATAAAACTGCACATAGTAAGCAGATAAAGTATTCTATCCAAAAGTTTGTAACGAAAATGTCACTGGATATCTGTGTTTTGACGACATCTGAATAATAATAATAATAATAATAATACCACTTACGTGTATGTGAATTTAAAATGTAAAAACGCCAGCAAATACCTCTATCTACTTTAATTCGACGAACAAGTTTGCTCAAAATAATGGAAGACACAATATCAATGAAAATTTCCGAACAGTTTTAAAGTTGGGCAGTTTTATTACTTTATTAGCAGTTTGGAGCTTATACTTATGAAAAACTACAGTTATAAGCATTAGGACGCTGTCATATCGTTAGGTCATGCTTACTCTGTTTTCCACTAGCAGTCATTTTTAAAAACCAGTTGCCCAATCTCGCCTCGGCCTGTCTAAACCTTCACTCCTGTCATTGACCTGCCCAGCATTAACGATAACTGCCTTTCTACGCATAGGAAACTTATCTGCCGATATAGGTAATTGCAGGAGGGTAAAATCGTGGAGCTATACACCTCTACATTAAGAATAAGTGAGGCCTGTAATACACTAGGTGGTATTTGGCGTGTGCAGACATTCCTTCGTGCGTTAAATGAGTTGCAGAACTTACCGGAGCTATTCCAAATTAGAACAATGGGAAACTGGAGAGAGATATCTTCGTTTTTCTTCCCTTAATGAGCGCGTCCCGCCTCACCGTCTCCGGGATAAGCAAGAGAGGTAAAACGATGATCGCTCAGCTAGTTCCTTACTTACCGGTTTTAACTTGAAATAATCGTTGAGTTCACGAAGGAATATCTGCACATACCAAATATGGGGCAGCTGGCACACCGTAAAATAGAGCAAAATGCGTCGGTCTAATGAGCGACACCACGTGCCGAACACAATGTCTAAAATTGCCATAAACATCGCACTTAGGAGCTAAATAAATCCTGAAAATTGCCCCATATCATCCAGCAATACGACTGAAATTCCATCTTAAAACAAGTGGAGGCGAAACCTTGTTAGAGCTCTTAGCAGGTTTTGTTATTTTTTTATGAAAAATTCCTTTGGGAAAAACGAAGTGCAAAATACATGTGGTATCGCCACAATTTCTTCCTCATTTAATTTATTTTAGTATTTGGGTTTCTTCAATTTGTTTTGTTTGTTTCTGCAAAACGTTTTAACATTTTTTCCTATATTTATATTTTCACAGCAAAAAAAAAAAAAAATACGCTGAAGTATATATCAAATATGGCCAACTAATTAATTTGAATGTGACTAAATGTTCTAGATAGTAAGAATACCTTTAAGGTACTAAAAAATACCATTAAAACAGAATATTTCCTAATCAACAATATTAAGATGGATTTTTCTGAAACTTCTCCGCTGAAAATTGATAGCTGTTTTGAAGTTGAACGCATTTCAAGAGTTCATTTTTCTCTCATCCTCAGTAATTAGCCGACTGGTTAGGACCATTTTTACATCTTGATATAGCCTGGAATGTGATCTTTCTTACCTTCTGATGAGGTTGGCGGACCATTGTGGTATCGACGTCTTTTCAAAGCGATTTATGGGATATCGGGATCCAATTGCCAAAATTATAAGGACCGGAGGACTACGCTGTTTGTATGTGCACGCATGCGCGTTCAGAAGGTCTATCAAAGCCGAAGCTCCCCTTCTAGAGTCAGGGAAAGCGCTATGCGATGAGTTTTTCCCTCCCATTAGGACAATGTGTGGCTTCCACACTACTTACAAGTGTCAACGCTACCGAATCATCTTCGTGAAGGCGACGGACGGTGTAGAGCATACCTTCTCCTAATTCTCCAGCTTCGTGTCGGAAGATATTAGTGTCTCATACCACCGGCATCGCTGACCACATGTGCCCAATATCCCGTGTGTATCGGGACTGCACAGCCAAGCCCAACCCAATCCGAACAACTCCCGAGCATAGTGGCTCAGAAGTGAGTGTGTGTGTGTGTGTGTGTGTGTGTGTGTGTGTGTGTGTGTGGATTGAATGCGTGTGTATATATTAAAGTGATTTATAAATCATTGATGTTTTCATTCTTTTAATGGGCATAACAACAATTCCTTAAGGGTGTGGATTTTAAGAGTGTATCATTATCAAATAAAATGCAAAAGTACGCAGTTTGATGATTGAAACGCACATTAAAATTGTTTTCGGGCTTTTCTTTCCCTGTATGGGGAAATAAAAATTTGGCGATAAAAGCAGTGCAGCTGGTTCATGGGGTCGAATGGTGGTGGTTGCCTGACAACTGCTGCACATTAATGCCCTTCCCACATTTAAACAGCTGGAGGAAAGTGAAATTAGCATGTAGGGTGGACAGGAAGCACTGGACCATTAGAGGGAAGCATGTAGCTGGGCTCCAGCAGATGACACCCGTCACATCTACATACATGCCCTGCCTTGTTTTGTAGACCCTTTCACTGGAGCAAAGTGCCGACGTTCTGGTTAACACCTCTCTGACATCACAAGAGCCAGCCACAACTTTTAGTTTTCAGCACTCACCGAGATGAATTTTAAAAGACGGCATATTCCGTGCATAAAACATACATCTCCCTTGCCGAGGGTTGTGCCCTCCTTATAAAAGGATCAGTTACTTGCCGTAAAAGACACAAAAAGCTAAAATTTGAGCTTCTTAAAAGTGCCTTTATGCAGAATGTAAATGATACAGAAACGAAAAATGTTCAAGTGATACGGGACACCTACAAATATTATATAAGCAGATCCTGAAAAGAATTCACTCTTCACCTCAGCTTACTTACTTGATGACACAGAACACCTTTAGATGATGCATAAACTTATCTAGAAAGCCAGAGACCAGAGAAACAAGTCGCCGTCCGTGGTGCAGTGGTTACTATGCTAACTTCATATAAGGTCGTGGGCTCAAACCCGGTGGAGGACGATGGATGTTTTCGGGCGTAAAATCCTTACCATGGCTTCCTTCGGAAGGGAAGTAAAGCCGTTGGTCCCATGTCGTAGATTTCCGGCACGTAAAAGAACCTCAAGCTTGATAAAAGAGGTCTCTGAGCAAAATTAAGTGGTCTTTCACGCGCTGTATAGAATGGGACCTAGAGCCATTGTAGTTAAAGAGCGTCCATAAATTCTTATTTCCAGAGACACATTCAGAATGAAATGTCAACATAAATATAAGGTAAAAATAGACCTTATTTCTGTTATTTGTATATTAAAGGTAATACTTCCATTAACTTTGTTACTTAGCCATGACTGAAATTTCGTCAATATTTCAAAAGATTAAAAATTAAAATTTTATGTTGAAAAATACTTTAAAACCTTTAACTCCAACTACATACTTTGACTTTTGCTCTCAGGCGCCTAATGAAATGCCTTTTACTCGACTTCGATATAGTAATATTTAATGCTACGTAGTTTTTAACCAATCGTACGCAAATTTTCAGCACAAACTTACAAAAATGAGTTTAAAGAAGTAACATACAGTTTTTGCTACACTTTTAAACTGCTCAAGATATGTCCTTAAACTAAGACACGGAGAATAAATGGTTACTAACGTGTATTTAAGTCCGGTTTACGAACGCCAGCAAAATGTCAAAGGTTTATTTTACACACATTTAACCAGAATTTGGATTTTCAAACGCTGGTTATACGTGATCTGTCTGTGATATATGCCTTAACGTAAGTAATACTTACGGCAAAGTGTCCACTGGTAAACTACTAACTGGATGGTATTTTGAGATTTTTTGCACTCTTTAATTAATTGATATGGCACTATTTTATAAATAATGGGAAAAAGAAACTGAATTGATTTATATTAAAGCGACACAAATGATGAGCGTTAGCGCAAAATAGTGTTAAGAAACCTAAAATATTCAAGATAGGAAGAAGCTGTTAATTTTCGTGTCTTTTTTTTTTCTTTTTTTTTTTTTCACACAAACCGTGTGTACGAAGAAGTTATGTAGGTAGAGTCAAACTGAAAAATTTAATGCCATAGTCGGGATTTGAGCCACAGACCTCCCGGTTTCTAAATGGTTGCTCTAACCACTGAGCTACCATGCTAACTTGCCGGCAGGGCATTAAATTCCTCAACTGACTCGCATGTTTCTCGCAAACCACAAGATGATTAAGTTATTATGTCTTAATTTAATTTTTTTAAAGTTATTACGAAACGTTCGACAGTTAAGAATCTTCGCTTAACCAAAACTTCAGTGCATTTATTTGGACTTTTTATAAAGGTTTGGTTGAAGAACGTAAAGCATAGAAGTTAGTGGCACTCCGTTTACTTGTAGCAAAGCAGCATGAGATGTGAAGCCTTGTATGTACATTTTACCAATGTAATAATGTTGAGTTTGTTATTAACGGCGCGTTTAGTCATTGAGGATCATTCTTGTCCCCAATACAAGTATACAATATATACTTGTAGAGTGGTGAAGAGTATGATACCTATAATATAACTACTTTAAATAATAATCTTTACATACTTTTTCTCAATGTAAATATAGGTTTTACCCCCTCCCCCCAGAAATAATGCAGTATTAGCAACAAACTAGTCGCTACTAATCCTACAGTTTTACGCTCTTATTTCGCCTTTCGTGTATAATTTTTAACATCATTTCCCCTTCTTTCGGTGAAAAATGTCTTTGTATTTTTGTATAATATCCGTCTTTTTAAAATGGGTTTAATACCTAACTTAAAATAATAAAAGAATAAAAACTGTCTAAAATTGAACAATCGATAGTAAACATTTGAAAAAATGTCTACCAACAGTTTGGAAATCTACATGATAGCATTAACAGGGAGTAAATTTTAGCCAGAAGATGATGCCGACGAAACAAAAAGTCTAACACTACTGTAACAATAAATGCAAGCATAAGTTAATATTACTTATGCTTATTTAAGTGGACATTTTAAAACGGGCCTAATGGTTTAATTTTTTAATAACCAGAAGTGTGAGAGACATCTGTGTTCCATTCACTCGACTTTCTCAACCTTTGCTACAACTAATTATTCTTACAAAACATATTCTTCTTTCTAATTCGTGCTAAACAAGATCAACATTAGCAGAAAAGATTGTATTAATTAGCTTCTAATAAGTAGAAGGAGATACACCAGCCTAAAGCAATAGTGAACTCTTTAAAAGCCGATAGCATTTGAAACTCCGTGCTCTTACAATAACGAGACAAATAATAACTTCAATTTGAGACTTAGTATTTTAAAACCAATAGCAAGGAATACCTTTGAAATGGTAAGCCCTATAAAAGCAACTGTGTATATGACATACAGTTTGTGTTTTGACGAGATCTAATTTTTGTACAGTAAGTTTTTCTATCTCTTATAGCTTACGTGTTAGCAAAATCATTTAGAATGCAGATAAATTCAGGAACTATTTCCAAAATTTCAGGATATACATTTTATTTCCCATGGAAATATCTTTGAAATACGGTAATTTAAAAAAATCGTTAAGTCATTTTTTAGAAATCTAAAATTAAGAAAATATCCCATTTAAAGGCTAATTTGGATTGGAGGTTTCCTGAGAATATTCATGTCACATCCTTGGAAGATACTGAACTTAAATATCAAGTTTGGCATTTAACTGATTTTTAGTGTATGGTTTATGCTGTCCACAGAAAAACACATACACATACGGACTGCTTCTAAAATGCTTTTATTATTATTATTATTTGTTTTATTCTTGTGCGTTCAAATGACTTCAGGTGTGTGTATGCGTTTGTTTTTTCTTAGCGTTTAATAATCATTTATTCATCAGTTTCTTTACGTCTTGAACACATTGCGCTGGAGGTTTAATATGTGCACGTGCATAGTAAGTAGGTAATGCACATATTTTGATCTCCGTCACCATAAATACATTCTATTAAACATGTGAATATGCGAAGAATTTAAGAACTGTAGAGTGTCGCAACGTTTATAATAAAGTTCAAACACTCAACGATATCAAAATATGTAGAAAATGTCAGAAAATGTATAATCATGTGGAAACTACGAGCATAATTTGATGAAGAGCAAACGGTTCAACGTTGTAAAGTTATTAGAAGTTATTTAAAAACATTCTTTCCTCATAATTTCAAGCATTATTAAGAAAGAAATCATTCTTGCTTTTAAAGACTTTCCACATTCATGTGGTACATTAACTTAGGACGGAAATATAATAGAACGTTTGGTATTCTCTAATTCTTATTGTATTTCCTAAGTAAACATTGTTTTATGCTACATTCCAAAGTAAGTGAGGATGAATAATTTCAGATTCAGTAGAATATCATAGCAACTGGTAGATCTCGACTGCACTATGTAATTTGGAGGCGGGGTTTGTAGAAGTTAATGCACTGACTCCCCTCCAAGCCTGCATAAATATCGTGAGTGATGACTAAGCAGTCAGGCGTAACTGTAGGTGCACTCCTATCTAACGTTCCTCCCACAAGCTGGCCGTGGAAACTCCTGTTCCTAGTGTTTATTTTCTAAAAGTAATGCTTATCAATGTTGGTTAACATTTAAGGTTGCTTATACTTAATTAGAAGAAACATTTCTTTATTTTAGGATCACCCACGGCCATAATGATATATTCCTGCTGCGTGTAAATAGCTAACGATAAAAACATTGATGATTCTGGTGGACCAGAACTGCTTTTTGTATTTTCTTGAAACTGTGCATATTACCTTAAAATTTCTTGAATTGTCAAGTACTGTAGTATAAAGAAAGGAAAAAGTACGTTTAACACATAGCTTTTAAATAACACCAATACGAGACTCATATTACTACCAAAAAACTACGAAATAAACGTTTTAAAGATAACACTAGAAGTATCTTAACTTATTGTGCTTTTATATTGAAAACAGTTTAAAACTTGTGTGTTTGGAAATATCTTTGGAGTTGATGACTTGTAAAACTTTCATTTGTTTACTTAATAAATTCCGATATCGCTTACTGTCTTAGAATGTTAATGACTATTACATGCAGATAGACACGTCTTTGGTTCATGACTGATGCGTGGATATTCTGCATTGTTCAATCATTGCATATACATGTCAGTACATGATATTTATGATGTATCAACAATATACTCAATAATATATCAACAACAGTGTATATAATCCAAATAATTTCAAAATAAATTGTAAAAGATTATACTAGATGTCACTTCAGAGATCGTAATTTGATATTTTATGTAGGTATTTTAGTTGAAAATAGTATAAAATGTTGTATTTGTATTTTGAAACACTTTAAAACCATCTTTGGAGTTGTATTCTTGTAAAACCCTCTTTCGCTTGCTTAATAAATTCTGATATCGCTTACTCTCTTAGCATGTTGATCACTATTACATACAGACAGACATGTGTTTGATTCCTGGCTGAAGCGGAATGTTTTAATAGGTCAACATAGGAGTACATCCTGTCAATACATACTCATATTGCGGAAGATTATAATTGCTATAAAGCTGAAGATCTCAGTGTCCAAGTCGAGTAAACTTTTGTCTCCAACACCATTATTGGTTCGGCAGTAATATGGTCACTGTATATCATTTTATCCCTGCTTGCCCCTCAGCAACAAAAACGCAGCCTAACTGCAGTGTAGGGGAAAACCACATAATCTTTGTCGCCATAATAGTAAGCTGTTCAGGGCTGATGGTGTCGCCATTGTCAGGTTTGGTGAGTTATGGCGTTCATTTCGAGGCAGCATCAAGCCCCCTCCATGCAGCAAGACGTTCCCCGAGGAAGAACAGGGGTCCCTTAGGGGAGAGAAGTAAATACTAGCGGAAAGCAAGGTCAGGAAGCATGGCAAGACAGAGCACCATGAAGAAGGAGATGAAAAGTTGAGAAGATGGAATAAGGATTATAATAATGGAATGCAGTTTCTTTGGTGAAGAGGAAGGGGAAGCGAAGTTCTGAAAGGGGGAGCACACAAAAGGTGATAAATACCCATTCAGATGTAAAAGGCGTTGCATCTCTCGCGGTCCATACATTCCATCCGGTCTTGTGTCTGCAAATCTGTGGAAAGCTGTTTCGGATTTAAATGATCGACTAAAGCATTTACCATTGCTGCACTACTGTTTGGTCTAAACTGCAATCAACTTATTTATGTATGTTTGTTCCAATACATCTCTGTTCTGTCGAATAGATTTTTTTTTTTTCTTTTTTTTTAGGAATACATTCAGGAAGAGTTTGGTTTATGCTTTTATTGTTTGGGGTGGAACAGCTACCAAAGGGGGAATAAACACCGATGACTATTGGACTCTGAAATACTGATCAAATAACGCTTTCGGATTTTCTTTACATGTCGTATATTTCCGGAGTATTTCTACAACCCTTGGAACAAAAACAAGCCCTTCTTTTAACAGAGGAAGAACGTGAAAATGCAGATGTGCGTGCACAAAGAGTGAATATAGGATTGTCACTAGAAAAAATATCTGTGTACCATTCACATGACTTTCTCTATATCCCTGTAACAAATTATTCTTAAAAAGTTTATGCTCCTATTTATTTCATGCTAATCTAGAAAAATTAGCAGAAATAGTCTTATTATTTTCTTCCTTGTAAGTAGAAAGGAAATAAGGGAGTAGCATCGGTTAAAGCGATAGTCAAAAGCTGGTTACTATGTGACTGAAGTTCCTTTGTTTGTGTGGACATGAGTTGCCAAATTCCTGTATGAGAAAAGTTAAGATTTTCGACCCTGAAAAGAAAACAAGCAATATCTCAAAAACGTTCAACTCCAAGAAAAAAATGTACACAACATAAATTGTGTGTTTTAATGTGCTCTACATTTTTGTGTGGCAAGTTTTTGTCTATCTCTTACGGTTTAGCAGTTATACAAAATTCCGGAAAATTCACTCAGAATAAAGTAGTCTTCAGAGACTATTCCCAGAAAATTCATAATATACATTTTATTTGTCGGTTAAATATTATTAGTATACGATATTTTAATCAAAATCGTTAGTCATTTTCTAGAAAATCAAAATTTTCGAAAAAAATTGCATGTAAAGGGTAGTTTTGGGTGGTGGAATTTTTCTCAATTTTCTCAAAATCTTCTAAACTTATATACCAAGTTTGGTATTTTACCGACTTTTCGTTTTTGAGTTATCGTGTTCACAGTCACACTGACACACGGACACACTGACACACAACACACGGACCTTTTTCTGAATACTTTTTTTTAGATAAAGGGGTCCCTAAAACATATATTTCCGGTGAAATCTCGGTATCGAATTTTTTGGTGGAGTGCAATACCTTCTCTATACACTATGTACATAGCTCGTATAGAGAAAGTAATAATTGTGCGTAACTCAAATATGCCATAACTTGTTATACTCAAACGTACATGTAATGTTTTCCATAAATTTTAAGTTATTCTTAAATATTTACTTAAATATTATCAAGCAATTTACACACTGAAATACACAGCATTCGGCCTGTTGTATATTTTAAAGCATTTGTTGATGCTTTGAAAGTTATAATCATGAATTTGAATAGTAAAAACAGGAATATGATAGAATTCAAAGTCTGTTATTGATTTAACTTTAAATAGCCCGTTGAATACTGCAACTCTTTTAACGCATGAATACACGTCAAATACGCGTGTCTTTGGGGCACCTGTTAGTTATCTTATCCGGCATTGCACTGGAAAATGTTGTAAGTATGGAGTTGAAAATAAGGATAATTGTGACTTTTGAATAGTAAATTGTTTTTAATTTGCACTTGTATCTAAAGTGTAACTGTCCAAAGTTAGTGACAATTTGTACACAAGGGGTTGCAGATATGATGTGTAATTTTTATAAGTGTTATAGTAACCTACAATTTTTGCCAAACGAAAAGTCCAAATGCACAAATGTGTGACCTGGTTGCTCAAGCAACATAGCTTTATCTACTTATATAAGCAATTGAAAATAATGTAAGAGCAAGTTTAAAATTATTCAACTTATATACCATAACTGCACTTTGACTCGAAGTATTAATTAATTTTGTGTCTAAAAGGTACCTAGGTATTATCGAGTAGGTATTATACAAATAAGAGTTAATGGTTTTAATAGCCTTATGTCCCGACTTCCAAATTACCCATTACTAAAACGTTTTTTTAAATTCTTTATTTTATCAAAAATGACTAACAAATTAGATTAAAGCACCATATTTAAGGATGTTACAACAGAAAATTATACGTATTTGAACTTCTTGGAAATGTCATTTGAATTCCTCTTTATTGTGAGAGAATTTTGTATATTTATACAAATATTTATATTTTATAGAAATAAAAATGCTATAAGATAAGCAATGTAGATTTCTAAAAACATTTAATATCAAGCAGCCCTTTTTGTGCCATAATCCACTCCCGATAAATCTTTTATCAATGATTCAAAATTATTAATATATTTGTAAAATCTGCCTCTGTAGTCTGGTAGTAGCACGTCCTCACATTCAAGAGGTCCCGAGTTCGAATCTCAGTCAGGGTGAGTAAACCGGATGGGCTTATCCTATGAAGACATGGCTCTAGTTAATTCGACCTCATGTGAACATCATTCCAGCTATTTCATTCATCCTCTAGTGTTACCTACCAGGTTAAAGGACGCCACACAAAAATCTGGTGAGATTCTATTCGTACAACATTCTGTAGCCATTCCAAAAGTTTCCTTATTCTCTTATCTACTCATGCTAATCAAGATAAACTAAAGAAATGAAACGATAGTTGACTTTCCACTGAAGAAACGTTTAAGTAGTTTAAATTGAAAACAGCAATAACATAATCTGTGTGTACTAAATAGATCTACATTTTTGTGTAGTATGTTTTTTTTTCTCTCTCTCTTACAGCTTACGAGTATACAAACATACAGAATGAACAGGTCTCTAGATGCTACTTCTAGAAAATTAACATGCCTTACATTTTGTTTATCATGAAAATATATTAAACATATGACATTTTAATCAAAATTGTTAGTCATTCATGAGATACTCAACATTTTTGAGAAATTTTACAACATGTAAAGGATAGTTGGTGGTGGGAGGATTTTCTCAAGTCTTCGTTTCCATCCTTGGAAGATAATGCACTTGAATATCAAGTTTGGTATTTACACGACTTTTCGTTCTTAAACTATCACACACACACACACACACACACACGCACACACACAGTTTTATAAACATGTTTTTGTATTCAGGAGTTCTCAAAACTTCTATTTCCGGTAAAATCTCAGTATCAAGTTTTCAGTGGAATACAAGGGTTTCTTTATCTGCTATGTACACTCAAAGACATTAAAAATACATGTGGAAATTCTTATAGTAAGATGGGATCTTTTCGCTGACTTCAACCATGTCTTTCACTGTTTACTATACTCTTAAAAGCTTATTGGACAAGCCACGTTACCGAAGAGAGGTGGACTGACATGAAACATGACTTGCGACAAATGAATTTCTGAGTAGTTGATTCCCAAACTATCTGGTTGGACAATACTCGACCCCTCTCACCGGGTGACACAAAATTAGATACATCTCTTCTCTGTGCTACATCCTGAGGTTCTAATACTAAGGTAACATGCGCACTTGGTCCACTTAATTAAGACACTGCTTATATAAGTCAACATGTTCTGTGGGAGCGTCGAGCGCGGTTGAGGAATGAAGGGTTGGATTGCCCAATCGGTTTTGCCTTTTATTACTTGCGTGGCGTGTACCAGAGTGGCACCAATATAAACCGTTGAAGGACAGAAGTTCCCGTGAAATGTTCACATTTTCAGCAAAATCACAGGCGTATTTTTACATTCTCCACAGGAACTACGTACATAGTGTATAGAGAAGGTATTTTATTGCACCCAAAAATTCGATACCGAGATTTCAACGGAAATACATGTTTTGGGACTCCATGAATAAAAAAACATTTTTAGAAAAAGGTGCGTGTGTGCGTGAGGGCAGCATAGCTGAAAAACGAGAAGTCGGTTAAATACCAAACTTATTTAAGTTCAGTATCTCCCAAGGATGTGACGAAATTTTTTTCCAAAAAAAAAAATAGACACCTCCAACCACACTTTACATGAAAAAATAATCCACATTTTTGATTTTCTCAAAAATGGCTCTAACAATTTTGATTAACATATCTTATATTTAAGACATCTACATGATAAATAAAATGTATACCTTGAATCTTCTGGAAATAGCCTCGAAAGACTTTTTTATTTTGGATGTACTTTTTTTTAATGTTGCATAACTGGTAAATTGCATGCGACAGACCAAATCTTACTACACAAAAAATGTAGAGCTCCTTAAAACACACGATTTGTATCCAATACATTTTTTCCTGGAGTTGACCATTTTCGAGATATCCCTTCTTTTTGGTTTCAGTTTTAAAATGCTTAAGCTTTCCTCATACAAGAATTTGTAAACTCCCAGCAACACAAAAAACGGATTTTAATCGTGTGACTATCGGTTTAGTTTATTGTATTCCCTTATTTCCCTGCTACTTAAAGGAACTACGTAATAAGACCGTTTCTGCTAGCATTTATCTCGATTAGCATGAAGGGGATAGAAGAATAAGATTACTATCAATAATTTGTTAGAGATGTAGAGAAAGGCATGTGAATGGAACACATCAGATTTTGTTCCTTAAGTGTACTTTGTGCGTGCATTCTAGAGAAAGTAAAACATTTGTCATTTTTAAAATGCTTTCAATATTCAGTTGTTTCTTGCAATTACATGAAAGAGAGTAAAATTTAAGGCCATAATATCTCGTCCAGATCATAAACATTTGATTACGCTATTCTGTTTGTATCTATAACAAAGTATGTAATTTAACTATGCAGAGGTTTATCTCGATGGAAATGAAGTGGACAGAAAAATAAGAATAGTTTGTATGGACACTAATAGAGAATAGAGGATAGAGAATTTATGGGAATGTAATGCATCATAATTCTTTTCTTAAGTATTATAAACCTAAAGATCCTTTAAAACTATGAGAAATGATAAATTAAAGACACAGGATAGAAAGAACTCATAACTGGTATATGTAGGTAGGTGTATATTTCTGTCATTTGCTTGCGGTGCCCTCAGCATATTATATGACACTGATATTCCATTTTCCTGTATGCTTTAAATACATTTGGAATGGGAACGGGTAGAGTAATTTGTTCCAATAGATTCATCGATATGCTATAAAGAGAGGGTATATTTTTGCATATTTGTCAGCTTTATTCCATATGTATGCAGAACGTAAATTTGTTTCGTGCTGTGAGGTAGTGATAGGGGAAATGCATGTTATGAATGTTTATTTAGGTGGTTAGTGCATATTTTCTTCTCTATCCACAGTGATGTTAACGCACCCATTTTGGTTCACTGTGGGCCATTTTGAAAGCGTACAAGCAATTCAAGCGAATGTGGATAAACAATAGCCTTTATGGTAATTCAGAACCGTGATATGCTCTTTTTGTAAGGTCTGTAATTCTGGCTACAGACATGCGTTTTGATTTTGGCTGTGGTTCACGAGGCCTTCAATGTATTATGCTAAAACAGGATATAGCTCATGTTGTAAATATAAGTCAGAAGCTCCTAAAACCATGAAATTCTGTTTGTTGCTATTTGATATTTACGTTACACATTGAAAAAAAAAACCATATTCAAAATTCTGCAAAACTCATTCAAAATAAAGAGCTCTTCCAGAGCTAATTCAAGGAAATTCAAAATACACATTTTATTTCTCATGTAAATGTCTTTAATACACGGTATTCTAATTAAAAGCATTAGCTATTGTTGAGAGAAAGAAAATGTTCAAAACAAAAAAAAATGTAAAGGGCATTTGTGGTGGAGCGATTTTTTTTAAAAAAATATTCGTGTCGCATCCAATGAACTAGATCCTTATAATATCCGACTACTTGAAGGTGATAATCGAACAACTCTACAAATAAAGGTATTGACACAAATTCTAATTTCATCTGAAGGTGAAATTCACTCATGAACAATTGCTAGCCTTTTAGTAAAAGCTGATGCTACTCCAGGACGATTAAATCAAAAGCTTGCTTGATTTAATCGTCCTGAAAGATACTAAATATAAATACTAAGTTTGATATTTTATAGTCTTTTCGTTTCTGAACTCTGCAGTCCATAGATACACAAACATACGAACCTTTTTCAAAAAATGCTTTTCTCGGACCCAGGTGCCTCAAAAGATATTTCCGGTAAAATCTCGACATTAAACTTTTGGATGGAATACAATACCTTCTCTAGTTATTATGTACATTATGTATACATATGGCTCTCGTGGGAGGGTGGAGGTTCCGACCTCTTTTTTTTTTATTCATATGGCTTTCTCCAGTTTTCTGCTGGAAACTATTTTTACAAGAGTTTACCTTTCTATCTACTTCACGCCAATCGAGACAAACGTTAATAGAAACGGTCTTATATTAATTCCTTATACGAGAAATAAGGGACTGCATTAGGATAATACAATAGTAACTTTTTTAAAAGCTCGTGTAATTAAAATTTCTTTCTTTTTGAATGCTTCACCTGAAAAGTAAACAAAACTTCCTATTTGAGAAAAGTACTGAAAATTTTAAAATAAATAACAGGAAAATCTTTGAAATAGTTAAAAAACATTACATATCTGACAAAAATTATATACTTTGACTAGATCTACATTTTTGTATACTAAGATTTGGTCTATTTCTTATAGTTTACCAGCTTAGTCATCCAAAATTAAGAGGGTTTCTGAGGCTATTCCCAGGTAATTCAATATATGCATTTTATTTGTGATAAACCATCTTAAGCATACGAACACTGCTCAGCCAGTTCTTTACTGACGACCTCTCCAGCTGCTCCGGTGCGGGCGCTGCGGACCCTGAGCACCCGTGGTACTTCTGACGTGACCAGAAGTAGTCGGCCCCTCTCGTAAGCGAGTTGCTCGGCTTGAGTTGGACTCGACGTGGCAGTGGTCCCGATACCTATGGGAGATTGAGTACGTCTGGGCATACGTTTGGGCGGGGTTGTGAGACACCTAATTGTCCTCCGCTTCTAGCCTGTATAGCTAGATTTCTGTCGACTTCACGGAGGTTTTCGGTAGTCTTTTCCTTCGAGGTTGATGCGCGTAAGTGGCGGTATGTCCCCATGCCGAAGTGGGGGAGTCTTTTTTGTCTCTAGGCGTTCTCCTAACGGAAAGCCCCACGGAAATTGATTTCTTCCTGGTTGTAAAGTGGTGGTTTTGGCCTCGGGTAGACACCGAACAGTATATGCATATAGCCAGAGAAAGTAATAAGCTATAGGCAAAGCAAATCACAAAGCCAGATGATCCAAGTGTGCTACCAACCTGTTCCCACGGGGCAGCCTCTGAATGTGGGGACCACTCATGGGCCGCAAAGGCACATGTTATAGATATGCGTTTGGTATTGTAACAAAAACTTTTTTTACTCCAAAACAATCTATATTTCTGCCACAAGCTGTTTGAAATCGGAACCTTTCTTCATTGCCTTTGAAACAATTCTGCCGTAGTTTATTTTCGACATTCGCTGCGGCGACCACTAATACAGCTCACTACGCATTTCCATTGGAAACTGAACTCCGTTTTTACACAAAAAAGTAGAACTCGTTAAAATACACATTTTATGTTATACACATTTTTTTGTGGAGTTGGCCGTTTATGAGATATTCCTTGTTATTAGTTTCAGCTTTAAAATACTTCATACTTTTCTCATACGGGAATTTGTCAACTCCTTTCCATTCAAAGGCAACTACTTCAATCACATTGCAACCAACTTTTAAAAGATTTAACTATCATTTTAGCCAATCATACCCCATACTTTCCCATCTATTTACAAGGAAGCTGATTTTTTCTTGATTAGCATTAAATAAATGGAAGAAAAGATTTATAACAATAGTTTATTGCAGAGATGTAGAGAAAATCATGTGAATGGAAGAGAGATTTTTTTGTACAGTTAAGCGTTTTTCGATATCCCGGATTATTGGTATTAATTTAAACCACTTACTCGGTAAGACATATTTCTGCTCGTTTCTCATTTGTTTACCTCTGGCAAATAAAGAGAATAGAGTTTAAATTGTTTCACACAGCACCCGGCTTTTAAAGGACTTGACTATCGCTATAGTCTAGTATACTCTCTTATTTCCTTTCTACTTACAAGGAAACAAGTAATATATTAGTTATGCTTATTTATATATATATAGTATATAAATAAATCTTGATTAGCATGATGTAGCTAAAACATTGATTTTTAAATAAAAGGTTTGTTTGCGGAACAACTAGAGAAAGTCATGTGAATGGAACACACAGATTTTTAGATAAACGTTCGTGTGTGTCAGTAGACAGCATAGCTCAGAAACGAAAAAACCGTTAAATACTAAAATTGGTATTTAAGTCTGGCATCTTCCAAGGAAGCGACACGAAGATTTTCAAGCGAATTCCCCCCCCCCCCCAAGTTACTCTTTGCATGGAAAAGTGTTCGAAATTTTTTGTTTTCCCAAAAATGGCTCTAACGATTTTGATTAAAATATCGTATATTAAGGATATTTATTTAACAAATAAAACATATATCTTGAATTTTCTGGGAATAGCATGTGAATACATCTTTATTCTGGATGAATTTTGCGGAATTTTGCATAACTGGTAAACCTTAAGAACTGGACAAAAACTTACTCAACAAATAATGTTGAACTCATTAAAATACATTTTATATAATTTTTTTTCGTGGAGTTAATCATTTTTTATATATTACTAGATAATGGCTTCAGATTTAAAATACTTATACTTTTCCCATGTGGAAATTTGTCAACTTCTGGCCATACAAAGAACTTCAATTACATAGCAACCAGCGTTTAAAAGCTTTTACTGTCGCCTTAGTGTATTGTACTCCCTTATTTTCCTTCTATTTACTAGCAAGCAAGTAAAAAGACCATATATTAATTTTTTCTCGATTAGCATGAAGCAAATGGAAGAATAATTTTTTTAAAAATAATTTGTTGCAGAAATGTGGAGAAAGTTATGTGAATGGAAGACATTATATTCTCTTTCTAAAACGTCCCTTATTCTTATATAGCATTGAAGGACTACCATTACTACCGATTGATACTAAAGGTCTGTTTCAGCAAATTCTGGAAGACTTAAGAACAACACCATGGATCCTTCACTACACATTCTTCTAATGGCGATTTGTGATTTCGTTTTTATTTTCAAAGATTAAGGATTAAATGCGTGGAATAATTTTTTCGTCATTCTTGAAGCAGTGAAATATATAAAATATAGTTTCTAAAGTATCTCAGGAAACGTGACATCATTTTTAAAGACTGGTTTCATCAAATGCATTGATGTTAAAGAGGAATATTTTGAAAACAATAAAAGCATTAATTTTTTTTAAAATTAATCCGTGTTTGATTTTATAAAAATTGTTTAGTATTACACTCTTATCTGAAACCGTTTCTGCGAGCGTTTGTCTTAATTAGCGTGAAGTGGATAAATATTTTTAAAAGAATAACTTCTTTCAGAATTGGTAGAGAAATTAATGTGAAAGCAAAACATCAGATTTTTCTAGACTGTTAATAAAAATTAAAGCACATAAAGATTTAAGAGTCATTACGGCACATTAAGAGCCCACTAGTTTGAATTTTTCCAATGAACTTCTAATTAAAAGAATTGATTTTCGATGTTCCCCCATGAAAAGCTTTTCTTCTCCATCCTAATATCATCTAGGTCACATCATGGCGTCCCCCTTGCTCATGGCACTGGTGTTCTCTCATTTACTGTTACTGTTTTTCTTTGAGAAGGTATCTTTAAGTTTACACACACATTCATGTTGCACATTCATACCTGCAAACTCTGCGACAAATTATATTTTTCGCTATAGAAAATTGCCCCCAGCAATTAGCAAGCAGGTGGTGTACCGACTGAGCTATGAAAGCATCATCTTTGTCTTTTTTATTAAAATAGTTATAGATATGCAAGATAAATATAGATTTTACTGGCTCAGTGGTTATTTATAAATAAATAAGTTTATAACTTGGAATGTAAGGGTCTCACTCGTATATGAATTAGTTAAGAAACAAAATAAAAGGAATAATTGAAGGGTCATTTTTATCAGCATTAATACTTGAACGTTAAACAAAGAAGGTCAGTGAGTAGAGCGCATCATTGCGCATGCTATTTCTACACAAAGTTCGGCTGTATATTTATAATTTAATATTTATGGCTGTTTAAAACTAGTATATGACAGCAGAAGTTAAAGTGATTTTATTTTGCTAATAGTTTTCCTATACTCGGCTTCCACGAGTTTGAAAACATTTTCACGTTCCGCAAAATAAAGCACAACCTTTAACACTTGTATCAAAAATAAGCTTTATTATAATTTTATGTAATGTTATTGTATTTTAAGCATGTGATAGTAATACTGAGGATTAAATCCATTCAGATTTAGAGGATCCATAACACTGATTTAACTGCAAATCTATTCCTAAACTAAATTAAGACACGTTGTTATTATTACTATGATTATTATTATTATTATGTTTATGATTTATTATTATTATTATTATTATTATTATTATTATTATCATCATTGTTATTACTATGATTATTAGGATTATTACTATGATAATGATTATTACTATTATTATTTCTATTATAATTACTAGTATTATTACTATAATTATAATCACTAGTATTATAATTACTATAATTATAATTACTTTTTCACTATTGTCATTATTACTACTACTATTATAATTATTATTAATGGATTTTTTCCTGAACATGTTTATCCAATATGCTAACTACCCATTTCAAGTTCATTCTTGGTACACGAAGTTTAGATGATTTGCAGCTATATTTCAGCGCCTATTTATTAAAGAAAAGTATAAAGTATCGCTTTCCAGATCTTTTTATAGAATGACAAAGTATTGAAAAATTCAAATCATGCTATCAGAGTACCGGGTTCAGTTCCCGGTTGAGGTGGGACTTTTACACTATTGCTGTTCTCTCCGGAGCCTGTATATAAGAATTAGAGTGTAAATGTGTGTGTATGAGTGTGTGTGCGTGATTGATCTAGTGTAAAATCCAATCAGTAATCCAGTACACGAGTTATCCCCGTTGCTAATAGTCAATATGTTCCAAAGACAAAACACCTTCGAAATTAGCATTGAATCATATACCACGTTTCCAGGGGAATTGAAGTCGATTTGAGTTCATATAATGTACTGAATACATCATGTTTTGTAGATTCAAATCGTAATGAGCTTTGGATCCGATTCTTTTAAAAGGTGAGATCGGAGTGAAATATGTTGCATGGAAAACCTCCGTGTTCAATAGTTTTAATACAGTAAAGAAACTCTTCTTCTGCTATACTCGTTGCATGTGATAGTCAAATGTTAATGCTTTTTGTTTACTATTCTATGATAGATTACAGGAAGAACTACTTTTATAGTTTCTATAGTGTTCAAATATAATTATTTACCTTCAAAACCTTATAATATACAAATAAGAAATATATGTTTGACAGGTTTGCCAATGCAATTTCAAGTTGACCAACTTAAATGCATGAATAAATTTACTCTTGAAGCTTGCGATCTCAATTCGTACTGAGTTCAACACGTGAAACACGAATCATATTGAGATGGAATTGTACTCGTCGATTTCAATTCTCTGTGGAAACGTGCTATTTAAAAACGAACATCTAAGTATATCTAGGTACTAGGCTTTTGTCTAATACATAACGCTTACCAGTTGGTTACTCAAGATTGTAAACAGTTCCTCATAAACTCAGAGGACTTCGTTGGGTATTCACAGAAAATACAAGAATTTCGTGTATATACGTAGTATTCTGATCAAAATTATTACACATTTTCGGGGGAAAAACACATAAAAGATAGTTTTAGTTGGCGGGATTTTCTTGAGAACATCTTCATGTTGTAACTTCGGAAGATGCTAAAACAAATTGCCAACTTTGTTACTTATCGTTTTTAGTTATAATGTTCCCAAATACATACGCGCAGTTGCGCACGCACACGCGTGCACATTCACTTACACAAATAGACCATTTTTAGTTTTTTTATATATTTACGGAGTCTCAAAATGTATGTTTACGTGAAATTTCAATTTTGGATATAATGCAATACTTGCTCTGCTTGCTACAGCTAAGCAGAAAAGGAGGTAAAAATGCGTAACAAAAATATTCAGTTATAAATAATTTTTTCATACCATTACAAATGCATCGAAGAATGCCTTGCTGAATACTTGCATTTCTCCATGTTGAAATAAGTAAGTTGCGTTGAAATTTGTGTTATTCATGTTTATTCACTTTTCTCTTGATACTGACAAAATATGTATATGATATAAATGCTACATATGGTTTCTATACTTTGCACTTATAGATAAACATGTTGCTTAAATATAAATTACTTACAGGAAATGTTTGTACTCAATGATGAAAGTGAATATATATTGCGTGCATTTTATAATATACAATGGATGCATGTCAGTGTATGTATAATGGTTAGAGAAAGTTATGTGAATTTTATAATTCATATTTTTATATACTTTCTGTGCGAGCAGTTATTTTCACAACAAACCATGACCAATGACACGGCAAATCAAGTTTGATGAACGTAAATCTATTCCATTTGAGGAAATGCTTACAATATTAAATTTTAATAAATAAAACATTGTGTATGTATTTATTTCTCTGCAAGTGGGTATCACCCGGTGGCAGAGTTATATATGTATACAAGATATATAAACAATAATTCACAGCTGCCAGTTTATGGCTTTGTAAGCTAGATATAATAGTTATTTACACAAATATGAAAACATTAATTTTTCTCTCAATTCAGATTAATTAATTTCATAATTAGAATCACCAACCAATTTAACATTTGTATTTATAACAATATGAAATCACAAGCATTTCATTTAAGGAATATTTACAAAAATTATCCAATTATCAAGATTTTTCCTAAATTTCTTCAGAGACAAGGGACAACCCCGAAAGGCTGCTCCAGGCAATTCATTCCAGTCTTTTATGGTTCTATTTACAAAGAAGAACTTTCCCGCGTCAGTTCTGTATCTTCTACCCTTAATTTTGAACGGATGATCGTTTCGTGCATAGTAAGTTGGGTTTTCCAGTTTGTCAGTAACGTCCTCCCATGCGTTTAAGCCAGCGTAAGCTTTAAATAAAGCGCACAACCTCTGTTTCTCACGCCTAACTTTCAACGGCTCCCATTTTATTTCCTCAGCGTTTGGAGGCCCAACATATTTACCCCTTTTTATGAATTTTATAGCCCTTTTCTGGATGTTTTCTAACGAATCAATTTGATTTACTCTATACGGTCCCAACAAGTTACTCCAAATTCCATGACTGGCCGCACTAAGGACTTGTACGCGATTTCCCTGGACTTTGCACTCCCCTTTTTTAAAATCCTCATTAAGAGCAGTGTTTTCCACGCTTTCTTAGATACCGAATTTACCTGCTCGTCCCATCCAGCGTTACTCGCCAAGTAAACTCCCAAGTATTTGCAGCTGTCCACCTGTGGAATTTTTTCCCCACCCATGTGATAGTTTTGCAGAATTTTTTCCCTAGATCTATTAAATGCAATTGACTTACTTTTGCCAGCGTTAATTTTCATTTTATTTGCAGCAGCCCAATCACTAATTTCATTTAAATCACCCTGAAGAGCAGTCTCATCTTCAACATTTCTAATTTTATTGTAAATAATACAATCGTCTGCAAACAACCTTATCTGGCATTTTATATTAACAGTTATGTCATTTACAAAAATAAGAAAAAGTAACGGCCCCAGTACTGAGCCTTGGGGTACGCCCGAGCTTACCATACCCATTTCAGATAGCTCCTTGCCTACTTTTACCTTTTGCGATCTTCCTTGCAAACATTTTTAATCCATAGAACTACGTGTTTATCAATTCCTGTAGCAGTTAGCTTCTCGATAAGTAAATTATATGATACAATATCAAAAGCTTTGGAAAAATCTATCAACACTGCATCTGTTCTTCCCCCTGCATCCACCTCCTCTGCTAAATCTTGAAATAATGACGTTATCTGGCTTTCACACGAGTATCCAGGTCTAAACCGATGTTGCGCTTTATTGAACCACTTTTTGTTTTCTAATTCCTCCCGTATATATTCCACAATTAAATGTTCCGTCAATTTGCGCACTACTGAAGTTAGGCTGACTGGTCGATAATTATTTAATTCTGTTTTATTTCCCCCTTTATGAATTGGAACTACAATCGCGGTTTTCCAGTCTTCCGGTAAGGCACAGTTATTTATTGACATATTAAATAAAAGCATTAGGTACGGAATCATGGATTCCCCTCCAATATTTAGTATTTCGGTGGGTATATTATAAGGCCCCCTCGACTTTCAATTTTGCAACATTCTGATCCTTCTGCGCAATTTGGATGCCATTATTTGAAAAACGGAATTACCACTATCCTCAATTTCCAATTTATAATTATAATCCGTTTTGTTAAAAAACAGACACAAAATGTGAATTTAATGCGTTCGATTTTTCCTTATCGTTCAATATGGCAATTCCATTTTCCTTGAGTTCTGGTATGCCAAGTTTATTTCCCCTACGTCTACTTACATAATTGTAAAAAGATTTCCAACTATTATTGGTCCCGCTAAGAATTTGTTCTAAGAACCGCTCCTGGGCTTGCAACGTTTCGTCTTTCAATTGTTTAGCTAATTCTTTATATCTGTTAAAATGCCAATCTGACTTCTTCCGTTTATGAAACGCGCGCCTAGACTTTCGTTTAAGTATTCTGATGGATCTTGTATAATATTCTGGATCATTATTTTGTTTGATAACTTTGTATGGAACGTATTTCTTTATTGATTCCGAAATAAGTATTTTGAAACTATCCCATGCTGCATCTACATTTGTTGCAGATTTTACAAACAGGCAAAATTGCTTTTTGAGAAAAGTCTGAATTCCATCTACGTCTGCTCTGCAGAAGTTAAAGCTAATAATTTCCTTTCCTTCAAACCGGTTTCGCACCTTCCAGTTTATGTCTAATTGTACACAGCTGTGGTCACTTATACCTGGCAAAACCTCACATGCGCTAAACAATGACTCAGGTCTGCATAGAAACACGTCCAATACAGCCGATTTCCGGGTATCTGTTTTGACTACCTGCGAAAACCCATGATCCCAAACCAGAAGGTTAACAACACATTGAGCTTCGCCTCCTAATAACTGCCCATTCCAGTTTACATTTGGCAAATTTAAATCTCCTGCTAAAATAACATTTTTTCCCGTTTCCGAAGAAATTTTTTTCCACTAATTTATGAAGAGTTTTAAAGTTAGTTTCGCCAGGTGGTTTGTAACACGCTATTAATGTAATGTTATTTGCTTCGTTTTCGTGATCGATAATTTCAATGGCCATCATTTCTACGTCTTCTTCCACCCACAATATCTTACTGCTTAACTCTAACTTGGTACAAATAAAAATTCCCCCTCCCCTTCCTTCCCTGTCCCCCCTAAACACCCTGTAATCTGATCTAAATATCTCCGCGTCATTAATATCAACACTGAGCCATGACTCCGTACCTATAATCACACTTGGGTTACTTATTTCCATTAAATTCCAAAATTCTAATGTTTTGTTTATGATGCTTCGGCAATTTACCTGCAACAGCCTTAAGGAATGTGCCCCTACTTGAGAATCGTCGCTTCCCCGAAGCCGTTGTCAGTGCTGCCCGGTGACACCGCTCCACTCGGATACCCTCGCGAACAATGCTGTCAACTTTGAAGTTCCTCTTCTGTTTAGGTGAACACCATCCCGTCCATAGTCCCAGTCGTCAATCCACGAATTTGAGTCCACAAACTGCATATCCAGTCGTTCAGTCACCCACGAAAACGCGTCGTTTACCTGCATTACCTTCCTCCAGTTGATATCGCGTCGTCTCAAAACTCCACTGATGACAATGTTTGCTGAGGGAAACAGTGCCTTTGTCTTCTTAACTGAATCATACATGTCTCCCATCACATGGTCAGAACTCCTTCGTAGGTCATTACTTCCAACGTGTAATACGATGGTCCGGTAGTTGCTTTCTTCCTCCTCTCGCTTCTTCTCAATTTCCCTCAGAAGTCTTTATGCCAGGATAGCAAGCTACCTTTGCATTTGTAGTTCCCGCGTGTCTAACGATAGAGTCGCCGATGATCAAACATGGTTTCTTCTCTTTCTTTAGGTCATCTTCCCGTGTCTCCCTCAGTAAGCGGTTTTCTTCTTTAAGCTTCCGAATAATATCTTCCGCTGTTTTCAGCTTGTCGCGTAAGCCTTGTAGTTCCTCCTGCAGCTGCTCTAATTTTTTGTCATTTGCGGTGACGGTCACATCTCTCCTGCAGTCCTTACATGACCAGTTTTCTTCTATGTTCTGTTCTCTCTTAATTTTTTGACAGCCAAAATGGTACCATCTCGCGCATGAAATACAAAGAAGTCCGGTCCTCAGTGCTTTGTTGCAGCTTCCACATCTTTCATCTCCTACAGGTCCTGGATTTATTTCAACTCCTCCTATCAAAAGCCATAAAATGAAGTATTCTTATAGCAAAAATGCATAAGTATTATATAGTTATTATAGTGTTATTTTACTGACCATTTACGTACTCGTTACCTTAATATATCATTTAAAGGCTTTGTGGCTTAGGTAGTTTAGGATGGAAACAGTTTGTGCTGTTAAGTTCTTTAAAAACATTGCGATTAACAAATAAATAATTAATATTTGCTTTTAAAAAAAATCATTTAAATTTCTTCTCCCGTTATTTAATATTAGCGCAAGTTTGCAGTGCTAATAATGCTTTCATGCTCTACCTTATACGTGTACCTGGAAGTAGCTCGTTTTTACTTTCTCTACACGTACTATGTGCATAATGTATAGAGAAGTTCCTGTATTGCACCCAAAAATCGATTACAGGAAATATATGTTTTGAGACCTCCTAAATCCAAAAAAAATAATTTTTAGAAAAATCTTGGTATTTAGGTTTAGCATCTTCCAAGGATGCGACACGAAGGTTTTCAAGAAAATCAAGAAAATCCCCCCGCACCAAACTACGTGGACAGCATTTACAAAATTTTGATTTTCTCAAAAATGGTTTAAACAATTTTGAATTAAAATATCATATATTAAAGATATTTACATGACAAACAAAATGTGTATCTTGAATTTTCTGGTGAATAGCCTCTGAGGACATGTTTATTTTGAATCAATTTTGCGGAATTTTGCATAACTGGTAAACCATAAGAGATAGACAGAAACTTACTACACAAAAAATGTAGAGCCTGTTAAAACACATAATTTGTGTTATATACATTTTTTCATGGAGTTGACCGTTTTTAGATGTTCCTTGTTATTGATTTCAATTTTAAAATACCTATATTTTTTCTCATACGGAAATTTGTCCACTCCTGGCTATACAAACAAAGGAACTTCGTTCTCACAGTAACCAGCTTTTAAAATATTTCACTATCACTTTAGCCCATGGAACTCTCTTATTTCCCTTCTACTTACAAGGAAGCAAGTAAAAAGAACCTCTTCTGCCATTTTTTTTTTCCTCGATTAGCAGGAAAAAAATGAAAGAATAAGCTTTTTAACAACTGTTACTTGCAGAGATGTTTAGAAAGTCATGTGAATGGAACACATCTTACTTATCTGGAAGTAACATATTTTTACTTTTCAAAAGCCCCAGAATCTTGAATAAATAGTGCTAAATGAGAGCTCTTGAAAGCTCTTTTAATTCTGAATCTTGCTGGGTATGTTTCATGGAACCTTTAGACTGCCCACAAAGACGACAAAAAATCATCATCAAAATGATTCATGGTCTGATATTTCTTAAAAGGCCATCTCCAGCAATTACTGCAATGGTCTTTTTTCTGAGTTTTCTTTGATCCCTATTGACCGGTGTAGCTTTTTGTACCTTTCCATGCATCTTCAGTGTGGGTTGATAGTGCAGTCTTTTACGAATCTCTCCTTCTAGAGAAACACTAACTTTGCCAACTTTCCTTCTCTGATGAGTTCGTATTGCTTCATCTTTGCACACATCCGTTTCACTCTTGATTTTTTCTTGCGTTGAGTCCTAGAAAATAAATAGTCAAACGAAACAAAAGTTAATGCTAATTAGATTGCACTTTTGGTGCTTTGGTAGACAAGTGGTAAGAGCTGTAGCTTTTCGACCCTGGGTCATGAGTTCTATTCTGTGCAGCAGCAGAATATACTCCGCAGAGTCTGGAGTACAGTACTGCGCTGTGTATGCATGTGTGTTTCAAATTAAAATTGAATAAAACCCAGAGTTGAAGAATCTACACACAAGTTGTTTCCTATATGGCCATCAAAGTTGAAAGGAGATATATAAATGAAAGAATTAAAAATGGTTCCATCTTTAAGCAGGACACTGTATTCAAGACGATTCATTAATAATATGTTCTATGTATATTTATTTTAATGTTATGTTAGTAACCGTTAATTCAAATTCTAAAGCTTCTTTTATCTTATTCCATTAGCTTTGTTTTGTTCTCATACTCCACTTATAGGAACACGCTTATCACGTCATATATGTCATTGAGTGAGGCTTTTACTTTCTAAAATTTGGCTCACCAATACATTCTTAAAAGCGTTTCAAAATTGTGAAAGAATGCTTTTTGCTAGTGTTATTTCAGTAACACTGGACATTGACGCAATACTGCTAAATAAGTTGATCAGAATTACTTCTTTAACTACTGTGGAAAAGTAACTTCATTGACATATAGTAAATGAAATAAAAAATCTTTCACAATGAAAAACGTATTTTATCAATAAACCTACATACTGAAATAATATTTAAAAATACCCCAACTGAAAAGATGTCTTCAATTTAACACTAAAGGATTTTAATGTTATACGTTCAGTGCAACAAACTCCCGCCACGACGTTATTACTGGACCAAGGCCTACCACACTGTATTCTCTGAGTGCATCTCCGCAGAACTTAATGGGCAGGGAGTTGTAATGGGGCGACACGTGGCCGTCGATTCATCCACGATTGATCCTCAATAATTTCACGGAGCTAATTCTCGTATCAGAACTTCCAACACGAGACAAACAGTATGTAATTACCAATAATGAAACCTGAATCCGCTTCGACTGCAGCTAGCAGTATTTCCACAGCTTATGCAATAATGCGCCCTCCAGTAATTCCATCTTAAGCAGACAAAATAAATATTTTGGTAGGTAGATTTAACTGCATTAAATATATGTTTTATCTCAGAATTATCCATGTTGAGTCTGACGGACTTGTGAAATAATGTTTATTTCAGGTACACGTTGAGGTGTCAATTTGTAATGTGGTTTATGGTAGGACTTAAACAGATTATTATAACGGTTCTATACAGTGTGGGATAATAGGATGGGTTTTTGTACGTTATAAGAGTTCTTGGAGTTCTTGGATGAGAATTTACATTCAACAATGACCCAACAATGACTAAGTTATCTGAATGTATATTAAAACCATGTATTTTTAATTTATAATTATTCACAACGAAAACTAATTAGTTTGATATTAGCATGAGATTCTTGTAATACCTCGGGCGTCGAGATGTATGGAAAACCAATTGTTAGAGATGAATATAAGGATGGTAATTTACGTCCTTTATCTAATCTAATAACTCAGAGAACAAATTGTAAGTACATTTTTTCTGGTTATAGAAATATTATAATTTCTCCAATAATTATATAATATTCTTGATATTTAATAATTAATTTAGATGTATTAATTCGAAATAATATGGCGACATCAAGGCTTGTATACGCGACATAATTAACGAAGTGAATCCAATTCGGAACACTGAAGGAGAATTTCTAGTGCACAGGATGGTGATGAACTATGACCTGAAATATATATTCTTATTTACTGTGATTATACTGTGACAAATTGGAACAATACTTATTTATGTACCAAGTAAGCCCTTTTTATCATATTCACATTCGGGACGATAAATGAAATAAATTATGTATTTTATACTATGCCTGTAAGTTTCCTACGCTTGCATATTAGCTCTTCTAATGCCATATTATTTATCTTGCGCTTTAAGGGTTAAATATTTCGATATTAAGAGAATTACGCGAACAAAATATACAGATTTCAAAGGTATTACGTATTATAAAATTGTTCTTTAACTAAATTTAGCATTAAATAATCAGCACAAACACCATTAATATCAACAAGTAACATAAACATAGATAGATAACAACAGTAATATAATACCCGTTACACTTATAACAAACATATTTTGTGTTTGAGTTCGAGGTGAAACAAATTTAAAGAAAATATTAATGATGGAAGGCCAAAGTGTTAAAATGTCTCCATCAAGAGAATAAAATATTAGATACAAATGATATTTGTTATTTGAGATAATTTTGACGATATTATATTTTTATTTCCAATCTGTAATTAATTCTTAAAAAAACTGATGTATTCCATTCACATGACTTTCTCTATCTTTCTGTAAACAAATTATTCTTACAAAAGATCGTTTTATCTAGATAATGCTGACCAAAATAAATATCAAAATGGTATTAGCACTTAGTTCCTTATAAGTAGAAGGGAAATAAGAGAATACACAAGGCTAAAACGACTGTTAAATCTTTAAAAATTTGTCGCTATGCGATTAGGGGAAAACAAAAGAGCTGTGAAATGGTTGAGGACTTCCCGTTTGAGAAAAGCGTAAGTATTTTAAAATTTATACTATTAGAGGGAATATGTCTTAAATGGTTATCTCTACGAAACATTACTATGCATAGATTGCGTGTTTTAAGGAGAATTACAGTTTTTCTGTAGTAAGCTTTTGTTTATCTCTTATGGTTTGCCAAATAAAAAAATGTAAATGGCGTGTTATTTATGAACGCTCTTTAACTGCTGTGGTTCTCAGCGTCCCATTCTAAATTGGGCGTAAAAGACCGCTTAATTTTGCTCAAAGGCTTGAGGTTCTTTTACGTGCCGTAAATCTACGACACGGGACCCACGGATTACTTCCCTTCCGAAGAAAGCCATGCTAAGGAATTTTACACCCATCGTGTTCCGCCGAGTTTGAACCTGCGACCTTGGGTGTATGAAGTCAGCATGGTAACCATTACACCAGGGAGGGCGACTGCGGTTTACCAGCTATGGAAAGTCATTCAGAATGAAAATAGTTTCAGGGAATATTCCCAAGAAATTGAGGATATACATATTATTTTCCATGTAAACATATTTAATGCGGCATTTTAATCAAAATTGTGGAGCCATTTTTGAGAAAATCGAAAATTACGGAAAATTAAGCATTTTAAAATTATAACAAATAGAGGAAATATTTCGGAAATGGCAAATGCGCAACAAAGCTGTAAATGACATAAATTGTGAGTTTTGAAGAGATCTATATTTTTGTGTAGTAAGCCTTTGTCTATCTCTTAAGGCATATCAGATATGCAAAAGTCTTTCAGAAGGAAGAAGACATCAGAGGCTATTCCCATATTATTCAAGATATACATATTATTTATCATACAAATAACCTTAACATACGATGTTTTAATTAAAATCATTAGAGCCATTTTTGAGGAAATGAAATGATTTTAAATAGTTTCCTGTAAAGGCTAGTTTAGAGCTTGGGGATTTTCCTCAAAACCTTGTGTCTCATCCTTGGAAGATACTAAACTTAAATAAAAGGTTTGGTATTTTACCGACTTTATGTTTTTGAGTTATCGTGTCAGACACACGGAGACACGCAGGACCTTTTTCTACTTTTTTTTATTCAGGGGGCCTAAAATGTGTTTTTCCAGTGAAATTTCTGTATCAAAATTGTTGGGTGGAGTGCAATATCTTCTCTATCTATGTACTAAGTAGAGAAAGCAAAAAGGGAGCTACCAGGCCGCAGAGTTAGTTTGAACAGAGTTTTTGAATTGGAGTCTAGTCGTTAACTGCACGAGCATCGAAGTTACGAGAAACAAAATTGTGCTACAACATTGACTTAAAAGACAGTTATTGTAATACACTAAATTTTGATAAAAATATTGTGTTACGCGGTAGCTTTTTACTAATAGTATTTTAATTTTGTGATGGAGCCAAGTCATACCTTTGGAATAACTGAACTCTTGCTTAAGAAATCGATTTCTACGCCGAGCCTGTTTTTGTCGCTTTGTTATGGAGCATCTCTCATATCCATATATACTAATATGTTTTCTCTAATGACCGTTATAACAGTCCTTAGTGTCGTCTCACAAACCTCTTGGCTCCAAGTTATCCCATTTATCAAACCAGAGTTCCGGTTGCTGGGACATTGTGCATCCCACTTTCTTGCCACTTGTATCAGACTGTTATTACTCTTCCGAAGTATTTAACGTGAGCTATTAGAGCCCCTTCTTCTAGTTCCTTACCATGAATGTAAAATTAAATGCATACTGCCTAAATGTCATTGTTTATTTGTATAACCATATACTCAACTCTACAGACCATCAATTTTACTGATCGTTACATGTAAATATTTTCATGTATTGGCTCTAATTGAAAATAGGTTCATTCTATAATCTATGATACTAGATAGCATTCTGCGTTACTTTTATTAATAGTATGCTCATTCATATTTAAACACAAATTTACGTTAGCGAATTTGCATGACTCAGGTTGAGTAGTTGGTCGATGTAAGACGTTCTGTGGGTAGCCATTTGTCCTCAACTGTTATTTTGAGTTGAAACTTAAGTTAGGAAAGAACAGGAAAGACCGCCCATACTTGTTTCTATGATTATCTTCTCAAGCAGGTACGAAGATCTTTTTTTTTTTTTTTCAAGCTCCGATAGGCTATACATAGAAGACTAGTTCATAGAAAACAATTATTTAATTACTAAAAGTTTTATACTCTTATCGTTACTTTTCGACATAATCACCGAAAAGAGTGAGACATTTATCGTACCTATACACAAGCTTTGCAATAACCTCTTCAAAAAATGTTGCCGCCAATGATTTCAAATGAGCATTGACGTTGTTTTGAAGAACTTCGTACTTTACGACGTTTCCGGAGAGCCATTCAAAACAAACGAAGAGGAATGCTGACTTCAGGAATTGTGTTGATCAATGACAACGCTCGTCCACACTGCTGGCACAACCCATCAGCTCCTTGAACAATTTCGATGGAACATTTTCGATCATCTGCAACATACAGCATACAGTCCTGACCTGGCACCCAGCGACTTTCACTTTTTCCCTGAACTGAAGATATGGCTAGGAGAGAAGCACTTTCAAACCAACGAAGATCTTCAAAATAACATCAATGCTCATTTGAAATCATTGGCGGCAGCATTTTTTGAAGCGGGTATTGCAAAGCTTGTGCACAGGTACGATAAATGTCTCAATCTTTTCGGTGATTATGTTGAAAAGTAATCATAAGTGTGCACAACTTTTAGTAATAAAATAATTCTATGAACTTGTCTTTTATTTATAGCCTATCAGAGGGTGATAAAAAAACGGCCCTCATAGTATATTCATTTTGTTCTGAATTTTGATCACCGTTACTATTATTATTTAACCTTTGTATATTATTTTAAAAATGTATAGGTATCATGCCATATGTATTCACGACCCAACTTGAAGTCTGGATCCTGCTGAGTAGGAGGTGTAGCGTTATGGAGATAGGAGACGGAAAAGCACAGAATAAGGCTTAGCCCTGAACATATTCTCAACGCAAGTCAGTTGGAGAATGTAATGTTGTGCCGGCAATTCCAACAATGGCATTGAAGTTTTACCTGTTGGTTTCGGTGTTTTTAATTACTTTTGCTGGTACGATAATTTTGTAGTTTTTAATATAACAATATATACTTCAGCTCAGTCTGGAAAATGTTAGTTGTATTTAAACAAAAATTGAGACAATTGGAACATTTTTAACGTGTGAAAATGTAGTTTTCACAAAAAACGCGGTTTTATGAAACAGTAGGTAGGAAACGCTGTGGAGTCCGTAGCAAGGAAAGCAGAGATAAATATTGGTTATGTATGGTTGCCTAGAGGTTTCAATAACCTTTTGCTATAAAAGGTGATTTTCGATATTTTGGCCGATTGCAGTGAAAACGTGCCTCAGTATCCCTTAAACCAATCAAAGCAGAATATACCTATTAAGAAATTCTATTTCTGAGCCTATTTTATTTCATCCCCAACATTATGTCGATCATTGGTTCATGTTTACCAATTCAAACCAGATAAGTGCTGGGAAGTGCTGAATATCAGATAAATGATGAACAAATAAATGAAAAAGTTACTCAGCAGCTAGATTAAGGCAGAAACTGAATGGGTTCTCTCAAAAGCGTCATTATCACAGACAAAATTCAACGAATGCAAATATTAAGAAAATAACTACAATATTGACTCGAGTATACATAAGGATAAACTAGAATACAGCCATGTTATACGCATATGGCATCTACAGTCCTTTCTGAAGTGACAAATGAGCCTAATTTTGTAATAAGAAAACAAAATGTCATGTTTAAAACTATCATAAATTGTAATTGATCATAACATTTCTTTAAGGTAATCGAAATTAGAAAATATATTTATGCACGTTCTATAATAGATTGACGAATGTAACTGTTTATAATTATCGGCTAGTTTGTTTTTCGACCCGTATGGAAAGTATTTAATGTTTACCCGATAAAGAGTTTTGGAAACCCAAAATATAACAAATGTTACGTATTTTAAAGCAGTTTTACTTTCTGTACACGTACTATGTACATAGTGTATAGTATATTAAAAAATTCGATTCCGATATTTCACAGTAAATACATGTTTCGAGACCCCTGAAACAAAACAAATCAGTTTTATAAAAATATCCGTGTGTGTCTGTCTGTCTGTCTGTATGTGGGCAGCATAGCTTTAAAATGAAAATATCGTTCAATACCAAGCTTTCCATGGATGCGTCACGAAGACTTTCAACTATCCTTTTCATGGAAAATTTTCGATAATTTTGATTTTCTCAAAATTGGCTCTAACGATTTTGATTAAAATTTCGTATATTTGAAATATTTACATGACAAATAAAATGTATATCTTCAATTTTTTGGGAATGGCTTGTGAAGACATCTTTATTCTGGATGTATTTTGCAGCATTTTTCATAACTAGTAAACCTTAAGAGATAAACAAAAACTTACCACACAAAAATGCAGAGGTCGTTAAAACAATTTATGTAATATACATTTTTTGGTGCAGTTGACAGTTTTTCAGATATTCCTTGTTACTAGTTTGAGCTTTAAAATACTTATACTATTCTCATACGGGAATTTGGCAACTCCTGTCCATGCAAACAAAGCCACTCGAATCACATAGCAACCAGCTTTTAAAGACTTCACTTTCGACTTAGCCTATGGTACTCCCTTATTTTCCTCAGACTCACAAGGAAGCAAGTAATAAGACCCTTTTTGCTAATGTTTATCGTGGCTAGCATTAAGCAAATAGTAGAATAAGGTTTTTAACAATAATTTATTGCAGAGATGTAGAGAAAGTCATATGAATGGAACACATGTGATTTTTCGGCTTGCATTAAAATTTCTAGATACTATTTAATACTACTAATGTTTTTACCCTCTGTAGGCCTGGGTGCTTTGTCAACCTTTTGTAAAAAAGAATTATGGATATCCTACCTGGTACCAAAGTGGATATCATCAAGTTTCTGGAGCGTAACCTGAGACATTGTGGGATCACAAATGTATCCAATTTTTTATTTCATGGCAATTGACATAAAAAGTGTGAAAATTGACCCGGCGACACCAGAAAAGGGCGCCACACCCTTGTTTATCATCAACATCTACGTGTTAGAAGACCTTCCAGTAAAGCCATCACTCTTCCTGCAAGGTATAATATTACCAGTAGCTGCATTTTCTCACCACTTGAAATATGGCCCAATCATCGCACCGCTAGGGGCCATTCGTCTACGTGACACGGCAAGAAGGGGTGGGGTCGACGGGATGCAGAGAGAACTGCTGATAAAGTGGTCCACACGACGGCCGAGTACAGGTCACGCATCTGTGATACACGACTCTTACCTCTTTTGTTTATATTCCTCAGAGAATTAATACTGCCAGTAGCTGCACTTAGCTTTTGATTCATTGCTGCTGTAATTGTCTTCAAATCTTCGGGGATATTATACAATGACTTTCGCCAAAATAACAGATACCTTTGCAACTGTTATCAGCAGAAATTCGAATACATCCTTTTATTGATGATGTATGTATATAATCGTATTATTAAATATTTTAAATGTACTTTTACAACTATTCTTTTGTAAAATTATATTTCATATCCGTTTTTAGAAATGACAGAGAAGTGATATCCTTTAAAACGATAAAATTGTGTCGAGAAATATTCTAGCAATCAAAAAGCTACAACTATTTTATTCAGCCTTTATTGGAGCTACTTATTCAGTTAATTTCGATTTTTTCCATAATTTTATAGGTTTATTCCGATTCTAACACTTCATAAAATTGCTCCATTAATATTAATCTATTGATGCTAATTGTATTTAAATCCAATAAAAACAATTATTTTATTTGTAAGTATATTAATATATGTAATTTTCTTGTATCTGATTTAAATTCTTTTGTATTTTTTCTAATATCTACATATATAATGCATTTTAAACCAAATTGCAATAGGTTTAAAGAAGTGGTAAAAAATGAATACTTGTTAATTATTTCTTACGCCACAGCAAGCTTGTAGCTTTGCAAAGTCATTATCAAATGAAGACAATACCATTCAATTGGCTAGCAGTTGAGTTAGATATCATCATTATCATCACCCTACACTACTATATTTGCTCCGATATCTTTGGATAGACAACTTTCCTCCTTTTCCTCTTAAATGAGATTCAATTTAATTTGATACGAAAAAAAAACTGGGTAGAACATTCACAAGATATTCTCTATCTAATATAGTTTATTTATAGAACTTTCTTACACTTTTTTTCTAACCAGAACAGTTAACCAAGATTAATCTTTACATAAATAGTTTCATTATACGCTATTGTAGATGTGACGGGGTATAAGAAACAAATGACTTAAAAATGTCATTATGTCCATGACATTAGGGCATGCAGTATCCATATCTACATCCGGTTCTTACCAAACCTAATTATTCTAGCTATTTCATGTTAATCCAGATAAACTTTAACTTTACACTAATGTGCATTTTGTTATACGATAAACTAAGTAAAGCGACAGTCAATTTTTTTCAAAAGATGCTGCTATGTAATTTCTGTGAGAATTCTCCGACGTTATGTAATGTTTCTTCATCAAGAACGTGACGCTATCAGCTTTATTAAAAGAGAATACACCATAACCTGGTAAATCTTTAGCATCAATATTGTTGCTTCTGTACGCCATGGACGGTTTTACCTAAAAAATGTTCTGCAAATCTTGTTTTGAACTTGACAAACTGACTAGATTTACACATTGGAATCGTACACAAACACGCGCTGTTAGCAGAAAATGATATTGGCCTGCCTGTTGTTATAAATTCAGAAATTCGCTGGGCAACAGAGGGATTAACCGGCGAAATGGACTTTTCACTACAGCCAGACGTGCATATGAGGAGCAGTTCTGATCTATCAAAGACCACAAGGAAAATATTCTACATAATTGTAATAGAAAGTGAATTGGGACTAACAAGGTCTACCAATACCAGAACTCGAACACTTCTTACTAACAACAGTTATTATTTTACCTTATATAGAATCTACATAACACATGCCATTATCTTGGCGTGGAGCCTAGCTTGGCTACCTGGAGGAACCATCGCTCCTTGCTCCAACTATCCCATACCGGATACAGAGTACAAGTGAGGAAGAGGCTACTCTACAGCCTGTTTTTATGAACCGTTAAGTTGACAATGTTACCAGCATATGCATAATTATTTATATATTTATCCTATGCATGCAACCAGGATGTGCCAATATACTCGTCCATAATATTTGCTTGTTATAACTGAACGACAGTCAACCATTGTTCGGTCTATTTTGGAGAGCTAGACACAAGAGTGACCTTACTGCATCTGCGGCAGGGAACATTTTCAGTGAAAAACACAGTAGTTCATTGGTTCGTTCCGTACCTTCTGTTTAGAAAATAAATTTCTAAAGTACTGTATAGCTGGTATGACGACCAACAAAACGTAGTAAGCTGAGCCTTTTTAACATGAGATAGAGTTCGAATTTTCTTTATGCTCATACCAAATTTTCCATCTCGGTTTATTCAGTAGCTACCTGTCCAATTTAATAATAAGTTGTTAAATGAAAAGCAATACCCTCTCTTGCATATATATAGTAAAAGACCAGAATACTATTATTCAACCAAAAATTGAAAGTTGACTGGGTAGCGGTAAGGGTTCTTCAGCCACTCGAAGACACCAGTTGTAGGCAGTATCGATACTTAATGTTAAAGGAAAATCTGATGAAATCAGTGTGCCCTTTGGAAGCTGCTTGAACTACATGCATAACAAACTGAGTTGTGTAGCAACAAGAACCCAAAGCTCTTTGATGTCTGGCGTTTCGAGGAGTTTACCCTCCCGAACAACTGAAGTGGCACTGCCGTTTGCAGTATGCCCTTGCCTTTTAGAGCAAATCACTGGCACTAAGAATGACGGAAACAGTGGTTTTGGCTTTTTAAATTGCAATCCTTTAAAGTCGTTTCCCTATTTAATTTAATAGCAAGAAGGAGATACTTTAAGGTGCTATACGCACCAAACAATTCAGAAATCTTCAAACTGTAGAACAATATTTAGCATGCTAATTTTAATTGTTTTCTCACAGAAATCATGTGTAGGACAGGAGTTGGTTAGGTAGAGTTGTACTGAAAAATCAATATCATATCCGGGATTTGAACCATGGATCTTCCAGTCTCTAGCCGTTGCTCTACTACTAAGCTACCTTTTGTTTTTCTTTTTTGGTAGTGTTTAACGCCCGCTTTTACTGTAATGGCACCGCAGGCGATGACACTGATGATACATGAAGATGGAATGTGATGGCGGGGGAAACTGGAGAAAACCCACCCCTGCGCCGCTTTGTCCACCACAAATCCCACATGCGATGAGATCAAACCCGGGCCGTCTAGGTGTGAGGCGAGTGTTCCGACTACTCGGCCATGGCGCGGAAAGCTACCATAGCAACATGCCGGCGTGGCATTGAATTTCTCAACTGACTTGCATTTTCCCGGTAAATCACAAGATGATCTCAAATTATTTTGAGATGAAACCCCCAATTGCGACTTACAATATTGTAAGTACTTTAAGTCCAGGATTCATAGTATAGCCAACTATTATGGACACTTGTGCTAATTTTAATTGTGTTCTCACAGAAACTGTGTGTAGGGCAGGAGTTGGATAGTCAGACTGAAAAAGTCAATGCCATAGCCGGAACCACGGATCTCCCGGTGTCTAGCCGATTGCTCTACCACTGAGCTACCATAGCAACATGCCGGCATAGCATTGAATTTCTCGACTGTCCAACTCCTATCCTACACACGATTTCTGTGAGAAGACAATTAAAATTAGCACAACTGTCCATAATAGTTGGCTACATTATGAATCCTGGGACTCAAAGTACTTGCAACATTGATTGGCGTTGTCATCTCAAAATAATGTGAGATCACCCAGAAACATGCGAGTCAGTTGAGAAATTCAATGCTATGCCGGCATGTTGCCACAGTAGCTCAGTACCGCAACCGGCTAGAGGCCGGGAGATCCGCGGTTCAAATCCCGGCGATGGCATTGAATTTTTCAGTCTGACTCTACCTATCTAATATTTAGCATGTTTAAAACGAGAGTTTCAATCAGCACTTATGCATTTCCCCTCTTGCAGCAGTAAACCAAAACGATATTGACACATTTAGAGTGCTGAGGTGTGTGTGTGTGTGTGTGTGTGTGTGTGTGTGTGTGTGTGTGTGTGTGTGTGTGTTAAAATAGTCGACACAATTTGACTGAAAATGTTGAAATCATGTACCATTAGCAATCGCAGTGTTCTTAAGCGAGTGCTAAATTCTTATTCACGTCCGCAAAAATTCTGACAAAAATTCTAATTTGAAATAGCCCCGTTGACTTCTGTAACTCTTTTAACTCGCCAAAGGATGTCTGCACATGTCAAATACGAGACAGTTGGGCACCCGGCATATGCTAATAAACGTACCTACACAGTCACCACTGTATTTGTAAACAATGTGTACACATTTACTCTTTCATAACAGCATAGCTCTTGTATAGAAGTATACCATTATTGACATGTTAAACATTTGAAACTCGTTAACACATCAACACAACTCTGTAATCACACGAAACAAGTTGTAAAATGCCTCACAAAATCTTTTTCCATAGCTCTACTTCAACTTGACCAGCAATCAATGCGTGAAATAAAATATGTTTGTGGCAATGCATTCAAATCGAGCAATGTTTTCTTTCTTGTTGTAAGGTCCACACACACACACACACACATCCGTTTATAAACAATGATATTTTAATCCTTTTACATTTTGCAAAATAATCACAAATTCATAAGTGCCTTAACATTGCTTTTCTGTCTAGAAACATTTCAAACATGCAACTGCAATATTTGACAAACGTCGACATTTCGTACATCTTATGTAGGCTAAAACAGTATAAAGGCTGCTTTATTCAAGATTTACATGTTATTACTTTGTTTCAGCTAGCTACTTTTGCAGAATACATCTTAGTGTTATGTCGTTGTATTCATTTCTCGTATGTTGCTAATTATTATAATCAGGATGACTGCCAACGCAGTATTCAGTCTCACAAATAAACAGTTCTATGATGTTATAAATACTCATTACTCGTATGTGGCTAAACTTTTCACTCAGAATGACTGCCAAAGCACTAAAGGTAAAGACAATACAAAGCTACTGCGACCTATGAAGATCTGTTGCGCGCCCAGGAAGAAGAGTTGAAGGGAGAGTGGGAATCATAGGCCGGGTGCAAGCAGGCGACAGAGGCACGCGGAGGTCATGATAGTTCATATCAGCTCCAGGAGAGCCACACAGACGCCAACCCACGGGCTTCGGGTCTGGCAAGGCACGAATCCCCGCCCCGCCGGAACAGCGAGCACAGCACCTCTCAAATATCGAAACAGCATGCATCCGCGCGCCACTGCCAGCACTACCACACATCAGAGGTACTTACACCTGAAAGATGACAAGGAAATGACATGAAAGAAAGAGAAATGATGGAAAAGAACTCATGGACAATAAGTGCCCCAGCATTGGCCTCCCATTGCGCCACCTCCCTCGGTCCGCCATTACAGTACTTCTCGCCCCCCCCCCAAATACTCAGTATGAATTGACTATAATCAATAGATAAGTATTATTTTAATACATGTCATAGCTCCAAAAATAAGTTTTGTGTTGTTCTTTTTATTGAATTACTAATCTCAGGCAAACACTATAAATACCAACAATATGCTTAGCATGCTATTGTTTTCTACTCTTCAATTGTTAAACACTGTTTGAGTACATGCTGGTCAGTTGCTGGCAATTGCTGACGACTGTAGATTGCAGTTACATTGCGGTATGCATTATAAAACCCACACCGGATGACAAGAATTCAAGTTGATGGATGGAGACAGGATTCTCCCTAGTGACATTGATGGCACTCAATCTTGTACTCCCTCTTATTTCTTCCAACACTCTCCGCCTCTCATTTCTCACCCTGCGCATCTTGTTTTTATTTGTGCCTATCATCACTACTCTGAAGCGCGCTGCCGATAAAAAAAGATTAGTTTGCTTTGCTGCCCTTTTAATTTAGCACGAGTGCTTTCGACACTTCGAGGGGGAAACCTGGTTTACAGCGAGTATTGAAAGGCGGGAAAGAATTTCTGGGGAAGATATCATGTATGCTATTCGAATCTCATTTCGATGACATATGCCCCCAACCCTAGTTCACCGAATGGATCGCAACAGAATGTCGCACAATTGGAATTGGAAACTTTCAGCAATATCGCCTCATTGGAACGGAAACAAATTTCAATTAACGAATGCGCGCATTTCGAAGATTAATATGTAGCACGTTGCTTGGAATGAAGTTTATAGCTCTAGTTCAAGACTATAATTTAAACAGAAGTAGTCTTACTCGGTTGCATTATCATCAATACAATATCAATTAGAACTTCATAATAATGAGCTAAACTATCAGCCTCCCTTAAAATGAGTCCCTGTTCCCCTCCACTGATCACCCGCTGTGCTCTGAGACATCGAATGGGTTTGCTTTTAATCGTAGTCTGTGGTTTCCGAGTAGTACAGCAAAGGTTAGAAGACTAGAGGACATTATTATAAATGCATTAGGGAATTAGGGAATTACCTTATTGTCTAATAAGTTCACATAAATGGTGGCGTCGTGAGTGAAAAGAGAGGTTAGACGGTTCGGATTCAATCCCAGAGGTCAGTATGTGGGAATTGTAGTGGAAAGGCAATGTCAGGTTGACATTTCTCCAGGTTCTCCGGTTCGCTTTCCATTCTTTATACTACCTGCCCCATAATCCCGTTTCCTTTCGTCCGTTTCACCCTCATTTCATGCCATCTTCTCCCTCACTCTCATATAAAGTATGGGCCTGATTAACCATCCTGGCTACACTCTCTGATCCAGAGTCCATCTATCCTCAATGACATCTGACTACAGACGACTGCTTTATGTCATAGAGGGGATATAAGTTCTCTATATGAGGAGGGTAAATAGTGAAGGAAGCTCACATAAATAATGGAAGTAAACGACAACATATAAGTAGAACTTGTTGCTGTTAATATAAGTGAGTGGCAGGGGGAAGGGACGAGAAATTAATCCAGGTAGTTGTCATCCTCAGGAAACTCATTTTCATAGACTTTCTAAAGACGTCTAGAGGCGATTGCACATTCCCAAAGCCAAATCCCATTATATTAGCTAATTATGCTATATAACAAGATACAGTGTACTATGTCGTCAAATGGTCAGCTTTGTGATTTCTCAACCCAGTATTTCTACCTTTCTGTAACTAGATTAATTCCCTACCATCCGGAGAGTTTGAAAATATAAATAAGGTAAAGAATATGATTTATTTTAAAATTAAAGCCAGTGAAAACCAACAGCTAAAACCTACATTCCACGAGCTAGTTATTTCTAAAGCCAAAGTCCCCAGTAGATCACAGAAATTAAAGGGCAGTAGTATACAAACGAAACAAAATGTTTAATGCATGTGCTTTATTTCACAAAAATGGTCCTATAACAAGTTTATAAAAAGGAATGTCGTGTATTATCTAAGAATTCTTAGTCTACTCTTAAGCAAAGTAATACATTGACTATTACTACTACTAGTAGTAGTAGTCAATGTATTACTTTGCTTAAGAGTAGACTAAGAAGTAGACTAGTAGTAGTAATACAACTCTTAAAATCCATATAAATAATAAGATCTAGGTAAATAAAATAAGATTTAAGAGCCAGAAACCAGGAGGTCATGTCAGTCGTTGATTCAGCTTAATAGAAGAGTCCATTAAAAATCTGAGGTTTTGGATCAAGTTTGGGCTGTTTTATTACTAAAAATCGTATTGTTTCTCTATTTTAAGTTTGATTTTCTTCTGCGTCATTTGGATCAAATTTGCGATTTTTTGTTTTTATTGCTAAACATTTTATTGTATCTGTATTTGACACTCTCTGATTTTTTTTCTACGTCATTTGTAAATATTTTAAAGACCGTTTAAACACGATAGTGCACGAAAAGTCTTGGTGAGGTATATCTTTTAATGTATTTTTCCGTTTCTTAAAACATGTTTCTTCGCATAAAGCAGTTTTGACCAGAAGTTGTGACATTTATAATTTTATCTTATTTATAAAGTATCTGGATTTTGACGATAGTTAGGTTGTTAAGCATTTATGTGCAACGTAATATTTTGTTTGAACATTGAAAATTGCAGATACAAAAGACACCTGCATCTTTTGTTTACGTACCAAAATTTATTTACATTTAAATTAAGAACATGCTTACCAAATATTATACATGAAAATGTAGAAAAACAAATGAAACAAAAATTTATATGGGTCCTTTATTAATATTTGTCTTTTCAGTTTATATTCTGCAGTTTTTTCGTTTAAAGACATGTTTTATTCACTGGAGTACATTTTAAATGGTGTTCAATTATTACTTAAGTTTAATTAATTTAAGTAAAACGTGCATGAAAACTTTTTGGATATCGAGAAATTAAACTATAATTAAAACAATAAAACAGAAACTAATTGGAGCATATAATTGAAATTTAACAGAGAGAATGCCATAAGTAACAAATAAATATACAATATTTTAAAGCTCTGTATTTAAAAATATGAAAGTTAGAACATTCATTTGACTGCCCCTTTTAAAGTGGCCCACAAAATCTCACATAAAACTATAATTTATCACAACGAATAGACATTGTCATATGTAAGCTATTAATACTATTGTATGTGTTATATTCGTAGGTAGCGTTAGCTTCACTTCACTGAATATTTTGGCGTAAGATCTTGGTATTTCTATGAACAACAAATACTCGCTTTATTAACTTATTTAATACACTAAATATGACAAACCATATGCATGAATGCTAAACTTGTCAACAATAGGTATGTTCTCAACGTTCTAATTTTATGTAACACTGTTTGTGCAATTTTAATACTACAGTTTCGGATCTAGAGAGACAAAGGAGATACCTGAGTAAACTAAGCAATTCACTTGTTCAAAAGCAGACACAGAAACACATTACAAAATTTATTTTTCTGTTGTTTCTTTCTTTTCTAATTCATATGACTTCAAAATAAATTTGGAGTGAAATTTGTAAATGAAAATTTTGGTTACAGTACAGCACTTCACCTCTAACTTAAGTAAGCTCCACAGAAAAAATCTGATGTGTTCCATTCACATGACTTTCTCTAAATCCCTGCAACAAATTATTCTTAAAAAGCTTCTATTTACTTAATGCTAATCAGAAAAAAATAGCAGAAATAGCCTTATTACTCGCTTTCTTGTAAGCAGAAGCGAAATAAAGCTCAACCGTAGGTTAAAGTGATAGTCAAAAGCTGGTTGCTATGTCAATGAAGTTCCTTTGTTTATATGGATAGGAGTTGACAAGTTCCTGTATGAGAAAAGTATACGTTTTTCATAGCAGTAACCAAAAAAAAAAGGAATGTCTCAAAAACGACGAACTCCACGAAAAAATGTATATACCATAAATTGTGTGTTTTAATGTGCTCTACATTTTTTGTGCAGTAAGTTTTTGTCCATATCTTACGGTTTAGCAGATATTTAAAATTCAGTAAAATTCATCCAGAATATACTACTCTTCAGAGGCTATTCCCAGAAAATTCAAAATATTCATTTTATTTTTCAAGTAAATATCTTTAATATACGAAATTTTAATCAAAATGAGCCATTTTGAGAAAATCAAAATTTTCGAAAAAAGTTCCATGTAAAGGGTAGTTGGGATATTTTTCTCAAAATCTTCGTGTCGCATCCCTGGAAGATACTAAACTTAAATACCAAGTTTGGTATTTTACCGACTTTTCGTTTTTGACTCATCGTGTTCACAGACACACGGATACACGTACGCGCGCTCACACACACGGACCTTTTTGTGAAAATGCTTTTTTTGGATATTGGGGACCCTAAAACATATATTTCCGGTGAAATCTCGGTATCGAATTTTTGAGTGGAGTGCAATACCTTCTCTATACACTATGTACATAGTGCGTATAGAGAAAGTAAAAACAAAGCAAAACACAAAAACAAAAAACTCAGTCACACATTTTTACACAGTGGGTGGCAATAAGAGTGCACGGCTCTGGAAGATGCAAATTCACATAAAAAGCATTTTGCATTGCAATTGTGTACATTTCCAAGCTGCTTTCAATCCTTCCTTTTATCCTGTGGATTATAATAGGTACTGGAATACATATGTATGCACGAAGTACAGCTTTGCTTCCTCAAATTACACGTTAGAAAGCCTTTGTGAGAAGCAAATGCGAACACTTAAGAGTTTTAAGTGGGAAATGGAAGCAATCTCAAGCCTTGAATGTCGGCGGAACTACAGAGAAAAGTAGACAGTGTCAAAAGAAATGGAATTCCTTTCATTACTGTTGCACGCATGCAGACAAGGATCTTTCAGCAAAGTTAAGGAAAGCTTCAAATTGTTGAGGTTTTGTTGCAGAACGGAATTCGGCTTCTCCCGTAGTTTTTGCTTAGCGATTCCCTTATGCCTGCCCTATTAGTCGTTTCTTATGCTTTTCCTAATTTGTACACAACAGCCTGGTTTACCACTGATGTTATGATTTCAGGGAGCTAATATTCAAAAGTATTACATAAACCTTTTACATAAATGTTCTTACTTCCTCCACTCGCAAAGTAAAAAGCGGACCTGTTATATTCCACGCAAAAAGTCGATGGTACCAAGATTTTATCATAAGACTCCCTCAATTAAAAAACATCCATGTTGCTTGTGAGCAGCATACTGGAAAACGAACAGTCGATAAGATGCCAAACTGTGTATGTATGTTCACATTGTTCTTAGGATGCAACACGAATATCTCTTAAGAAAATATCCACATCCGCAACTACCCTCTATCAGGTGCATTTTCTAAAAGCTTTGATTGCCTATTTAAAATGGCTATAATGATTTTGATTAAAATAGTATGTGTTTAAGGAATTTAATGACAAATTATATGTATATCTTGAATTTTCTGGGGATAGCCTGTGAAAACTTCATCATCTTGGATGATTGCTACATAACTGGTCAACCATAACAGACAAAATATCTCTGTCTGTCGGTCTGTCTCTCTCTCTCTCTCTCTCTCTCTCTCTCTCTCTCTCTCTCTCTCTCTTTTGATTTAATGTGGTGGTATCGATTATTGAAATGGACGAACCGATCCTCAAATGAGCCCAGGTAACCCCTAACCGAAATTCTAAATCCTAACCTCTTTAATGTGAGGAGAGCAGATAAATGTTCCTTGTTATTGTTTTAAATTTTAAAATGGAAAGTCGATATTTGGTTTTTTCACCCTGATTATGCAAGGAGAACAGAGGTTTAACACATTTTATAGCGACCCGCATTAGACTAGTGCATTCCCTTATTCCCTATGTACTTTCAAGTAAATATTAGATAAAACATTTTTCTAATGTTTGACTCGATTAGCACGAAGTAGACGGAAGAAAACACTTTTGTAAGGATGGTCTTTTACAGGTCAGGTAGAGAAAGTCATGTGAATGTAACACATATATTTTTGCAATATAAATACAAATTCCAGTCACGTCTATGATAGCTCCGTGGTAATGTGTGAGCCTCGCATTCGGAAGATGCCGTTTGATTCCCTTCCATTTGGACTCTGGCCTTGGATATTTCTCGTGGTTTTCGTTGGTGCGTAAATGATGAGATGGTTTCTCTTCTAACAAGTATTTTCTGCCCATCGTTCCTTGCCCCCTCCATCATTTCCATTCCTTAATATATTTCAAGGTTTTAGGACCAGGCGTCGGTGACTTTCTTTTCGATGGGACGGTAGATTTTGTCCTGGTCATTGGATGACCGAATGGTGCTCCACCTGGAGTCTCGCTCTTCTGCGTTAAAAGATAAGGTAGGCAAGATCGTGCAGGTGTCAATCTGAAATTGTTAAAACCCCGCTAAAGCGCATCATCGTCCGGATCTGGGCGCCCATCATCACTTCCTTTTTAGTAAGTCACAAAGGGCCTAGAATGACTTACGGTGATGTTGAGCTCCAGATCTGCGAGCCCCGTCAGTCCTACTAAACCTAATGCCTGGTAGCTTTTCTCCAAAAGGTAGTGCAGTTCCTCTACAAGCGGTGGATGTGCTGAGAAAAAGGATATATTTACGCTTCAAGCTTGACGGAGTTTGTTTGTGACGTGTGGTCATCCTAATTCTATGTAATTCATTCATAAGCAATTCCTAGGCTTTTGCACTCTAAAAATTCTGTATTACGGTTGGGTGTAGTTATTGAACATACGCTTAAGCAAATTCGCATCCACAACAGAATCTGAGGATACTGAGAACCTTCATTATTAAAGAAAAATTCCCTAAGTCTAAAGGGAATTTGAACTCCACGCGTAGCAGATGATATTTCATTGAAAACTTCTTCAGTATTATGAACAATTAAGTAGGATGTTTCAAGATGGGCTCAACAGATACTTTATCCGATATTCCTCTTTGCCTTTTTGACATGGAGGGACATCTGCATACAACGTATGTAAACAGAGCAATTATTCTGATTATTTTTACCATTCTTCCAATAGCACTACAATGAAACATTCTTTGCTTCAAAGTAAATGTCTTGGGAAGCTACATGAAGCTGGAGCAGGCTCTTCCATTCCTCTCAACAGTGCTGAAACTTGGAAAGTGGAATGTCTTCCGCGGGTTTTAATCTTTGAATGTTGTTCATGATGGCCCTTAAGGCATTTTTTTAATCTCTGGTAAAGGAAGAGGTAAAAATCATTGGGAAGCACATCTGGCAAATAAGGAGCCCGAGAAACCACACAGATGTTCTTATTGGTCAAAAACTGTTTAGTGCATGAGAAACAGCACTTTCATGATGCAACATCCAGTTGCTTTTATGTTTGGTCCCATATGATCGGTGGTTTTGCGGAGTGTTTTAATGACCTCTCGATATTGATCTGCAAGCACAAGATCACAGACCTTTGAGGCATTTCCTCAGTTTTTGAAACAGCAGTTTATGATACTGCTTTAAATCACCAAAATCTGAGCCCTAGACAAAACTGTCTCTGTAGGCCTCCTAAAGTTTCACAAACGTTTCCTTTGCACTGTGTCTGAAGCAAAACATCGCACACCACTCTCGAAATTCGTATCACTTTAATTTATCGCAGTGCGTTGTCCAGTTGAACTCTTCCTTTTGTTGGCAACCTTGTGCTTTCTTTGCTCTGAATCAGTTTACTGTCAGCTATAGTCAGAATATTCAATAAAATGGCGGTAGATAGGAATATGTTTGAAATTAAAAATTCACAAAAGAGTAAGATAGTCATATAATCGGTCCATTAACTGCCTTGGATCTGCTAGACTTTAGCCGGCTGCTCTACCACTGAGCTGCCATAGCAGCATGCCGACACGGCATTAAATTCCTCAAGTGACTTTCATGCTTCCCGGTAAACTCCAAGGTGATCTCAAATTATTTTGAGATGGCATACCTATCCCAATGGCGATATACAATGTCGTAAGTATTTCAGATCCGTCCTTTATAGTTCAACCAACTATTTCACATCATGGTGCACCGGGAAACATCCGAGTTAACTGAAGAATTTAATTATGTGCCGGCATGATGACATGGAAGTTCAGTGGTTAGAATAACTGGCTAAAGCCGGGAGATCTGTGGCTCAAATCCGGGTTATGACATTGAATTTTTCAGTCTGACTCTGCCTATCCATCTCCTGTCCTACACACGGCTTGTATGGAAAAACTCATTTAATTAACATAAGTTATCTGTTACTTGGTTGAACTATGTAGCCCAGCACTTAAAATACTTACTACGCTGTAAGTCGCCACTGGGATATGTCATCTCAAAATAATTTGAGATTACTTTGCGGTTTAGACGAATCAGTTGTGGAATGTAATGCCTTGTTGGCATATTACCATGGTAGCTCAGTGTTTAAAGCAACTGGCTAGAGACTACAAGATCCGTGCTTCAAACCCCGGCTATTGCATTGGAATTTTCAATCTGACTCTCTCAAACGATTATAAATTTCACCCCTAGAGGATGGAAATCAGTACATCGGTAGCATTGCCAAATCATTATGTTAATTTCCCTTTATTTTCTCCGATCCTGAGATGTAGGTAGCTACTGCTATATAAACCTATCTTTTCTTCCCTGACTGCAGGCCAGCAAATGTTGCTAAATTCAAAATGTTTTAAAACCCTTTTCAGCTCCTACCTGACTGCATATAAATAACCAATTTCAGTAAATATACTAACTCAGGAATTTAAAGTTTTCAATAAATGTCTCTCATCACCTCCACCGGGGTCACCATGTTAACTGTCAACAGCCAAATGTCCGGTCATAAAAGTTGTTCTTTATGAAAGCTGAAAATCCTACACTCATGAAGCTGGATTAGCTTCACTTTCACAAATCCAAGTGCAGCACAATGTATATGCAAGGTTTAAGGGTTTAGGCCGGATATATTCATTTCTGTTGATTCCACAGCACCAACCATAGTCTACAAGGGATTTTGTTAAGTTGCATAGAGGCAGGTTCACTTACGTTATTTCTTCGAATACTTTAAAATAATCAATAAAAATACCCTAAATGCATAAACTCTGTTTCTAATTCGGCATATAAGTAAATTTTTGCTGATAAAAATGTAATAATCCTCCAACTTTTTCGTCTGTTATGAGACATTTTGATTCGAAATTTGAATGCAATATACCGCTTAAGCATTCACGTCGTTTCTGCTATATCCAAATAAAATACTTATAGGCAGTGGCTGTGGTCCAAGCTTTAGGAGATCGCCACTGGCAGTTCGAGAACTAAACAGAGATAACTAGCGCTCTCGCCCACCATCGATATAAAAAGCAATCTGAAACACCATCAGACAATCGGAATCAATATTTTAAAATTTGCCTTCACTCCGCATGAGTGCTCTTGAAATGTTCCAGGGAATGTTCTTGCAAATTGAATTTGGTCAGTGAGTAACTAAGTGTGTTTTGATACATTAACTGTAGTTCTATAACTTGGTAAGATCTTTATATAAATAAAACAAATGCATGCAATTAAGTTATATTTGGAATGCATCTAATTTTTATTAAATCTACTTAATTTATTAATTGATACACACAACTCTTAATTCATTCCAATGAATAAAAAATATCCTGTGATTACGGTGGTATATTTTGTGATGTATAGTGAGTGCTGCCCCAGCGAGAGATTAAGAGACATCTTGTGCTTGAATCCCCAGCATGTGATTCATTCACAGAAGGGGCTACTCCGTGTATTACATTACGTGGCGATGTTACGAAAAATAATGAAATGATAGGCAAAATTGAACTAAACAATAGTAATGTGACAGTGAAACATAGAAAATCACCACACTAACACAGCAGATCTTTTTGTAGCTTTTATATGTAGATGTTATGCAGTAAAGGACAACTTGATGGCTGTGAGTTTGCGCTTATGGCTCAGCACCTGGAACGGTAGATGCACTTCACAACTGCTGCATTTATCATGCGCCGTCACCGTACACACTATGTCTAACTGGGAGAATAGATTAAAGAGTATTTCAAAAAGTCCGCCTCTATTTTCCATTCATGTATTTACACTTCTTCCACGCATATCTTTCAAGATCAGTGGTGCACAGAACGCAATATCGTTATAAAACCTCTATCATTTATTTATTTCCTCATCTTCAACTTTACATTGTCCAAAAATATGTGTTTAAGGGTTGTTTGATTTGGACGAATCTCTTATTGTGTAACGTCTCTCTTATTTTCTCGTCATTTTTACTTTCTCTAGCCCCGTATGTACAACGTACACAGTGATAGAGAAGTATTGTATTCCACCCAAAAATTCGATACCGAGATTTCACCGGAAATATATGTTTTAGGGTCCCCTGTATCCGAAAAAAGCATTTTCACAAAAGGGTCCGTGTGTGTGTGTGTGTGTGTGTGTGTGTGTGTGTGTGTGTGTGTGTGTGTGTGTGTCCGTGTATCTGTGACCACGATAACTCAAAAACGAAAAGTCGGTAAAGCACCAAACTTGGTATTTTAAGTTTAGCATCTTCCAGGGATGCGATACGAAGATTTTGAGAAAAATCCCCCCATTCCAAACTACCTTTTACATGGAACTTTTTTCGAAAATTTTGATTTTCTTAAAAATGGCTCTAACGATTTTGATTAAAATATCATAGATTAAAGATAATAATATGTAAATCTTGAATTTTCTGGGAATAGCTTCTAAAGACCTGTTTATTCTGGATGAATTTTGCTTAATTTTGCATAACTAGTAAACAGTAAGAGATAGACAAAAACTTACTGTACAAAAAATGTAGGTCTGTTTAAAATACACAAGTTATGTCATATACATTTTTCTCGCGGAGCTTACAGTTTTCGAGGCATTCAGTGTTATTAGTTTCAGTTGTGAAGTACTTATACTTTTCTCAGACGGGAGTGTGCGGTTTTCTTTTGTTCTACTCCTGGCCAAGAAAATAAAGGGATTTGTAATGACAATCGCATAACGATAGCTTTTAAAACATTTGACTGTGGCTTTAGCCTAATGTATTCCCTTATTTTCTTCCTACTTATAAGGAACTAAGTAATACGAACATTGGGCTAATGAGTACCTCAATTAACAAGATGCAGAAAGAAGAATAATCTTATGTAAGAAGTTTGTAGAACAGCTAGAGAAAGTCATGTGAGTGCAACACATCAGATTTTTCTCTAATGTTTTCCTGGCATGTGCCTTTATTGCTCAGTTGGTTAGAGCAATGACACTGAAGGGCAAATTCCATGGTTAAAATGGCATTACTTTTATGAATTTTATTAAACCTTTATAACGTCATTAAAACGAGCAGTTTTATTTGTCAACGGCAAAACATAAAAGTAATAGAAATTTATTTTGAAAACAAAAATGCATGCAATATATATTGACCATAATCTTATCATTTTGAATACGTGTTTATGGTAATAAAACAAACTAAATGGAATTTCCTACCAAACGATGCAATAATTTTTGTGTTTAAAAATGAGATTTATGGTCTGATTGTGATTGATTGTTTGAGACTCTGGTTCTGGCAATTAGATATTTTATAGTTGCTATTCATACCAAGCGCTGAAGTACTCCATTTTCCAAAATTCTTTTCATGTATGAGCTTATTGGCAAATGTTTTCACAATAGTTTTCTCAGCTGAAACTTTTCACTTTGCTTTCTGACAAACACCCAACAGTTGCATGCATTTTGTGGAACTTGAGCAGTTGTATTAATTCTCATAGGAGTCAAGGTTTTTAAACACCTCTGATACCGGAATTATGGCCGAATTATCTTAAATCAGTAAATATTTTCTAAAGAAATAATTGGAAAGTCAATTCAACAAGTTGTAATTATCAAGCTGAGTAATTAGACCTAGTGCTAAAAGAGGGCAAGTTATAACTCTGTTGCTAGTAATACCGCCTAGCAAACGCAAGTTACGTTTACACACGTCAACACCAGAGTATTGAAGATAATTAAGTTCCGGAAAGCTCAGTAAATAGAACTCTATTAAATCCGAGATTTAAATCCTGGGAATAAAATATATTTTAAAATCTAAAAGTTGTTAAAAAATCGCAAGTAGACAATTCCTGAGAATTAGCTAAGGAAAATAATAGTTGGGATTGAGCAATCAAAGCGAATGCAGTGTGTGTCTCAGATAATTATATGAAGAGTTAGATTTGTGAACATAAAACGTAGTAATTATGGTGGAGTAATCAAGCAGTAGGCGGAACATAGGTCAATAAATGGGATTAGTTATACTTCTCTCCATGCCTTGACGTCCACACTCCATGAGGCTGTAAATATTTCTTCTCACCTCTTTCGATACTAATAACTTGAACACAATAGGAAGGTTCCTCAATATGTCAGACAGACCCTATCCTTTTGTTCAAGTCATTAGTACCGCAAGAGGTATTAAGCGCAAGTTTGCAACCTCATTTAATGTGGACGTCAATGCATGCACAGGAGTATAGTCTGTGGCGCCTCTTACGCTTCAGATACTCTTGCTAAATAGTTTACTAGTTACGAAAGTGTTGCTGCAATCATAGCGGTGCACTAGACTCGTTGCTCGTTTAGTAGTGATCAGTAATTTTCATCGTATAGCAGGGAAGACATTGCAACAATACTAAACGACCTGGACAGAGTAAGCACAGAAGCAGGATTTAAAATGAATCCTAGAAGACAAAGTTAATGACAAAGGCCACAGAGGAGCTAGACTATATAAACGGAATATGTACAGGAATATCTCTACCAAGACCAAACTTTGTCGTTTCAAACGAATGCTGAAATAAAATTAGAGAAGAACCGGACAAGCATGTAAACAATTTTAGAATATGAAATATATCCTAACACCAACCACTGTTAGTCGAACATGGTTGCTAAAAGAGAAAATGGCACACAATGATCCAGTTATGGCAACGAAAAATGAAGAGGAATCCACAAGTAACGCTCAGGGACAGAAGACCTACGAGGAGAATAGGTATGGGAGCCGCAATTATCATACCAGAGAGTTGCAAAGCTATGTAACAATATAGAACAACCATGCGAGACACTAGAACAGGAAGAAGATCGTGGGCAGGCAGTGGTCCAGAAAGTGGGACATCTGTGGTCGAGATGTGCAAGAGACTGAGAAAATCAGAAACAACTCTCAAAATGCTAATTTCTATGAAAACAAATTTTACCCACAACGTAAAGTTCTTAATACTCTGGAAGTTAGCAGATTTAAGACCCCACAGGTATTAGAATCAGGACACTTGTTTATCCTTAGAAGTAAATCGGTTATTAGCCTCCATTAAATACTCTCGCCAAATGTTGTTAATGTTCGTTTCGTCCACACATGCCCTAATATGAAGTTCTCACAGGTAACCATTGGAGAAGCTAACTGGCCATAGGAAAGCAACATGACAGAGAATACAATTTTACATGTACGGATAATATTGTTCGTTTGTTGTAGGTTACTAGGAGCAACGGTCAGAAATATAGAGCACGTTGCTATAAAAGACAAAACTTCACATATCACATTTAAGAGTAAATTTAATGGCATGAACTATTAAAGCCAGCCAATTTAAAATATAAAAGAAAACTTGTTTCGCTCACATTATCTACAACTACATGATCAAACAGGGAATGTGACCATAAAATTCATTCATACCAGCATCACACCATTCAAATAATGAATTGAATAAATATACACGCTTATACTTCATTTAAAAATTGCAGAAAAGTTGCAGCAGATTTAGAGTATTATAATATTATAATATTTTCTAAAAAGAACTACGTGAAATGTGCTCATTTTATCTTTAGATAAGATTTAGTACACCGTAATAAGTACTGTAAGATGTAGTGAGTTTAGCATTATTATTTTTAGGTTATACAAAGCTTGATAAAAGAGAATGGATTTCAAAGAGGTCTTGATTGCTGCGTTTTATGAACATAGTTTATGCTCAGGACGTAATTTTTAGCTAAAACAAATCTAAAATAAAAAGGTGCATGACTTTCTCTCACGTAGGCCTAAGTGTGACAAGAAATTTATTTAAAAATTACATTAATTCACTAATAATGTAGAAGTCCTTGCTTATCTCATGATTAAAAATAGTGAACGAAACCAGTTACAGAAGTATGCAGTTTTTATGCCCCCCTACTTTCCTTGGGGGCACCCATCACTCGGGAAGAAATGAAACACATCTAGGACGATTTTCTCTTCGCCAATTACATTTTGGTTATAAGTTATCTTTAGAGCGTCTTGCGCGCATATACTTGTAGCCTCAGTCCGAAGAAAAGCTTATCATCAGTGCTTGACATAGCACCAGGTAGCTGACTAAGAACACACTTAGGACGTAAAACTTTATAAATTGTTGTTTCGTTGAGTAGGGACCCTATGGGACAGACACGTGCATTTTTGTTTGCGATGTATTTTTAGTATAAAAAATCGCAGCTCAATCTACAACTTCATTGTGACAATCGAGGTATTCAAACTGATGTCAGTATTCCATGTAAACATAGTAGGTATATATTGTTAGTGATCCTACAAAGAGTTGCTGGAAACGTGGTGTACACTGTAGAGCATTATCTCTTGTAACCCACCGAAAGAGTTTATATTTCTGAATCTCTAATTAACGGTCTCCAAGTTTCTGAAATGAGCAAATGTTTTCTCCCCAAACCAAAATAAACAATTCGTTCTATAAGTAGAAACTGTTGGATCAATACAATAAAGGTTCATAGCGCATAATTATATGAAAATGGGTGACACCAAAGGTGCTAAAACTGTAAAAATCAATGGAAACTGATACTATTTTTAGATATTTCAAAATTAAGTAGTAAAACATTCTAAAATAGGAATTGCGACTTAAAGCAGAGATAAATTTTCACAGAGGGAATGCTAGTTTAATGACACCGTTTGCTATAATCTTGTGCGAGCTGTATTGTTTGGGATATCTCTCCGGTTTTGCGGGGAATATCGTGAGAAGGTTGCCTGCTTTTCATTCTTCCATAGCACGTGCAGAAACTATATTACGTTCATTAAGTACATGTGTGCAGGAGTATGAAAATGGGTGAAAGGGACAGGGAAACATGGGTTTAGACTAAACGGACTACAGCCTCTTTAATTTACGTAAACAGTTTACCTAGTACGTTAAAAACTCTATGAATGACACATCGTAACGATAGAGTAACTTGGAATGGATATTGTAAAAGTATTTGAAAATGCAACCAATGCCAAGAAATATGTCGAAATGGTTAACCCCCAAAAAATGCATTTGACTTAAATTGCATGCTTTAACGAGGCCTTCTATTTTATCATAAGATAGTCTAACCCATGTGGTACTTATACAAAAGTAATTTCGAATGAAGAGCATTTCGGAGGCTATTCCAGAAAATTCAAGCTGCCTATACGTTTCATTTGTCATAAAAATAGTTTAATGGTATTTAATCAAAATTTTTAGACCTCTTTTTGAAAAAAATAAAGCATCTCAAAACATTTTCCATGTAAAGAGTAGCTCAGGGGTGGGGGAAGAAAATATTTATAAATTTATTTGTGTCACTTTCTTGGAAGTTGGAGAATAAACAACTAGTGCTGTATTTAACGATTTTTCCTTTTTGTATTATGTTGTTCAAAAGCACATACGGAATATAAATTGCTTTAGGATGGTTTAAGGTTACCCAAAAACATGTTTTTGATCTTCAAATTTATGAAAATATTGTAACAATTCCCCTACTTATATTTAGTAGAGAAAGTAGAAATGAAAACACCTCCCCAAAGCAACATAAGAATATGAAATATTCACGAAACAGATATTGTAGTACTTCGCCACGTTTTCACTTTTGTACCCGTTTGATTCACGTACAATTCACAAAAAACTGGTAATGCCTGTTGGCAACGCGATAAACTATTCGGGTAATTACAAATGGATACAAAACATTGGTTTAAAAATGAAGTTCTGCATGTATATCCTCTACCATCAGTCCGTACATGCCTGTTTACGTATGCGCGTGATGCAGGCGTCTATCATCGGTTCGAGCCCTGGCGCCAACAAACCCAATTTACATTGTAATTCTGTGCAGTGCCGCAGTGACCACCAAATGCTGTGACGTAGTGTGTTTTACCGCATGTCCTTTCCAAAACCAAACTCACTCTAGCCGCAACTTCTCTCTCACACACGTACAATAAAAAGTTAATCCTCCACACAGAATAAACGAAAGCCTATTGTAATGTCATCGTTACTCTGGGAGGGCACATTCCATTGTTTTGCACCACCGAAAAGGGGATGGCAGTCAATGTGAAGGGTTGGGGCTGTTATCTACCGGGCCATAAACTCGCTTCAGCTATCTCCAATACAGTGGGAACTCATGCTCCGTTTAGCACCTCCCCCTCGAGAAGGGCCATCTACAAGTCAAACCTCTGCCTACCATATTCATGGCCACCAAACGAGCCATCCAATACATCTTTCATGGCAGGATTTAAATACCATGAAAATGGGAACTGTTTCCTGTGCTCTTCCCCTTCTAAAGAAACACAGATACTAAAATTGACGTCGTTTCTGCGGTGTAAATGTCCAGAGATGAGATTTAAAAAGCTTGAAGAATCGATTTAGCTACGTTAAAATCGGAGGAATGCAAAATGTATTTTATTTCCATGTTCAAAAACTGAGCTAGAATAGGTTGAATAGTTTATCCTCCAATTTCAGATAAAATTGTATTGTCCTGCTGTCAATCTAAACGTTTTCTCACTTCGCTTGCCAAATATCTTTCTTTAAAGTTTTAAAACTTTAAAAACTGTATCTCTGCCAGATAGCTTGTGTTTGCCAGAAATAATTAAAATCTAACAGAGGTATTCGTCTTAAATATAGATAACTACAGACATAGAAACATAAAATATAGATGCCTATCTAACTCCTGTCCTGCACGCGGCTTGTGTGAATAAACAACTAATTCAATACTAATTGACCATAATAGTTGGCTATACTATGAATCCTGGGACTTAAAGTACTTACAACATTGTAAGTCACCATTGGGGTTGTCATTCCAAAATAATTTGAGATCACCTAGTGGGTTACAAGGAAACATACGCGTCAGTTGAGAAATTCAATGCTATACCGATATGTTGCCATGTTCAGTGGAACAGCAACCAGGTAGAGATCGGGAGATCCGTGATTCAAATCCCGGCCATGGCATTGAATTTTTCAGTCTGACTCTTATCTATCCAACAACAAACAAATATATAAATCAATAATTATAGAGAGTATTAACTTGTACTCTTCATGTATTTTTTGCATTTCAGTGCCCGTTAACCGGGTGGTCATTTCGGGCATGAATGAGATCGGTGAAATGATGTTGAAATGAGATTGGAGCCCATGGAGCTCAAAGTCTCTGGACATTTGTCTTCCTCTGGATAAGGGATAGTCCCGGGGAAAACCTTATCCGGATAATTCTCCCTAACCGAGATTCAAATTCAGGACCTCTAGAATTGAGAAAGAAACGCTAGCCCACACTACAGATTGTAATGTATTTTTTTATTTATTATAAGATGGAACGTTAAATAGATAGCTTATTTATTTTCATCTTTTCAGTTACAAACTTCATAATACAAAACTTCTTTCCTGTAGTTACTGAATTGGTATAATATATAGTTAACATCCTGGTTATTTATGTATATCTAACCGTATTACTGTTTTCGAGTAAAATTGATTTAATATTAATAATAAAGATGAGCTCTTTTTAGGTACCGGTTTAAAATAGCACACATTGAAATGTTGCTTATTATTAGTACCAACTGTTGAATTATAAAATATTGTCCAACCACGGAACCAAACTCGAAGTAAAAGCTTACACTAAGAGTATAAAATTGCAAACGTTTTGGAAGAACATCTACTTTTAAAACAAATAAATTAAACTCCTGTAGAGTGACTGGTCCTTAAAGCCGTGTTTTGTTTTGATGCTCCTACAACAGGAAAGAGGCACAAATACATTTTTTTGTGGATTTTGTCAAGTAATCCTTGGTTGCTATCCATAAGGGTTTTCATGTGTATGTATATGAATAACCAGTCATTGTTAACTTACCTGTTTTTTCACACAAGCCATGTGTAGGACAGTAGGTAGTTGGATAGATAGAGCCAAACTGAAAAATTCAATATCATAGCCAGGATTTGAACTACGGTTCACCCACTGAGCTACCATGGCAACATACCGGCACGGCATTACATTTCTTAACTGACTCGCATGTTCCCGGTAAACCACAAATTATTTTGAGATGAAGACCCCAATGACGACTTACATTTGTCGTAAGTACTTTAAATACCGTGCTTAATAGTTTAGCCAGCTATTAGATCAATTAATATTAATTTAAATGTTTTTCACACTAGCCCGTGAAGGACCGGAGTTGGATAGGTACAGTCAGACTGAAAAATGCAATGTCATAGTTGGGATTTGAACCACGGATCTCCCAATCTAGCCGTTTCTGTAACAACTGAGCTACCATGACAATATGTTAGCAGTTATCTAATATAGTTATCCTGGTTCTTGTAGCTTGCAGTTAATGGATGTTTCAACGTTTGAGTTCCCCTATTTGGGAAAGTTCTCTTGTGATTTTAATACAGAAATGACATAGAATTCCATTGAAACTTTCATGAACAGAATAATTGGTATTGGTTGGCAAACAGGGGGCAGTAGAGGTATCTTTAAACGTTTTGTGGATACTAGTTTATTAAATAAAGGCACTGACAGTTCAATCATCATTTTGTGAGTCATAAAAGTGCCGCCACTATTGCAGACGAACCGGCAGGTCTGTCGCAACTAGTAATGTAGTGCCCCGGCTCTTTTTGGGGGTGAATGACGGCACAAAACATGAAAGAGGAGAGGAAATGATGAAAAGTGAACAAATATCCCAAATGGTCTGCGAATGATTGGATTGGACGAAAAGGGGAAGTAAGGGAGTGATACAACCATGCGCTCTTTTATTGAAACTGGTGCGCGAATGCGCTGTCCCCTATAGCAGGGATGCTAACTGTGACGTTTATTGAAAATGCGGATTGCATTTGTTAACTCACAGTAAGGTGGTATAGCGGTCGCTTTGTTGGCAACCCGCAAAACAATAATTCAAGTTAACAAAATAAAATTGGGTTATGTCAACATTACGAAAAAACAAAGCCACAATATTATTCAATAAGAATGAATGCAGTTTGGATTTATATTAAATATCAGAACAGGGTGTTTTAAAAATCCCTATATTTTAAAAAGTCCACTGCTTCAAACGATAATAATAAACTGCACATTACTGAGCACAAATTTCAAAGAAAATGTGTGGGTTGAATGGCGAATGAGATATTGGAATATTCAGTAAAATATATATTACCTTCCTAAAGTAACTTTCATGGAAACTCTTGGAGATCTTCTGCGACTACTTCATAATTTTATTTATTTATTTATTTTTGTAAGCATAAGAATATATTATAACCCAAGACTTTGTATACTTTTTATTTCATAATCTATCATTGGAACTCCTAAGCATTAAAAATAAAAATAAATAAACCGAAGTTGAACTGCTACTGGACTTTAGGCAGAAACATCGCAGGTGAAAACCACTCCTCAGTCCTCGTATAGTCTGTTGAGGTGTTTACCTACCATCAGTGACCCTTGGCAGCTATTGTCTTCGTTATTTGCATTTCATGTATTTTGAGTAGTTAGTTAACTTTTTTTCTGTCAAAAAAGATCCGTTTTTATTGTAGATTTAAATATTTATTTAATATTCTGAGTACTAAGAGTCATTAAACTTATACAAAATTCTAACGTATATGACATGATCTACATTTTTTGTGTAGTACGTTTCTTTCTATCTCTTAAGGTTTACCAGTTACAAGAAATTCAGTAAAATTCATTCTGAATAAAGTGGACATTAGAGGATATTCCCAGAAAATTCAAGATATACATTTTATTTGCCATTTAATTTTCTTTAATATTTTTAATCCAAATCGTTTTTGAGAAAATCTAAATTTTGGAAATGTTTTCCATGTAAAGTGTAGTTTGGGGTAGGGGGATTTTTCTCATAATCTTCGTTTTGTATCCCTGGAAGATACTAAATATAAATACCAAGTTTGGTTTTTTATCTACTTTTCGGTTTTAGTTGTCGTGTTCACAGACACATGGAGATACACACGGACTTTTTTCTAAAAATGCTTTATTTAGATACAGGGGACTCTAAAACGTATATTTCTGGTGAAATCTCGGTATCAAAGCTTTTTGGTGGAATGCAATACCTTCTATATGCACTGTGTACACAGTGCGAATGGAGAAAATAATAATTCATTTCTATTAATAGATACACAAAACAACAACGTACATTTTCCCATCTTAACTAGTACATTATAAAACGTATTTATTGAACTGATATGTGATTATATTATGATATATTAATGATATTTAAAAGTTTTTATCTCCTAATGTATTTCAAATGGTGAAACATCCACAGTTGGATAGCCCAGAAGCATAATTAATTCAAGGAATTGCAGTGCTCAACACTAGCGCTGTTAACACAATTTGTAACAGACGCAGCTGCCCTGTCTGTAATCAGAACAGGTCATAAAATAAATTTGAACCAACATAAACTTTGAAATGACACACGTTGGAATAAGGTTTGGAAGATTGCAGCGAGATCAAACGTGTCATTCCGACAGACAGGTGGGTTCGTCCCCATGAAGAACACCAGGGTGTAATACAGTTAGAAACGCTTCAGTGCTCGAACTTGATTCCTCGGTCCGCTAAAGTCCGCACTGTCCCCATCTTAACTTAATTTGCCTCTGTCCCTCTCTGCTTCAATACGGTTAGTTAGTCGGCTCGTGCAACATAAAGATGTCGCAGCATCCGCCGTGAGATGAAAACCCACCATGAACATTTCTGTTCCACAGACTAGCTAGATTCATCAGTGACACTATGTGTATTATAGAAACAAAGTGGTTAGTTAGAATACCCCTTCTCTATAATGGTACACGTTTTCATGCTTAATATGTAACCAGTCGTTTAACCTGATCATATTGTAAACTTTGATAAGTTGCATTCACTAGCCACTAGAGTCAGTTTTAGAAAACGCCCTGCAAACTGTTCTTACAAAAGCCTATTTTGTATCTAATGGAAATCAAGATAGATATTTGTAAGCGATATTTTACTACACGCTCCGCTGTAAATGTTCCAGTGTTTAAACACGGTTGATGAATTTCCACATCTTGCCATGTCACTTGAAACAAAAATTACCAGTTAGCACTTCAAAAATGTAAATAAAGTGTTCCAAAAATTAAGCAAAAATTATCTGATAGCCTCCCTCGAAAAACTTATTTACTGAATTGAGTTTTGGTCTTTTACATTTATCCACTACAAAATCCAATCATATCTAATAGGACCCTCTAAGAAATTCAAATTATTTATCATGTCAATATACTAACATAATACTCTAAGGAAAATCATTCAAACTGCTCGAGAAAATAAAAAACAATGAAGAATTATCCGTTTAACATTGTAAAGGATAATTTTGGAGCGCAATCCTGAAATGTTTCGTGGGGCATCCTACAAAATACTCAAATAGAACATCAAGGTGGTACTGATCCGACTAATTTTTGAGTTATGTTATTCTCTTATTCTCCCCCCCCCCCCCCCCACACGCACATACGTGCGCAGACTTTTTCTAAAAATGTCTTTCGTTTCACTTAAAATGAATTGTGGTTTTAAAAAGATATAAACTTTTCCCGTTTATGTCTAATGGTTTAGTAGTAACAAAATTTTACAACTTTTCTCTCTCCTTTATACATTTCCATTAAATTCAAGATGTACAATTTATGTTTCATACAAATGCCTTTAAATGTATCAAAATCGTTAGAGCCAGTTTTAGAAAACTACAGGTTTCGAAAAATCTTTCATATAAATGGTCATTTAGGGTGCAAAATTTTCTTGTGACGTAAGTTGGAAAGATGCTGGATCGAATACCAACGTTTATGTTCATCGGATATTTCGTTTTTGAGTTATGTTATTTAAGCACACTTGTACATGAACGCCTTATGATTTTCATGGATTGTGGATCTCAAAACAAGTATTATCGGAAAGTCTTTGTATCAGATTTTGGGAGAAAGAATTCAATGCCCTCTCTATCTGCTAGATACCGTGTACGGAAAGGAAAGCCAGTGATAATTCTGTAAATGTGTGTGTATGTGAAAATGTATCCTTTAGAAATGCAACATGAAATAAAGAACTCTTGCCTGTTTTAGGTTCATACACTGGCTTCTGATAGGTCTGTATTTTAGATAATTCCACCATACTTGATGCCGGATCTGATTTAGTTTGCACGTACTTAATAGAAGATGTAGACAGATAATGCTACTGGATGATTAATAAATTAAGGAAACCGGATTCTTTTTCACTCTGGTGATTTTTTTTCCAACGTTGAAATCAAGTACTCTTGGCGAAGTCGTCTCGACAAAACAATATTATATACATTTAAATACGAGCACGTTGAAGCTCTGAGAAACCTTGATAACGCACATTAAAATACATCTCAGTTCACTGTGTTCCACTGTTACATTTCACACGGTCTCGTAGTATATACATGTCACGCACTTAAAATTTTTAGCACGATTTCTTGATGAGTGTCGCAGATTTTGTCTCTGAAGGACAGAAAGCGCACTGTGGATTTTCAGTTTGTTGCAGCTTCCTTAACGCTTATTGGCTGACTCTTGGCGCTAAAAGCTACACCCTTAGTCATTAAATCACGAAATTCTATTAATTGGTACCATGTGATAAACTATTACAATGAAAAATACCCTCCTTACAGAATATTTGGGACTTTCTCCGAGTTCACACTTACACCTCTGATGCACGCAAGTAACACAAAGATTTTCACATATAATAGGGGGTGCCTTTTGTAATATTCTACTATTTAGTTTTTAGCTTTGCCTTAGCACAAGCTAACATAGCTAACATTACAAGTTAAGATAAAAATAAGAAATAATACAGCATGTTCCTTATGTAAAACGTGTAATTAAGGTAATTAAAGTATTGCAGATTTTCTAGAAGTACTTGATAACAAAAAATTTGTTTTTATTATGCAGAGACGACAAAGAATTGCCGTCTCAATGTATTCCCTTAAACACCTCCAAAATAATCTCAATTACTCCAAGATTTAACTACCCTTATAGTAACTTGCAAGTACATTATTGGACATGCTTTGTTGCAGGTGTCCTTGTGTGACGAGTACAGTCTGCCGGTTGACTTCGTAAACAAGCGACGACCCCACAGCTTCGGGGCGGGGCTTGCCAACTGGACAACTCCGAGCCCCAATGGCGAGCAGGTGAGTTATGGACATATGTTGTATTACAAGAACATTAAATGTGTTTATAAAAGTAGACACGAAATATACAAAGTATTTGCTAAACCCTGAGCCATAGTGATGGGCACAATCGAATGTATTACGATAATTACAAATGACAAACAAATGATTCGGTTTTTTATTCGGATATTTTCAAAAATTTGTAAAGTATGTAAGTAAAAATAACCAGTCTTCATTCCGATTTAAAAGTACGATATAGTAGGCGTTCTAGCACTCAGTAATACAAAAATACTTTCGTGCACATTATTTTGCAGCATAAATAAACATATTAACGTTTTTAAACGCTTTAAGAAGTGTGTACAATTAACTCCATAGCACATCAGCACACAAGAAACCTTGGCCTACCGCCTTGCCGCTGCGTCCTCCATTTCGGTCCATGACATAAGTCATGGATGGGGTGCAGTATTGGAGAGTGAGACGTGGTCAGCGCCTCGAATCCCTCCCGGTCGGTTAATGCGGTCCTCATGACCTGGAGCCGCCACTTCTACATCAAGTAGCTCCTCAATTGGCCACCCAGGGACCTCACGAGGCTGAGTGCACCCCAGTCCAGGTCTCCCAGCGGAGGAACAATCCTCACGCTGGTGCTGGGAATCGAATCCAAGTCTCCCGCTTGGCAAGCAGCAGCGCTACCACCGCACTAAGGAGTATGTACAATTATGGTTTTATATTTGAGGTTAGATGTGCTCCCGAGCTAGAGAACTTCTTGAAATAACTATTATCCAGAACATATGCGCATTTGTGGTAGTATTTTATTATAAAAATATAAGAAATATACACTAATAACGCACATTCACTATCGCATGTTTAATACAAGTTTTACCAAGACGTTCACTTTTGGTATAAATCCCGATTCGCGGTTTTTTTTTTTTTTTTTTTTTTTTTTTTTTTTTTTTTTTTTTCATAGCTATTTGATTTGAAATTAAAGGTTAAAGCTTGTTCCGTGAAAGTGCGTGTTGAAAGGGGTGACACGTGCGGCAGAATCATTATGGTGAGGTCTTGATTTACTCTTTAATTGGGGTGTATGGTCTTTAATTTGAATAACTGATAATTTGGGTTGAATTTGGGAGTGTAGGTCACATGGTATCACATTCTAAGTTAATGCACTTCTTCATTTAAATATCCAGACAAATACGGAACTACATCAGTTTTTTGTGGTGGTTAATCATAGGTGTCATATTTTAGGTACCTATATTTGTTTTAAATTTCTCCAAAATGCACAGTGTCAATTTCCCTATTTGTATAACACACCCATATTCCTCTAATTTCCATATAAGGTTCATTTTTGACACTTTGCTTATACTGCCATTATAGCCGCTTTGTAGTTATTTACTATGTCTGTTGCTTACATGTAACAGCCACTATAAACTTTAGAGCCCTAAGTCAAAAAACCGTAGCCGACGGATGTTTTAGAATAATCGAAGCTTGCGGAATGACGATCGGACATAGCTGAGGGATTTGTGACATTAGGAGAAGCTAAAACCTCAGCAACCCAGCTGATTTCAAGTCTGGACATGGATTGTCTTCGGAAGTTTCATCTACTATAAGAGCCACCGATAAACGTCATTGGCTATATATATTCCACATCACAGAAATTGTGAGAGCAGTTAAGAGAAATAAGTGGAGATACTTGATACCTTCTGGAATGGGGTTAGCGTCATGATCATCAAAGCATTGGTGCATTGATTTAAACGACTTAAAAATTAATTTATGCCCAAAAAGTGATTGAGAGAATCGAATATCAAGCAACCAATAGTACAACAACATTGCACATAGCATATAAGCAGCACAAAAAATGGCTCTTAAACTAAATGAAATCATTTGAATAACCGATGGGCGACAATCGAATATTTCTATAGTTTTCATTCGATATTGCCCATCACTACTGTACCATATAGCTTTGCTCTGTATCTCTCAACTGTCACTTGCCTAGACATGACTCATTGGCTGTCTTCGGTCGTATTGATATAGATCGTGGGTTACAAACTAGTTCGTTATATAACATGCCATTAATCAGAAAATATTCTAAGGAAATTGTCAGATGTACGCTTTCATAAGCATATGAATCAAGTATGTTACGTAAAAATATCAATACATCTGGAATGAAATTAAATTTTATCAATAATTAGATCATTCGGTTTATACTCCTAACTGCATATGTTTCTTTGTGCAGCAGGAAATACAAGGAGTAAAAACCGCAGAAGGATGTCTTATTTGAGAAAACATAATCGCTGAATGAAATCAAAGAATGAAAATTATCCGAAGAAAAAAATAAAACGATAGTTTACGTATTCTTACTGTTTGCTTTTGTATCTTAATACAATTTGCTTCTTTCTTCTTTAAAACAAGGACAGAATAAAATTTTCCACTTCTCAGCAGCCAAGAGAAAGGGGAAGAAGTAATGGGAAACCAAACCTTTCTTTCGTTTCCTCCTTTGCTTTTCTTTCTTCTTTACATTGCTGTATGTTTGCTTTTTTTGTCTTCAGTAATTTCGGTGCTCGGAGTAGCGCCTTTCATTAAATGGGTGGATGCTTCTGAGATATTTTTATTATGCTTGGGTAGTGGATTCACAGCTCTAGTCTGTAGACATCATAATTTTATTGATTATTGTTAAAATAAAATATGAAAAAAATCTGCTAATAATAAAGCAGAGTAGTGTATAGCCTCAGAGCACCAATTCACTACTTGTGGTGAAAAATATAAACCTCTAAGCGTCAGAAGTGTTGGGATGAAACTGTAAATTATAGTAGGAATCCTCTCAATTTTTGGAACAGTCCTAATTCCTATACTTTCAGAAAATGTTCATTTAAGAAAAAAAAAATAGGTTAACGATACTACCTTCGAAAGATAATCAACTTGTATTCGTAACAGTCCCAGACAACGCTATTGACTGTAAATAACATGCATAGGAGCGCGATATGCATCTATCGACTGAACCCCAAAAAAGACAAACAGAATATGTCGCTGTTTCGACATCTTTTATTTAGTAACATCCTCAACAATAAGGAAAGATATAACTCGTTGATTCAATCAAACAACCTGTTTCATAATATTGATTTTAAAAACTAGCTTTAATTTTTTTCAACCGCTATGACTAAGTGACGTGAAGGGAATACATCTGATGTATTCCATTCACATGACTTTCTCTACATCTCTGCAACAAAGTATTGTTCTATTTATTTCATGCTAATTGAGAAAAATTAACAGAAATATTCGTATTACTTACTTCCTTGTAAGTAGAAGCGAAATAAGAGAGTACCGAAAGTTAAAGTGACAGTCAAAAGCTGGTTGCTGTGTGATTGAAGTTCCTTTGGATAAAGTTGACAAATTCTTGTATGATGAAAGTATAGTTTTTTTAAAGCTGAAACCAACAACTAGGAATATCTCAAAAGCGATAAATTCCACGAAAAAAATGTATATGGCATAAAATGGGTGTTTTATCGTCATCTACATTTTTGTACAGTAGGTTTTTGTCTATCTGTTACAGTTTATCAGTTAAGAAAAATTCGGCAAAATACATGCAGAATTAAGAGGCCTTCAGAGGCTGTTTCCAGAAAATTAATGATATACATTTTATTTGGAATGTAAATATTTTTAATGTACGTGATTTTAATGAAAATCGTTAGAGCCATTTTGAGAAAAACAAAATTTTCCAAAATGTTTCCACGTAAAGAGTAGTTTCGAGTGGGGACATTTTCTTGAAAAGCTTCGTGCCGCGTCCTTGGAAGATATTTAACTTAAATACCAAGTTTGGTATTTTACTGACTTTTCGTTTTTGAGTTATCGTGATCACAGACTCATGGACACACACACGAACCTTTTCCCCTAAAACGTATACTTCCGGCGAAATCTGGGTATCGAATTTTTGGGTGCAATACAATACCTTCTCTATACACTTTGTACATAGTCCGTGTAGGGAAAGTAAAAAACAATAAACAAACCATTAGTTACAAAATAGCTATACAATACGCGATACACCATTCATGATTCAACAGCACGTAAAATGAAAATAAACAGCTAGTTAGAATGGGAAGGGAATTTAGGAATCGAGCTTATGGCTGCTTTGGAGTTGCTTCCCTCTTGATCAATTGACTTTAATTTGCTTTAATTATCATTGTTACTTTCTCTAACAGGTATGTATAATGTATATAGTGAGTAAAAAGCATTGTAGTGCACCCGAAAATTCAATACTGAGATTTCATAAGACCTCTTAATCCATAAAAACCATTTAAGAAGCTCCGCATGTGTGTGTTTGAATGTGTGTCTGTGAGCAGCATAACTCATAAACGAAAACACATTAAATACCAAACCTAAGACACGAAGATTTTGGTGAAAATCCCTCACCCTAAACTATTTCAGATGGAAAACTTATAAAATGTTGAAATTCATAAAAATAGCTCCAACAATTTGGATTAAAATACCGTATAGCCCGCCTGGGTAGTGTGGTGGTAGCGTGTCTGCCTCACATTCAAAAGGTTGTGATTTCGAATCTCGCTTAGGGTGAGTTACCCGGATAAGGTTTTTTTTCGGGATTTTCCCTTATCCTGAGAAGGTGAATGTCGAGTAACTTTAAGCTCCATGGACTTCGAGATCATTTGATCATCATTTCACCAATTTCATTCATCGCCCAATACGACCAACCAGGTTAAAGGACGTTAAACTACAAAAAAAAGTACCGTATGTTAAAGATGTTTACATGATAAATAAAATGTATTTCTTGAGTTTCTTGGGAGTAGCCACTAAATTCCCCTTGATTCTATTTGTTAAACCGTAAAAGATAGATAAAAAGCTTACTAAAATTCGTCAAAACACATAACTTATGCCATACATTTCTGTTCAGAGTTTATCATTTCCCAGATATCCTTGTTATTGTTTTCAATTCTAAAATATGCTTTTCTCAAGCATGCAAAGAAGCGAATTTCAATGACAATGTTTAGCGACAGCTTTTAAAACAATGGCTATCGCTTAGTCTAGTGTATTCGCTTCTGCTTATAAGGACCATTCTACTAATGCTTATCTTGATTAGCATGAAGTGGAAAAAAGAGGTTTGTAAGAGGTTAGTTTGCAGAGTAGGTAGAGAAGGTCATGGGTATGGAACACATTAGGCTGTTTTTATTTTTTGGCCGCCTCATTTTGTTGAGAGGCGACGATTGGGTTTTCTTCTTTTCTTACCTTTTTACTTTCTCTTCTCATACTATGTACATAGTGTACCGATATTTCACCGGAAATACACGTTTTAGGGTCCCCTGTATCAAAACATATTTTCAGAAAAAGATTGTGTGTGTGTGTGTGTGTGTCTGTGTGTGTGGCCATGAACACGATAATTCAAAAATGAAAAGTCTGTAGAATACAAAACTTGGTATTTAACTTTGGTATCTACACGAAGATTTTGAGAGAAATCTCCCACCCCAAACTACCCATTACATGCAAAAATGTTTGAAAATGTTTATTTTCTAAAAAGTGGCTCTAACGATTTTGATCAAAATACCGTTTATTAAAGATACTTATACAACAAATAAAATGTATATGTTGAATTTTCTGGGAGTAGCCTCTAAATTCATCTTTATTCTGAGGTAATTTTGATGAAGTCTGCAAAACCGGTAAAGCGTAAGAGATAGACAAAAATTTACTTCACAAAATATGTAGATCAATTAAATCATACAATTTGTGTCATATACGTTTTTTTCGTTGAATTGACAATTTTTTAGATATTCCGTTATTTGTTTCAAATGTAAAATACTTGAAATTTTCTCACACGGAAAGTTGTAAACTCCTGGCTCTGCATTGAAACATATTTCATCCACATGGCAACCGGCTTTTAAAAATTTGACTATCGTTTTAGCCTCGTGTATTCCCTTATTTTCCTTCTAATTACAAGGAAGTAGTAACTACAACAATTTCTGCTAATGGTTGATAAAAAAAAATGTAAATGATGTGTTATTTATGGATGCTCTTTAACTGCTGTGGTTTTCAGCGTACCGTTCTAAATTGGGCGTGAAAGATCGCTTAATTTTGCTCAGAGGCCTCTATCAGGCTTGAGGTTCTTTTACGTGCCGTAAATCTACGACACGGGACCACCGGATTTACTTCCCTTCCGAAGGAAGCCATACTAAGGAGTTTAATCCATCGTCCTCCGCCGGGTTTGAACCCGCAACCTTGGGTACATGAAGTCAGCATGGTAACCATTACACAACGGAGGGGCGACTGATAATGGTTATGTCGATTATCATACAGTAGATATAAGAATATGCTTTTTAACAATACTTTGTTACAGTGATGTAGAGAAAGTCATGTGAATGGAACATATAAGATTTTTCAGGTATGTTAGTCAATATATTTTGTGACTATTTGAGATGCATTTGGTTACATGACGTTGAGTTTCATATTCCGTTATATTGGCAAAGCTTGCATTACATCATAGTAAACTTCTTTTGAGCATTTGAAAGTAATATCCATGGAGTATTGAGCTTTCTATATTGTTGCTCGGTCAGGGTTTGCGGGCCTGCAACTTCAAATGACCCGCGAGTTGCACCTTTGGATTAAGCGATCTGATCGCGTTCTTGTGTTACTGATGCATAAAATAAACTGTGTACACCTCCCCAGTTAATCCATTCTCAACAGCAGTTTCCCTACAACCCTGAGGCATCTCCTGTTACCTGTGCGACCTCCTTATATGTAGCGGTTTGTGTGTGTGTGTGTGCAGTGGCGGCCTGTGACATTTGACAATTGAACTCTCCCAACTTAAGCATGCGAAAGGGATGAATTCTACATATCCGAAACGTGGCGTGATTGTGAAGTCTTGATATTTATTTCAGTATTATATCTATGGAATGTGAATTCATTTCCTGTTTGTTTTCGTAATAAGTATTTAAAATAGCAATTAATGTTTAAATAATTGTGTGTCATAAGGGGAAATCACACATGATACTCTGCGTTCTATAACTGTAAACCTTAAAATACATCATATTATGAATTATTCTTTGAACTTATTTGCATAGTTCATCACATTCGCAATCAACATTAGGTAAAACCTTTAAAATTGCTTGAAGTAAAAACAGCAGAAAAAGCGATGAAAGGAATCTAAAATACACTCTTTATAAGATAAAATACTCCACATAAAAGGCTGAAAAGAAAATTGCCACAATATTTCTTAACAAGTGACACAGAGGACTCCTAATAATTCCTATAAATGTCATAATCATGTACTTTTCATTTTTTTAATTTATTATTGTTATTGCTTTATACTTTCATTCAATTGTAACATTTATTTGTAAAGTTATAACTATTAATTATTTTCTGTTTATGTTAGAGGAGCCAACATGGTCAACTTCAAATGATAATGTATTTAATGCATTTAATGCTTTTTGTTATCTATGGCCTGTATAGCATAAATGCTGATCTGCCAACAATAAAACAAAAAAATAAGATAAAAAGATTGCTACATCTCAGCAAGATTTCGCATACAAGCTAAAGTATATGAACACTGGCGTCGTAAATGGCTAGCTGAGAGTCCCACATCGAAAACATTTAAAATAGGAAAACATCAAGAGACCGATATCCAATCACATACTTCAAGAGAAAAGAACAAATTTTAATTTCCGTCTGGGGATAGGACACTCCAGACTAGTACACTCCTACCCTCTCACAAGAATGAACCGTCACAATGTACACTAGAGTTGGGTCGAGCGATTCGTTTTCAGTAATCGATTCATACGATTCGTTCATGCAATATGAATCGATTCGTACGATTCATTCACGATTCATTAATATTCGCCATGTCTTCTCTGTGCTGTCTCGTTGATTATACACGGGATGATAGTCATATGGCAGCTCCTATAGCATTAAAACTGTCATGTATATAAAAGAACCCTACTATTTTCCATCTATTGCTAACATATTTGACAAAATTGTCTCCATTGTTCGAGAACAAAAACAAAAAGTTTGTTTAAATCTAAAATTTGACAGCTAAGTTTCGACTGCATGGCGGTATTTTTGTAAAGTTAATACGTGTAGTAATTATTATTTACCACTTCCACTGTTGCGCGCCATTAAGTCATGTAATTTTTATAAATAAGATAACTTTAATTATTATTTTCTTCAGGAATATTCGAGGTAATTTTAATGTATTAGAATAGTATGTTCCTATACCTATTATGTTGGAGCATAATTAATTGTTTTATTTGTCGTAATATTTTGTTTCTACAAGTATATATCTTGCTGATGTAGTGATGACTTAGCTGTGCATACATTATATTTAATTTACTATATTAAATAAACAAACATATATATAAAACAGTTGTAAATTTTAAAGCTTGCTTTCACGTGTTCAATGACTCATCCCTCAACAATATAAAGCCGCGCATGCTGCCTTCGGCAATGATCGGCAGTGTTCGTTTTCTTATGTATATTTTATATATAAATAATAATTTATATATCTTATTTTATATATTTTAATATTTAGCCTCATGGCCAATGAGTTATTTATTTTCTCACAATAAAATAAATGGTTACAAATCCCTGTACACAGCATCGTGCGCTCTCGGCAGTTTTCGTCGAAACTCGGCACTTCCAAAGATGGAAGCAAAAGAAAGACGAACCACAACACCTGATCATGATTCTTCAAATGTGCAATTCTTTTTTAACTACGATTCCTGCTGTGGTTGACACTATTCATGTTATGCTTTTCGACTCATTGGATTCGTTTTGATCCATGCGATTCTTTTTCTTTTTGAGACTAGCACGACTCCCGCGATTCTTTTTGAACGACGATTCTTACCAAGAGTGACACGATTCATACGAGTTTTTCCTTGTAGTCCTTCATATGCACGATTCATTCATGAATCGCCTCATGTGTAATGTACACTGTAATATGAGACAGTCCATCAGACTACATTATAGTAGAATGCTCAGTATACTTCAAACACAGTAAGCTACACAACTTTCCCAAAGAACTTCTCGCAGTTTTATTGTAAGACAAGAAGCTTCATGAAATCAACAAATGTTATCTAGCTCATCTAAAGAAGAAAATACATCTTATCATACATATGGACATGATCAACCAGGATGGAAAATGCCATCATAATAAACTCTGAATTTATATAAGATTACTTGTCAATGCACGCATGTCTGTCGCAATAAGACCTCTGTAATCAAGTGACGTAAAGTAAAGGTTATATTTAAAAATTGTGCCTCATCAGCTGGCATTGCGGCGGCAGCTGATACGCAAACAACAATGAAATGGTGGCTTCAGCAAACTATATCGTTACCACATGAAGTTCACAAATAAAGCCAAAATTAGGTATTGTATGGCATAGGAGAGGTAACTTTCATCCCGTTGCTGTACACGTTCTGTTTCACTTGTTCTCTTGGGATAGTATTTATTTGTCTCTTTGTCACTACGACAGGATAAATTCAACTATCTCAAGACTCCGTTCTGGATGATGACATAAATGTCAACCTGTTTTATAACCCTTACGGGCGCCACTGCCTGGGCAACTTTGTTTCTAGGGTCAAGACACACGTCCTCACACGCTGAGAGTGACACTATTTCCGTCGTGACATTAATGGGGGGTATGTACCGCTAGATTCAGAACATTCTTCATCATAAACAAAATACAAGATATAAAAATCTGATGTGTTCCATTCACATGACTTTCACTACATCGCTGTAACAAATTATTGTTAAAAAGCTTATTGTTCTAGCTACTTCATGTTAGTCGAAATAAAGATTAGCAGAAATACTTTCTTGTAAGTAGAAAGGAAATGATGGATTACACTAGTCTAAAACGATAGTCAAATCTTTTATAATGGATGAAATCCATTGGATGGTTGCCATGTGGATGAAATCCGTTTCTTTGCATTTCCAAGAGCTGACAAATTTCCACATGTGAAATTGTTTAAGTATTTTAAAACCGAAACCAATAACAAGGGATATCTCGTAAATGGTTAATTCCACGAAAAAAATTCATGACATAAATTGTGTTTTAACGTATAGTACATTTTTTGTGTAGTAAGTTTCTGTATATCTCTTACGATTTACTAGTTACCCAAATTCAGCAAAATTCATTCAGAATAAAGAGATCTTTAGAGGCCATTCCCAGAAAATTTAAGAAATACGTTTTATTTTCCATATAAAATCTTTAATATACGATACTTTAATCAAAATCGTTAGAACCATTTTTTGAGAAAATCAACATCTTTGAATTTTTGTATGTTAAAGATAGTTTGGGATGGAGGATTTTTCTCAAAATCTTCGTGTCGCATCCCTAGAAAATACTAAACGTAAACACCAAGTTTGGTATTTTACGTACTTTTCTTTTTTGAGTTATCCTACTTATAGACGGCAGGCTGTCGGGTCATTATGGATCTCCCCGAATTTAATTCTGGAATGCAATAGTTAGGTATCTTACAGTCGGCGGGTTCGCATCTAGTCAAAATGCAAACACCACCGTGCGTAACAATACGCTTACAAAGTAGAAAATTAATATTCATTAGTGATTAAGAAAACGGCAAGTTTAATCTGCTGTGATCGTTTAGTTTATTCCTGTTTACGTACGCTATGCTGATGTTTTATTGGTCAGACTGTACTGCACCATATTCCAGACTTTTCCGACCTCTCTAAAACGTGCATGCTACACCAGTTACCTCCCCAAACAACTGCATTCTTTCATCAGACATATCATACAAGGCTTTCTGGGGGTCCTGTTTCTCAGCATTTTATTAATATACTGTCTCCGTTCATTTCTTCACTTATTTTCACAACTGAAATTTTGTCTCCTTTTTCTGTTTTTGTAGCTTAACGTCCTCTAACCTGGATGTCATATCGGACGATGGATGAAATTAGTGAAATGATGCTCAAATGATCTTGGGGTCCATGGAGCTTAAAGTTACTCGACATTCGTCTTCTCAGGATAAGGGAAAACTCCGAAAAAAAAATCTTATCCGAGTAACTCACCCTAAGCGAGATTCAAACTCAGGACCTGTTGAATATGAGGCAGACACGCTACCACCACACGCTATCACCACACTACTTTGTGTGTTATTAGGATATAATAGTAAAACTGAAAACAGATGGTAATTACGATTACGCTGCCACTTATCCACAGAAAATGAAAGCAGCTTGGCGGCACTGCTCTCCAACGCCATCTGTTTGTCGTAGAGCAAAGCAGTATGGTGCAAAGTGGTGAGACCATGGAGCTGGCTGAAAACTATGAAGGCTACTGTCCACACACATATCGATCAATGTGTACCTCAGCTAATATCTATCGCGATATAACCAAGTAGTCAAAGCGAGTAAAACAAATAGAATAAAAAAAAAAAAAAAAAACTTACTGACAGAAAATATTTTAAATTTATTTGTAATTTGAGTAACTATTTGAAGTCCAACCAGAGTTAACGGCAATTCAGTCCTTCTCTCGGTGTTATAATCTTTGTGGTTTATTCAGTTGTATGTAATTTGTAAATAAGAATACTTAGTTTACTAGGTTCATTTGTTTTTCAAAATAATTGTGAAAATCTGCTCTGAAAAGTTTAGTCGCACAAATGTTTTGCCAGTAAATGAGTTACATCTTTGATATTCTCATGTTTTGGCAAAATATTCTGCCTTTCTCCAATACAGATATTTTGAATTGAGAAGAGGTTACCTACTGAATATGTATCTCTTTAGGATAAAGCAAATGCCTTTTGAGGTATCTCGATTCAATCGAGGTTCTAACTGGATACCACAGATCACGAGACTACCCGTTACACCACGCAGCACCTAGATCCAAAACAATTAGTACTGAAAGCCAATTTATAATTATTTTTGCTAGTTATAAACGCTAATGTTAGGGAAGCAATGATGCACTTATCAGTGATGACTAATGCCTTTCTCTGAATTATTTTCTAAGGATTTCTTAAAACCTCTCCCCAATTTCTGGTTGAGTGGAAAGCATAGGGGGTGGGAAAGGGACATATACTTGGCAAGTGGCAGCAGAACAAAGCAAGAGGCAGTAATTAAACGTCTTTAGCGGGGTTCAGCAACTGGGGTGAAAGAAAGGGTTTGTACGGAAAAGGGAGAAGAAAAAGAAAACAAGGGCAAACGGAAAGAAAATCGAGGGTCGCTTGAGAACAGACTGTGACGTTATGTGTGCAACTGCTTGGGCTAAGTATTCTTTCTGTAAATATGTTCCAAAAGCAAGATAGCCCTAGTTATGTATAATAGTGCTTAAGAGCAGAGACTTTGGATTGGAAAATGGGGTACCCAATCTTTTAATTTGCACGCTAGAATACAGCGGGATCAGAAATAGCGTACTCCATAGTTTCAGTATAAAAGGTATTAATTATAATTGCATAGTTGAAAGGACTAACTTTAGGTTGGTACGAAGCTATCTGTTGAAATGTTGGTGCTTAGTTTATGTAAACACATTTACCCAGATTACCAAGATCTTCGCGCCGAGCAGAGTGGCTCCTTAGCCTCCATTCGGAAGATCCTCTGTTCAAATCCCCAACCAAACTAGCTAAGGATTTTTCGTGATTTCCCTCAGTCAACATAAATTTCGGACTGGGCATTTCATTCCCTACGCAAAGTTTCACCCTCAGCCTAAAACAACAGTAAAACTGAAAAATAGATGATAATTGCCATTACACTGCCATCTCTCGGTATATAGTGAAATTAGCTAGTACTCCAGAGACATCTACTTGTCGCGGAGCAAAGTTGTATGGTGTATCAGACGAGACCTAAAAGGTGGCACGCATCTACTGAGTACAAAAACTGAAAAAGCAGCCAAGCTGGATTGCACCCTTACAACATCTGCCTGGCGCGAAGCAAAATGGAATTAGTCACAAAGAAAAGTTCATAAAGACTGTTGATCATAGAGACCAAACGAGTGTCCTGAACAGAACCGTCGTGATATGAGACCAAGCATTAGAATTAAAAAAAAAAAATAAAATAAAATTAAAAAAAAAAAAAAAAAAAGCTTTGCTTTTTTCATTCAAGTATGAGAACCCTCATTAAAAACAAGTTTCATTCATAATACCACTTTCTGTGTCGAGCCTCCAAGATATTCTATTAATAGCTATCTATTTTAGTTCGATAGGGTTGGTACTAATCAAATATGAACTTATAGCCATCATATGTTTCATTCACATAACTTTCTATAGCTGTTCCATATACCAACTGTACTTACACAATAATATTATTTTTATCTACTTCATGCCAATCAAGATAAACATTAGTTAGGTAGTTTAAAATTGAAACTACTAAAAGGGAATATTTCGAAAACGCTCAACTCTGCAAGATGGGTATAAGTTACATGTTTTGTGCAGTAAATTTTTGTCTACGGTTTAACCGTTATGCAAATTTCAGCAAAACTTATCCAGAATTAAGATGTCTTAGAGGATATTCCCAGAAAATTCAAAATAAACACTTTATTTGTGATGTAAATATCTTTAATATACTTTGATATATTAATCAAAATCGTTAAAGCCGTTTTTGAAAAAAATAAATTGTTCTATGTAAAGGAGAGTATGTGGTAGGGGCATTTTATGAATATTCAGACTTTTTCGATATTGAATTTGATTGCTACATAATTCGCTAAAATGAGTTAGATCCTTATAATATTCGACTGATCCTATTGATGATACAATATTTAATGAGGTATAAGCATCTGGATAGTCTGAACAAAAGTCTTGGTGTCGTATCCTTGAAAGATACAACACATAAATACTAAATTTGATATTTAATTGTTTTTTTTTTATTTTTAGTGTCTGTCCACAGACACACATGGACTATTTTTTCTAAAAATGTTCTTTTTGGACTCAGGGAACCTCAAAACATAAATTTATGATGAAATCTCGGTATTCAATTTTGCATGGAATGCAATACCTTCTCTATACACTATGTATATAGTACGAGTAGAGAAAGTTAAAGTGACTGAATTAGAAAGGAATAGTACATTATGAATACGTGTAATAAAATCCTATCCTTGGATGTAAAAAAAAACCAGCAGATGTCCACAAAATTGTGTGGAAGTTATCAGAACTTCTTAATATGGTTCTTCAGAATACAGGCATGATAAATACATTTTTGGTCATTGAGAAAAATGAATGCTTAGATCCACTGACCTTCAACATCTGGCAGCTATAGAAAGAATCACAACTCAAGCTACTTTTTCAGCACTCTTCTTAAACTGCGACAACCTATATAGTGCCTTCAGAAGTAAAGCATTTAATAACTTGAAAATGAATTTAGTTTGTGATTATTAACGATATTCATCAGGTTTATCAATCTGTTTTATGATCAATGTAATCGGAACAAATGCGCTTCGATAGAGCTGATGAGTTTTTCGGTGATGAGAAAATGAAGTTTCTGGAGAGTTTATTAATCTAGAATTTAATTTTACTCATATCAGCAGCGTCAGATTATAAGGAAGTGCATAACATTTGATGGAGTTATACGAGTATTTTTAACGAGCGTAGATAAAGTTAGCCCCCCAACTCATTATCGCCCACTTAATTTTCTCTCGGGAGGTGTCATTCTCCCAGTCGTAACTGTTGTAAAGATAGGAGACCAGTATATTGCAATTTTATATTCTATACGAAAATAGAGCAAAGAGGAAAGCAGAAATATTTAGTCTTGCAAAATCGCATAAGAAAGCTTTGCTTACTAAACAAAGCAGACCAAGCGAAGACTATTAATGCTTGTTTGCAGTAATAGTAGAAAACATTAACGTGTATCAAGTAGTTTTATACAATGCTAACATAATGTATTCAATGTTGTGTATAATTTGCTCATCATAGCACGTATGCCAATAATAAGTGACGTAATTCCTGTAGCAATGACGTATTCCAAGTTAGGCCGCCATATAGAGAGAAGATGAAATCATTCTGTGATTTTTTTTTTCTCTGAGCAACGAAGAATCAAAACTATATGTACATGATTAAATACAGAATAATTAAGGTTTAAAATGAGTTACTTGCATTTTTATGCTGATAGGCTACATCACAGTCGGCCATACCTGATCACTTCTCTCTTAGGAACGCAATGTATATATGTGGATGTGCTGCTTATTGGTTCAACACGCCAATAAATTAAACACAGGGAGAGAAGCTAACGTCTCGATTAGAACATATGAAGAATCTCTTGTATATATCAGCTATGGGTGTTTAGTTTTCATTCTGTATCTCTCCAAATTGTAACGTTAATATTGTAAAACATATTAATATATTGTAAAAGATTATATAACATGTATCCAATTCGTAGGTAATCTTAATAGGAAACTCGTGAAAATTGTCGTACAAATGCCAGTGCTATATGACATTCACTTATGTTATTATATCACATTATACACTTGCTACATAAATTACTTAGTTTTATGACATGGACCTCATCATAAGCGAAATATACATCGCTATTTGTTGTGGTTTTTGAACATACTACGATACTTTATGAGAGAAAGAAATTAAAACCAGTGAAATACAAGCAACATAGAAACACAAGTTAGGAGTGTTATACTTTAAAAATTGTGAAGTATTAAACAATTATTGTTATAATAAAATAAAATTAAATCAAAATTTTAAGAAAAGATATACCTTTTTCCAACTTCACACATTGGAACCGCAATTAACTAAATGTATAAATTAGACAGGCGCATTCTTATTAATAGGCACGTCCAACTTATATCTTATTCTCCGAAAAATTTTCCGACATTTTTCCATACTCAAAATATTGCACATATATGTTAATTTACTTCAATATTTTACTGCCTCTCAAAAGTGCAGTAAATAACCTGAGCATAAACTTTTTTGAAAATAATACCCCAACTTTGAGAAATAAATACATTTTGATAAGTCTAGAGTATTGTAGAGTACAAAAGGTAATATTGTTTCTACTGTTTGATATATTATATATTTATAAATTTTTGAAACTTGAATTTCTTATGTGAGGAGATTTAAAAATGCCATGCGTATATAATTTGTATTAGAACAATAAGTTTTAATAGTAAACATTTGTATTTAAACAGCCGAGCAAATTAGAATGTTAATACATGGAACAAATGTTCTGTTATTGTGTGTAATAATTGGTAAAATTTCAATAAATATCTTACGTACTCTGGATTTTCCAAATTTCACAGAAACATTGTTTTTAAGGATGTTTTGTCAATACTTGTAGGTAAAAGAACAAGTCGATCCCTTTATGTAGATATAATGCCTATTTCGCAGGGCTAGTGGTGTATTTTAGTAGGTAGAGCACCTGCATGCTTTGTGAGGAGTCCCGGGCTTGGAGTAGGGATTTTTCTATATCTAAGATTTTTTTCGTGTGCTCTCTGGAGTCAAGTAATATGGGAGATTGCAACTTGTGTTATGCAAGGTATAAAACCCAAAGAAAAACCAAATCTTATGACAACTTCATACAAATTAATCAATTGACGATAGGCAATTATTTTCCAAAGGTAAAATTCCACTTGAATCACTTCATAAACAAAGGACTTTAGTTATTTTTAACTGTTTGAAAAATTGAATTTTCTATTATTCCTGATGTTAAATTTATGAAATATCTGAACAAAGGTATTCAGTAGTAAATGCCCTGGCCATTGAAGATGAATCTCAAATCTTTGGAAGCTCATCAGAGTTCTGCCCTTTCCTTGTATAGTTAAAGCTATCTAAATTTTAATTGATTATAATCACATGTGTAACATAAACAAACATAAATACTTCAAGGTTTGTAACCTCCCAGCAGCAGTCCTAATCAAAGTTTGTCTCCTTAAGACAGAATTAGTAATCTTGTAAATAAGCAGCAGTGTTTTTTCTTACTTTGTAATGTTAAGTTTTAAACAGTTTTTAATAATAGATTCTTAAAATGGAAATAGTCCCTGAAGGTAACAATAGTAATTTTACTTGTATATTTTAAGTGCTGAAAAATGTTTATATCGTTTGTTTCTTAAGATGAAATTTATTCAAAGAAATAAACATTAGAAGGTTTAAGGAATTAAAATGCATGTGTAAGACATGCGTTTAAACTAAGAGTTTGTTATAGATCTTTTCATGCATTAATCTATGTTTGAAAGCTTCTGTTATAAGTAACCATTTTATTGTTGTTACGACTTCAAAGCTGCTAAGGTAAAATACCTCCCCCTTGCAAAAAGGGTAAAGAGATGGTGTGGAGGATGAACCATGCACTGAAGATTCTAAAGTGCAACAGGTTTAGTTCCGTCCTCAAAGGGGCGTAAATAGAATATTACAATAACAGAGCTTAGGAAAACTCAGTATCCATTAACCTCCCTCTATTAGAAGAAACCTCGTTTAGGTACGAAAGGTGCATGAATGTTAGCCGCAAAATATTAATTTGAGGTCTCTAATTTAACTGAGAGTGCAAAGAAAAGCTCTCGAAGCTGCAGAATATGTCAAGTACATTACAAAATAAGAGATGACTTAAGTTAAATGACATTATTTTTATTATTATTATTATTATTATTATTATTATTATTATTATAGTAATAGTACTACTACTACTGCTACTACTACTGCTACTACTACTGCTACTGCTGTCATCTCTGAGATTATTTTTGGGGCATATCATACACCGCTAGTTATTTATTCACTATATTTTGAAGTGGGCACAGGACCGAAGCCTCCCGTACCCAGGTAAGCTTAGCAGGTAACAACCCCCCAAGCCTCCCGCGAAACCGGTGTAATTACGCTTACCCTAGTGTATTCCCTTATTTCTGTTTTACCTATGAGGATGTGAGTAATAAGACAATTTCTGTTAATTTTCATCTCGATTAGTATAAAGAATAAAGAATAATAAGGTTTTTAGGTAGCATAGGTAGATAAAGTCATTGAACGTAAAACATCAGATTTTTTACACATTAGATAGTTCATTTTACTACTAAGCAAATATTTGGTAAACGTTATCTATCGTGTCATTACATCTGCCTTTATCTTTATTAGGACTATTTTATCTATGCATTTTCACCTACTACTTACTACTTTCTAATATTACTAGGCCACTTTTCAACCTCTATTCTTTGTCTGTATAAACTGTTCTTTCTTTGATTAATCCTGCTGCCGTTAAGACGTGGACACAACAACGGGAGGTGCAGGTTCAAAACTCCTACTAAAACCTTTGTTAACGTAATGTTTAGAAGCCTAATTATGCTGAAATAGTAGGTGCTGACATGTAATTCCTATAATGAATTAAAACAGGTCCTTTCAAATGCATAAAAGTACACACGTGCAAACGGAGGAGCGGAGATGCTGTGGACCATGCAACGCTCTGCCTCGATTCGGCTCGGATATCTCGCAAACAGAAAGAAACTGTAAAGAACATGAGGTAGGGGGAGATAGGTGGAGCTCGAGAGATTGTGAGGAAGGGAAGAAATAGAGACAACCCTATAGCTCAAATCTAGGAGTGCGGCTATGTAATGTGGGCAGTCTAGCGAACTCGCCTTATGCACCCTGAGAAACTTTGAGTTAAAGACTGAACTGGACAAGATTAATTTGGAAACTAAATATTATATGCGATTTTTTAATATTTGGAGTAATCAAAAATACACATATAAAATTGAAAGAAACTTGCAGACATGAGAAGTGAAAGAGGTCCAAACCAAATACTAATTTGCAGACCAGAAGGAAAACCAGCTGCGGAAAAAGTTAAAAGGCATAATTTTTGGAAAATGTGATCGTGGTGTTGATGTTGACGAGAACGATGACAATAAAGACTCCAAAAGAGATGGGATTCCGGAAGACGTAGATAAGAGAAGGATCTGAAACCGGACGAATTTAGAATAAAAAAGTATGAGATTATTATTATATTATTAGTTAGATTCACGCTTTTGTTTTTAAGATACCATTTCTGATGAATGGATGATACGAGTAATAAGCAGATATTCCCATAGTTTCTTCCTGATATTGCTTTTTACAGTTCGAAGCGGAATTTCAGAAAAACAGCCCATCTACATCACTGAAGAGTAGCACGTTATTCTGTTGCGGAATGATGGTGATCATGATGAATGTTTAGCTGGAAAAGCTTCATATATGGCACATAAATATAGTTAAATGTAAATGAAAAAATTTAATGTGACTCTCTCTACATCTCTGCAAAAAAGTATTGTTACAAAGCTTATTCTTCTATTTACTTCATGCTAATCGAGAAAAAATAGCATAAATAGTCTTATTACTTACTTCCTTGTAAGTAGAAGCGAAATAAGGGAGTACCATAGGTTAAAGTGACAGTTAAAAGTTCGTTGCTATGTGAATGAAGTTCCTTTGTTTGTATGGGCAGGAGTTGACAAATTCCTGTATGAGAAATGTTTAAGTTTTTCAAAACTAAAACTAAAACCAAGGAATATCTAAAAAATGATAAACTCCACGAAAAAAAATGTATACAACATAAATTGTGTGTTTTATTGTGCTCTACATTTTTTGTGTGGTAAGTTTTTGTCCATATCTTACGGTTTAGCAGTTATGCAAAATTCCGTAAAATTCATCTAGAATAAAGTAGTCTTCAGAAGATATTCCCAGAAAATTCAAGATATACATTTTATGTGAAAGGTAAATATCTTTAATATACGGTATTTTAATCAAAATCGTTAGAGCCATTTTTAAGAAAATCAAAATTTTCGAACAATGTTCCATGTAAAGGGTAGCGGGGGTAGGGTGATTTTCTTGAAAATCTTCGTGTCGCATCCTTGAAAGATACCAAACTTAAACACCAAGTTTGGTATTCAACGGTCTTTTCGCTTTTGAGCTATACTGTCCACACACACACACACACACACACACACACACACACACGCACGCACACACACGTCCTTTTTCTGAAAAAGTTTTTTTTGGATTCAAGGGGACCCAAAGCATGTATTTCTGGTGAAATCTCGGTATCGAATTTTTGGCTGCATTACAATACCTTCTCTATACACTATGTACATAGTACGTGTAGAGAAAGTAAAAATTACACCGGCAATGGTTCAGGCAGTGAAGCTGCCACATGGGGAAAAAAAAAAATCCGGCACTACGTCATCATTCCCGTTACCTAAACAATGCACTTTCCCTTCTTGTGCTCTGAAGAACTACACTTAAGATCCTTTGATTGACTTTTGGGGAGCTGATTTTCCATTAATTGAATTTCTTAGCTAGCTGAGGAAGGAAATGGAAGGGAACATCAAGGGCTGAGAGGTGGCTGATGCAAGAACTAATGAAACTGCTTTCCTTACTGAGGGAAGTGCTGCCATCTCGGGCGCAAAATACATAACGTTGGAAGAACTAAATGGGACATTCGTAATAAAATTTGCTCGCAATGGCTTTAATTACATTTTCATGATGTCTATTTTAAGCTTACCACAGATCTGCCTAACAGCATTTTCTTATCAGAGTGCTCCCTAAATGTAACTTTTGTGACGGTAGTTGCCATAAGGAGTACCGAATTTGTTAATGTACCGCGTACAGTCTCGTAGTTACGCAAAGTATTCCACGTTAAAGTTTGTTACCGAGAACTTGCCAAAAAGATACGTCTTGAGACTTCCTGATTCTCAACAAAGCATTTTACAGAAAGGCTCATTTAAGTACGTGTGTGTTTGTTTTTGTGGAGGGGGGGGACATAAAGCAAAACATTGCCAAAATACCAAACTTGGTATCCAAGTTCAGCATCTTCCAAAGATGTGATACGAAGATTTTCAAGAAAATTCCCACCCTAAGCTACCCTTTTCGAAATGTTCTATTTTCTATTTGCTCTAACAGTTTTGATTAAAATACATGTGTTTTGGGAAATTTTCATGAGTAATGAAATTTATACCCATCTTGGGTTTCATGGGAATAACCCCCAAAGTCCTATTCAACTTTTGCATAAGAGCTAAATCATAACAGATAGGCAAACAAAAATGTAGATCTCGTTAAAGCACACCGTTTATGTAAAAAGTAACTTTATTTTTGAGGAATAAATGACAATTTTCGAGATAATCCTTGTTATTGTTCGTTTCTTTTCCAGGAATGCAAAGAGATAAGTCTTCCAAAGTAAAATTGTGACCGTATTTCAAAAGATTTGCTATCATTATAACTTGAGGAATACTCTCTTATACCTACAAATACATGTGTAATGATTGAACAAGAAATAGAACAACCTTTTATAAGAATAATTAGTAAATACGAAAGCCATGTGAGTGCTACATATCATGTTTCTCTTTTTTTGAGCAGACAGACAGCAATGAAAAATCTTGCATGTTCCGTTCACATGACACACTCTATATCTATGTAGAAAATTATTGTTAAAAACGTATTATATTTACTTCATATTAATCGAGATAAATGTTAGAAAAATAGCTTATTACTCATTTTGTTATAAGTAGTAAGTAAATAAGATAATACACCAGGCTAAAACGATACTCATATCTTTTAAAAGCTGGTTGCTATTTGTTTGAAGTACGTTTCTTTGCATGGCCAGCAATTGAAAATTTTCCGTATGAGAAAAGTTTTTGTATTTTAAAACTGAAACACATAACAAGGATTATCTCAGAAATGGTCAACTCCATGAAAAAAATGTATATGACATAAGCTGTGCTTTTGTTTATATTTTATGTTTGTCCGTTATGAAAAAGTCATCCAGAATGAATAGGATTTCGAGGCTATTTTCAGAAAATTCAAGATATACGCTTTATTATTATGAACATACCTTTAATATACGGTGTATTAATCAAAATCGTTAGAGCCATTTTTGAGAACATCAAAGATTTCGAATTTTTTTCTATTTAGAGGGTAATGTGCAGAGGGAAAATTTCCTCAAAACTCTTCGTGTGGCATCCTTGGAAGATGTTAAACATAAATATCAAGTTTGATATTCTAACTTTTCGTTTTTGAGTCATCGTGTTCACACATACTCAAGCATATTTTTTTTGGATACAAGGACTCTAAAATATGTATATCCGGTGAAATCTCGACATCGAATTTTGGGTGGAGTGCAATACCTTCTCCACGTTTGTACTATGAATTAAATATGGAAAGTAAAAGTAACACTCATCTACATAATCAAGAAGAAACGAAAAGCAAACTTTCATTCTAACATCACCGCAGCTTAATTTATTTGGAGTAGGTGTTCGAGATAATGTTCTTGAATTCGAAAATAAATGCAGATTTCTCTTCTTGTACATTTTTATGTATAATATTTTGATAATTTTCCTGTGAGGTTGCCTTACCTCGGCTAATACTTAAGTGTACAACTCTTAAGCATATTTCTCTGACTGTGACACGTGATTGTAGGAAGAGGCCAATCCAGTACATTGGCGCGTGAAATTCCAACCAATCGAAACTCATTATCTTGCATTTTAATAGTTTTTATCACACCCACGTGCAATTGTTTTTCCAAATTGATCTCACCCATTTGCATTTATTTTCTCTCTGAACTAATGCTCGCCTTATAATAATAGTATCATTGTGCAGTGATATTCCCGCACATAATGGAGCAAGTTCCAAAACGTTTCAGATAAGCTCTATTGCTGAAATAGACACATTCATTGGAAACTCAAAGCCGTAGAATATTAAAAACAACAGAGAATGTGTGCGTGGAACCAGTTCAACGAATTCTGTAAGCAACGGGGCCATGATCTCTTTCCAAACACTCCAACTCGGGAGATTTCCACAGTTTTTAAAGACTAGGCAATGAATATGAGGAAGAAGTTCTTCGCGAATTTATCGATAAAAGTTGGAGCCTTCGTTATATTATTAATGATATATATCTGATAATAGGAAGAATAGGAACGAAGATAATAGATTATCTATAAGGGAAATGTAGGATGGTTCTCTTTGAGGTAGGTACTCCATAACAAGCGCTCCTCCTATGTTCATATCCACCTCCGGGTGTTACCTTATTTCACCAAATGGACCCATTTCTGAGGTGGAGATACACAGCGAACGCGTACGTTACCTCCGATGGAAGCGGGTGATGAGAACGACGTGAAATGAGAGGGTCTAGAGTTTTTATACTGTGGACTCCAAACTACGTTGAGGATACTCCATTTGAGTTAGAGCATGGTAGGACCGGCTTAAAATCGCCATCTTAGAGCCGGAAATCGAACTGCGACCCTCAACGTGACAGTCGCGTACGAAATCAGTGCGCTACCCCGGCACCTTTAAATCTTTCACATACTTTAGTGGAACGTATAGTAGATGGAAGGGAGTACCCAAATTAATCCTTTTAATTCATACTAAAAATGCAAAGTAAATTATGTGCATTTGTTTAGGTTACCTCATACATTCGAATGTTTCTTACCCAAGGTAGGACTAATTATACATCCTCCTGAATAAAATATTTAAATTTGCATTGCCTTCTCTAGCCTCTTTAGTTTATTAGTGCGTATACAGACTATTCTAGCTCGCTGGGGAGTGTGGAGGTAGCGTGTCATAACTCCATAGCACGACAGTTAACCTTGGACTACCGCCCGGCTTCTGCATCGCCAATCTCGGCCCGAAGGCGTTATGAATGGGGTGCAGTGCTGGAGGTGAGACTGATCGGGGCCTTGAGTCCCTCCGGGCCGGTTAATGCGGTCTGCTCGATCTGGAGCAGCTACTTCTCAATCAAGTAGCTCCTCAATTAGCCCCCTCCCAGGGACCTCACGAGGCTGAGTTCACCCCAGACCAGGTCTCCCAGTGGGGAAAAATTCGAACCCAGGATTCCCGCTTGGCAAGTAGCCGCGCTACCATCACGCTGAACAGACGACCTTGTAAACAAGCAGAGTTCCGAATAAAAGAGAACGAGAGGGTCGTGAACGATCGGATAGAGTTAGGGTTGATCAGATCGAGGGGCTTCCAGTCACTGGACAAAGTAGATCCTTTGTGTTTTTAACGTGGCCGCTGGGAGGAAGCGATGAAGTAGAGATCCGAAGGATGGCTAGATTCCGAGTACGATGCACGCTAGCAAGGTCGAGTCTCTAAAGGTTCTACTATGACAATCTGGGGGTTCCGAAATTAAACGAGTCAGGAAAGGGCCCCAGCCGACCATTCGAGTGCCAGAAAAGACTTTCACGCAGTCCAAATTCCACCATCGCACCGTCATGCACCAATCGCTGCTGCCGGTTGTACAACCTTAATGAAACATATGAAAGGAAATAATGGAAAAGGAAATTATGTGCAGAAGTTAGGGGAGACACCCCAGCATTCACCTACCAGCTTGAGGAAAACACAGGAAAACCCACAGTCAGAATGACCAGCCGCACGGGAACTGAACTTGGAACCTCCTGAATGAGAGCGTGGCACTTTACAGCAGACAAGTCTCCCTTGTTAAATATCAATAGGTTTAGCCAAGGACAGGCTGTCTATTCAGAATCCGCACATAATTCAACCATACTAACCCATTTTTGACTGGTTATAAGTATAATTTTTCAACACTTAAAATGCTTATATTTTGCTGATGAACCCTCGCCATTTTGCATCACTCATTTGTGTCCGCTGTGCCGTGTTCCACTTTATCGTTTTTGGTCCCATGCTATTTCTTGTCTCCGAATCTTTGAATAAACTTTTGTGTGCACTACCCATTTTCGATACAATGACTATGCAGAGAGATGTCGCATTTACGGAATATTTAATAAAAATGGTGGCTATACTAGGGCCTATTACTTTATTTGCATTTATTATACATTGTTTTACTGCGCTTTTGAATGTTTTTACCTTACAGGTTTCTGTTAGTCACATACTTACAGAGATGATTTTGCTAATAAGAATGGGCTCAAGTTTTTGCTTCATATAAGAGTAGGAAGCTGTCTCTATCGTGATGAGCTTGTTAGAACATGGACTGGTGAGCAGGAGGTCCAGGGTTCATATTCAGCCAGAAGTATCCCTAATGAAATGTTTCTGTTTTTCTCCATACCCATAAATGGCAGATGCTGAGTAATTTTTAAGCTTGAAACTTTCTTCCGCAAATGTCCTTTCCCAATAATCGTTTCATTCCAATTATCATCCTTCCGATTTAAGAACTGTTTTCCATGTATTAAAAACTGCAAAAAGAAGCAGACTATTTTGTATTACATTTTACCACAATACGGATATAAAATTGAATAAAGGGGAGAGAAGCTAAGACTACAAAAAATCTTTCGGGGCCAATAAAACCTCCAGGGACGAAATTTCAATTGAAACATTGTGTTCATATCTTTGCATATTTTCAGAAATTGTCAAAACCACTAAATATAATGATATTTTCAAATGTTTTTTGTATGCGGTAAAACCTCGAGGAAGTACACAGAGGTTGTCACGTCATGATTTCTTTTCATGCCTAGTTTGATTTCGTGGGCCTTATAAGCTCAGCAGATTGACGTTTTTTGTAACTGTTCGGTTACGGTTATCACGCGTGGAGCAATATTTATGTAAACAGTTTGATCCAATTATCCTAGCTGTTGTCACGTTGCTATTCCCCTCTATCCCATTTTTGTTTTCATTTGCCGGCTGTTCCCCTCTCCTCGACGAGCACGTGGATTGCCTCTTCCATCCACGTTCACGAGTGCCATTCTCAGGGATGTCACAACGGATTTTCATTAGCAGTTCCTAAACTTTTAGGCTTTGAGGCGCTTTAATGCTTTCGAACCATAGCTGCTTTGCTAATATTACCAAGCTTTATAAATGTATAACGTCTCTCCATTCATCTAAATAGTCCATCACAGAAGTACTTTTACATTACTAAATAAAAGATACTTAGAATCTATCAGTCGTCCAATTACCTCTTCGTGTTCACATATGAACTAGTTTTCTTATAAATAATCTGATATTTTCAGGCCTAAGCATTTTTTTTTGTATCCTTTGCTGCTTCCAGAGTATCTGTTAGAACGGAATATTTACCAATCAATCTAATTTCCCTCACGATCAGTTTTAGCATTACACTCACTTCTTTTAAGTTGTTTCTTTAATATGCCAATTCTTCTTCAAATCCACTCAATTCAATTGTTTGATTATATTTTTGAACTACACAACGTACATTCCACAAAAGATGTCGCTAATCCTTTACTTAATTCTTTCTTCAGATGATAGTTTTTCAAAGTTTATGCTTCATTTTCGTCATTGGATCGTCAGTGATTGAGAAATACAGAAACGAATTGACTAAATTAAATAGTATACTCAAGAAATTTTCTCCTCCAAAAAGTTAAAAATATAAATATGTCAACGTGCCATTCTATTTAGATTTGTTATGTATGCCTTTGTCCACCCACCATAAGTTTTGTTTTTTTTTTTTTTTTTGTTTCTTTTTTTTTTTATTTGGCCTTCAGGCTTAATATACTTGATCAAGGGAAAGAGAGAGTGACTTACATTGAACAGAAGCACAGACTGGCAGCGACAGACGCGCTAACGACCACGGCTACTGGAGTTGGCCACCATAAAGTTAATTAATATTCAGTGCAATTAGATTAACGAACTCCTAAAACATTTCCAAGGTTATTAACAGCAGCTCGTTGCTAACAATGAGAAAGCAAGTTTCTCCGAAACCAAGCAATATATTTACATATTCCAGTAGTTTAATAACAAATCCCAACTCCCTCCGTGGTCGAGTGGTCAGCGAGCTGACTTCTAACCCGGAGGTCCCGGGTTCGATTCCCGTCTGTGGCGGAGAAATTTTCTTTAGCCGGATGTATTCCCTGGAAGTATGTATGTGAGAGTGAATGTGTGTGTATTTCAGAAAAATCTAATGTGTACCATTCACATGACTTTCTCCATATCCCTGCAACAAATAATTCTTAAAAAGCTTATACTTCTATTTACTTTCTGCTAATCAGAAAAAATTAGCAGAAATAGTCTTATTACTCGCTTCCTTGTAAGTAGAAGCGAAATAAGGGACAATCGTAGGTTAAAGTGATAGCCAAAAGCTGGTTGCTATGTCAATGAAGTGCCTTTGTTTATATGGATAGGAGTTGACAAGTTCCTGTATGAGAAAAATATAAATTTTTCATAGCAGAAACCAAAAATAAGGAATGTCACAAAAACGACGAACTACACGAAAAAAATGCATATAACATAAATGGTGTGCTTTAAAGTGCTCTACATTATTTGTGTAGTAAGTTTTTGTCCATCTCTTACGGTTTAGCAGTCATTCAAAATTTAGTAAAATTCATCCAGAATAAACTACTCTTCAGAGGCTATTCCCAGAAAATTCTAGATATACATTTCATTTGTCAGGTAAATATGTTTAATATCCGAAATTTTAATCAAAATCGTTAGGCATTTTTGAGAAAATCAAAATTTTCGAAAAAAGTTCCATGTAAAGGGTAGTTGGGGATGGGGGGATTTTTCTCAAAATCTTCGTGTCGCATCCCTGGAAGATAATTGAGTTATCGTGTTCACACTCACACACACACACTAACACTCACACACGGACCTTTTTGTGAAAATGCTTTTTTTTTTTTTGGATATTGGGGACCCTAAAACATATATTTCCGGTGAAATCTCGGTATCGAATTTTTGGAGATCACTCGACCACGGAGGCAGTGGCGTCGACTTCAGTTTCAAATTAATGGTAACTATTCCTTCTTAAACGTTTTCCGTACAATATGATTCGTTTCGCAAATAGTTAAACCCAATTAGGAAAACTCTATTGCTTGTCCCACTATGCTTTGCATTTATTTCAGTTGAAGCTTGTGATCGTGTATAAAGATATTACTTAGATATTAGCTCGAAAAGGAATACCGATAATTTTATTCTGGTCTGCTTTTGGCACAGTTTCGGAGTCCATTTGAGGACAACACGAGGTTAATACAAGGGTAAGAAGTTTTCACACCCCTGCTAGGGCCACTGGTGGTGCTGATTGGCGCAGATAACGGATACGGCACGTCGAAGCTTCATCCTCGCGACCAGAGTTATCTGGAAATATTACTTTGCACCAGCGCAGCACGCGAAAGCAGGCGAGGAGATAACCAACGATAATAAACCCGAGATTGAAAGAGGAGTGAAAGGCTTTCATCACGGCTTTTTTTATTGGTAATAATGAACCCTAGAGAGGGAATGTGACCTCAGTAATTTGTGTTGGCTTCGTGAGATGCTAAAATAAAGAACACATTGTCAGCAAAGTTGCTGTCACATGGGCAATCTGTTCGGTAGACGATTTTACTGGAAAAATTGCGTCAGTAACCATTAGATTGACATGGGTTGGAGCGTTTTTCTTTCTCTTCTCGTTTAACTCTCTCGGTTGAATGTAGGGCCTTTTCTGATAAAGTAAAGAGCAAAATTGTTACCACTATTGTCAGCATCATCTTTATTTGATGTATTATTCCTTTATTGTTGTTTTTATTTGTTTAATTATCTGTTGTTAGTTACTGAAATATCTCATTTGTATTACACATTTCTTACTTTCGTTTTTATTAAACTTGTATGTAACAGGCATCAATCGGATGAAACAGAATGATATATATATATATATATATATATATATATATATATATAATAATATTATTATTATTATTATTATTATTATTATTATTATTATTATTATTATTATTATTATTACTGCTACCACCACTACCACCACCACCACTACTGTTTGCTCTTTTTTTTTCTTTATTTTCTTTCCATGAGGTTACAAGAGTTATATTCCATTGTAAAAACTAACTAAAAAATAACTTCCTTCTATAGCCACTTGTGAAACTCAAAGGCTTTAATGAACAACATATTTAATATATTAATTTGCTTAGAAATTATATTTCTATTTTAAAAACTGATTTTATTTTCCACTTTATATTAAAGCGTCTACATGTGTTTTAAATAATAGATGAGGAACAGGGAATCTTACTCCTTTTATTACAGCTGCTGTTGCATATTGTATTTCTTTCCTAACTGGAAAGTGTATTTAAGCTAAAAAAAAATTAAATTTAAATATATTTATAAAACAAAAGCTTGCAATGAACTTAAAGTTCTCTTTAAACTCTTGGCATTTTTTTATCCATTTAGAGACTTTCAGATGTTACCTTCTTTTCATAAGATAACTACCATTAAATGGTAAACTAATTACGTTCGCTGATGGAATTTCTTTATTTCTTCAGAGTATTAAGAAAGAACCCTTACACAAGATATTCAATAGGAAATTATCATACTACTCAGATGGTTCATTACAAACTCCCTTATATTAAACATGTTCAGGAAGTATATATTATGGTATAACACCAATTACATAGTTATGTAGATTGAGACACTATTGTAACGGCGGCGCGTGTGGCCTGCTCTAGCAACAGAATGAACGGACACAATAGCCGGGTAAACAAGGGCCTTTGTGTGTATTTCTGCAAGTCATCTCGAGTGCTATTTATCTCCACTAAGACTAATATCTCTTTGATGGATGAAAGCATTTCCTGTGATTTCTATGGCTAGAACTTTCGGAGCCCGGCTACGGACTGTATAAATAGCCGACAAGTTCCACTGTGTGTGTGTGAGTGTGAATTTGGTTAAAAGTCAATCTAGTGAAAGGCGAATGCTAAGGCGGTGAAGTGAACGCAGTGACTCGGTTATTTTGTGTATACCAAGATTTAATGCGTTGTATTACGTTGAGTACTCTAGTGACGAATAAAGTAAATTTACCAAAAACTGGTTTACTGGTTTTTTACAATGGTGTCGGGAGTGGGATAAAAATCTAAAATGAAGGAAACGCTTCAGAGGTTGACGGAGAAGATGGAGACGCAAGTGGGTTCTGGTATGGAAGAAATGAGGAGTAAATGAAAAGTATAAATTCCTCATTAGAAAAGATGAGACCGAAATGATGACGGAGATGCTCAAGATGATGATGATGGAGTTGTTGACCAAATTAGACGGGTGGCTAGCCGACTGGAGAAAGACGTGAAGGAAAGGGGAAGGCCATGATCAATTCTTAACGTATCGAAAGGAGGAGTTGACGGCAGCACCAAGGAAGTAAACCCATGATGGAAGAAATACTTAACGGAATACTTAAGGACATGTGGTTCGAGACCTCTGGACGTGACATATCTGCGCCTGTCAAGCCGCTAAAGTACGACGGTACGTCGATGCTCGAAGTCTTCGACCGTCAGTTCGCTACCATCGCTAACCACAACCGTTGGTCGACAGAAGAGGAAGCAGAACGACTGATAGCAGGACTTCAGAGACGGGCGGCGGAAGTCTTGAATACGATCCCGACGTCGGCGTCATCCTGAAATATCTGGGAAATCCTCGAGAACCGCTTTGGGAACCATTGCTTGGACGCAACTTATTATAGTCAGCTCAAGTCAAGACACCACCAGTAGTCAGAAGAGACACTGCAGGAGTTTTCCTTGACCATCACACAATTAACGAACAAAAATTTGATGGGATGTTCCACACCCTTGCATCTACCGAGAAGCCACCTGCTCTTTTGTTGACGGGCTGCGTGATGACGAGATACGAGAGCGTCTGATGCTCGGCGAGAATAAGACCATCCAGGGAGTGCTAACAGCCGCGAGGATGGAGGCGATCAGGTTAACAAAATGCCTTATCTGGTGCAGTATTTGTTACTGTAACGGGGACAGAAACTTAGACAGGAGCCGCCAGCGAAGATCTGTCAGTGATTTATGTTGGGGATGTGGCCAGCCAGATACCTAGAATGGGACTGTCCTCAACAAGACGACGACCAGACGGCGTTAGTGGGTGCCACGGAGAAAGGGGAGTAACCCAAGGACGTTGATAACGGGTTCCTATTGGCATGTGCCGGGGATGTGCCCGAGACGGACAACTGGTGAAGGATTGTACGAATCGAAACGAGCGTTGAAAGGTGTATGTTGAGGATGTGGCAGCCCGCACCTAGTGAAACGATGGGACGGGACACGAAATAGGCCCGACGTGATGAGGGGCACATTGGATCACCGTTATGCTGTGTGTCTTAGACACAAGGATGGAAGACGGTCTCATCGAGGCAACTGGATAAGAGCGAAGCGGTGCCGGATACTAGTAGACACTGGTGTAGCCATGATCGTAATTCGAACTGGATCGGCCCTATGAGATAAGTGATGGCACCGGGCTAATCCTTGCCAGCGGAGAAGGAATGCCTTGCTGAAGTTAAACCTAGGACGTAGCACCATAAGTCTGTGTCTGTTCGGCGATTCTGGAAGGAGTGTGTGTGATCGTCTAATTAATTAGTACAATGCTGGTTCCTGGCCTGCTCTAACAATAGAGCAAACGGGCACAATATCCGGGCAAACAAAGCCCTTTGTATGTTTCCCTGCAATATATCTCGAGCGTTCACCTCCACTTCCAGAGAAATCTCCCTCTGATGATGAAAGGTGATTTAAAAAAATTTCTAATTACGGAGCACGACTGCGGGCTACATATGGAGCCGAAAAGGGCCGCGCATATTGTGTGCGCGCGCGTTGGTGTGAAGGTAGTTAAAAGTCAGTCTAGCGAGTGACGAATGCTAAGTGAGTTAAGTGAACGCAGTGACTCAGTTATTTTGTGTACGAAGAGTGTGGCATGATGTATTACTAGTTAGAAATAAAGTGAATTTAGCAGAAATTCTGTTCTCATCTGTTACCATATGTGGAAATCATATAGCAGGTACAACTTTTAACAAGTTCTCATTCTTAAGACTTTATATGGAATTGGTTTGACAAAAGCATATGAACGAGCTAATAGGGAAATTATATATTTTCTGGGGTTAAATAATAAATACCCAAATTCAAGGTGGTTCACCTGACCCTTATTCTCTGGCTTTATGCAACCCGCAGATTACAACCTATCCTAAAAACATCGTTCCCGAGAACTAACTTCTGCACACTAAAATTATAGACGTTTGCGCTACAAGTTACAGCTAAACAATAGCGTATTTGGGTAAACGCGCGGTGTTTGTATAAGTTTCAAAATGCTCGATTCAGGTTCATATCTAACCAAAATGTTGAATTTCGCTTTCTTACTTCCTGGTTTCAACAAAGCTAGATGGGATATCGGAACATTTTTAATTGCTTATTTGTTTGTTTTTTATTGTTGTCTATTTATGTTTGTTCTAACTTTATCAGTCCAGTTACAGGAAATACAAATGAAAAGGAATATTCTGAGACAAATTTATTCAGTTTCTTCTAAACATGCAGGTATTATTACAATGTTTTAAAACTAACATAAGTATGTCAGATAATGCTTTAGAACCAAATCTATTTTCATTGTCTCTCTAAAACCAAAAGTACACAAAATGCTTAGGTTGACAATCACAAACTGTGCCAAATACATAAGTATTCACTAATACTTTCAGTTGAAAAGAAAATTAGGTTTAATCCCCATAACTGAACAAACTTCTCAATATCCACTGGATAAAGCGTTTCCGACATGAAACTAGGTGATAAAACGTTTTCATTTAGCGCAGCAGCTGTTCGAAAGATGACGACCTCACGACCGGCTGAGTCTGCTTACCTAATGGGTTGTAAGGTGCTTAGGAGAGAACTGTAGCTGTAGGTATAGCGCATAACTACTTCGTGCATTTGTATCTAATGGGCATGTCTAGACCTAAAGTAACTTCCGGCAGTATTCTCTAATCCACCGATGGTTCAGCTGCCAAACTTTTGTACAGAACATTCTCTAACTACGAAGAACAACCGATAACATGTTAGGTATTCTAGTATTTTGCAATTGTTTTATTAACTTTATACGTTTTAAATTTCCCTTTATTATTTAAAGACTTAGTGAAGTTTATTTTTCAGAACTATTAGAATGAAAATTATGGATCGAAAACTGAAGTACACCGAAACACATGTTTTGATACCCCCTGAATCCAAAAAGAACAAGAGTCTTTATTCTAGATGAATGTTGATGAATTTTGTATAGTAGGTAAATTGTAAGAGATATACATTTTTTACGTTGTAAGTTTTTGTCTATCTCGTATTTAATTCTTAATTAGAATAAATTACCTTCTCTATCTACTATGTGCAAATATGTACTCAGCTACAGAAAGAAAAAATCTGGCATGTTCCATTCACATGCCTTTCTCTACATTTCTGTAACATCTTATTTTTAAAAAGCTTATTCTATTTATTTCATGCAAATCGAGATAAAAATTAGTATAAATTGTCTTATTAATTGCTTCCTTGTAAGTAGAACGGAAATAAGGGAATACACTAAGCTAATGCGATAATCAAATCTTACACAAGCTGGTTGCTCTTTGATTGAAAATTTGTTTCTTTGTATGGACAGGAGTTTAAATATTCACGTATAAGAAAATCATATGCATTTTAAAGCTGAAACTAATAACAAGGAATATCTGAGACAATTTGTTGTGATATAAAAGCAAAACAAAATATTCAATATGGTAGCGGAAAAAAAATCATAGTTATGTCTAAACCTTATGATGGAATGTGAATAAAGCAATGGACAACGACTATTGCTTGAAAATTTTTACTTTTCTTGTAAAGGCATATAAAAGCGCACATGCTCTTCTTTGATCCAGTGACTAATAAAAACTTAAAAAATAAGAATGCTTTGGAATCTCCATGTTAAAGCTGCAAGATGAATCAGTTGGCAGAGGTTCAAAGAATGGTTGATAATTGACCTTTATCTTTCTCATCTGCACAGGCTTTGATCTTTCCTGCTCCATGTCCTTCCAGCACTGGACTGATGGGGGTTTGTATGTTGGTCAAGTAATAATGATGGTGCTCCATATAACAACATGTATTAAACGAAATGAAAGATACTAGCAGGAGGTATTTCGGATGGTATTAACAATAATAATATAGTCAACTAAAGACGAAGATTTGTATTTACAAGGGGCGTTCAAAAAGTCCTTAGAAAATCTAATAAATTGCACTGATAGCATCGAAAAAACTTTGTATTTAGTAGCAGTTGTCTCTTACTATATAGCAGTTAAAGTTTTAGCTATATCCATCACATGGTTTTGCTTTTATAGGCGATTAAAACAACAATTTTTGCTTATTTATAAAGATAGAGAAAACGAGTTTCGTGCGGGATTAAACACTACTTAAAAAGCTTAACACAAAAAAAGATAAAAGTCAAGCTGAATGAAGTTCGTGGCACATCTGCTCCTGCGTTTGCAACAATTTACAACTGGATAAATGAATTTAAACGAGGCCATACTTCCGCAAATGGTGATGTGACTTCCTCCGAAAGTACAGGATATGGTTTTGAGTGGTTAACGAATCAAAGAAAATAATAGAGACCACAGGCATATCGCAAGGCACAGTTTTCTCAATTGTGCACCAAAAATTAGGTCTGACAAAGGTCTCGGCAAGATGGGATACCCAATGGAGAATCTTGACAGGTTTCTGCATCGATATATAACTGTGGATGAAACATGGATACCTACCCCCAGAGACAAAAACACAATCGATATAGTGGCTTTAAAAAGCCATGCCGGCAAGGAGGAAGAAGGCAAAGGTGATGGCCTCAGTATTTTGGGATGGACGCGGAACCGTCTACATTGATTTCTTGCTGAAAGGAACAACGATAAACGTAGAGTATTATGCATCGTTATTGCACCAGTTGAACGGGGAATTCAAGAAAAAACGCTCTCATCTGGCTAAGAAAAAGATTCTCACCCGTCAAAAAATGCAATGGCATTTTCGATGGCGAAAGTTTAACATTAAGGTTCGAGTAACTACAACATCCACCAAATTCACCAGATTTGGCCCACAGTGATTTTGTTATTATTTCCAAACTTATAACAGTGTGTCTCGTTGAAAAACCATTCAAGTCTATCGAAGAGGTCATCTCCCAAACATTTGCCCATTTTGAGAACTTTCCGAAATCTTATTTTTTGGTAGGCTTAAAACGCTGGGAAAAATTTATCGAACTAAAAGGAGAACGTTGGAAAAACTAAAAAAAATAATCTGTTACCCTCACATGACTTTCTCTAACTGTTCTACAAACATACTTCTTAAAAATATTCTTCTTCTTTCTAATCCATGTTAATCGAGATAAGCATTAGCAGAAAGTACTTATTATTTAGTTCCTTATAAGTAGAATGTAACTAAAAGAATGCGCTGTGCTAAAAGCAATCGATATGCGATTGTCATTGAAATTAGCTTCTTTGCTTGGTCAGGAGTAGAACAAAAGAAAACCGGCACTTCCTGTCTAAGAAAAGTATAAGTATTTTAATATTGAATAATAACAAGGAATATCTTGGAAACGTCAACTGTTAACAAAAATGCGTATGACATAAATTGTGTATTTTAACGAGACCTACATATTTGCAGTAAGTTTTTGTCCCTCCCTCTCTCTCTCTCTCTCTCTCTCTCTCTCTCTCTCTCTTTCTCTCTCTCTCTCGGTTTAACAGTTATGAACAATTCTGAAAAAATCAGAAAGATTCCCAGAAAATTGAAAATGTACATTTTAATTGTCTTCTGAATAACTTTAGTAAACGGTATTTCAATCAAAATTATTATAGCCATTTTTGAGTTAAACAAGTTTATAAAATAATGCCATATAAAGGATAGTTTGGAGTGGAGGGATTTTCTTGAAAATCTTCTTGTCGCATCCTTGGAAGATAATAAACTTAAATACCAAGTTTGGTGTTTTAGTTCTTGAGCTATGTTCTACATACACGCGCGCTGGTGCGCGATTTTTTCCAAAAATGTTTTTTTTTAAATTCAGGGAGTCTCAAAACATATATTTCCGGTGAAATCTTGGTATCGAATTTTTGGGTGCAATACAATACCTTCTCTATACACTGTAGGTAGTAAGCGTAGAGCAAGTAGTGACCTGTCTTTCTTTTTTAAGGACTTATTGAACGTCCCTCTTACTGTGTATGACACTAAATCAGGCATAAACTTCCCAATAGGTATAACGGAAATAAAGCAGAAAGAATGTGACCTCACAGTTACACCAGAAGTATTACTATATGTGTAAGTATACAGCATATTTCGAGCAAATACCTAAGTAATGACCCGAAGGTTATTGAATAATAATGTATCGTAAATCTGAAGTGACAAGCTATGGTAGTATATTACACTAGCAACCCATAAGGGGGCAATTAAGACGTCCAATACGAGAGATTTAATTACAATCAATGAAAGTTGCATACAACTGCATATGTTCGACTATAATATGTCTAATTGTTGTACTCATAAATGTTTTACTTAAATGGACGGCGCATGTGTGAAACCATATTTACTTTACATGCCCTATGTGACCTCGTGTGATAGCAACAGCTGGTATGTGGAGAGAGAAATTATTATTTTTCGCCACAAACAATGGCCTTATTGAATATGTTAAATATAATTTTAATTGATTTCTCACAGAAACCGTGTGTGGGACAGGAGTTGGATAGGTAGAGTCGGACTGAATGCCCAGCTATGGCATGAATTTTTCACATTATCGCAATTGTTCATAATAGTTGGCTATACTATGAATCTTGGACTTAAAGTACTTACAACATTGTAAGTCGCCATTGGGGTTGGCATCTCAAAATAATTTGAGATCACCTTGTGGTTTGGCGGGAATCATGCGAGTCAGTTGAGAAATTCAATGCCATGTCGGCATGTTGCCGTGATGACTCACTGGTAGAGCAGCCGGCTAGAGCTCGGGAGATCCGGGGTTCAAACCGGCTATGGCATTGAATTTGTCATGTTAAATATACTGAACTTCACTTTCTCTACCTGTTCTATTAACACATTATTCTTACAAAAGATTGTTTTTCTATCTGCTTCAAGCTGATCAAGAATAACATTAGCAGACATGGTGTTATTACTTAGTTCCTTATAAGTAGAAGGTAAATAAAAAAAGAGCGAATGACGACTTCCTGTTATGAGAAAATTATGAGTGTTTTAAAATTTAGACCAACAACAATGACTGCCTTGAAAGTCGCTAACTCCATAAAAAATGTGTATGACACGAGTTATGTATTTCCATGAGATCTACATTTTGTAGCAGTAATTTTTGTCTATCCTTTATGGTTTACTAGCAAGACAGACAGAAGAGGACTTTAGAAAGTATTCCTAGAGAATTCAAGATATACTTGTATTTGCCATTTAAACCTAGTTAATATATGGTAGTTTAATCAAAATCGTTAGAGATACTTTTGAGAAAATTATAATGTTCGAAACTTTTTCTATGTAAAGGGTATTTTGGGGTGTGGGATTTGCTTTAAAATCTTTTTGTCGCATAGATGGAAGGTTTTGAATTTAATTATCGAGGTTTTTCTATTTAACAATCTTTTCGTTTTTGAGTTATGTTGTTCACAGATACAGATATCAAACTCATATGAACATTCTTTAAAAATGATTGTTTTATATTCAGAGGACCTGAAAACATATTTATGGTAAAATTCGACATCGATTTTTTGTGTAGAATGCAATATCTTTACCATCTACTATGCACATAGTAGGTTGTAGAGAAAATAAGAAGACAGATTGCATTTATCGTAATATTATTTGCAATTAATTCTAATTATTCAGAAATAGAATTGACTTTATTTGAAATTCAGGTTGTTCATTCTGCAATTGGTGCAGTATTCATCTTTAGATTGATGTTGCATACGATAAAAATAACAGGCACAGTCTTTATCCATACTTGCGTTTTTTTTTCTGTTGTCACATGGGAATTTTCTGATCGTTAGAAAACCCGATTTTTAAAGAACAATTGCGCTTTAATAAAATTTATTATCGTGCAGCTATCATATACATAAAATTAGTATATTTTGGCATGGCTGTGCATGAATATTTTAATCGTTGCAGACATATATTAACGGCCTTTAATTTATAAATGCAAGAATAGGCGTGATTGCCACGTTTTCTTAGGCCCTCAGAGAGCAATTTTTACTTTCTCTATACGGACTATGTACATAGTATATAGAGAAGGTATTGCACTCCACCAAAAAATTCGATACTGAGATTTCACCGGAAATATATGTTTTAGGGTCCCCTGTATCCAAAAAAAAGTATTTTCAGAAAAAGGTCCATGTGTGTGTGTGTGTGTGTCCGTGTGTCTTTGAACACGATAACTCAAAAACGAAAAGTCGGTAAAATACCAAATTTGGTATTTAAGTTTAGTAACCTCTAGGGATGCGACACGAAGATTTTGAGAAAAATCCCCCACCCCAAACTACCCTTTACATGGAACTTTTTTGGAAAATGTTGATTTTCTAAGAAATGGCTCTAACGATTTTGATTAAAATATCGTATATCAAAGATATTTACCTGACAAATAAAATATATATTTTGATATTTCTGGGAATAGCTTCTGAAGACTACTTTATTCTGGGTCAATTTTACGGAATTTTCCATAACTGCTAAACCGTAAGAGATTGACAAAAACTTACCACACAACAATACATTTTTTTTTGTGCAGTTGATTGTTTTTGAGATATTCCTTGTCTTTGGTTTCAGCTATAAAAAATGTATTTATACTTTTCTCATACAGGACTTTGTGAATTCGTGTGCATACAAACAAAGAAACTTCAGTTACTTAGCAACCAGCTTTTGACTATCACTTTAACCTATGATACCCCTTTATTTCGCTTCTACTAACAAGGAAGCAAGTAATAGTACTATTTCTGCTAATTTTTCTCGATTAGATGAAGTAAATAGAATAAGTTGTTGTAGAGATGTAGAGAAAGTCATGTGAATGGAACACATCATTTATATGCCGCTTTTAACATCTAGATCATATGTTTGCTCATAGAAATATGTCTACTCGTTTACTGTTGATGTTGAACTATTGTGAATAATTTTTAACTATGCACTTTCACATTCTCTTTCATACTTCCAGACTCTGGGGAAAGAGCGTAATAATCTTGACTAGGGAAAAATAAATTTCCGAACCCCAACTGGTAATTGAACCAGCGTCCTATCAGAGAGCAGACAGGTGCTCTACCCAACTGAGCTCCGGAGCCAGCCACAAATAAAACTTTAGTAAGATCCTCGAAGTTTATTATCCTGAAACTCGTGCGGAAGTCAAAGCCCGATAAGTAAATTTCTCTCGGAGTGACTTCCTGAAAAATATACAGGCAAAGCAAAGCAATCAAAATATGACACATAAGAGTTGAGCGAACTTTTTTGTTTCTACTCTGCTTCTTGTAGTTTGTAATATATATATATATATATATATATATATATATATATATATATATATATGTGTATTAATTTATGCAACGTGATCTGCATTCCTGACAACTCCAACTGCGTTAAAATATATTTGTACAAAAAAGTAAAGGTGCAAAATTGAAGAATGTTTTAGACTTTGACTGACAACGATTGCAGCCTTTGTTACGTCCAACGGGCTAACAAATTGGACTTTGTACCGTCGGTCCTTTGCGCAAAACTACGAGTAGAACAAATCTAGCGCTGATATATGCGAGTATACGACATTGAGGTGCGCTTTTTGTTAGCCCAATCTTAACAAGCATAAGCTTCTATAGGATTCCAAGGCATTATTTACAGGAAAATTCCATTGACCTTGCTCACTCTAATCTATATTCTTTAATTAGAACCCAACAAAGTTTCTAAAAAAGCTTTTAGTAACACAACATTGTTGTCCATTAAATAGCTAAATCATTTCCAACGTGTGTAGCAGTACACATATTTGAAGTATAAAGTTCCTTGTCTTATGTACCTGATGAAAATAGACAATTTTGCATTCATACAATACTGCGGTGAGAGCCATTTTCAATTTCATTAAAGTGAAACTCAAAAAGATGTCCGGTCCGTGAACGATTTTTCCATCTTCTGCCGAACCACTTGACATATTTATCTCTTTCTCGTCCTTTTTACTTTCTTAAATATGTATATAGTAGATAGAGTAGGTGTTGCAATCCACTCAAAAATTATATAACGAGCTTTCACTGTAAATAAAAAGTTTGGGTGTTCCTGAATCCTATAAAATAATAGTGTGTTTGTGTGAATAGAAAAGTACATTAAATACCAATGTTGGTATTTCAGTATCTTTCAAGGTTTGTCACGAAACTTTTCAAGAAAATTCTCACCCCAAACATCTACCCTTTACATAGAACATTTTCCAACATTTTCTATTTCTCAGATATTGCTTCAACGATTTTATTTAAACTACGCTATGTTTTAGTATATTTTATGACAAATGAAATGCATATCTTCCATTTCTGGGAATAGCTTCTGTGATGATATTCATTTGGATTACTTTGCCTAACTGGTAAACCGCAAGAGAGAGGTAAAAGCTTAATTCACAAAAAAATGGATCTCTTAAAATACATAATTTATATGAATACATTTTTGCGTAGTTAACCATTTTCGAGATATTCCTGTTATTGCTTTAAATTTGCCAATACTTACACTTATATAGTATAGGAAGTTAACATCCGTTTTATTTGTATTCCTGCTCACACAAACAGAACTAAATTAAAATCATTACATAGATACCAGCTGTAAAACACCGACTATCGTTTTAGCCTAGTGCATTCCCTTATTTTCGTTGTACCTACAAAGAACTAAGATATAAAATAGCTTCTTTTAAAGTTTATACCTTAATAAGCATGGATCAGATGGAAGAATATACTTTTATAAGAGTAATTTGTTCCACAATAGGTAGAGACATGCATGTGAATGGAACGATCTGACTTTTAAGGACTAGAAACTAATTACACTGGTTCGCTTCTGCAGAAATCCAGACAGGTGGATGATAACACTTAACATCTGGCTTCATTTTTCACTGTCTTAATAAATCACTGCTATTCAAAAGAATTATTTTCCTTCCTTTTTCACTTCGGCTTGCCGTCGGACTCCTCTTCGCAAGCTTCTTTTACGTGTGGAAATTTGGGTATACTAAGTTGATAACAATATTTAATATTTGTGCTCCCTGTCTTCTCAGAAAGTGCTTTGATAGATACTACCGTTCCCCTGTGTAATTTACAGGGATTACTGCTAGTATACCAATTCTTAATCATTGTCTTAGTTAGCTACACTGAAATCATCATTAAATGGAACATACACGACAGCGACCAAAGTCACTGACGCCAGATAAAACAGGTCTCGAGACTAGTCTGGACACGTCAGCAAACTGAACAGGGATGGGTATGGTTATCTAAGGCGTCACAGGACCAAATCCGGTAACATTAGTGCCTAAGTTCCTATCACCCTGGCTTTAATGATTTAAAATGTCTATGCCTGGTGATTACTATGCGTTTTAAATAAGCTTCTGCGACATTTTATTGGGAAAAACATATTTTAAATGTATTAACCGAATTTTATTCTTCAGCTGTGGTACACAGAGCTGTCTCTAAAATGATGAATTACTATTTGAGGCATAAGCTTTTAAAATGACAAGCACTCTTGAATTATTCATTCAGTAATATGCTTCATTAATAATGTTGTACAGTTCTGTTTTATCAAGCGATTCTCTTGATAACATATTTTATTGCTAAACTGGATGATATTCAGATAGATTATCGTTGATCATGCCCCATTGGCTTTATAAAATATTCATCCTCTGTAACTAGAAATCGTCAGAAGCTCTATACCGATTATGTCAGTTTAAACGTTGAGGCTTTTAGTTCCCAGTAATTCCAAATTAATATCCAACCGCAAAGGGTGAACTTCAACTGAGAAGAGAAAATCCATATGCGGCATGGATTAAAATCATGTAGATTTTAATTGCCCACAGATTGGAATGAAACCTAAACCGCAGTGTGCTATATATCTTACATAATGCTGCAACATTGTATTATGGATTAGGGTGATCAGAAATTTCAAAACTGATTTTCTCTCACTGAAGGTGTGAAATTAATCATGACAATAGTTTTCTCTGCAATAATTCTCTCCGGGATGGAGGTTCAGTATTTAAAGAGTTAATTGCTGCAAATAGTTTTCGATTAGCAATCTCTATTTGGCATATTAAATTAAAGATGGAAAGGCTTCATAAAAATTAATTTATTTTTATAAGCATAAACCATATATTGCAACTCAATAATAATAATAATAATAATAATAATAATAATATCTTAAGAAATTTTAGTAAATAAAGGTATCAGACAAAAGTATACAGTGTCACCTACATTATTTAATATTTACATTAATAATATCAAATAATTAATAATAATAAATAATTCACAAATTTAAACATGTTATTATTTTAGAAGCGAAGCCGTTGAAATAAGTTTAAAATGTTAAGTATATAGGTAGTGAAATTAATACAAAAATGGTTCTAAAGATGATGTTGGTAATAAAAATTCCAAATGATGCGTGACACCATATATCGGACTTTAAAAAATAAAACAAGAAAACATTAGATTAAAATTGCTTTTTACAAAACAGCGCTCACGCCTATTCTCCTTTACGAATAGGAAACTTGGGTAAATTTAAAACACATTCGAATAAATTACAAGGAGCTGAAATGGCTTTCTTAAGAAGAATAAAAGGACGCACAAGTTTATAATGTCTAAGAAACGATATAATTAGAAAGCTGAACATGTTTAGCATGAATGAAAAAAAAATATCTGATGTGTTCCATTCACATGACTTTCTCTACATCTATGAAACAAATTGTTAAAAAGCTTATGCTTTTATATACTTCATGCTAATCGAGAAAAATTAGCAGAATAGTCGTATTACTTGTTACCTTTAAATAGAAGCGGAATAAGGAAATACCATAGGTTAAAGTGATAGTCAAAAGCTGGTTGCTATGATATTATAGTTCCTTTGTTTGTATTGACAGGAGTTCACAAAGTCCTGTGTGAGAAAAGGAATATCTTACAAACGATCAACTCCACGAAAAATAAATGTATACAACATAAATTGTGTGCTTTAAATTTCTCTACATTTGTTGTGTGGTAAGTTTTTGTGCATTTCTTAGGGTTTAGCAGTTATGCAAAATTCCATAAAATTCACCCAGAATAAAGTAGTTTGGTATTTTACTGACTTTTTGTTTTGAGCCATCGTTTTCACGGACACACGGACACACACACGAACATTTTTGTGAAAATACTTTATTTTTTTTTGGATACAGGGGACCATAAATCATATATTTCTGGTGAAAACTTGGTATCGAATTTTTGGTGGAATGCAATACCTTCCTATGTATATAGTACGTGTATAGAAAGTAATAAATGAGCAAATTGAAAGGGCTCAACCACGTAAATACAGTGGAGAACAGAAAATTCCCAAAAAGTGCATTCAAGTATAAGGAGACCAAGGCAATAGATATAGGAAGACCTAAAGCGCGACAGAGACACACTGTGAAGCCGGAACAAGCGATTTCACTTACTTCGTGCTGTAAAGAAGAAAAGTATACATACAATTATGTCTATGCGAGAAATGTTACCATTTAAATTAAAATACACAAATAACTTTATGCAACACCAATTGTTATTGGGTATTTGTTGTTTAGATGCGAAATGCTGCTAATATTACTATCGCTAATATTGCTATTCCACCGTATAACAATTAATATAGCAATTATTTGTTTATTTTAAGCTCTTAAGCAGTTCTTTTGTGTGACCATACTACTGATGAGAAGCTTTGTCTTCACCCTCTTGTTGTAATGAGTTATAAAATGTATTAATAGTTGTACATTTCATGCGTTGTCACATTAAATATTTTAGAAAACAAACTCAAAGGTTGTACATTTTCAATGTAAACTATCTTGTATTTTAACTGATTTTAAACATATTGGGAACATTAACTTAGCCTTTACATTTGTTTAAACTCAGTATTTAAACATTCGCATTATTTAAAGATACAAATAAAACAAAACTCATTTCATTACATTAACTACATATCACATGTGTTCAGTTTTACGTAACAGTATATTATGGAACGTTTTGTAAATCTATGAGATTCCCTGAGATTTTATTTACTTTTGACATTAACCTTGTTACTATTTTTAATTTATAAAACAGCTTAAAGAACCCTAATGAAACATAATATTTCTAGGAATATGCAATAAATTTAAGATAAAAGCCTAATTATTTCCTACAGCTAAATTGCAGATGATTAAAAATACGGTTAACCCACTTAAAACTTAATAGGAATTGTATGCTCATTCATATTTATTTTTCCCGATGTAAACATATGACTTCAATCTCAGTTTGAAAAATTTCGGGTGTAAATCGCCTAAATTATGATTCATTTTGGAGGTTGTATATCTCAACTAACAATTTAGCATTGGTTGCAATGAAATTTACATGTCAACACATTTTCTGTATAGCACATAGAAACTATTTTTTTAAAATTACATGCTTGCAACAGTTGGCGAATAATGCAGTTTACTGCAGCTGAACAAACACTCCCTCCTCCCATTGGGAGAGGTCTATCAAAATTCATCAACATAATTAAATAAATATAAACACCAGTGGAGCAGAGGAAAGGATACTGCTCCTGAAAGATGCGCTACCTCCTTACAACAAACGCTCGAAACTCCAAAAATTTTAAACCTCAACCTTGACCTCATTCCTGTGGTTAAACCCTTACCAGGGTACACAGCAACAACACCTAGGCTCACCACGAGCCTACCAGACACGTACGCACGCACGCACCTTGGGTTTTAATCATTTTATTTTCACCAAACAATCACTTCACTCTCGCATACATTCTTCTAGACTCAGTGGGGGATAAGGGATAGTTCTGGATAAAGAAAAATTCCCAGCCCAGCCCGGAATCGAACTCGAAACTTTCGGGTGAAAAGTCAGCTCACTGACCACTCGACCACGAAAGCAGTCTGTATGGTTTTGTTAGGAATGTTTTCTTTTATTAGTCCATGGAAATACCTGCCAGCAAATCCACACTTGAACAGTGTATTCTATGAAAGCTGAATCATGTAGACAGATGAGTAGGCAATTTCAGCAGAAATTCCTGGTTATCCAGTTCCGGATACACACACTTTGAGATGTTTGGCCAATTTAGAACAACCGGATCGCTAAAAGCTGAACCAAAGAAGCGTAACATGCTTTAATGGAAAAAAAACTAGACGAAATTGGTCTGCATTCGAACGCTCACTTAAGAAGCAAACGAATGAGTCCCAAACCTCTATCCATACAACTATACTAATTTTTTAAAACTCAAACTCTATAATACTATAGTCACACAGTACTATAGACTATAGTACAGTAATTATGAATATTACTCAAGAAGAACTTATGTGAATGGTAATATCATCTGAGATGTCAAGGATGTCTTCGCTCAGATGGTACAGAGCGGAAAACCTCGTAGTAGAAGAAAGCACACATATATCTATATCTGGAAGCCGCTGGAAAAGCAAGTTCAGGTTGATAGAAAATGCGTACTGCAGTGCTAATGCTTATTAATGTATGAAAAATTCACAAGTAATGGGATGTTAGCTAGAGAAGCAAATTTTGTCATATGATGCTCGACTTTCTTCCTGTGGGAACTCGGTGGAATGGTAAATTGTCAAAGCCGGTGAGGTTATTTATTGTAAGCCCGTTTTTGCATCCTTTTTTGTTGATTGGCAGCCGGAAGCATCCGTATGTATCCAATTTTAAAGCGGCATTCACCGAAGACCAGACCTCTAACGTAGAGTAATTTCCCAAAGGTCCTGAAGAGAGCGACATCTGCCAGTACATGACTATATCAAAACAATCGATGCGCTTATAACAAGTGGTGAACTGAAGCATATATATTTCTCCCTCTCTCTCTCAGCGGATGTTGTAATCACTTTGTAGCCGAAGTTTGCTTACCCGAAGTACCGCAGCGGCAATAAAACCGAAACCTGTTCTCACTCCTTCTTCTCAGCCTCACCTGAGGCTTTACTTGGTCGTAAATTTTATAAATATGTTCAACAAAGTTGGCTGTAGAGTTCATAAACTTCAAAATCCGAAGCGGAAATTCAGCTTTATGAAGTTAACTTATAAATTTGCATTTTGGCGTATCTTTCCACTGAAACTTCTCAAGACAAACTATATACATATAAAAAGTTTATGCACTACAAGTCATGTTTCAACTATATAGTACATATGGAATATTTACAAATATTACTTTATATTAAAATGAATGGTTGTATAACTGTATATACTTTTCAGTAAACTTCAGAACACAAATTCCCATTAAACTGACAATCCAAACATATTCTGAGAGCCATAAAACATTGAGGCATCTTTGGGCATTTACATATTTTGAAGTGTGACGCTGTCTTGCATTAGGAGTGAAATGTATTCCATCCTCGTTACTAAAAGAAAACTTTTCTCATATTGGTAAATCTGGTAACTTTTGTAATTTTCCTCCTAAGGATCTTTCCATACCAAACGCTTTTAAGTTGTGAATGAACATATATATAAAATTATTTTTGGGAATACTATTTGTTTACAAGCAGTATAAGTACAATTCATTTGTTTTATGGCACTTTCAAACATGTATTTAATTTCAATATCTGCTCCAGACAAGAGATAGTTTTCACTGGACATGGATGTTCACTGTGCTGTCATTGGAAGAGGTATAAGTAAAGACAAATAAGGAAAACTCTCACCTCAATAAATGGCTCCAGCAGTTCGTTGCCTCCTTGTTTCTAAGAAAACAGTAAAAAACAAGGGGGGGGGGGAGGAGAATAATCGTTATGCGTTTCGAAGACTGAAACCGTCTTGGAAGGGTTTTGAGCTCCTGTACTAATGCTGTGCCGCTGTATCTAATTTAGTGGTTGCATAGTTTGAGAGATGAAGGCAATTTTGGTTAGTACAGCAGCTTCTCACAGCGTTCATACTATCTTATACATACTCATAATTTTGACACTTGTATGTCTTCTTTAATTTCTAATATTGAATTTCAAACTATTTCTGTTGTTCCTCGGTAGGAAGCAAAGAATATTTGTAAATAGTCTTCAAAGCTTTATAATTGCTTTTATATTTTTCCTGCAACCTCTAATTGGTACACGAAGTGTCTTACTTCATACAAAATTTACGTTTGGTGGATTGCAACGCCCAAAAAGAACGTATCTGTGTGTGCGTCTATGAACAGCATAATTAAAAAAAATCTGATGTGCTCTATTTACAAGACTATCTCTGCCAATTGTGTAAACAAACTATTGTCATCAAAGACTATTCTTTTATCTACATCATGTTAATCCAGATAAACATTAACAGAAATCGTCTTAATATTTGCTTCATTCTAAGCAGAAGAGAAATAAGGAGATTAGAAACGCTAAAACCATACTCATGTTTTAAAATCCTGTGCTTATGTGAAAAATTGAAGTTTGGTTCGCTTTACATGGCCAGGAGTAAAATAAAAGAGTTGAAACGAAGGATGCTTCATGTTTCAGGAAATTTTAAGTACTTTAAAATTGAACCCAATAACAAGCAATATCTCGGAAATAGTTAACTCTACATAAAATGTGACATAAATGTTGTATTTTGTCTATCTCCTACGGTCTACCACTATATAAAATTCATCCAGAATGAACAGATTTTCAAAAAATTCAAAAGACACATTTTATTATTCATTTAAGTATCATTACTATGCGTTATTTTAAAAGCAGTTAGTCAATTTTGAGAGAATAAAGTTTCCAATTTTTTTCCACATAAAGAGTAGCTTAAGTTGGGGAAAATTGTTGAAAACTCTTTGTGTCGCATCCTTATAAAATATATTAGACTAAAATACTATGTTTGGTAAGTAAGGGTATTTTCGTTTTTGAGCTATGTTGTTCACTGATGCACACGCACACACAGACCGACACACTCACACTGGTCGTTTTGTAAAAATGTTTTTGGATCACTGGTCCTCAAAATATGTATTTCCGGTGAAATCTCAGTCTGGAATTTTTAGTAGTGGAATGCAGTATCTTCTCTATCCACTTTGTCTCAAAAATGTGCTGTCTTAATCTAGGCGGCATGTTCTGTGGATTCCATGAGAGACAGAAAGGCTTTCATTGTAGGTGATCATCACTGCTAGCTACAAATTTTGCAACGGCATTTGGTTTCTTTGGAACTCAGCTTATTAGAAGCTGTTTTTGCCATCCAAACGAAGTTGTTCCTAGAGCAATGAATTAAGCAACATTCATGCCAGTGGCCAAGATCCTACCGGGTTTGTCTGTAGGGGGAGTTGTATCGAGACTAATGAGGACTTCTTTGGAAGAGCACTGCAATAAGCTCTTTGGGCTTGCAGCAAACTAACAGGCCTTGTGGGAAATTTACTCTCTAGATAGGGAGGGTTGGTAAGACAGAAGCAAAGAGGACGCTGATACAGCACAGCGTCCTTCATCTGCGTCTCACATTTCCCACGGGAAAGCAGTAACCAAGAATGTAAATATTTTATTTCTACTTTCAGAACAACATAATAGCCTCTCTCTCTAGTGAGTTTCTCTTCTAAAAACATATTTTGTTATTCTGGTTTTCTTTCTTCCTCTTAATAACCAGATTGCATAATATTTTCCCTGCTATGTACGCTGGCGTGCATAAAAAGTGGACCTTTCCTCTAGATCACAAGAGGTGTTTCCCTCTGTAAGGTTGTAATCATCAAGTAATCAACTTTGCCTCCATCTAGCCGAAGTGAGCTTCCAGAGTGACTGAACTGCAAAACAATTCAGGGACTGAAAGCAAACCAGTGAACAATGTTTATATATAAGCGAAATTAAACCCTAAGCGAGAGTTTCGCTGCAATTGGTACACTTCTTCTAGAAGAAGTAGTAGTGAAGATTAATTTGCGGTTGTCAATCTGAATAACAGCCACGATCATATGATAGCTTTCATGTGAACGACATGGAGACAAAGATTAAACGTCTTTTGCTATTAAACGGCAATATTTTAATATGTTTATTTTTCTCGCCTCTCACAATTACATAATTAGATGAAATGCATTTTAATCTACATACATTTGAAAATACTGAGCTGCCTAACCTAAGCATTCATGTCTTGGTTGCTTGTCTTTGGTAATTCACAGCATCAGCAAGCACAATTCCTGGTTTCCTATGTGATGGATGTCCACTTGTAACATTATATTACTATTTCATTTACTTTAGTCCCATCTTCTTCTCAGTCATTCTTAACCATCCCTCTCTAACCTTACTCAACTAGTTTCCTATACTTTTGATGTCTATCAAAAGCTTCTTTGATCATCCAAGGTATTCAATGTTTGTTGCAGACCTTTTCTGCCAACATCATTGAAGCGGCAGTGAGAAAACGGAAATGTAACATGAAAGTACACCCTTCGGCAATTCGCTATACTTTGGAGGAATGAAAGCATATTGCCAATGCTAGAATTAATTTTCAGAAAACAGAGTCACGTTGTTAAAGGTGAGGTTAGGCCTTTTCAGCACCGACCATGGTGTACCATATTTTATTTACGCCAGTAAACGAGGTAGATAAATTTTTAGTTGGTTTACGTACACCCAATTTCCAAATAATGCCTATAATAGTGCAGAATCAATAATTCATCTTTTAGGTATTGTATCAGTCATAATAAAATAGATGTATCGGAAGGTTAAACCTAAAGTTAAGATTTACACTGAAATTATTAACGTATTGTGCGGTTCAATGTAACCTGAGATTAAAAAGAATGATTATTTTATTTCCACAAGTTTACTTCATTTCTGATTTAGCAACTTGATAGTTTATCATCAACTTTTAACGTCTTATTACTTTCTCTTCTTCGTACACATAGGTAGAGAGGCATTGCATTATATCCAAAAAATCGATACAGAGATTTCACTGGAGATAGGCATTTTAGGGTGTTCTCTATGTCCAGAAAAAGCATTATAAAAAAGGTCCGCGCACACGGGAGAGGGGAGGGCCTGTGAACAGGTGAACTCAAAAACGAGAGGTCCGTTAAATACGAAACCTGATTTTAAAATGTGCTGAACTTAAATGATATGACACAAACGTTCTCAAGAAATCCCCCATCCTAAATTACTTTTTCATGGAAACATGTTCGAGATGTTTTATTTTCTCAAAAATGGCTCTATTGATTTTAATTAAAATAACATATGTTTAAGACATTTTCATGGCAGATGAAATATATTTTCTGGGAATTGTCTCTATAAGCCTCTTTATTCTGAATGACTCGTACAGCTAAAAATTATTCATAAAGAAGAAGACATAAATTATATATTTAACGAGACCTCCATTTTTTGTATGGTAAAATGTTGTCTAAGCTTCACTTCAAATGTAAACCATTCTTCTTTTTGATATAAAATATTACTTAGTTTAACCGCTTGTACGTACCACCAGGTTGACAGCTGAGCACACTGAGCATTTATTACCGCTAGCAATTGTTTTTCTCTCTGATATGTATAATTCTCTATGTAAAAGATTCACTGACCCTTGCATACGGAATATTTTTACTTTCTCTACACGTACTATGTGCATAGTGAATAGAGAAGGTATTGTAATTCACCCAAAATTTCGATAGCACGATTTCACTGGAAATACACTTTTGGGTCCCCCTGAAAAAAAGTACTATTAGAAAAAGGTCCGTGTGTATCTTTGTGTGTCTGTGGACAGCATAGTCCAAAAACTAAAATACCCTTAAATACCAAATTCGATATTCAAATTTGGTATCTTCCAAGGTTGGGACACGAACATTCAAGAAACCCCAAATACCCTTTACATGGAAAAAACTTTGAAAAATTAATTTTTACTTTCTCCATACGCACTATGTACATAGTGTATAGAGGAAGTATTGCACTCCACCAAAAATTCGATACCGAGATTTCACCGGAAATATATGTTTTAGGGCCCCTAATATCCAAAAAAAGCATTTTCACAAAAAGGTCCGTGTTTGTTTGTCCGTGTGTCTGTGAACACGATAACTCAAAAACGAAAAGTCGATAAAATACCAAACTTGGTATTTAAATTTAGTATCTTCCAGGGATACGATACGAAGATTCTGAGAAAAATCCCCCCACCCCCACCTACCCTTTGCAAGGAACTTTTTTCGAAAATTTTGATTTACTCAAAAATGGCTCTAACGATTTTGATTAAAATTTCGGGTATTAAACATATTTACCTGACAAATGAAATATATATCTTGAATTTTCTGGGAATAGTCTCTGAAGAGTAGTTTATTCTGGATGAATTTTACTAAATTTTGAATAACTGCTAAACCGTAAGAGATGGACAAAAACTTACTACACAAAAAATGTAGAGCACATTAAAACACACAATTTACGTTGTATACATTTTTTTCGTGGAGTTCGTCGTTTTTGTGACATTCTTTATTTTTGGTTTCTGCTATGAAAAATGTATACTTTTCTCATACAGGAACTTGTCAACTCCTATCCATATAAACAAAGGAACTTCATTAACATAGCAACCAGCTTTTGACTATCACTTTAACCTACAGTTGTCCGTTATTTCGCTTCTACTTACAAGGATGCGAGTAATGAGACTACTTCTGCTAATTTTTTCTGATTGGCATAAAGTAAATAGAAGTATAAGCTTTTTAAGAATTATTTGTTGCAGGGATATAGAGAAAGTCATGTGAATGGTACACACCAGATTTTTACTTTCTCCATACGCACTATGTACATAGTGTATAGAGAAAGTATTGCACTCCACCCAAAAATACGATTCCGAGATTTCACCGGAAATATATGTTTTAGGGTCCCCAATATCCAAAAAAAGCAATTTCACAAAAAAGTCAGTGTGTGTGTGTGTGTGTGTGTGTGTGTGTGTGTGTGTGTGTGTGATTCCGTGTGTCCGTGTGTCTGTGAACACGATAACTCAAAAACGAAAAGTCGGTAAAATACCAAATTTGGTATTTAAGTTTAGTATTTTCCAGGGATGCGACAACAAAGATTTTGAGAAAAATCCCCCCCAACTACCCTTTACATGGAACTTTTTTCGAAAATTTTGATTTTCTCAAAAATGGCTCTAACGATTTTGATTAAAATTTCGGATATTAAACATATTTACCTGACAAATAAAATGTATATCTTGAATTTTCTGGGAATAGCCTCTGATGAGTAGTTTATTCTGGATGAATTTTACTAAATTTTGAATAACTGCTAAACCGTAAGAGATGGACAAAAACTTACTACACAAAAAATGTAGAGCACATTAAAACACACAATTTATGTAATATACATTTTTTTCGTAGAGTTCGTCTTTTTTGTGACATTCCTTATTTTTGGTTTCTGCTATGAAAAACGTATACATTTCTCATACAGGAACTTGCCAACTCCTATCCATATAAACAAAGGAACGTCATTGACATAGCAACCAGCTTTTGACTATCACTTTAACCTACGGTTGTCCCTTATTTCGCTTCAACTTACAAGGAAGCGAGTAATAAGACTATTTCTGCTAATTTTTTCTGATTAGCATAAAGTATATAGAAGTATAAGCTTTTTAAGAATTATTTGTTGCAGGGATATGGAGAAAGTCATGAGAATGGTACACATCAGATTTTTGCATTAATGACTCTAACGATTTTGATAAAATAGCTTATATTTAAGATGTTTAAATGCATATAAAATGTATATGTTAAATTTTCTGGGAATAACCTCTGAAGACACGTTTATTCTTGATCAATTTTTGTGGAATTTTGCATAACTGGTAAACGTAAAAGATAGACAAAAACTTACCACCCAAAAATATAGAGCTCGTTAAAACATGCAATTTGTTATGTATATTTTTTTCGTGGAATGGAGCGGTTTTTATATATTCCTTGTTATTAGTTTTTAAAATACTTTATACGGGAATTTGTAACTCCTGGCCATACAAAGGTACTTCAATCACTAGCAACCAGCTTTTAAAAGATTTGACTATCGCTTTAACCTATGGTACTCCCTTATTTCCCTTCCACTTACAAGGAAGCAATTAATAAGACCCTTTCTGCTAATTTTTTCTCGATTATTATTAGGTAAATAGAAGAATAAGCCTTTAACAATAATTTGTTGTAGAGATGTAGAGAAAGTCCTGCGAATAAAACACATCAGATTTTTTTTCATTGATATGCTACAGTTGCAGCTATTTTCGCGGTTGTGAAAGAAAAATAACTATTTGAAAGTGGAAGTTAGCATCGCTTTCGTACTAAGCCTTTGTTTAATTGGATTTATTAGTACGAATATGGAACTAAATAATCGTGTTCCTATACCTTCTCTCCACCATCCCTGAAAATTTGAGGGTTGAATATTGTATAAACAGCGCCAGCAATATGAGCCTAAAGTACTCGCTAACATAACAGCATAGTTACTCTCATCTATTTTTAATGTATATGTTATAATTAAAATAGTAGTTTAACTACAGGAATAAAAGTGAATATTTTTAGCTTAGGTATTTTATCTTTACTGACGAGTGTTTTGGTTCCAGAAAATGGCATAGTTTATTGAATAACTTATGGACTAAATAAGATACACGAAAAATGTGGTTTTAAAATATTTAAAAATAGCATTTAATATCGAAAACTTATCAAGATATAAAGTCGAGAATGTGATTAATAACCAAATTTAACAACAATTATCTAGTATTGTTATTTATAACAATTTAGATTACATGATGGGTGAAATCTTGAAGTTTGACTGAAACCAGGCATGGAAGAGGGTAGAACTCGACCTCGGCGACTAAGCAGGATATTACCCCGGTGATTTGCCAATGTCTTCCGCGGATGGATGCGAAGGGACACAACAGTAAACCTAGAAAGCAGGGAGGAAGAATCCTTTTCTGAGAAAATCTCCATGCCCCACCGAGAATCGAAAATTGGTTCCCCGTGTCACAGACATTCGCCTTCACTGCGCTACTGGGGTGGTATGTTGGAGAATGGAAATAGAAAAATAAAAACCAAAGAACAAACATGGAGTAGAAGAACAGACATGTAGAAAAATGAGAAACTATTTGTATGTCAAAGGCTGTGTGCACCAATTCATAAACCTTTAAGAAAGAAAAATAAATTGGAAAATAAAGTGGAGGCTGAGCATAAACTGCCTTAGCAGAATCAAATTATGCACAAAATAAAAATCATTGCGTAATGTGGATACAAACCAAAATTATATATGAAAAGTATAAATAGTCAGTATATAGTATATTAATAAAATCTGAGGTTGTCCATTCATGTTCCTTTCCTTACCTATTTTGTAACGAACTAAATGTACTCTTCTATCCACTTCAGGCTAATCAAGCAAAGCATTAGCACAAACGACAGCATTGTTACTTAGTACCTTATGAATAGAAGGGAAATAAGGAAATGCACTAGGCTAAAGCGATGCATAAATCTTTTAAAAGCTGGTTGCTATGTGATTGAAATTCGGTACTCTTTACATGGCTAGGAGTAAGTAATGACAAATTCCTGTTCGAGAAATGTTTAAGCATTTTATAGTTGAAACAAATAACAAGGAATGTGTTGGGAATGGTTAGCTTCACAATATATATACACAATACACAAATTGTGTGTTTTAACGAGATATGCGAGTTCTGTGTAGTAAGTTTCTTTTTTTTCTATCTGTTACGGTTAACTAATTGTTATGACAAACTAATCCAAAATGAAGAGATTTTTACAAGCTATTCCTAGAAAAGTCAAGATTTACATATTTTTCATGTAAATATCTTTAAAATGTGGTATTTTAATTAAAATCGTTAGGCATTTTTGAGGAAATAAAACTTTGGAAAAGTCTATGGAAAGAGTAGTTTAGGTTAGAGGATTTTTCTCCGAAAAAATTCGTGACGTAGCTTTGGAAGATACTAAACTCAAATATCAAGTTTGGTATTTAACGGACTTTTGGTTTTTTGAGATATGCTGTCTTCACACACATACTCTTTTCCAAAAATACCATATGTTCCATTCACGTGATTTTCTCTAACTGTTCTGCAAACAAACTAAACACAAAAAATTCTGTTATCATGCTAATCAAGATGAACATGAGGAGAAATGGTCTCATTATACTTCTTCCTTGTTAGTAGAAGGGAAATAATAGAATATACTAGGCTCAAACGATATTCAAATGCTTTAAAAACTGTCGCTATGCGATTGTAATCCAAAAATAATTTATCTGCATGACCAGGAATAAAATAAAAGAAACACTGACGACTTACTCTTTGAGAAATGTACGAGTATTTTGAAATTGTAACCAATAACAAGGAATATTTTATCAAAATCGTGTACCCATTTTCGAGATATATTCCATGTAAAGTATAATTGGTGGTGGGGAGATTTTGCCGAAAATCTTCATGTAGCATTCTTGGAAGATGTTTTACTTAAATACCAAGTTTTGTATTTAACAGCCCCCCCCCCACATACGGAATTTTTTTCTAAAAATTCCTCTTTCGGATTCCAAAAACATATTTATCTTGAAATATTGGTATCAACTTTTGGGTAGAATAAAATTGCTCTCTATCTACTGTGTATATTCTACATACGTGCTAGAGAATTTTTTTAAAATCAGGAGACCTCAAAACATTTATTTTCGGTAGCATTTCGGTATGGAAGTTATGGATGGAATACAATACATTCTCTTTCTACTATATACGTACAAGGTAGAGAAAGTAAAAATGGAGGCAACACCTGCAAGGAATAAATAGCATTTGATTACAAACCGAAAGCTATTACAATTTAGAGAGACCTATGAGAAGATGTAAGGAGTAACTGTGCGCACGAACAGGCAATATGCCTGGTCCATGAAGCAGAGAAGATGATGTTGAAAGATGTTAAATTATAAAGAACGTCCGACATAATAATTCTTACAGCGTTAAAAGAAGAAATCTCATAGTTGGAAGTAGTATTTGCAAATTTTTTTTATTATTTATATTATTATTATTATTATTATTATTATTATTATTTGTGCCTTGGTCGACAAGGAATGACAGTAATCCATTTGGTCCCATTTCTATTGTCTCCATTCAAGGACAGTTGTTATAGGCGTGGTAAAGGAGACCTTGGACATCCTCACAAGAAGTTCATTGGTATTTTTTGTGTTGCTTGGTGGTATTAGTGCAGGACGTGACCTGTTATTCGGGGCGAAAGAAATTTTCACTATGATTAACTTACATGGATGTTAATATGTGCAAGAAAATACAAGATTACACAGCTCACAAGGAACCATGCCCTACCGCCCGACCGCTGCGTCCCCATCTCGGTCCATGAAAAACGCCATGGATAGGGTGCAGTATTGGAGGGCGAGACATGGCCAGCGCCGGTTAATGCGGAGTAGTTCCTTAATTGGTCCCCCAGGGACCTCATGAGGCTGAGTGCGCCCCGGTCCAGGTCTCCCAGCGGGGAAAAATCCCCACGTCGGTACTGGGAATCGAATCCAGGTCTCCCGCTTGGCGAGCAACAAAGATACCACCGCGCTAAGAAGACGAACAAGATTACACAGTAACAATTGGTATTCAGTTTTACAACAACGTACACGACAGAAATAAGCTGATAGAGGAAGGAATGGCTGGCGAAAAAATCAATTAGGCAAACCTGTATTCGTTATTTCTGTTAGATAATACTATTTCAGCAGTTTAATTTTTAGGACAGCTTTAAATATTCGGTAGCGCACAGGTTTTTAAATTAGATCTATATCACTCTTTCGAGATATCCCAATCTATTCACAATAACTCTAGCATTTGTTATTCTTAAACTAGAGATAGGTCCCAGATAAAATTCCCATCAGTCAGAACTGGAAACCAGGACTTCTGAGCTTAGAAGCCATGGCGTAGCAACATGTTTACCATTGGTAATGCCTCATCAGGAACCTAAGCACATATTTTATTGAGGCGTTTGTGAATTATGGTTTTTTACCACATGCATCCATGCTTCATCATGAAAATTGAGTTTTATACAACCAGAAAAATATAATTCATATGTAGAGTTTCATTCTTAATACACGAAAATGTGAAATAGAAATAAAAATTACAGCGCTTTAACCAAGTTTTATACAATATGTATCTGCAGAAAGCAGTTGATTTGTTCTGTTTTTGGAATGTTAGAAATCTAAGTTTGATCTTGAGTTATATAGCCTTGCGTTTTATCCGGTAAATTAATTTAAATTTAGACCGGATTAAAGATTTTCAGTTTAATACCTCACTCCAAATATTCCGATGTATTTCAGATATTTTGCTAGGTATTTTTGAGAGAACCCTATAGCGTTTCCATCATTCTAGTACAACTTCCAGAGACTTAATACAGGAATGGAATGTCATTACATTGCACGAATAGTAGTGAAATAGTATGTAAGGAAGTAAAGGACATTTGAAGTGCAAGAGCCCGGGAAACGGTACAAAGTGGTGAGGTATTCAGAAAGCTACCATAGAATGGAAATGGTCATGTAATTCAAACTTCCCTCGGCAGTAAATAACGGTGGAGTCGTTTTCGTCGTCTGGGAATGTTTATAAGAAAGCATAGAGCAGGGGAATATTCGTAAATTGCACTGCAAGCTGGAAGTTATTTCGCAATATATAAGGAATTTTGATTTAGTGAAGCATTTCTCCTCTTTGAGTTCAGGAAAACACGTAACATTCAAATACCTGCTCTCTACAAAACAGAACTCTATTCAAAGGAGAGAGCTAGAATAAAAATGAAAGATGTTTCATAAAATAAGCTAAGTATGTTTGCTATGGTCCTCTAATATAAAAACACTAAACTAAAGAATCCACAAGCCTGAAATTTGGAAAACTTAAACGGCATTTGCAATGTACGACTTTATAGGAGGATACCCCCTTGACTTCTTAAGTTTATCTTGCTCTTGCAATTCTCCAAATGTAACACTTTACCAGGCATTACATAACTCTAGATTCAAATTAATATTCAGCAACATTCCCTTCTTCTGAAGAGAAGAATTACATTTATTTATACATTTTAACACTAATTTTTGATACTCTCTGTTTTTGTGTGATTGCAAAAAAAAAAAGTTCATGTGCTTTTCTAGAGACCATTAAGTATAGCAGAGGCCTCAAATACAAATGGTGTGATTATATGCCTATTCTGCTGTTTTTGTAACCCAAGCTTTAAGCACGAGCTTTATACATTTTTTTTTTCCATTGTATATAAACACATACATATACATGTATGTGTCTTGACAAGTTCTATTTTCAGTGGCTTCCTGGCCTAAACGAACCTACAGCATGCTTTCTAATCTGATCTAATCTAATCTTCTTGGCCATGGCAATTCGTGATCTAACCTTCCTGGTGCAGCAGGTGTTTTTCGACAGTAAACTTCCCAAATATTGGAACTGATTCGTATTTTAATTTGCTTTTTCGCACAAATGGTGTGTAGGACAAGAGTTGAACAGCTAGTCATAGAATTCCAATAACAGAGTGAGACAGTAACTCTTCTATATCCGCGTAATTATGTAACTAACAATAATATGTAAACAATGTATCTATTGAGCAACGATGTTTTACCATATTGATCACTATACTTAATTAGATATAGCTTTTGCATATAGTAATGTATTATTAATCATAGTAAGGAGTAATAAGCTTTGCTTTAACCATTATTTTACTTGTGAGTATTTGTATTTTGTTAATATTTTCACACCTGAAGGCGACAAGACTTGAAAAATGGTTTTAACTGTAAATGCTCAGTTTTCCGTTAGCAAGAGTCCTTGATATGTTGTGAGTTGAGCTTTCAAAAGGAAACATTCTAAAATGTTATTGCCCTGTCTTTTGTATAACGTTGAGTGACTGTAGGGAATAGAGGTATAAGTACATGCAACCAATAGCAAAAAGGGACGCTATGTATACAGAAAAAAAGTTAATTTAAATTCACAACCGTTTTGGGCAGTTCTACGCCAGATTCCGTGACTATGTCGGTCGCTGAAGCAAAATCGCGCCACATTGCTCACCGCGGTTGAAACAAAGATTGCTTTCCCCAGATTTGTAATCATCACCCACAAGTTTGCCGGAGTCACTTGGTTGCCAATGGTTAGGGTTTATACCGTGTAACATTATACCATGTATAATTTTTACTTTCTCCATACGCACTATGTACATAGTGTATAGAGAAAGTATTGCACTCCACCAAAAATTCGATACCGAGATTTCACCGGAAATATATGTTTTAGGGTCCCCAATATCCAAAAAAAGCATTTTCACAAAAAGGTCCGTGTGTGTGTGTGTGTGTGTGTGTGCGTGTGTGTGTGTGTGTGTCCGTGTGTCCCTGTGTCTGTGAACACGATAACTCAAAAACGAAAAGTCAGTAAAATATCAAACTTGGTATTTAAGTTTAGTATCTTCCAGGCATGCAACACGAAGATTTTGAGAAAAATCCCCCCACCCCCAACTACCCTTTACATGGAACTTTTTTGGAAAATTTTGATTTTCTCAAAAATGGCTGTAACGATTTTGATTAAAATCTCGTATATTAAACATATTTACCTGACAAATGAAATGTATATCTTGAATTTTCTGGGAATAGCCTTTGAAGAGTAGTTTATTCTGGATGAATTTTACTAAATTTTGAATAACTGCTAAATCGTAAGAGATGGAAAAAAACTTACTGCACAAAAAAATGTAGAGCACATTAAAACACACAAATGTTATATACATTTTTTTTCGTGGAGTTCGTCGTTTTTGTGACATTCTTTATTTTTGGTTTCTGCTATGAAAAGGTACACTTTTCTCATACTGGAACATGTCAACTCCTATCCATATAAACAAAGGAACTTCATTGACATAGCAACCAGCTTTTGACTATCACTTTAACCTACGGTTGTCCCTTATTTTGCTTCTACTTACAAGGAAGCGAGTAATAAGACTATTTCTGCTAACCTTTTCTGATAAAGTAAATAGAAGTATAAGCTTTTTAAGAATTATTTGTTGCAGGGATATGGAGAAAGTCATGTGAATGGTACACATCAGATTTTTTTCAATAATACTTACAAACTAGTGATTAGTGTTTTTTCTTCACTGCTTTTGTATTTCCTTCCACGCCCTGTACCGAGTAATTGATGTTCGCCAATGAAGAGAAACAACCTGAGCTGAGACCGGAGCAGCGAAGACATCAAAAGGTAGGGAAGTATCACTAGGTTCCACCCTAACCAGACCAACTGACCCACACAATAATGCCGACGCAACTTTGTCATTTACTATTTGAGCTAATATTTAGGACAAAGTCAAATAGCAGTTGCAAGAGGCTCTTCTGATTTTGATATATCTTTCTTTATTTCCAGTCCATATTTTCTTCCTGTTTCCGCCAGCTTGACGATTATTCTTTGTAGTGTTTCTTCTTTATTTGCAGAAGCACTGGGTCATTTGCAAAATTGATGTTATTTGCATTTCCTCCCATTACAAAATCGCATAACTGTTTCTAATGCTAAAGGTTGAGGAATATGGGTGCCTTGACGCACGCCTCTTCCTGTTTACACTGTTAGTCGCGGCATGCTCCAGACGCACTTTCAGCACACAAATTGCGGCTGTATTTCCATTAAGTTTTCCCAACTCAAAAGAGTTTTGTAAATAAAGCAGTTCCCCTTCCTTTCCTGAATATAGATTGTCTTCTGTTATTTCGTCTGCTTTTAGTTAGTATCGGTGCCAATACATTTCCTAAGAGAGATATTATGCTGATAGTTCTGTGATCAGTACTAATCTTGGACGCTGATTCTTCTTCAGTGCAACCATAGTGACATCTGGGAAATCTTTAAGCATTTCTCCGGATTTGTAAATTCTGTTTATAAATTCGGTCATCTTCCTCAGCCTATTTTCTCCTAATGCTTTGAATAGATCTCCTAGCATACCATCTCATGTTGATTTTCTTCTCTTCATTTATTTTATATCCTTTTCCACTTCATTCTACAAAATGATCAGTGCTTTGTTATCTTACCCATTGATTCTTCTGATTCAATTTTTGTGGTCGATTTTTATGTCGTAAAATTCTCCCGTATCTTAAGAAACTGTCAGTTTTCCATGTCTTCTATTCCAAAAATCCGTATACTTTATGTTCTTCACATTCTAATTCCGTCGCCTTCTCATGCTTTGAATTCTTCCTTATGCTTAAGTTCCATGATTTCATCTCCACTTTTTATAAGGTGCTTTACTTTCTCTGTCTCTCTTCTTATTACATTAATCAATTTCCTATATCCTACAACGTAGGAGTATTTGTATTTCATTCTTTTTTTCATATTTTCTAATATACTTATGCTACCCATGGTTTCCTGGTCTTCTGTCCATTTTCTAACTTTCTTTTGCAACCTGTCTAACAAAACACTACTTTCCCACTCACCTTCAACAAGTTGTCCAACATTTTGTATTTTAAAATTTGTATTTTCAAAGATTCTTTAGCAGATTCCTTGTATTTTTGAAATTTCTATAAGTTCCATCGTGGACTTCTTTCCCTAATCCTCACCAGCCTTGTCTACAGGTCTGCTACAAGAAGATGGTCTGTTGATGTCTTCATTTGATCATCTTTCACACTGAAACTAAATCTCGTTTGATGATTATTAGTCAATCTAGTACCTATTAATATTATCGAGGATTTTCCAGAAATACAACTTGATTTTTCTGTTCGTGAATCAGGTATTAATTATTGCCATTCCATGTTGTTGACGGAAGTCAACAGGTCTATTTCCTCTGCCAGTTTGCTTGGCTAATCCATAGTGCCCACTACCCTCCTCTCATCTCCTTCTCCGATGACATTTCACATTTGTCACACTATTCATTTTGCATCAGTGTAGCTGAGTCTCTTTCAGCACTGTTTCGACCTGAGTAGAACATTTTGTAATTACCACAAACCCTTTTCGTTGTCCGGTCCATCTCACTTCACTTAAACCCGTTATACTATATTAAGTTTTCTAATGTTTCCTGTTTAGTGTCCTGATATTCATGTTCCTATTGTAATGTTTTTCTTCTATTACTTGTCCTTTAAATATCGATCATTACCCTTATACACTCCCTACCCGGGAATCCAGATGAAGTATTTTACCTCCGGAATATTTTAATTCAGGAGCAGCCATCATTTTATTTGCAAAAACTAAGTTTCTTCAGGTAAGAAAAATAATTTGGGTAGTCTTCCCATTTCTTTTCTACATTACAGTACCACGATCGCCATACCCATCCATGAGGTTGCACCTGAAGATATTGGATCTGGAGCCATTTTGAACATCATCTGTTCTGTGCCTCCAGTCGATACTAATGTCGCATCTGCCCGGCATTGGTTGACCATTGGTCCAAAGAGGGTATTTCATTTCCCTAACACCCAATTTGGCAGGCAGTCCCTTATCCGCCAACTGGGGGCGTACCCTCTAGGGTAGCAAACCCCTGTATACCTGAATAAAAGTAAACAAAAAATGGATATGTTCATTCACATGACCTTCTCTACCCATCTTCCAAAACTATCGTTAAACAAGCTTAATGTTCTGCCTACTTCAACCTAATCGAGATAGACTTTAAGAGAAATTATTCATTACATACTTCGTTGTGGGCACACGAGCAATTAGGGAATACAGTGGTCTGAAGCGATGCTCAAATCCTTTAAGAATTTGTCGCTATGATATGGATTTAAAATTCTATTCTCTTTAAACAACCAGAAGAGAGAATTAATTACTTTAGATTTGAAGAAAAATATATTATGTGCTTTAACGAGATCTAAATTTTTGTTTGACATGATTTTGTCTATTTTTTTATGTTTACCAGTTATTTGAAGATGGATGTGAAGACATTTTTTTGTCTTCATTAGAAAAAGATTTTGTATAATCTTACTTTAAGTAATTTATTTGTGCCGCAGGCCATTTCAAAAATATCCGCTATTAATGGTTCGAGTTGATTAGTTTTGGTGATTCTTTACAAGTCCTTTTTGTTCAATTGTTTCTTGCAAAAAGCAAGGTATTTTAAGGCCAAAATAAACATTTGATTATCGCTATTCTCTATGTACCTATTACGAAATGTGAAATGAAATGTGGCTATTTCTGCAAAGGTTTTTCTCCAGTATAGTGAAATAAATGAAAATAGAATTGTTCTTAAGAAAACACCTAATAGAGGAAGTCATATGACTGTAACACGTAGCATTTATTTTAGCTTGGCAGAAGTTAGGTGATGCACGATACCTTCATAATTGAAGTATAAGCTACGATAGGAAAAGGTCAAGTGAAACAAAAGTCATTATGTTCCATTAACATCACTTTCTCTACCTGTTCTGATGTAGGAAGAAGAATAAAAATCAGTAAATGTTCATACTATTAACTTCCTTATAAGTAGAAACTAAATAGGTGAATATACAAGATTAAAACAATCAAATCTTGATTATTTTAGGAGGATAAATTTTGGTTCTTTTTTACCCAACACACCCTGCATACGCCAAGCTGTCGCTATGCGATTGTCATTGAAATTTTGTTCTCTTTGTATGATCAGGAGTAAAACAAAAGACTTATAAAATGGATGAGGAATTCCCGCTTGAGAAAAGTATGTATTTCAAAACTGACCAACGACAACAACAAGAAGAAATATCTCTGAAATGGTCAGCGTCACAAAAAACTGCATATTGCATAAATTGGGTATTTCAACGAAATCTACATTTTTCTCTAGTAAGCTTTTGTCTCTCTTTTAGGGTGTGACAGTTATACAAAAGTCATTCATGAGTAAGAAGATCTCAGGGGCTATTCATAAAAAAATCAGGATATATATTTTATTTGAGATAAAAATATCTTTAATAGGCGGCGCCGTAGCAGAGTGGTTAGACCGCTAGCCTCCCACCTAGGCAGACACATGTGTGATTTGTGCTGGACGAAACGGCGTCCGGGCGAGTTTCCTCCGGTTCCTCGGGTCTCCCCCACCATTCATTCCACCAATTGCTCAATCATCAGCTTTCCTGTCATCCGTTTCGCTTTCATTCTCCATCCTGTGTTTATGTGCCGGCGTTGGCTCCCTAGGTACCCACTTGTAAGACCTAGAGGGGTGAGGATACGCCGTCTGCGTAACGTAAAATGTTTGTTATGCAACATTTTAATCAAAATCGTTGGATGCATGTTTTAGAAAATCGAAAAGTTGTAAATATATTCCTTTTAAAGGGTAGTTTGTGATAGGAATTTTCCTGAAAATCTTTTTCGCATCCTTGGAAAATACTGAACTTAAATACTGAGTTTGGTATGTAACGGATTTTCGTTTTTGAGTTATGCTGTCCAGACATACACACACACGCGCGCGCACACACGGACTTTTTCTAAAACGACTTTGGGGGATTACGGGGTTCACAAAACATGTATCTCCGGAGAAATCTCGGAATCGTATTGACATTATTAATTGACTTCTCAGAATATAATGTTCCTAGGACTGCAGTTATATATGGATCAGGAAATATATGTTCAGTATTGTTAATTCAACCGAAAAGGATAAAACTTAATCGTGTAGGTAAAGCTAATGAAAGGGTTATTACTATGTGACTGGTGGAATACAATATCTTATCTATCTACTATGTATATTGTACATGTACACGTGCTAGAGAAAGTAACTATAAAAACGATAGTCATTCAAGTATCCTTTAAGTACTAGGTACCCGCCTCGTACAGGTGCTTCGTTCCAGTTCATTAAATAGCGCTTGCATGTTTCCACTTGAGAGAGAAGCCAAGTATGTGTGGAATGGAACTGAGAGCTACAAAGCCGAAATTGCTCTACATTCGGGCTTCAAAAGAAGCTTCATGTACGCACATACGCAAGAAATAGGAATGTATGTTACCCACACTTACCACATTTCATCCTCTGTTCTGATTGAAGTGCTCAGAATAGCTGTACATTATCAAACGTGTGTTTGAGGGTTTCCGTAACCTCACTCGGTTGTTGTGGTTAAATCTCATTGTAGAATACTACACTGAAGCTTTTAGCCTTTGCACCACAAAAACAATTTATAGAAACCGCAAGCCGACGTGAAATGAACTTGTTAACTAGCATAGCTCGTCGCTTGTTTTCTGTTCCGTTCAGCGCGGTTTAAAGTACCACAAATGAGGCAGATGAACCAATAGGACACAGGATTAGTGTAAATGCTGTTACTCTTAAATGATTTGTAAAACAGATTTCGGGTAATGCCACGGCAATTTGATTTGAAATCCTACATATTGACCGTTGTAGATCCTTCTTCAAGGAAGTGCAATGAAAGAAAGGAACTATATCATTCCTAAAACGTAGTATTTTAAATTAAATTTACATGCACTAGTCGAAAGTGGCTTTAATCACCAGTGACGGCTACGAAAGTCAACACATAATTGTCATAATTCATATTTAAATGCTCGGCAGGGAAAAGTGTAGCTGAATGACATTATTACAAAACACTATTCTTCTCCAACTTTATTTCCTCCATAAATTGATTACAATCAGAATCTACTTCTTTATTTCTTCAATGATTTTATAATAATTCTACCATATAATTTCCTTTCAACATTCCTGCGAGAACTACTGCTGGCTACGAATTTTTCATCGAAGCTGAATTCAACTGCTTGCTATACACTCCCAGCTGAAACTGAACTCTGGGCAGGGCTTCGTTCCCCTTTTTATACATGTTGATCACGTGGCAAGAAATGTCCGGGTGCAGTCGCACGTGTCTCAAACTCACTTGTGTGTAACATTGTGGGTCTCAAAGTTAAAGAACATTCCTACAGAACACATATCCCCTCGCACACGTTTCCACTAGGGATGATGCAAAAAGTGAGCTATAAATTACAAAGCAAGCTATTCAAAAACGTTTGCGATTACGGCCGCAGGGCGTAGTCACATTATGATCAGTTTTTCATTACAGACTAAAGAACAAGTTCAGTTTTTTCTTTATGTACATTTACCTATGGTACATACGGAGAAGCTCTGCACTCTAACCAAACATTTCAATGTGGAGACTTCGCCAGCAGTACTGTTTTCAGAGCCATTGAATTCGAAAATGCGCATTTTAGATAAAATATCCTATCTATGTATGTGTGCGCAGAAAGAGAGAGAGAGAAATACACTCAAAAATTGAAATCCATACCAAACCTTATGTCTAGGTTCAGTTTCATAGTCTCTATGAGGATTTTAAGGGACACTAGGAGTGTCATTTCAAATGTATATATTTATCTATGGATTTTATGAAAATTGTAGGTACTACTCTGAATGCATTTCTGTATTGTTAATATGAACACCATGCATTTTTAAGTAAATATGTTACATAGCCAAAATGCTCCAAGTAGAAAATTGGTTGCTAGTTTTTGAATTGGTGCCTTGAGCCACACACAAAAAAAAGTTGCGGGTGATATATGAACATCTTTGATTTCTAAATTACCTTTTTTTTAAAAAACAACTTTTAAATTTTTTTTAAAAAAACTTAAAAATTTTAATCTCTAAAATTAATATTTTTTCATAAAAATATACGTTTGAAAAATTACTATCGTTGTTGGGGGAAGTTGTCACACGTAATATTAAAATAACTGTTTATGTACATTCTGAAAAAAATTAGTTGTATTTAAACCAAAACTGATACAGGTGGTAAATTTTCAAAGTGTGAAAATATAGCTTTAAAAACAAACCACTGTTTTACCAAACAGTTGCTAAAATATTTGACTATCCCTTTAGCTTAGGGTATTTCCTTATTTCCCTCCCACTTACAAGAAAGAAATTAATAACAATTTTTGCTAATGATTATACTGATTAGTATGGTATATTAAAAGTATAATCTTTTGTAAGAATAGTTTGTTTCCAGAACAGTAGAGAGAGTCGTGTGAATAGAACATCTCCATTTTTTCAGTACTCTTGGAATGAAACCAGGAATCACGACTTTACGTAAAAGAACCCGAATAAGGATAAGTAGCAGTAATTAAAGAGTTCTTTTTAACAGGTTTACCACTTTTCAGTGATTGATTGTTATTCCTGTTTCAGTCCTCGCGGCCACTGCCCTTCCTTTATTCTTCTATATATATATATATATATATATATATATATATATATATATATATATATATCGTTATAGACTCTATCCATAAGACCTGCCGTGCTACAGCACATACTGGCCATCTCTTTATTCTCTTTTATGTGTTACTACCATTTTAGACCTCATGCTTCTAGCCAATCAATGATTGTTTCTCTCCATTCATTGCAGGCTTATCAAATAATGCATTATATTATATTGAATTCTTGATATTGTCAGAACTTTACTGCGTATCTTTCATTTACCATCTAATTTCTTCTCCGCTCCCCACGTGTTAAAATAATTTCTACTATGGTCTTCATTATGTTTAAGAGTTTTATTTGTCAATTTGTATTCCAAATTGAATAATTGAACGATGTAAGTGACTTCTTGCAAAATTAAGTTATTAGGTACAGTTATTTTTATGCCGGATCTGTCGACAGTAACATCCAAAATATCCGAATTCAACTTGTTAAACTGTCTTATCATTTATTCGGAGATCAAGAATCAAGGATATGTTTGCTTTGTAATAGAATTTAACGTCTGGTCTTACTACATACTGGATCATAAGAATGTGAACATTGATTGTACATAAATGGAATGCGAATGTGAAAAAGAAATGTTCATAAGTAAACGCTCCAAGCCCAAGTTTGGATACTTCCGGCATTTGCCAGTTGACGACTGAGGATCTTGGTCGGAGTCGTTGGAGCCGCGGGCTTCCCATTCGCTAGTTCGTATCTTAACGACTTCGACCATATGCTGTTACTTTTTTTTACAAGACATTTTGAAACTCTTTATTACTTTCTCTACTAGTACATAGTATATAGTGTATAGACAAGGTATTGTATCACACTCAAAAATTCGATACCGAGTTTTCACCGGAAATGTTTTGAGACTTACTGAATGCAAAAAAAAAAAAATTAGAAACGTGCCAGTGTGTCTGTCTGTCAGACAATTTGTCAGTCTGTCTGCGTGCGTGCGTGTGAAAGTGTGTGTTTTTGTGGCTTAATATTTAAGTTCAGTATGTTCCAAGAAGGTAACATTAAGGATGTCAAGAAAATACCCCACCCCCAACTACTCTTTACATCAAAAAATGTTCGAAAATATTAATTTTCTCAAAAATTTCTCTAAAGATGTTGTATATAATATCGTATGTTAAAGATATTTACATAAAAAGTAAAATGTGTATATTGAATTTTGTGAGAATAGCCTCTGAAGACAGCTTTATTCTGGATCAATTTTGCGAAATTTTGCATAACTGGCAAGTTGTAAGAGATAGACAAAAACTTACCGTACAAAAAATGTAGAGCTGGTTAAAACGCACAATTTATATTATATATGAGTAGAGATGACCGTTTTTTAAATATTCCTTGTTATTGGTTACAGTTTGAAAATACTTGTAATTTTCACATACGGGCATTTTCAACTTCTGGCCATACAAACAAAGGAACTTCAATTACATTGTAACCAGCTTTTAAAATATTTGACTATTGCTTTAGCCTATGGTACTCCCTTATTTCCCCTCTGCTTACAAGGAAGCAACTAATAATACCATTTCTGGTAATTTTTTTTCTCGATTAGCATGAAATAAATAAAAGAGATTGCAGAGATTGCAGAGATGTAGAGAAAGGCATGTGAATGGAACACTTCCGAATGTTTTCAAGGTGGTATGGTCGTAATTCTTATTAAAAATAACCTTTGTTTTCAACTCTACTTTATAAACCATTCTCAGAAAACTCTAGATGTGCATCTCACATATCCACATCTTAAACGTACGATATTTGAATTAAAACATTCAGAGATATTTCTGAGGAAATAAAAGAGAGAACTTTAGGTCATCTAAATACCTAGAATAACAAAATTGCATAAAAATCTTCCCTTTGCAACACCAAAAGTTGTTTTTTTAAGAGTAATATGTGGTAGGAATCCGAATTTTAGTTTCTAACTTATGCAGGTAAAGGATCGTTCACTCACCTATTTACCTCCTCTATCACCTACAAGTAGATAGAGAAAAAATTGCATTTCCATCCAAAAATTCAATACCGATATTTTACAAGAAATACTTCTTTTGAGATGTCTGCAGAAAATAATTTTAAATAAAGGGTCATAGGTGCACGACATGTGTTTCAGCGTGTCTGAACATTGTAACTTAAAAAGGAAAAATCAGTTAATACTTATCATGGTATTTCAGTTTATCATCTTAAAGGAAATGACAGAAAATTTCAAGAAAATCCTCCGAAATTTCTGTTTACTAAGAACATTTTTCGAACATTTTTTTTATATTTTCTCAAAAACAAATGCAATGATTTTGATTAAAATACTCCATTTTAAGTCATTTTTATGATAGTTAAAATGTGTATCTTAGGGTTTCTGCGAATAGCCTCTGAAGTCCTCTTCATTGCGAGAGATGGTTAAGTCTTAATGCACAAAAATGCAGATATTGTTAAAGCACACAATTCTGTCAAATTCGTTTTTGTGGAGTACACCAATTTTCCTAAAATCGAAATAGTTAATTCTTTTTTCTATTTTTTTTTCTCTTCTGATCAAGCAAAGCGAACGGAATTTCAAAGCCGTTATAGCATCCAGCTCTTAAAATAAGTGAATGTCAATTAATCCTACTGTATTGGCTTATACCCTTTACCCTGCTGAAAATGGGAGAAAATCGTATAACACTAACATTTTGGATTTGTCTGGATGTGTTGTTTTGTTTTCTTTTAGTACCAGTGTTTCTCACTCAGAAATGTTGGAAGGGAAGTGAAAGAACAAGAAAAAAGAAAGTAGAGGTTAACAGAATAGTACTTTCTTTGTTTTACCTCTGAATTGTTCGTTCCTAAAGTCTTTTACATCCCGAAAGTAATCGCTAAACTAATATGCACGGATACTTACCAAAGTTTTAGCACGTCAGTGCCGGTCATGTAGTTAGAGAAACTTCTGTTAGTTTCTACTGGAATGGCTGCAGCCTTGATGAACACTTTCTTGACTCTTGAGATTAAGTTGTTAACTTTTGAGGATTCTACCGGATCTCTTGGCAACGCAAGCTAAGCAAGTCTCGTTGATAAATTTACGGTAAGTATCTTTAGAAGTTGTAGTACAGCCGACGCCAGCAAGTAATTGCATTTCTAGAAGCCAACATGCCTCTGTTGAGATGAGATTCAAAGGTGTGAATCATTTGGTCATGAAATGCCTTACTACGCCATGATTTATTATGATTATTCTTTTGATAAATTATATGTTTACATATTAAATCTATCAAAAAGAAGCGTGAAATAAACTATCTCATCTTAGCAAGTGTTATGCTTTGTTTGATTTCTTTCACTTCATGATGAAGGTAGAGAAATTGCCTCGTATTGTTATGTTGAGTAAGTCATTGTGCGAATTCCTACAAACAGTTTTCATCTGGTACCACTAGTCGAATTATATGCTTCGTGTTGTAGAGAAATTAGGAACGTTTGTCTGTTTAAAAGTTGCACACAAGCGTGAACACATTCCAAAGTAAAGGATTAGTATTGAACTAGGAAAATAGTTGGAGCTTCATTAGAAGTATGCCTGCTCCACGTATGAATAGCCTATAGTTCAATATAGAAGGGAAAATATTACTGGAATTTAGGCCATAAAAGAAAATTATTAACTGCACAAAATTAATTTAATTCGCAAAATAATACAATAAGTTATTTCCATTCATATGTAATTCATTTGTTTTAAAACACGCGACGATGCGGGAAATTGAGTTTCTGAAACACGCGGGAGTAGACTATTTTAATGTGGTTATTTTGCATTGCTTCACATCAAATATAAAATCCAGGTTTTACAGCATTTTACGCTAAATTGCTTCTAAATAAACACTGCAGTGGAACATTTTGATACCTTTAAGTCTAACAAAATACTTGCTTAGTTACCATTGTTATTATATATTCATAAATTTTATTAATAACAATGATTACTTGCAATTTCCCACAAGCTGTGTGTAGGACTCAGGTTGGATAGGTACAGTCAGACTGAAAAACTCAATTCCATAGCCGGTACTTGACCATAGATCTCCCGGTCTCTAGCCGGTTGCTCTAACCATTGAGCTGCCATGACAAAATTCCGACACAGCATTAAATTCCTCAACTGACCCGACTGTTTCCCGGTAAACCACAAGATGATCTCAAACTGTTAAAGGACATAAACCAATAGCGACTTACAATGTCGTAAGAGACCGGGAGATCCATGTTTCAAGTACCAGCTATGGCTCTGAATTTTTCAGTACCTATCCAACTCCTGTCCAAGCAATTAACATTAATTGAGCTAATAGTTGGTTAAACTATGACTTAAAGTACTTACCGACATTGTAAGTCACCATTGGGGTATGTCATCTCTACCGAGTTTACCGGAAAACTCCGAGATTACAGATGTAGAAACCCGTTTTAAAACTGCGACTACTCGCAATTTGCTGTTGCTAAGAAACTTAGGAGAAGGATAATCAAAGTCATTAAAAATATCTACGTGAAAATAAATGTTTAAAATAAACTTAATTATATAATTAAAGGCTTGCAGAGTCATAATTACAGGTTTAATCCAAAAACTGAGGAGTAGAAGAATAAATAAAATTGTACTATAGCGTACGAAGCACTATTTTCAAATGTTCCTTTAAAATCCCTTATCAATAATCCGCTCACAGGAATAATGAAGCACAAGATATATTAAAACAGTTATAAAAAATATATTAATACGAAAAAATCTTATGTATTCCATTCACATGGCTTTCTCTGCATCTCTGTAACAAATTATGGTTAAAATGTTATTCTTCCATCTACTTCGTGAGATAAGATTAGCATAAATAGTCTTATTACTTGTTTCCTTGTCAGTAGAACGATATGAAAATCTCTTAAAAGCTGGTTGCTTTGTGAAATTCGGCTCGTTGCAAGGCTAGGAGTTGACAAATTCCCGCATTTACCGGCGCCATCATCAACCAAGAGATATCGGAAACGAGCTCTCCATTACCACCAACCGGCCATCCAAGTATCAGAGAGAAATCTTTACAAAGCGCAAATTCCACCGCCTAGCGTCGTCCTACAATTTTGAAGCAGATGATAGGAACTGTTGGGGACAGGAAATGATGGTAGAAGGGGAACTACTGACTGGGCAAACCACGACAGATTCCTTAGCTCCGGTGGGAATCGAACCTGTGACCTTCCGAAAGGGAACCTCTCACGTTACCAAAGAGCCATTTCACTCGGTAATCTATATTGTTGTCAAAATCTTAATCTTAAGTTAACTACACCTAGTTACTTTCTCTGCACGTACTATGTACATAGTGTATAGAGAAGGTATTGTAATGCACCCAAAAATTCGATACTGGGATTTCACCGGAAATACACGTTCTGGGTCCCCCTGAATCCAAAAAAAAAAAAAAAAAAAAAGTATTTTTAGAAAAATATCCGTTTTTATGTCTGTCTGTGTGTGGGCAGCATAGTTCAAAAACTGAAAGGCCGTTAAATACCAAACTTGGTATTTAAGTTTGTGATATCTTCCGAGGATGCAACACGAAGATTTTCAAGAAAATCCCCCCGGCCCCAGCTACCCTTTACGTGGAAAAATTTTCGAAAATTTTGATTTTCTCAAAAATGGCTCTAACAAATTTGATTAGAATATCGTATATTAAAGATTTTACCTGACAAATAAAATGTATATATTCAATTTTCTGGGAATAACCTCTGAAGGCTACTTTATTGTGGATGAATTTTACTGAATCTTGCACAACTGGCAAACCGTAAGAGATAGACAAAAACTTACAACACAGAAAATGTACATCAGGACAAAACACACAATTTATGACATATACATTATTTTTCGTGGAGTTGATTGCTTTTGAGATATTCGTTGTTTTTGGTTTCAGCTTGTAAAAAATTATACTTTTCTCATACAGGGATTTGTCAACTCCTGTTCATACAAACAAACGAACTTCAGTCACGTAGCAACCAGCTTTTGACTATGGCACTCCCTTATTTCGCTTCTGCTTACAAGGAAGCAGGTAATAAGACTATTCCTGCTATTTTCTTTTATCGATTAGCATGAAGTAAATAGAAGCATAGGGTTTTTAACACTAATTTTTTGCAGAGATGTAGAGAAAGTCATGTGAATGGAGTCATGTGAATGGAGTCATGTGAATGGAACACATCAGATTTAGTTTTCTTTCTTCCACAATTCACTTGGGCTCATGAATACTTCAAAAATCCAACATTTCCTAGGAATTGCACAGAACGCTAGGAAGCAAACTTAAGACATCGTAATCAGAAGTTAGATGCGATGAATGCGGTGTATATCTTCGCTCCTAACCACACAGTAATCACCCCGCCCCCTGATGATAAGAGTGAAATAGCAATGTGAGGTGGATAGGGAAGCTCCCCTGTTATTTCACTGAATCTCTACAAATACGAGTTCCATCGTTATGGCCGGTGTTCGCATCAAAGGAAGACCTTCCTATGCTACAACCCTTCCAACTGAAAACGATACTCTACCGCAGCAGTGGCGGATCTACAGTAGTGGAATGTGTCAAAGCAATCTTAGTTAAACAGTTAATATGACAGGGACTGTTTATTTTGCTTTAACTAATACTGTATTACGAAAAGCCCATTAAATACAATAATTGTAACAATTTTAAATGAGTATACAGTTCTGCTTTACGGATTTATTACATTATATATTACTAAATTGTAAGATTACAATCAAGGTGGATTGTCTCGAATATGTTTTTGAAGAGGTGTTGTGAAGATTATTTTACCTACTCCGAAGTCGAGTGGTCAGCGAGGTGACGTGTCAACCGGAGGTCCCGGATTCGATTCCCCGCTGGAGCGGGGACTTTTTCCTTAACCAGAATTCTTCCCTATCCCCCACGAATCTGGAAGTATTCATGCGAGAGTGAGTGACATAGAGTATGTTTAATGACATAAAATAATAAACCTAATGACAATAACCTACTATGACCTTGTGAGTTATTTCACAAGTCAAATCCCCCGATATGACCATAGCAGTTAAATGGAAAAAATGGCGTCTTATTTATGGACACCTTTAATTGATGTGGTTCTCAGTGTCCCCCATTCTAAACTGGGCGTGAAAGACCGCTTAATTTTGCTCAGAGGCCTCCCTGTCAGGCTTGAGGTTCTTTTATGTGCCGTAAATCTACGACACGGAACCAACGCGGCTTTACTTCCCTTCCGAAGGAAGCCATGCACCCGGAAAAATCCATCGTCCTCCGCCGGGTTTGAGCCCGCGACCTTGGGTATATGAAGTTAGCAGAGTAACTATTACACCACGGAGGGTGACTGCAGCATGATTTTGTGTTAGTGCATTAAAGTTGACTCTATTTGTATTTGTGAAGAGAGATTATGTCTGATTATCTATTAAACTGCTTATTACTTTTATCTACTCAATTTTGTTTAAAACTGGCCTTTGTTGTTAGGCTGGAAGATTTTAATAAAATTTGAGTCATTACCGTGACCGGAACTCCGAACATTTTTTCTCTTTTTACTTAATCGCAGTTTTGGTTAATATTATTATTAAGCCAATGAATGGATTTACGGGTAACTGTCAGCCCAGTTGGGAAAAAGCTTGCTCAAAGTTTTAAATCAAGGATGTCAATGTTGATGTCACGAACAACCAATGGTGGCTTTTATAGGATGAGACAAAATCAGGATCGCAATGTTACCTGTACACAGAGCCAAGCATCAACTTGCTACATGTCTCTCGGTTCCTGCGATATGTTCCGCAACATAAAAACAAGTGCGGCTTCACCTTCCTGAGAATATCTGAGCATGGCACATGTTTCTGCTTGCACTTCCGAATCATGTCCACATGCCTGCGGTTTTTTGTATCTGAGTCACCAAAAGTGGAGTGAAAAATATGGTTTCTTCTTTTAGAGTTCCAAATTATGGTCATGGTTCCCTATAGTAGCAATAACAAATATGTTGATTCTCTTTTTCTATTTCTTTCCATCATTTAGATTATGTGACATGAATGAAATCTGTGAAATGTTGCTCGACGAGCCCAGATCCATGGATCTTAAAATTACTCGACATTCATCTTTTCACAATAAGACAAAATAAACCTCATCCAGAAATTCAAACTCGGGGATTTGTGTGGCAGATTTTGAAGTTTTCTTATTCATTATAAAAAAGGTATTAATAAGAGTGATTGTCCAAAATGTTTACATAATCATAAACATTTATGTTGCTTATATCATTTAACATTATTCTTAAAGTACTTATCCAATAAAAATCACCAGGTCAGAATATAACATCATATCTGCAACGCTATATATTGATATTGAAACCGATTTGACCTACATTCAGTGTTCTGAACGTGTAAATGGAATTCAGTTAGTATAATTTCAGAAATCGATTCTTTACAACGTTCTAATATAGTACTGTAAGAAGTTTGAATGCTAACACAAAATTAAATATACTGTCTCCTGTGAAAACTTATTTAAAAGTGCTTAAATTATACACGTTTTGAGATATCTATGAGGAAAGCAATTCTGATGAAAGTAATGACCGTTTTTTGTAACTAATTTTACACATAAGCGTAGATCCTAGAGAATAAAAACATAGGCACAAATCGATTTCAGTGCATAGTAAACATAAAACATATTTCCACTAACGCTTCGTAAATCTCACATTCGATATAATTGTCCGACATTTCATTCACAGCACAAAATGATAAAGTGATATTTTTTCTAGGAAACTACACATATGAGAAACAAATATATACTCCATTCTGAATGCAGCGGAAACACTGTGAACTACTACTACTCTTCAGAAGAGATTATATAACTTGTTATCGCACCTACTACTACTTTGAAGCATTGTACTGAGTTAAAGGGGTTCTTTTGGTGATTTTCCTGTATTTTTTCTGGTTTCTTTACCTAATATTTAGTGAATAGAGGAAGCATTAAACTCAATAATTTAACAGAACTGCATGTTTTGAGGCCCGTGAAACCAAAAGAAGTATTTTAGTGAAAGGTTGTGTATGTCTATGAACTCAAGGGTAAAAAGTCTGAAAGATACCTAATTTGGTGTTTAATTTCAGTGTCTTCCAATGATACGACATGAATATTGTCAAGAAAATTCCTCCATCTCAAACTACACTTCACATGGTAAATGTTCGAAAACTATTTAAGTTTTTCAAAAATTGGTCTACCAAGTTTGGTTAATATTAGTATTTAAATATTAGCTTGAATTCTCTGAAAATAGCCTGTAAAGTCCTCTTCATTTGTAAGAAATATAGTACACTTTTGTATAACGGATAAACCATACATGATAAGACAAAAACCTTACTCCTCAAAAAGTGAGCATCTCTTTAAACACGTTATTTGAAATAAATTCTTGATGTAGGATATCCGCTATTAATGATTTGAATTTTTGAATAATTTTATTCAGTTTTTTTTTTCTCGATGTTATGTAGAGAGTATGGAATTTCAAGGCCAGTATGTAGTGACCTGCTTTCTAAACTACTACCTATTTCTGTATTTCTTTATATTTGTCTAGATCAACTCGAAGCACAATGAAAAGTAACCTTCGTAAGAAAACTTTGTAGAAGCGGTATGAAAATAAATAAAACTGAGTAGTGAAAGTCATAACAATTTTGTTTAATTAAATATAATACAGCTGTACATAGTATTTGTTGTCTAAGAAGTTGCTCAAATACAGAATTGGGATGTGATTTTGTATAGCTTCTAGAGATGGACTGGTTAAATCCTTCACTGGTTTCCGGCCCTCTACTGGTTATTCTGCATCCGTGATTTGATTACTGTCTCTTTCCCTCCGGCTGATAGTATTGGGGTAGCAAATACCTGAGTTCGTAATGCCGGTAGTGTCAAGTAATCCCTTGTGGTGCGTATTGACCAGTGACTCGGCTGTGCAACTTGTGCTTATATGTTATCAGTGTACTATGTAAATGGTGATGTTGATGTCCTAAGCTAAGTTAGGACTGTTTAGTACATTAAATGTACCAGTGTAATGTATTTCTTACGAGTATAATGTAAAGGTAAGGCGCATCAAGTCATTTTAGCAGGCAATTATTCTTGTCACTTATATTTCATTATAGAAACGAAATATATTGCAAAGCTTTCTCTACATCTCTGTAATAAATTACTGTTAAAAGGATTATGCTTCTATTTACTTCATACTAATCGAGAAAAAATTAGCGGAAATAGTATTATTACTTGCTTCCTTGTAAGTAGAAGCGAATAAGGGAGAACAATAGGTTAAAGTGATGGTCAAAATCTGGTTGCTATGTAACTGAAGTTCCTTAGTTTGTATGGACGACAAAGTCCTGTATGAGAAAATTAAGTTTTTTATAGCTGAAACCAAACACAAGGAATATCTAAAAAACAATCAACTCCATGAAAAAAAAATATATATATAACATAAATTGTGTACTTTAACGTGCTCTACATTTGTGTGTGGTAAGTTTTTGTCCCTCTCTTACCGTTTAGCAGTAATGCAAAATCCCATAAAATTGACCCAGAATAAAGTAGTCTTCAGAGGCTATTCCCAGAAAATTCAAAATATACTTTTTATTTGTCACGTAAATATATTTAATATACTATATTTTAATCAAAATCGTTAGAACCATTTTTGAGAAAATCAAAATTTTCGAAAAGAGTTCCATGTAAAGGGTAGTTTAAGGTGGAGGGATTTTTCTCAAAATCTTCGTGTCGCATCCCTAGAAGATACTAAACTTAAATGTCAAGTTTGGTATTTTACCGACTTTTCGTTTTTGGGTTATCGAGTTCACAGACACACGGACACACGGACACACGGACACACGGACACACGGACACGCTGACACGCTGACACGCTGACACACGGACACACACAGACCTTTTTCTGAAAATACTTTTTTTTATACAGGGGACCCTAAAACATATATTTTCGGTGAAATCTCGGAATCATATTTTTTGGTGGAGTGCAATACCTTCTCTATACACTGTACATAGTGCGTATAGAGAAAGTAATTAATGAATTGCTGTGATATTTAATCATAGTAGTTCAATGTGAGAAAAGGAAAAATCTGACATTACCTTCATATGATTTTCTCTGCTTTCTATCATTTGATTGTAGGTTCTGCTCCACATACTATTCTTATGAAACTTATTTTGTGAATACTAAATATTAAGCTAGATAAGTCTTTGCTAACATAGCTCAAATTTCACATTTAAAAGAGGAACATATATTCAAATTTGCTAATCCTTTAATAATATTCAAGTCTTTTTACTTCACATTTAATTTAAGTTACAATATATATAAAGTTTTAAATCACAACCTTTCTAACAACATTGCGAGATATTGTGTTCCATTCCGGTTGGGGAGTGAGAATTATTCTCTAGATAACATTATTCTGTACTTCCCCAGAGAGTGAAAGTACTGTGAATGTGTATGTGTTGTAACGCATAATTCTAAAATAAATAAAATGAATGAAAACTATACATAAGTTAACACTATTTCCAATGGATAATATGTTCCAAAGGTTGCTCTGATCATTACAATCAAAGGCGCAGTATAAATAGTACAATAAAGCATTGCGAGAAGCAACCGATTAGCTAAGCAATTTAAAATGGACTAGGCATTGAAAATTCAAATCAATAGCAATGTACATCTCCGAAAAAAGATAATGCCACAAACAAGTTACTTGAAATAAACATGTTTTAAAGAGATATATATTTTTTGTGGAAAGTTTTTCGTCTCTTCCTTGTGGGTTACAAGTTAAACGAAACTACTCAAAATTAATCCAAATAAGCCTTTTAGAGACCATTCCGAAAAATTCAAGTTAGTTGTATTGGTCATAATATCTTAAACTTCATTTTTAATGAAAATCGTAGAGCCATTGTTGAGAAAATGAAAAATAAAGAAACATCTTCCATGTAAAGAGTTGCTTGTTAACGACGCTGTCAATCGCCAGGATTATATCAGCGATGTAAAGAATAGCTTAGGGTGAGAAATTTTCTTTAAAATCTTCATGACAAATCTTCGAAGGATAATCAAACTTAAATACCGATTTTTTCTTTTGTTTTGAGCTATATTATTCACAGAAACAGGCGGACCTTTTTGTAAAAATATATTTTATGGCTTCAAGATATGTATTTGCAGCGAAATCGGATATCAAATATTTGAGTGGAATACAGTATCTCTACTAAAAGGTAAGTTGAACAGAAAGTAAAATTTACCTCTTGAGACTCTCTTAGTTCATTTATCAGACACATGTTATTTTACGTTGTGGATATTACATAAACGGATATTATATACTCTGTGGGTCTGAGGTTCGTAGAGTTCCAAAGTAAAGGCCCTTGAAAATCTGGCAAGGACGACAAATACCCAGGAAGAATAGTATAATTGGGTAAATAAGCTGGCTGAAAACACGCACTCATTTTTATTCTATAATCTTGAAGGCTTAGATGGAAAGTTATTGACATTAGATGAAATACAAAGAAATCAGAAAGTAACCAATCACGTGTAAAATGCAAGTAAACATTCATTACAGCGATGGAATATTATAAGTAATGTTATAATGTTATGTATATACTTCTTGAGAGGAAAAACTACACTAGTTCGTTCCGGTAGCCCCATGCCTGGCGTGGGGAAACCAGGGTTCGATTCACGGTACCCATGAAGATTTTCTCCCCCGGAGAAAGAGTGGGTGTTTACTTTCATCTCCCGAGGAAGGGAAATGGCAACCCCATTGCGGTATGACCCTTGCCTGAATGCCGAGATCGGGTTGTGATTTCGCCAACGATTCCGTTCCGACCATTGACTGACCTTCGAGTTGCATATTCTTCATCATCGTAATCATTATTGTCATCACTACGCATAGTAAGTAGAGGAAGTATTGAAAATTTTGAATGCGAGTTCTTCCCCGAAACATATTTTTCAATTCCCCGGAATCAAAAAGGAAAATACTATATACATAGTGTAAAGAGAAGGTATTATATTCCACCCAAATATCGAGATTTCACTGGAAGCACATGTTTTGAAACCTCTGAATTAAAAAAAAGCATTTTTAGAAACATTTGTATATGTCTGTCTGTCTGTCTCTGTCTGTCTGTCTGTCTGTCTGTCTGTGGGCAACATACCTCAAAAACGAAAAGTCCATTAAATACCAAACTTGGTACTTAAGTTATCTTCCAAGGATGCGACACGAAGTTTTCTATAAAATCCCGTACCTCCAACTACCCCTTAAAGGGAGAATTTTTCGAAAAGTTTGATTTTCTGAAAAATGTCTAATGATTTTGATTAAAGTGTCGTATATTAAAGATACTTATATAGTAAATAAGATCTTGAATTTTCTGGGAATAGCCTCTGAAGACTTCCTTATTTTGAAAGAATTTTGAGGAAATTTGCATAATGGCTAAACAAAAACTTGCTACATAAAAAATGTAGTGTTTTTTAAAACACGCATATGCATTTTTTTCGTGTAGTTGACTTTTTTCATTTTGTTTTGTTTTAGATATTCCTTGTAATTGTTATTGTGGTCTTTAACATGGGAGTTCCTCATAGGTATCTCTTGCTTGATATACGCTATTTGTGTTCCAGCGATTAAGCTGGTTGTTCTTTCGTGTATATTATACAGCAATTCGTTCGGGGAACAGATTTTGGGAAATAGTGAAAGCATTCTTTTCAATGGAATTGCACATTAAGCCTATTAGACTGAAGTATGGATGTTCAATTGCCTCCCAAGGATCCTCAACTATTTAGACCATTCTCTACATAGCATATGACTAACCTTGGCAATCGCATCTCAGTTGCTTGAATATAACCTATATCAATAACTAAAACAGAGATACATAACGCATTATTGAAGAAGATGGGCCCATATTGCCTAACATAGATATGCGTGGAGTAGTGTTTTAAACAGTCACTTCCTGTACATGAGTTATTTAAGGGTTAAAGAAAATCCCTAACGATTTCCAGTAAATGCATTAGTTATTTCTTCTAACTCCTAAATGGAATATAGGAATCGCTACGATGTCTCAGTGATCGAATTTTAGTAGTAATTTCTAGTTCGTGAGTTCACCGCTATGCGCCGTGGTGACAAGGGATCAGCTCGTCGCCCATGTGTCAATGTATAAGAAATGGCGACTTGCGGGGGCAAAATGGCGGAGTTTGGCTCAGAAACCTTCTTTTACGTGCAAATAAATATTACACGGGACCATCTACTTTTTACTTCCCTTCCGAAAACATCCATCACGCTCTGCCAGATTTGAATCTACATTCTTGGGTTTTATAAGCCAAGGAAGGGCAGCAGTAACAGTATTACTTAAATGTGTTATAAAGAATCATTTTTATTAATCGTGAATACTTCTGGGGAGAAAACTAAACCAAAAAAGACGTGGAATCAAATATCCCTGCGATTTCAAAAGGTTTTATTGAAAGAAAGCTTCCGAACTATTTTTAGAATACAAAATCCCTTTATATGGTCTTTGTGTTCTGAAATATGGAGAGAGGACAAAGCACCACTCTGGTGCAACTATTTTATCGAGTTTTTCGTCGCCTTTGTTATGTAAATACATATGTTGGAGGTACACTCGCTCCTCGGCGCTTTAAACCATAGTTCATGCAGATTCGATTTCTATGAAAACTGACTCTCTCCTCTTGCTCTCTATCTCAACGTGACTCTCCTTTTGTCAAAAAAATACATAACAAAAAGGGGGAGCTTTGTTACATTAGAATGTGTTTACCTCCTATGGTATAAAGTGATTATTTCCCCAAGGACGGAAAAAATCGGTTTCATGGCCAGGGTGTTGAAAGTAAGTTTATTACAGTTCGGGTTGTTAAACGTATAAAAAAATACAGAGCACAAAACAAACCGCTTGCTTAACACTTGGTTCACCAGAACGAGCAAAATAAAAAATTAAATACTCCTGCAGCATATCACACAAATATTCTGAGATAAAAGTTCATTAAAGCTGCAAACATTGCAAACGATCTTTACTAATTTTCTTTATAATGTGATGCGATGTGCTGGGTAGTAGTTTACAGGCAGTATTTTGGAATTATCCATATTTACTTTAAGGAAAAAATTCCTATAGCATTTACTTCATAAAATTGTTGGAAAAGTCATTAACAAATTATTCTATAAGTCATTCTAGAAACCAAAAACCACATGGACTTAATACACAGTTTGGGAATGCCAGAAGGACTACCTAAAACAGTCATCCCTTAGGAAGCTTCATCATTAAATGGGCGAAACGTTGGCAAAATTTAGCCTTAAGACGCGGTCTACACCGGAAGTATTAAATCAAGGTAATCTTAACATTGGCCGTGGAAGTTTACAAAAACAGATTGAAGGAATGTTCCTGCTGATAATGTGGCAGCAAATATTTTACAAGACTGAAATCAGCTGAGAGTGATGTCTTAGGCGGAAACCAGCATTCGGGAAATCCTGTGTTCAAAATTCCGAGGTCTGAACAATCTAACTGAATGTTTTAAGTGATTTCCCTTGGTTTCAAAGGCAAATAATATCATGGCCTAAAGTTCCAGTTTTAAATCTAAAACAATAGTAAACTTGAAAAAGATGGTATTAGCATACAATCCCCGAATGACTGTTTTAGCGGAAGCCATAAGTAACGTCAAAATATGTAGAGAGAGAGAGAGATAGATAGATCAAGGCTCTTGCAAGAACTAAAGTATTTATGAGAGTCCATGTTCACAGTGGAATGATGCGAATTTTGATTAATTGATTAATCGTACTACTGTTACGGTCACCTTGGTTAAATTATTTTTCCAAACACTTCTGTTTTAGATATTAGTTTTGACAGCAGAGTCTAATAGTAGTACATATTTGTTTTTTAAATGAACAGATTATTTATATCTCGGAGCTTCAAATAAAATCACCCTCTTGCGAATAGCTAGATTTGTGCACAATAACCAGATATAAATGATATGTAGCATATGAAGAAGAAAATTATCAACCTCCAACTCGTATAGGTTGTCATTTTTATAGTGTTTAACGCTCGCGTTTACTACTATAGCACCGCAGACGATGTCACTGGTGATAAATGGAATGAAGATGGAGAACCGATGGAATATGATGGCATGAAAACCGGAGTAAATCAGCTCCTGCGACGCTTTGTCCGCCACAAATCCCATATGAGGTCGTTTTGGGATCTAACCCTAGGTGCGAGACGAGTGGTGTAACCCCTTGGCCACGGCTCGGCCTGGGTTGTCCATGCTGGGGCGGGAATGTAGCAATCTCTCCAAACAGTTATTGTGGCGAATAGCACTATGTAAGCTAGTAGGTTAAAATAGCTATATTTCTATACCTTCTTATGATAACGCTCTACCTTGGATGTTAAGATTGTGCAATGCTCCCCTTAAGGTTATGTTTGACTGAAATATCATGAAAAATTACAAAAATAGACTTTTTTATATTTTACCTCCATAAAATAATTTAAACATTCCCAAATACAAAAAAGGTACAATTAGCCACCAGGCGCCATTTTTGAATGCCTTAAGTCACTGAAACAATGCTGAAACTGTACTAGACTCGGCCATAAAAACTTCAGTTTGACGAGATCTCATTCGTATCATGCAAAGTAAAAAACAAAGTTGTGCAGCAATTCAAGAAAAAGAGGACAGAAAAGGCAGCAGTAGATGAGAGGAAAAGGAAAGCTGAGGGACCAACCTACCAACTTGGTGGATTTCAAATGTGAGTCATGCATTCAAATGTTTCCTTGTTTTCTCGCTATTGATATTTTCAGCATTTTTCTTCCTGTAAAATGCTCCTTTTTTATTACAGAAATAAAATTTGCCGTACATGTTCATAGAGCTACAATGAATAACTGTCAGATGCATTTTAGCTTATGTTTTCAGTTTTCAAACACAAAAATTATATTTGTAATGAAAAAAAAACAGCACATTCGCAACTTTAAAAAAAATGTAGTCTAAACCAAAGGCGACACAGAGAAACCTAGGGTTAAAATATTAGACCAAAATTTTAATTTTTTTTTTTTTGTCGCAAGGGACCCATAGTGACGAGACAAAAACATAAAGAAATTTATCCATAGCTTCCAAACTATTAAAGTAAAATGAATTAAATTTACACTGTTACTTGTGTGCATTATATTAGACCTGTGTATAAATTTAAAATAGCTAGCAAAACTTTCAGACGTCCACTCATACCTACTTTTAATTACCGGTATCAAATAATAGTATAATGGCTCCTTTACTTGCAAGGTTCACATCCTCTTATAAATTAATATAAAGCATAAGCTCTAATAATTCTGACTCGCTTATCTTGTACATGCCCACAGTTCATAATTCACCATTCTTTAAAAATAAGCATTTTTTTAATTGTTTCATTTATATAGCCCCCTTTACAGTCATATCGGGGGCTGTAGGTACCTTTACATTAGTAACACGCACACATTCACACTAACATACAAACTTCCAGATTCTGTGGGGGATAGGGAATAATTCTGGCTGAAGAAAAATTCCCCGCCCCAGCCGGGAATCGAACCCTCGCTGACCACTCGACCACGGAGGCAGTCAATAAGCATTGACTGCTTTGGGACTGTGAAGCAAGTAGCTTCTCTCATCTTCCATCAACTTTAACGTTTTATTCATACTTGTATTGTGCTTTTCTTGCATCTCTTATGGATATTTAGTAATGACATTTTGAAGCTCTACAAGTTCCAATCACTTCAACATCTGCATAGCAGAAAATTTAACTTTAAGACTGAGCATTACCTAAATATTCCTCAAATTACATAAAAATTTAAACAGAATATCATGTGAAATGCTTCACATGAATATTTTAAACGTTCAAAGTTTGCGTGTTATTTTTAGAATACAGTTCTTAACAATAAATTGTACATTTTGCGTATCATTAAAATGTTTCCTCTAAAAGATATAAATCATTTAATAAACATAACAAAAAATAACTATGTATAGTTTTTTAAAACTGTTGAACAAATACATTACTCCAGATTAAGAACATTTTCTTTAGATCTTTTCAATCACCTAGAAAGAACGTGCGCTGAAATTTGAAAATATGTGTAACAAGCATTGCATCAGTGAAACATTTTAAGGTCTTAAATGTAACAACTCAATTTAAAATCGCACGCACTATTTTGCATACGCCTTAACTTTAAATGACACTGTAACTGAGTCCTGATTCTGTAATCTCTGAGGATTTGTCCTTAATTTTTTCCGAAGGTTGGTAAAAAATTGCTGGGATAAGCTTTCCAAGTAAAATTCCTTGTAACGACTGCGCCAGCATTGATAAACATGTATCAAAGTATTGTGTAACATATACAATGATCATTCTAAAATGATTAAATACGTATATGTAATTTTATAAGTGTCCGTGGGGAAAAATGTATAATAGTGCATAACAATAATAACAATAATTAATAATAATGAATAATAAGTGATTGTCATTTTAATATCATGTTATGTGAACAGCATTCTGCATTACAAGCGTTCTACATGTATCTTTGTATTTTACAAATATTCTTGTTGTATTTACATACGAAAGTGTTCGGTACATCTGTTGTCTTATCAATTGAGTACTGGTTAATATTCCATATGTCTTCTAATTTAGTTCTTCGTTACTGTTTTAATTAACTTCCAAAGTATGTGGCCTTACATTTGAAGAGTAAGAGAGATAGAGTAAGAGAGATAGAGTAAGAGAGATAGAGTAAGAGAGATAGAGTAAGAGAGATAGAGTAAGAGAGATAGAGTAAGAGAGATAGAGTAAGAGAGATAGAGTAAGAGAGATAGAGTAAGAGAGATAGAGTAAGAGAGATAGAGTAAGAGAGATAGAGTAAGAGAGATAGAGTAAGAGAGATAGAGTAAGAGAGATAGAGAGAGAGTTGCGTACGCTTCCTAATATTTTGAGGTCAAGGCTTGATATTATTCGTTTCTCATAGAGTAACATTCGGTATTCATTTCTTATTTCTTATTGCATAACGACGATTTGGAAATTGTAGGTATCCAAGTTTGCTGAACGGTGGTAAACCTGAACGGGTCATCGGCTGTAAGGTAGTTAGAATATTAGTTTGAATTGTTTTAAAATATTTCTCCTTTAAAATTGTGTGTATATATTATATTTAATAAATTCATTGGGTACCTCATTCTACTATATTTTAAATTTTGGCTAACATGTTTATTTTCTCATTAATACTCGAACCAAAATGTGCTAGAAACCATTGGAGGTCTAATGAAACTCAAATAAAAATGAATCCCACGACAAAATAATCTAGACGAATAGATTAGGATCTCAGGTTGGGAAAATGTAATCCTACAATAAAATATTCCAATTTAATTGTAAAGGCTTAAGTAATAAGTGCATCTTTATAGTTTTCGAATAGCATTTAACGTTGTTTCCTACGGTGTCACAAGCTGAATTAATTATATACGAGCTGAAATAATTGGAAAGGAAGTATGAGAAGAAAGCACTCCACAGCTGTTTTTAGGCTACCTTCCAGAGCATTTTCATTTATGATACTTGAGGAAAACTTGAAGAAATCTTCTGTGAGGTAGACTTCTCGTTTATGTGATTAGGGCAGGTTTAGTTATTCAATTTCCAAATAGTTTACAGCCTCATGTAGCACTTGTCAATATCGATACAAGGGAAGCTGGTTTTCAATGAAATGCTCTAGCTCTGGGAAAGTTTACGTTCTTGGCCTTTTTCTTTGGATCTCTTTCCCCCATTGCAGCTTTCCCTTGCACATTCTGAGCAAGATTGAATAGAGGTTTGCGTGATAGCTGATTTTCTTCCTCTCTAGCTGATTTTCACATGATTCGAATGAGATAAACCAACAACCAACTTCTTTCTTTGTCCGGACAGAAGTTTGGCGGAGGAAAAAAAAAACATCAGCAGCCCAATCGCAAACTTAGAAGGATGTGTTCCACTTCTGTCTCCCTCAAAAATCTTCTTCATACCCAACACCGTAACTGTTTCGTTTCATATCGACTTTCCGTTGCGTCTTCTCCTTCGTCTATAATTTCTATCCTGTCGCTTCTTGAAACTCAAGCAACCCTCCGTCTAAAATTCCGTTATCTTATTAATAATCTTGCTCTGCTCCGTTTTAATGGGCACGTTTCTGCGCGGTAGGATGCTCTTCGCTGTGTCCTTATGAATATCCTATAGGGAAGAGAGGCATGTCCAGAATTAATCCTAGAGATGATAAAGCACATCGTCTCAAATCAGTTTTGCATTCATGATACTTATCAAATTTCAAATTCCTGGAAATGGCTGTTATTGTCTGGAAGAGAGAGTAGCAAGATGAGATTCGTAACAGATTTCCTTTCTGTCACATTCAAGATTGGACACCACCATTATAACCTGCAGAGTGCTTTCCCAAAATAAACATAAATGTGGAAGGGTACTTATTTGCATTACAATCAAACTTCTCTCTCTCTCAGTGGGTTGCATGAGAATTAATTCCTCTAGAATATAAGAGGCAAGCACAATTTAAATAACATCATATAGATACAAAAAACTCGGAGAACCTGACTTTGCTGAACAAATATGATGACCCGGTTTATTTTATTTTAGATCATAAGCAGACTAAATCTGGGAAACTTGGTAATTAATTTTGTTTATTTATTACTTTCTTATATGTACTATGCATATGGTAAGCAGAAAACGTATTATATTCTACCCAAAAAATTCTAGTTCAAGATTTTACCGTAAATATATGCTTTGAGGTACCCTGAATAAAAACACTTTTTAGAAAAAGTTCCGCGCGCGACATCTCCTTGAAACTATCCATTACATGCAAAAAATGTTGAAAGATATTTACTTACAAATAAAAGCTTGAATTTTATGGTAATAGCCTTTGAAGTCTTCTTCATTCTGGATGATTTTCCATAACTGGTAAACCGTAAGAAATGGACAAAAACTTGCTCAAGAAAAAAGTGTAGCACTCGTTAAAGCGCACAGTTTGTCATATACATTTTTATACAGTTAACTGTTTCCGGCATATTTTTTGTCACTGGCTTCCATTTTAAGCTACATAAGCTGTTCTCAAATGGGAGGTGATTTTTCGTTTCATCTCTTTTGTTTTACCATTAGCTGGAAGAGCGAACCGAATTTCAACTATTTCACATAGCTCCCAGCTTTTCATCAGATTGGGCTAGGACCGCGCCATGGTCGAGTGGTCAGACCATTCGCCTCTCACCTATGGTTCGATCCCAAGCGACCGCATATGAGATTTGTGGTGGACAAAGCGGTGCAGGGGTGGGTTTTCTCAAGGTTCTCCGGTTTCCCCCGCCATCTCATTCCACCGGAGCTCCATCTTCATGTATCATCAGTGTCATTGCCTGTGGTGCCAGAGCAGTAAACGCGGGCGTTAAACACTACCAAAAAAAATTGGGCTATCGCTTTAGCCTAATGTATTATGTTATTTGCATTCTACTTAGAAGAAACTGATACAAACATTTTTCATAATGTTTATCTCGATTTCCACGATGTAGATTCGTTCTAACATACCCAAATTGGTATTTAAGTTTAGTAATCTTCTAAAGACACACAAAGATTTTAAGAAAATTCATTTCATTTTTTGAAAATGACTCTAATGTTTTCATTAAAATATCGTATGCTAAATATTCTTACATGAAAAATAAAGCGTATATTTTGAGTAGCCTGTAAAGTCCGCTTCATTAGGAAGGAATTTTGTATAATCGGTGTAACTGATATACCCTAAGCGATAGATGAAAATACCACACAAAAAGTCATAGATCCGAATGAACCCTAAAGCATACAGTTCATCCCAAACCTTTAGCAGCATAAGCCATTTATGAGGTATTCCTTTATTATTGTTCGAATTGTTCAATATTTTAATTCCTCTCGGCAGTTTACCTAGTAGATGGAAAAGGTATTATATTCCACCCAAAAATGTCATACCAAAATGTCACCGGAAATATAGGCTTTGAAGTCTACCGAGTCCAAAAAAAGCAGTTTATAAAAACGTCCGCGAGCGCGTGTGTGTGTGTGTGTGTGTGAGTGCGCGTGTGCGCGCGCGCACAGCCTGAATCGCTTGGTATTTATTTTTAGTATCTTCCAAGGATGCGACACGAAGATTTCAAGAAAATCTCCCCTACCACGACCCCTTATATGGACTTTTTTTGAAAATTTTACTGTTCTCAAAAATGTATGTAACGATTTTCATTAAAATACCGTGTATTAAAGATATTTACATCGCAAATCTAATGCATATTTGAATTTTATGGGGAAAAATATCTGCAGAATTTTGTATATCTGTTAAACCGTAAAATAAAGTTAAAATATTTTATATAAAAATATAGACCTTGTTAACAATAATTTATATAATGTACATTTTTCTTAGTGTTGGCCGTTTTTGGGACATGCCTTGTTGTTGATTTGAATTTTAAACTAACTTTTCTCAAACGGGAAACTACATTTTGTTTCATCTCTCGTTTTATTCGTGCAAAGCGATTCGAACCTCAATTGCCTATCGACTCTATTATGGTTTTAGCCTAGTGTATTCCTTCACTTCACTTCTACTTATAAGGAAGTAAGTAATAAGACCAATTCTGATGTTTATCTCGATTAGCATGATGTAGATCGAAGAATAGCCTTTTGTAAGAATAGTTTGTATAGCTAGAGAAAGCTATGTGAATGGAATACGTCAGATTTTGTTATTCTTTTTAAGTCCTGTTGATTTTCGGGTGTTTTCGGCAAATGCATGAAAAGAATATGGGGTTTTAAGACCATCATATAGCACCCAGTTCTGAAACATCATTATTTTCTCTTTGAACATATTTATAACAAAATGAGTAATATAAACGTTTATCATCATAAAGGTTTATCTCAATTAAAATTAGGTAGATAGTAAAATAAGATTTCATAAAAATAATTTATGTGAGAAATTCATATGAAGATAACACATTACATTTTTATAATTTTTTTCGAAATTTGTATTAAAGTTAGTTTTTTTGAAACTGTAATGCATTACAGTATTACACAAGATGAATTGATGTAAAAGTATAGATAATATTCGATATAAACATGTAATGAGAAAAGTAGTTCCAATAATTACATGAAGACCATGAAATCCATATTAATATTCTTATAAATAAAATACTAGGGTACTCTCTTAAAAAAATTAATGCAAAAGCTCCTCTACCATATTCAACATTAAATCCCGATTAAATGTCGCGAACTAAACATATTTTATAAATATGTTTTGTTTATTTAAAAGATAGCATTTACGGATTACTTCTAATTGAAAACACTTTTTCAGTTTTATAAAATTTATTTTTTATTAGAAGGAACCTTAAATCTGTTTTTTCTAACTGGAACACCCTATATATATATAGAGAGAGAGAGAGAGAGAGAGAGAGTTAGTTTAGTGTCCACAAATTAATTCACAAATCCACAAATTTTAATTCAAACCATATAGACCTTGGCATCCAAAATTCCAGTTAATGGTGAAAAATACCAGAGGGTTTCACGCCTCTGAGTTGCGTTGTTAAATGGAAGTAAGATAAGCAATAACTGGGACAAACTGTAGAGCACAACTTTAGTATGATGGGTATATTATTACATTGAAGACGTGGTACAAAGCCAGAAGTCAGAAATCGAATTCCGCTTGCAGATTTCATTTTTAATTCTTTATAATATCCTTCGAATCAATGGTATACATTTACACGGGAGTTGATGATTCAAGAAAATAATGTACTTAAATTTATATTCTGCTTATTGTCCTAATATAGCACAAAGCACATTGAAAATAACTCGCTGTATAACTTTAATCATTATTAAAAATTAACTGTGCAAACAGAGAGAAATGACGTTTGTCTGTGCAGGAATTGTTCAAATGGTTATCAATATTAGTAACGCATTATCAGTGCAGAAAACATTTTCCTAAGCAACTAAGCATTTCTGAAAAGTCATAGTGATTTGTGCGGTATAGGTTAATTTGTTCCCGTTGCTATGTAATATGTTTCCAAAACCTCCCCAAAAGGTAGCACAGGCTTGGATCTGCCGTTGAAATCCAAGGCTCACACTGCTGTACGGTAATGTCGTTGCGAGTCGGTTGAACCATTTGTTGTACTGACATGTTGCCGCGATAGGTCAATTGGTTAGATCAGCGGTTGGCAAGCCGAAGATCCGTGTTGAAATCCCAGCTAGGTATTGAATTCTTCAGTACGATTCCATCTTTCTAACTTTAGTCTATCTGGAACAACTTGTGTGGAAGAACTTTTTTTTAGAAAGATGGTAGACCTATTATCTTTTGCTGTGGTTGAATTAGTAGCCCATCTGTATCCATAACGCTTGGAGAAAGCCCTAATCAGCGTTGATACTGTATTAATACTTGAACCAGTGCTATTAATCCTAGCATTTTTTTCCGTAGATCAACCGAAATCGTATATTAGCTACTGAACTACTGAAATGTTTTAATGCCTACCATTTTTTGTAAGTTTTCGTTAACTAAATAACCAAGTCATATAATCGCTTGTATTGTTTATAATATGTATGCTCTCTACTGTCGTCAGTAATTAATATGTATATGAAGTGAAGTGAATGGAGAGTGACAAAAGCTTCTTTAATTACTAAGTGTTTACAAAAAAATGTGTTCAACTCTTCGATATTTTCTTTACTTGTACACAATGCGTAAACAGAATTTCTTGTGTATATTATGCTGCATATTATGAGTCGCCCGCTGTCGTTTTTATTCGTTCATGTTCATCATTAATGCAAGTATTCAGTTCTGTCTGAAGAGAAGTACATATCACTAACAGACATATTTGATGCTTTTGCTTGTAAGAGACCACTATAACAATATATTTGCAGCATAAGATGCAGAAACTGGATAACCAAAATAACAAATAAAGAATAATAATAAACTGCCGTCTTCCTTTCCAGCCTCACAATAAAATTTAAATCGTGGCTGAAGAGGGAATACTCCTAAATTAGCCATAGGGCAAAAGAAGCGCGCGCGTGAAATAAAATCTTGGAAAAACTTACTTCTAAAATCCGGTAATAGTACAGAAGCTGTGATATTTATCAAAATTCTTATATATTATGATTTAACTTGATTTTAATTAATATTGGCACGTAGTTTTAAACATATATATTTCTTCCAATCTATCGATTTTTTTTGTCCTCATCTCTCGAAATTTAGTCCTTGTAGGTTGGTAGCATTGAGTCTAACCGAAACCAGCTTTCCATCACCCTGTCAATGTTTGTTACCCACATGGCACACGAGCTATGCATGCTGTCTATAGAGAACTGCGAGTATATTACATTATGATAATGGCGCTTATCAGCTACTACCTCTGGACACAAATCTAAATAGTTTTAAGACAATTACTCAAGCACGGCAACTACCTATTCCCAACTTGAATGTAAGGAAATACTCGCTTAATGGCTGAATTCCAACACAACATGGTAAGAGTGTGATAAGTTAAAATAATGGTATTTGCTAAATTATAAGCACAGAAAAATTATTAAAAACCATAACACAATCTGGCTTATAATAGAGGCGATAAAATACCACAATCACGCTATTTTTCTCTGAAGGACACCTCCAAGGAAATAATCGAAAACCAAAGCTTGAACCAAGTTATGAGCGTGAGAGAGAACGCAAAATCTCAAGCCGAAACTCCAATATATGCCAAATATTATATTGATACCAAACATTTTTAGGATATTAGAGTGAGGATTTTTACCATGTATCCCTGTCTCAGTTTTTTATAGTGTTTAACGCCCGCTTGTACTACATGTAGCACCGCATGTATAGAATGAATATGGAGCATCAGAGGAATACGATGTCGGGTGACACCGGATAACCCGGAGAAAAACCCGTCCCTGCGCCGCTTTGTATGCCACAAATCCCATATGCGGTCGCCCCGGATCGAATCTGGACCAACTTGGTGAAAGGCGAGTGTTCTAACCATTCGGCCACGGCGCGACCTTACCTGCCTCAAAGATAACCTTATAAGCTTAAATGTATAAAAAAAAGTATAGTTAGTAATTTCTTAAACGTAACTTTAAATATTTAACTACTTGGAAATTTCCAGAAAAAGCCTTTCATTATTACTGTGTATCATTTAAAACTATTAAAAATCAATATATAGACTTGAATTATACAGCACGAAATCTATAATTTACAACTTTTGCTAATGAAAGTTTGTTATGATTGTTTTCCCATTCTTTTAGTTAACGTCAGGTCATATTGGACAACTAATTAAATAGGTGAAACGATGCTCATATGAGCCTGTGGTCCATTAAACTTAGAGTTAATCGACATTCGTCTTTTCAGGATAGGGGAAAACCCTTATCCGAATAACGCACCCTATACGAGGTTCTAACTCGGGACCTCTTGAAAGTAGGCGAGACATACTACCCCCATACTACAAAAGCGGGCTGAAACGTTTCGTGATACTAACCCTTTCCAAAAGTTGATGTTTCTTTAACTTAAACATTATAGTTTGAAATTTTAAGTGCTTGTATTTTTATTTCGTAAGACATACAAAATGTGTCTAGAATCAGTTTAGCATATGTCAAACTAGTTTCAAAACAGTTAGCTGCACTCTCATGCTCCTCTACAGCTACAACTAAATGGTCATACGTGTATTGTTCCTTATAATTAATAACAATAATAAAATAGTTTTATCCCTAAAACATAGATTTTATTATTTGCAACTATAACTAAATCTATAGCATCCCATGAAGAAGCAGCACGTGCTCAGGGGACATTCCGTAACAACAAAAAATAGTGCATTAGTTACAAAAGAAATAAAAGAGTGCACTTAAATAAGATTTGAACATATATATTCATTCTCTAAAATCGAATTTTTTATGTTTTGAAATTTTAACTACTAAATTCTTGTAAATCCTTGCATCAAAATTGATATTGTAATTAAAAGCTACAACTGTGATAATTTAGATTTTGAAAAACATGTAGTGCCTGATATTTTGGTTTTGTATTTCTGTGTGTCGACATTAAATAAAAATCTATTTTATATCCGAAATTTAGTAAAATTGTATAAACTTTATGCATCTCAAATGTTTAAATTTCGTTCAAAGAAACAACAAAAATCTAGATAATGAACTGTAATGAGAAATTTTGCCACATATGTTATAAACTAAAAATCACACTATTATTTATTGGATTTAGATAGATTACGCGAAATATTTGTGCTTAAATGTTTGATACGTGAGTTATACTCGTATCTTAGATCTTTTACACAATGTAAATGATTCACTCTATACTTGACATGTGCTATAGGTTTTTCTGAGTCCAGGCACATACTTGGTTTGTTGTTGTTACTTTGGGTAACCTAGGCTAGGATATTTTGTACCCATAATTTTAATTTATTTTCTAGTTCGATTTTATTAGTTCTACAAATCCTCTCCCTCATTTGTATTCGGTCTTGTTTATTTGAAACGAATACATATTAGTAAATGCTCTTAAAGTTCACATGCTTCCAAAAATAAATTAACCTGGCAGGATGAGAATTCACGATATTAGGTATTATGGATTTCAATGGAGATTCTAAATGTTTTAAGCCATAATCCAAAGGTTTTTTGCTACATTATTGTTTTGAAGAAGGTAACAAAAGCATAACCCTAACCTGTAAAACAGATTGCATCAAATCTAGGAGTGATATTAAATCAGTAAATTATTTATCATACCTCATACAAAATAATAGAACATCGAATTTGTTTCGAGATACTTCAAGAAATTCGCTTAGAATGGGATAGTAGCTTTTGTAGGAACAACAATATGATAATTTGTCAACTGATATAACCACTGACGAAGATATGGTATAAAATTAGGTATATTATGAAAATAATTTGTACAGTTTGTATACCATTAATTACAGTAAGCTAAGCATTGGTAGCTGTTATGCATAACATTTTATGATCATCATATCAGTTGCATAGATTGAACTTATTAGCTCTTTTTGTCCTCAAATTCTACTTTTTGTAGATTCAATGTAATTTATTTCTATTTTTAAGGGATTTTATTCCTCCACCTTATTTGGGTCATCCAGGATCACGTCTTTCCAGTGGTTTATGCAATAGCATTTAATAAATAATCTTGTCTGATTGAATTCTGTGCACATCATGATGATAGTCTATTTGCTTTTGTTTTATTTCTTTATTAAGGTTTTGCACATTCAATTCTTTGCATGTGTACTTATTTATTTATACAATTTTAAATAGCCTGCCATGTATGTAAAACTTTTATTTCGGCTGCCTCTAATCGTCTAATATAGCTTCTGCTCAAGGGCTAAGTTTCACTTCATTGCATTAAACAGAGACAGCATATTTTTTGTGTAGAACTTTAATTGCATATTCTTTATTGTTTTGCGATCTTTAATAGTTCCAAACTACTACTGAAACATTTTCACCTGTTGAGCAAGTCTTTTTAATTATTTTAATGTATATTGCAGTGTAGATATTTAAAATTTGAGATCTGTCCGATAATATATAGTTCCAAATACTTCCAAACATATGTATTGAGCAAGTCATTTTGATTATTTTACTGTGTATTGTTGCGTGGATAAGTACGGTAATATATGCACTTGCAATTATTTTTGTTTTAATTTTATGTTTTTCAATAAAGGTATTTTGTCTTAGCTGTTGAAATTTACATATTATATGTTGATGATATTTTTTGTTGAGGAATGAGGTTACTCTATGTCCATTTTCAACATCTGATACTATCACTTGATCGGCCGTTTTTAGAATTGTATTTACAGTAGTTACTTTATGCATATCTTTTACATTATCAAGGATAAATGAAGGGAATCTGTTTGAAATGGAATTGTAATGAAATACTGTAAATATTCTCTATGAAGAACTGTATGGTTTTATAAATAGCAACTATGTGCTGATCCCAGCGAACTTGTAGTGTCGAAATGACTGATTGAGGGATATGTTGCAGGTAGAGGTTGTGGAAGAGTATAGCGACCCGAGGGATTCTAAAGCATACCTGGAACCCGGAGAGGAGGCCAGCGGAAAGCTCTATACAAGCCCTGACAAGGACTACTCCCAACCCTACACCACTGGTGAGTGAATGAGTCATCATGAGAACATCGATCCGAACTGCAGTCGCGACTGCCAGCCGCACAAAAATCTCTCTTTGTCGTGCGTGGTAGTGGCACTGCTAGGGGTTGGCATATATTCCATTAACGAGGCATCGCAGTTAAATATAATAGACACATCCAAATGCCAAGAACTTATATAAAAGTATTTCAACTGTATTTCAAAAGATAAAATTGAAATTTTCTACTCCTTTTCTGTTATTAAATATGAATTAATGTTATTAAATTGCTTGAGTTCAACGTTATTCTTCATTTAAAATAAAAATGATGATATGTGATAAGTTTGTACTTCAAAGACCTAATATAACACTAAGATATTTATATTCAATATAACAGCTATTACATACTACATAAAATGCCTATTTTATAGGTTATTCTACATAAGTAAGCTGGTTTATACGAATTAATCCAAAATGTATCGATCTGAGTTCAATGTTTTATACATAACGTCAATATGTGTTGTGATTTGTTATGGATGTACTCCCGGAAACTTGAGCATCGACAATATTTCCGAGAAAATTCTTGGGAATGCTACTCCCCACAATTCCCAGCAATCAAAATTTATGCAATTAGGTAGGATTTAAGTAAATTCTTCATTAAAATACAGTAAAAATTACAGTAAATTACAGAAAAATAAAATGTCTTTAATATCTTTTCCGTCATTAAAACTATGGACAAGAATTGGTTTCAACAAAGGTCATCTATAGTGTTAATTTCTAGTTTAAAAAACACAAAATTCTTCAAACAAATAACCTGCATTGTTATTTTTTCAGTTGCTTTTAATTGCTTTTTAAATCTTTGAATTTAAAAATGAACTTGTCACGTCAGCAGTACTGCTTTCAGGATCAACTATATGCCCTGAATGTTCTCATCCTTTCTCCCTGTAAATGGATGTGATGGTGGTGGTTCAAAGTAAGATCGGCGCTAACTACCACCTCTCTTTATTCAGAATTATTAATTTGCAATGTTGGGAAGCGAATGTTAATTTTCCAGCCCAATCTGAGCTCGAATTATTCCTGTTTTTATTGTGGATCTAACTGATTATTCTGAATGTTCACTCTGTAGCTATGAGATGACAGGATCAGGAATTACTCTGACAGCGATTCTTAACAAATGAGAATCTCCACACATATATTTCCACCGCATAATGGAAAATATTTTGAAAAAGTTCTTTTATAGATACTGTTTACCGCAGTATTCCTTCTGTTTTGATATGTAGCCTTCATTGTCAAAATGATAATTCCACATTGGAAGTGATCTTGCCGTGCTTTAATGGATTCGTAGCTACAAGATGAAAATCGATCTTAGAGCGATCTTTTTAAAGTTAGTTAATATATTTCAAACTCGTCAAACTCAACTGTATCTGATACTGGACAAGCACGATATATAAACAAACAGTCGTGACGTATCATGAGCGTTGTTACTCTCTAAATTCTGAATCTGGTAAACTCTTGGGGTTAACAGTTGTATTAATCTACGAAATTCCAAAGAAACTCCTCTAAGAAATCCGTTCTCAATTTCTTTTGAAATATATTTAATACTTCTTCAATTAATGAAAGCACTGGTGGTATCGCCGTTGGCAATAATACTTACCAAACAGACTAAACTTTCTAACCTTGTTTTACATGCAATAGTAATAATTAATTTAAATTGGTTTTTTGCTAAATTGTGCGACTAAAACTATAGCCACGCGATATATCACATGTGCTGAATGCAAACGACTAACGCCTTGCTGTGGTACGACGGTTGATATGCGCTCCTTTGGCAATATAGGGTTTTTTTTTAGGGATAAACTCTGGATCGTGACTAGCTCAGGGTAGCATGGATCTTATGTTAATGACCTCAGGACTGGTATTCAACGCGACTGGTTGATTTCATTTTCCGTTTTAATTCCTTATAACCCCGTCACCTTTTTCTGTTAACCAGCCTCATCACACACGTAGGCTGATATTACACACCGTAATTTGTTGCGATATTTAGCAGCAATACTTCACTATATCATTTTGCTGACTCGGCATAATATTTCAGCCCTAGAGTTACTGACATTACTGCTACGTGCCCGACTTTCAAACGAGGAGCGTAATGGCGGACCTCCCGATTGAAGTGCACCGGCGGACTTCTCGATTGTAAGTGATTTTCAAAATTTTAACCTCTACTGGCTTCAAGCATCTGCGTGTTTTGGCTTTACCACGTGATTGTGTATCGTTTTGTACATTTTTCGCTAAAACAAATCTACTGTTTACACGTGTAGGAGCATTGAAATCCTGTCATTTACAATTACGTATCTTTCTCCAGGGAAACTGACCAGTGCTAGAGAACTCCTCTTTTGTTCGGCCCATGGACGAAACGGTACACCTTGCTCCACTTCTAAACTTGTGTTACGGAAAAGTTTTATTTCTTCTCTTGTTTAACATTGTTACAACTAACATTATTTTTATTAGTGTCCTCATTACAAAATTAGTTTTTATGTGAAACACACTCTCAGCCTGCAGGATATAATTTCCAATATATGCATATTGTTGCTTGCAAATCCCTAGTAAAGAATTACTTGTTCTTCTGCTATACTATGGTTAAGCTAAAATTGGAAAAATAAAATTAGTTTGAATCATTTACTCCATAGTGGAATTTGAAACGGATCTTTGGCTTTTTATATTGCTGCTCTAAACAGCTGAGCTCTATATTAACATGACTGATATTTTAGACTAAATATCGCTTTTTAATATTTTAGTGCTTAACCATGTATGAGTCCCAGGATATAGGACTTAGGGAACTGTAAGTCACTATTGTAGTACCTATGCCATCTCAAACAAAATTTGAGAACGCCCTTTGTTTACTGGAAAAATGCAAATCACTTGGGGAAATTAGTGTCGCGCCGGAATGTTGATGTGATAGCTCAGTTGGTTAAACCGTACGGAAACGGAAGATCCATAGTAGTCCGGTGTTACCTTTGTAACCTTGTCCTTTATGAGGCTTGTGTGAAAGAACATTACGAGCATTATTGATGACCTAATTGCTTAAATTATGAAGCCTGGTACTTAAACTACTTATGCAATTGTTCACAATTTGTGCATATTACCTTAAAATAAATTGAGAACGTCTTGTGTTTTATCAACAAAAAATAGATAGCGTGTAAAATTTAGCTCCATGCCGATATGTTGTCATGGTAATTCAGATCAAAGGTTTAATTTTGAGCATTTGTTTCCCTGACTACTTAGCTTCGAACAATTAAATTAAGGAATGAAGGCCAAAAATTCGATTCAATACCTTTGATCACCTCTGAAAATAGTGTCCAAATTTGTGAATTAAACCGTAGTGATTTAGTTATGAATTATGTAATCTAGAAATGCTAAGATTTTTCTTTTTGTACTTATGGTTGTATTCTTGTTAATATAACTTTCTACTCAAAATATATATTTTCTTAATAGTAGTAGTAATAATAATAATAATAATAATAATAATAATAATAGTGATAACAAACAATAGTTTCGTCTGCTTTTACCGTTGTTATGTTCCGTAGTCTAGTTTCTGGCTATGCAATCGCAATTTAAGTCATCTTAAACATATCTTTGCCTCTGATAGCTCATGTTAGACATACCCTTAGTTCCGAGTCCACGGGTAAAGCTATAGGTCCCCTTTTTCCTCACTATCATCCTACCAATCGAAGGTAACAGACCACATGTGCTGGATGTCATTACATTAATTTAAACTAGTGATAGATCTCGGTATTTGGAACACATTTTGCATCTTACGTTTTTGTTTCTATTTCCTACGGAAATAATTTAGTTTTTCGAAAACAAGAACCAGACAAGCCTCGCAACACTGAAGGTTGTGTGAGTGTCTCTTTTGTCAGTACATAAACAAACACGTCTTACTGCTGCTACCACATCAGTGTAGGCCAATCAGAATGCCAGTTGCACTCATTACCTCCCAATACATTACACTACACTGCATCGTGTTTGCAAGCGACCGACGTGTTTACATCCAGAAGCCGGTTACGAAACCTTTCCAACCTGAACGCAAAGTTGCCGAGTTACTTCACGTCTAAAAAGGCTGTCGGAATACTCCTTCAATGCTTTTAAATGATTAATTATTTCAAACTCCATGTAATGTCCCATAATTACTACTGAAACTAATGTCAGAAATATGTTACTCTACAAATCTTACAAGTAACAAACTATTATCTTCGTACATGCTGGTAAAATTACGCATCCTATTTGGAACAAAACTAATTTTTTGAAATCGGCTGATCAAAGAACAAAATGCCATTAGACTTGTTTTTCTTGTAGTGCTTTTATGAAGTACATATTAGAAGGAATGTAATAAGTTCCCTTACACCCGGTATATATTTAACATATATAATATCTTTTATAATTTTATATAATTATAATAAAACTCAATAACATATTCCTGATAGTTACTTTTATTATAGGCACCGTACACTGACCAGAAAATCGTACTGGTGGCGCCGCTCTGTGTCATACTTTGTACTTATTAGGAGGGTAGTTAGAAGCAGAAGCATGTGCGATGTAGGTATTATTTGTGGTTTTCTGCCTATAAAGTGAATTATTTGAATGAAAGTTCCGTTTCAAAATTCCAAAGTCTTTTTTACACATCTGGAAATATACTGGGAACATATGCTGAATTGTGGGGATGTTCTGAAACTTTTATTTTCGATGAAGTGAATGCTGCAAATTTTTGTTGCGGGCTTTGCTTCTCACTCAGGACTGAAAATAAAATATAAAGTATGAATAGTAACACGTTCATAACAATACATACATATTAATAGTAAAAATAAAAGTAATAATAATAATAATAATAATAATAATTGACAGATTATTCCCATAAAGTGTCGTTTAATCTAATAGTCACAGTATTTAGAGTTTCTATTTATTAACTTAAAAACGTTAGCATTAATTTCTAAACAACATTATCCATACTGCAATTACTTTTTAAGCATATATTACTGCTTTGAAGTACAATATAAAATTAGTGTACATACTTCTTCCGATGTACAGCCTGAATCCATAGATTTCTTCTTTGCGCTTGTTTTCCGCGTGGGAAAAGAATAAAAGGCAATATCTGGTGAAATATTCTTGTAGATATTATTACCTCCTATAACACAGCAGTTATTGTTCCCTTTCCGCCTTCTTGTAGTGTTTACATTTTCATGAGGTTCGATACTTGATATCTTAGCATACGCTAATATTCTTACTCCACTGTCTCTGTTATCCTCTTGTTAGTAACCAAACTTGCCGCCAGAGCAGCGTGCACGGTGTCTATAGCATTGTTTTATTGTTACATTATTGTTTATATTATTACTATTATTTATATGATTGTTATTATTAATATATATACACTTATGTTTTTAGCCCTTAGACGTATGTCCGACTAGGAAAAATACCCCGCCAATATACCGGTAATAGCAAGGGGATGTTACCTATAATAATAATGGCCATACAATGGTTTAATTCCAGTGGTGTTCATTTTGACATGCTACAAATTCCCGTCTGCTTCAACTGATGGAGTAGGATCTGGTATTAGGGTATTAAGGAAGATGGACACATGAGCAGCTAGTAGCTGGCTTCATTACTACTGACATCTACATTTGAATCTGTCTTCGATGAGCCTGGCGCAGCGAAAATCCGTTCCTCACAGGTTGTATGCTTATACCTATTGTGAATGAAAGGAAATGCAGCAGGCTGTGAGCATTCTCATTTATGGATTTGTTTGTTCGCCAATAGATAGAATGACGATATTATAATTTGTCAGTGTTAGGATTGTTTAACTTTACAAGAGAGAGGAGTCTGACAAACGTGCTACGCCTCCAGAAAAACACATATGTGAACTTTACTGGCTTTAAAAATATTGTTCTAAATGTCCTCTCCTATATGGAAGTGGCTGTATAGTTAAATTATAAACTTAAAACTCTACTCTTTTCTTTTTAAAACTTAAAACTCTCTCAAATTAACTCTCTCATATTAATACCTAATTTAGAAACATCTTATCAAAAGATAGGTATCTCATAGGTCGACATTGCACATTTTGAGATATCTATTAAAGCAAAAAAAGTTGAATAAAAATATTTGTTTGCAAATAATGACGATGGTGGTGGTGATATATTTTAAATACTGAACAAAGGCAGCAGTATTATAGTTTAACATTTAAAATGTTAACACTGGGATATCCAAACATTACATATACTCGAAACCTGGTATGGATTTCTAATGAATTTGACAGCTTAATATATGCCAAATATTGGAAAATATTTCTCAATTTCCTTTGAAAATACTAGTGCTTATTAAAGTTTATTATCTCTGAATATTTCGAAAATATATATGTAAAATATATACCATCTTTGATATTGTTTGACAGTGAAGTTTAACGCAAAATATTTCAGATTTCATATTATTTTATTTGCTAACGACGCTGTTAATTGCCAGGATCGTATCAGCAACGTCAGTGTGCGGAATTTCTTTCCGCAGACGCTATTTTGCGTGCCAGTAAATCTACTGACATGGGGCAGGGTGTGACCCACGACCTCGAGATTAGAAGACAAGCGATTAACCAAGACACCCAGATCGACGCGAAGTACTTGAGAGCGCACACACACACACACACACTTGAGGCTGTGCGCTGAGTAAGGTGACAATACTCTGGAACTAGTTCCCCACGTGTGACGCAATTTGTAGCTGCCTCTTCGTCCCTGCTGCAGGGTGCCGCCCTCCAAAGTTGCGGTCACAGTTGCAGTGTGTGAACTGAATGTTTTATATTGCTGCCGATGTTCAGCTCCAAGCACACAAGGTTACTCTCTCCCATGAGAATCCTAAAACAGGGCATAACTAAGTGCTGTCAGGGAGTTTTTCACGTGAGTACATTTACCCTTTCTTCAACTGCATTTACCAGGTACCCATGCAGCTTAATGCAAATTAAGCCGCTCGTAAACTATAACTTAGAATCAATCATAAACATAATGCACGATTTGAATACTTATGTAACTAACTCCTTATGGCTGGCGATCCAATATTAGCAATGATCAATATCCAATAATAGCAATAGTGTGTTTCCTTCTTATGGAGTATCACTGATACTCGAAAAACTGAGAAGGCATGAGCTCAGAAGAGAACTCGATATTTTAAAGTTTATTGATAAGATATATAAATACAGAACTAGCTGAACGCACATGTAGTTAAACGGAATGAAATATTAACTCATCTCAAAATTGTACTAAATTATAAACCCTTAGGATAAATAGGGAGAGCATTCTAACTCCAAACAGTGCGATTATGCACATTGTTACATTAATTTTTTCACAAATTATCACAAGCTGCTTATTTCTTGCATTTAGAATTAAGAACTGGTTAATCAAAGACCTTTGTTATGACACCAGAAAATGCTCTACATTCCTTGTATTTTTTTTCTTAGGGACAGTGTTTACGTGTCTATATTGGTCACCATGAATCTAGTAATTCACCAAACCAAAAAAGTACTCCGCGAAGGGACGCTTCCGCAGAGGGGTGAGGTGAGGGACATTGAACAGGAGCAAAAACACAGTTATGACAGGGTCCCTACAGAAACAAGACTGAAATGTCCCGATAAGAGGCCAAGTAAACTGAGGACATTAAGGGGCGACCGTTATACCCCGGCGATCAGCCTAAGGACGTCCCGTCTTGGGCAATGTGTATATGTTTGTGTAAAAGAACAGCAAAACCAGTAATCATACAGTACATTTAGTGGGAAAAATGTAAACAAGGGATACAGCGCCGGAGTCCTGACCAGACTCCGGTTCTGTTTTAAAAGAAAAAACGGACGAGGAATGATGAAAGTGACACATAGCATAATTTCCCCTGCTACGCCGCACCGAAGCATCATCGCCGACACTTGAAAACTTGAAACTAATTACCGGAGAAAATGATGAAGTAACAGGAAATTCAGGGATCAAAGGAATTATTCGAGTACTCGAGGAAAACCCGAAAATATCTAGGAATCAGAGTACGCGGTCACCGGGAACGATCTCGGGATTTCCCGAATGTGAGTCGCACGCATTACGCGACCCCACCTCGTTCGGTTATAAACCTGCAGGCAAGTAAAATATTGGCAGACCAAAGAAAAGGTAAATCGCAAACACTTTGTTCGTAGAATCAGAATAAGCCATCCTCACCCTAACCTCGAAATCTATGTATTTTCTTGAAACAGTTATGTAATACTGATATTTCAAGTTTTCTTGAGTTATACAGAGAATAAAATGTTGTGATATTATTTACTCTGAAAAACAAAAATTAAAACAATCTGTGCATTATTGAATATACATACAACAATCACAATGTAAATTTAAAATTATTTACAAGCTGTGAATATATGCTACTCGCAGTACACATTACAAGAGAATCAATGCCACTGGCTGTCCTACATATCGTTTCAACACGCCGGGTAGTAACAAATGAAAAGCAGGAAATTAAATTAACAATCTTATTTATCTCAACTATGACGAATTATGTTGTTATTTATTTCCTACAACTTATAGTCTAAAATGCAATAAAATGTTTAATTCAGCACGTGGATAATCTTAACATGACAGTCGTGAATAATGCTGCGTTAATAATCGTTCTGCTATTAACATTCGCACTACCATAATCATGTAGATTGTCCACTTATTTTATACATTTCCATTAATGTTCATCACAGTAGTAATAGTTTTCACACACTAAAGCAATGTATCTTCTTATTACTTTCTCTACACGTACTACGTACATGCACCCAAAAATTCGAAGTCGAGATATCACCGCAAATATATATTTTTAGGTTCCCTGAGTCCAAAAAAAAGCATTTTAGAAAAAGGTCCTTGTGTTTATGTAGGTTTGGTATCTTCCAAGCATGCGACATGAAGATTTTTAAGAAAATTCCCCCACCAGAAGTTTCATTTGACATGGAAACTTTTTCAAAAATTATGATTTTCTGAAAAATTCCTCTAAAGATTTTGATTAAAATTCCATATATCAAATATATTTACATCTCAAATAAAATAGTTATCTTGAATTTGTTTGGTATAAGCTCTGAAGACCTCATTATTGTGGATGAATCTTGCCGAATTTTGCTTAACTGATAATCCGTAAGAGATAGAAGAAAACTTGCTACACAACAATTTAGATCTAGCCAAAACATACAGTTTATGTCCTTTACGGTTTTGCTGTGGAAGTAACCGTTTCCGAGATATTCCCTGTTATGGGTTTCAATTGTACCTTTCTCAGGCAGGAAGTGTGGGTTTTTCTTATGTTCTACTCCTGGTCGAGCAAAGAAGCTATTTGCAATCACAATCGCATAACGACTGATTTTAAAACATTTGACTATCACTTTAGCATAGCACATTCCTTTAATTTCCTTCCCTCTACTTATAAGGAACTAAGTAATAAAAACATTCTGCTAAAGTTTATCTCGATTAACATGGTGTAGAAAGAAGAATCTTTTGTAAGAAGTTTGTTTGTAGAGTAGCTAGAGATAGTCATGTGAGTGTAACATATCAGATTTTATTCGAATTCTAAGAGCGTATAAGGAACCGTTACCAAAAATATTCTGCACATTAATATGAAAAGACTGTATCTTATTCCATCGCTCTTACTTTGGACATATCTCACGTTTTTGACATCGTTTTTGTTGACACCTGATACATACATATGTCAAGTTAAATGCTTTTAAATGAATTCCACTTTGCGATAAAAAATGCATACTAAAGTTTTGTTATTAAATGTGTTCTGGGTTTTTAGTTCGCAGCTGTTTAAATTAACAATAAAATAGGAATTAACAGTAGTTAAATAAGTGTTATTTGACTTTAGTTTAATAATAGTACTTAATTAGGTATTGCTTTTTTACTTTCTCTACACGTACTATGTACATAGTGTATAGAAAAGGTATTGCATTTCACTCAAAAATTCGATACCGAGATTTCACTGGAATTATATGTTTTGGGTTCCCCTGAATACAAAAAAAAAATTGTTAGAAAAAGGTCCGGATGTGCGTGTGTGTCTGTGGACAGCATAGCTAAAAAACAAAAAGAACGTTAAGTACCAACTTGGTACCTAAGTTTGGTATATTCCAAGAATGCGACAGGAAGATTTTTAAGAAAATCCCCCACCCCTAACTACCCATTTCATAGAAAATTTTTCGAAAGTTTTTATTTTCTCAAAAATGGCTCTAACGATTTTGATTAAAATGACGTACGTTTAAGATATTTTATGACGAACGAAATATATATCTTGAATTTTCTGGTAACTGAAATTAAAATTTCAACTTTTGAAAGATGAATCTATCGCTTACCCTGTGCATTTTTATATTTCCCTTCTACTTACAAGGAGCTAGTAATAAGACTAATTCTGCTTATCTTTATCTTGATTAGCTTGATGAAGATAACAGATTAATATTTTGAATATAAGGTTTGTTTGCCGTACAGCTAGAGGACATCATGTGAATGAAACATATTAGATTTTCTCCCTCTACTAATGTTTACCTCGATGTATGTAGAAGAATAAGCTTTTTAACAATAACTTGTTACAAAGATGTAGAGAAGGTCATGTGATTATAGGACATCAGAATTGTTTTAGTTAGGATGAGGTAAATATTATATAGATTAAAGTGAGGAAAAGAAAATCTGCTGTCTAGTAGCTGTGTTATTTACTAGTTTCCAGTAGTGGGTATTTAGTTAAAAAGGAATTTGAGTTTTAGACTTTGTGGTGTAATTTAGATGACATATACTAGTAACCTTATATTAAAATGTCCGAAAAAATATTTTTGATGATAGTAATATTAGTAATCTTACTGATGAAAATAAAATACAAAGTTTGATACGTACCGGTATAGACTCGAGGAGCTAGGTGGTAGAATCGCAGATTTTTATTTTATTTATAAGCGAAAAGCAATCTGGACTTTGTTCTCGAAATTCGTAAAAGAAGTGCAAATATCTCCATCATGCAGTATAGAAATAATGATTTCGAAATCAAGACTTGTTGATCAAAATTATTCTTCCATATTTTCACATTAACCCTCTTCCATTGCCCTTGAGCATCTAACACTACGTGAAAGACCGCACTCGTGTACCTTTTTATAAAACTCTGTTTTTGGAGGGTGTTCAGGGGTTCTCGAAACATGTTTGCTGGGTGAACTTCCCGGTGTCAAATTTTAGTAGGAGCACAATACCATGTGCGTGCAAAGTAGCGATGTGACAAAAATAACAAACTATTTTGAAACAAAATAAGAACTGAAGCTTTCCTGGCGACGTATTAATTCAAAATCTTCTCGGGCTTCTAACCAGGTAAAAAGATCAGTTCACCCTGAAGACGAGGAAGATGCACTTCTTCGAAACGTTGGTATCAAGCCAAGCTTTTTACCTGGTTAGAAGCCCGAGAAGATTTTGAATTATTTTGAAACAGTTTCATCAACATAACTATTTGAACAGTTTCACCACTAAAACTGTTTCATAAAACAAATTTGGAAATTGTGTTATTTTTTCATGTATCGCTTCCCCGCAACAGACCCATGCAACAATAAAATCAACGCCTGAATAATTGTTTCACTTATTCTAACAGTTATTAGACTGCGGTTGTTGTGTTCCATAGAGTAAATATTTTGTCATTGCTTCCAAAGTTTACCCCAAGGTGCGTCTTTGTACCTTGTAGCGCACGGTCTGATACTATCGCGAAGTTCGAATATACTAAACAAACTCATATTCCCTCTCGCGCAACATTGCTTTGCATCCGCAATTTGATCATTTCCTCTTCAGTGTACCTAGTGAGTGGTTGCATTTGTCGCATTGTGATTTCATCGATGGACTGCATTTATCTCGATAATATTTGTTGCTACACAACATGTGATCAATACGGCGAAACGTTTAGGAATTTTTTGTTGCAGGAAACTGTTATTTCGAAACCGTTTCGTGGTTGGAACAGAAACAGCTTAAACTGTTTCGCAAAAAGAACAACTTTTCCCACCACTAGTACATAGTAACATGACTCTCTCTACATTTCTGCAACAAATTATTGTTAAGAAGCTTATTCTTCTATTTACTTCATACTAATCGAAAAACATAATAGCAGAATTAGTCTTATTACTTGCTTCCTTGTAAGTAGAAGCGAAAAAAGGAAGTACCATAGGTAAAAATGATAAGTCAAAAAGCTGGTTGCTATGTGACTGAAGTTCTTTTGTTTGTATGGACACGAGTTGACAAATTCCTGTTTGAGAAAAGTATAAGTGTTTTAAAGCTGAAACCAAAAACAAGGAATATCTCTAAAACGATCCACTCTACAAAAAAAATTATATAACATAAATTGTGCTCTACATTTATTGTGTGATAGGTTTTTGTCTATCTCTTACGGTTTAGCAGTTATGCAAAATTCCGTAAAATTCATCCAGAATAAAGTAGTCTTCAGAGGCTATTCCCAGAAATTTCAAGATATACATATTATTTGTCAGGTAAATATCTGTATATACCGCATTTTAATCAAAACCGTTAGAGCCATTTTTGAGAAAATCAAAATGTTCGAAAAAAAAGTTCCATGTAAAGGGTAGTTGTGGGTGGGGGATTTTCTTGAAAATCTTTGTGTCGCACCCTTGGAAGATACTAAACTTAAATGCCAAGTTTGGTATTTAACAGTCTTTTCGTTTTTAAGCTATGCTGTCCACACAAAAACACACACACACACGCATACACGGACCGTTTTTCAAAAATGCTTTTCTTGGATTCAGGAGGACACAAAACATGTATTTCCGGTGAAATCTCGGTAACGAATTTTTGGGTGCATTAAAATACCTTCTCTATACATTGTGTACATAGTACGTGAGGAGAAAGTAACTAGAGTGCAAATAACTAACATTAAAGTAATAACCTGGAAATGATACGTTGTATGCTTCTTAGTTTGTAAAGGAATGTCTTATTAATGCGAATGTTAATTAAACTAAGCTTGCCCAATTTTCTCTTATGTGGAAGTAATGAGAAAACATCTAGCATATTAACCAAGCGAGGAATGAAATTGGATGCGAACTGAAGTAGGCTGTACCATTATGAAAATCCTTTCGCGTGTAATGTTCTCTTTGAGCCCGAAAGGGGAAAGACGAAAAGACCATGAAATACATTTCCTCGTGCTTTACGACAGATTTAAACTTTAATCGAACTGCAGTCATGCATTAATATAGGTATTACATTTACAGAAGTAGAAAAGTGGCGAGGAGAGGGCGCAGCTGTACTTCTCAAACTATCTCCTGTTTTCGACTGTTTTACGTCATATTCGACGTAGAGAGGGGAAAGAGTCGAGCATTCAAAACTGCTTCAAAAGAAAATCGTCCTCTTTCTGCAGTATGCACTCGAAAATATCGCCTCATTTAGTCGGTGTCGTTAAAAATGAGTAGAGAAGGGGGAGCGATAACGTGATTGGTTGCTTTATTTACCGCTCAAATGAAACAGTTTGTTTTCTTGTGTATGTGAATCGTTAAAAGGCCTGTTTATATCTCTTTTCTTTCTTCTGCATTTAACTACATCAAGAACCGTCTTTTTTATGGAAAGGGGAGCGAGTAAAGCATTTTAAATGTGATGACTCTTTTAAACAGAAAGAGATATCTTTCAACAAAACTCCCCAACGGCAGACATTTATGGTTTGGTTTCTTTGATCTTATTTTAAAGTTTCTCGGAACAACATTAGCAACGATACGCTTCTGAAGATTTATTTTTAAAAATATAATAAATTAGTATAGTATCTTATTACCTTTATCCTTATCCACCTCTGTTTTCTTTCTCTTCAGAGATTTTAATTGGTGTTTTCTTCAATCATGGCTTGTTTATGATACTATACTTCGATTTTACAATCAATACATGTTTTGAAGCTTCCTGAACACAAAGAAGACGGTTTTAGAAAACGGTACTTATTTGTGAGAATCTTAAAAGAGGAGGTTCATATCAGGGTTTTTTAAAAATTCATAGCAAAGATTTAAAAAATTATCTCTGCATACAACCTGTTACATGAAAAACTTTTCTTTCTTTTTTCAAAAAATAATAACAAATTTTGTATCTGTGTTCTGTCTGAAAAAATGAGAGTAAAGTATTTTAAATGTGACAAAATGTGTATGTAAATTTGTTTTACATATAATAATAATAATTTGTTTCCGAATATATGATGAAAATCATGTAAACATATACACATGATTTTCTATAGTGCTCCTCTTTGAATTTAGAGAGTCCCAAAACGTGTATTTTCGGAGATTTCTCGCATCAAATTATTCATTGGAAGGTACTACTACTTCCTCTACTTAATTTAGGCAAGTAGTAGAGAAAATAAAAATATACAAATTTATCTCTCAGTAAGGCAATAGATGTGTATAAATTAAAATAATACATGAGTTTAATTATTTGATTTTTGATAGACTTTCGCATTCACTTTGAAATAATACATTTTATGAACTTGCATCTGGGACAAAGTGAACTGAAAAAGCTCTACTGCAGAAATGTTCACCTTTGTTCGCCATGTAACACCCTGTGTTCCTAGCTTCGAGCTGTTTCATATTGTTTCATGTTCATCATCAAAGATAATGACATTAGAGATCCCTCCTTCCTATTACAGTTTATCATTCATTCAACTAACCAATTCACTGTACCTTTTGATGCGGAACTATGTGAACCAGGATCATAAATGTGTGTTTGCTTGAGCGGAAAATGTACATACCTGATGCATTAAATTTCCATACACGTGTAACGTATACCAATTTATGATTTAATGTTCGCATTCAATATGTTTACCACGTTAAAAGATTGGTCCGTAGTGCAGAAAAATAATTAATTATTCTTAATAAAATTACCTACCAGCTTTGAATCTTAAAGGTATATCTTGTTACTATATAATAATAATAATAATAATAATAATAATAATAATAGAAAGAAAGATATTAGGGAGAATAGAGCTAATGACTTCTTGCACCATTTCACCGGCCGCGCCGTGGCCGAACGGTTAGACCATTCACCTCTCGCCTAGACAGCCCGGGTTCGATCCCAGGAGACCGTATGTGAGATTTGTGGACAAAGCGGCGCAGGGGCGGGTTTTCTCCAGTTTCCCCCGCAATCTCATTCCGCTGGGTGAGATGAGTTATAGTTCATTTATTATTTCTACACCAACATGGATCTAATAATCCATTAGGTTTGAATAGAAATATTGATAAAATCCCCTTCCATCCTTATTTCAAAACAACTAAGAATGAAATTAAGTACATCTCATTTTTATTAAATAAACAATCCAAATAAAACATAATTTCATCTTCCAAAATTTATTATTCATGCAATAGCCATTGATAAAGCAACTTCTCCTCCATCTTCATGTATCATCAGTGTAATCGCCTGCGGTGCCAGATCAGTAAAATGGGCGTTAAACACTACCAAAAAAAAAAAAAAACAATTCACTGTAGAACACCACTCCACGCACGCAAAACACAAACTGTTACTTCTTTCATTTTCCCGCCACCGTATTATTATTATTATTATTATTATTATTATTATTATTATTATTATTATTATTATTCGTCTGCACAAATAAAATCCTGAGAAATGCAGCAAAAACCACTAGTTGTCAACATCGTATAATAATGAATAAACCTTTGAACGTCAGGTATATGGAGAACAGTTATGAACGTTTATCGGAGAAAGTCCTGGAATACATTGTAGTCTCCAGTCCTGTTATTGCCGAATAACAACTTTGTGCCACTTTGATCCATTTTTATGATCAAGCTTTTTACTTTCGTATTGTATAACAATAACGCCATCTATTTGTTGGTCTTTAATAAGTTCCACGTCAAGAATCGTGAAATGAGAATTTCTCATGTGAATCTTACCGGAAAAATAAAGGAGCATATTGATATAATTAAGGATTATTCGAGGTTGAATTGAGGAATGGAAATCTAATGCTATTGTTAAATACAAATTGCTTTATTAAAACTAAAAATTGTCAGGATATATTATGTTATGCAACAAATGTTCGAAATATCTGCTGCTGGGTTGGTTTCAGCTTTGCAGATATCGGCATGGGCTCATGCATTCGAGTTATAGGTTGTCTCGAACGACAACCTTCTTTTGGGAACATATGAGAGAGAAGAAAGAGAGAGAGATATAGAGAGGGAGATTATGTCACGAAATGCTCTTAGGTCGCCGATTCTAATCATTGCTGAGCATGAATTAGTTTCGAGGAGAGAACAGTCTGTATTCTGTACATATACAAGTGTCCCAGAATTCTATCGCACAGATTGGTGGGATTGTAGAGGAGTCCAAAATATGGATTCTAAATTCTTCGCTACAGCATAAAATGTATTAAGGGTTCGCACGCCTCTGACCCGCATTGAACCGTGACGGGATTTTGGAGAACGTAGATATAGTGGTATTATTTAGCGCTATGGTAAGCGTGTAGACATCGTCAACCTCTATCGATATATTTATTTTTATGTCGTCTTGTATTTTATAATTACCCGTTCTTGTTAGCTGCGTTACATAACATGATTTATTCTCACTGTCAAATAAAATAAATGTAATGTAGATTAGCATGTAGATGCAACGGAGAACGTTTTAATAACTGCATTTAACATATGAAGCATATTCTCACCGCCTCGAAGGAGTTTCTAAAAGACAGTGTATCATACATATATTGATATGTTATGACCATACACATTACAATTGTAGGCAGTTCTAACTTGCAAAACGATATCATTGTGTCAAATTAAATTCAAATTAACTAAAAATGGACAATTAGTTCTGTAGTAAACCGAGTGTCTACATAAAACTAGTTAAGAACTATGTACTAGTCAGGAAAGCGCATTCAACCATTTCATCTCTACGTGAAAGGCAAATAAAAAGAGACCTAGAGAAATACTGCAATTTCCGAAGCACAAAATACAACAGGTCACCAGAGAAACTGTTGAATGTCACAACCTGCAACGTCCCTGCAGAAGAAATGAACCTAGAACCCTGTCAAAAATTCCAGGGGTGTTGTGAGCAAACCTCACCACAAGCAGTTAAAGCCCGTGTCAGTAATTGTTCATCTGACTCGACGGGTATCTGGTAAGCTAAGTTCTTAAGCATGCGCAGTGGTACCACGTGGCACCAAAAACACATGAGTTTGTTTTTTGGGGGGGGGGATTAGGAACGTTATTTATTTCAGGAGAACCAAGAGCTCTACATCACAACAGGCCAGCATAAACAGGAATAATGCATGCTATTGCATCCAAGATCATTCCGGATCGATATAGAATCAATCAGGTGCTCATATCTTGTATATCCAGTGTTCTGATTCTGGTGTCTCGAACCATCCGCCACCTCTCTGCATACAAAAAACGGCGTAAAGCTGGAACCTCACAGTCAGCTGGCGTGTCCAAGGTACTAAGCCAAGCATAGGTACCCATTACTGTCCAAATAAGAGCTCTCCACAATGAGTTCAAAAGTTCCCGGCTTAGATTAGCGTAGGATGTTAGTCTGTGATCTGCGTTTTGACATTGTTGAACCAATTTCTTTCCTTACACATAATGTTTATACTTTTACAATATGAACACAATATTTAGCAATTCATGGTTCTCACAGTAGTCACGTGTAGGCATTAGACAAGCTTTTCAGAACACATTCTCGCAAAACCACAGATGCTCAATTGGTTAAAACGTCATAATACCTAAGTAGCGCTTTTCGAATCTGAGCAATAATCAGGATTTGTTATTCCACCCCCAAAACATAGTTCAGTTACTACGTTTCAAAGCACACATCACATAAATGATTTTAACAAACCTAGTTCTTTATTGCGGTAATCTACTCAGGTTCTTCGACAATTATCGCACTTAATATTGAACGCTACGTAGCAATCATTCACAGTCTTTTAAAAGTAATTTGTGCTGGAGGATTTATGTTTGGCTTCAGAAATGTAAACTAGATGAATTAGTGCTGCTCAAATTGTGTAACCATTTGAAAAAACAATAAAATTAAAAATCTAAAAAGTGGAAACTTCAGAGTACTTTAAACATTGGGATTCGATGACCAGACTACCAGTGTGTTAAAGCGGAGCGCCCTCGCTAACTACATATGATCAGAAATCAACCGAACTGTTATCAGTGGCGTGCACACCCTCAAAAACAGGCAATATTGCCAAAGTTGCAAGTCCAATAATTTTAAATGTATGGAATGTGCACCCTCAACTACTGGCATACAAATGAGACATTGAATGAATACAGAACACTCACGTCCACAAAGTTTTAATTTACGGCCATTGTTGTGGATCCAGAAAACATGCCATAACTTTGACATTTGGACAATAGATTCCCCATCTCAAGCTATTTGTCTAGGACCATTCTAAAATCCTCCCAATCTTGTGGTTGAATTCTGAGTCACTCTGTATATATATATAGATATATTCTAGGCTCCTGAATAAAATTCTGAAGGGAATGTTGACAACAGACGTGCAAATAAAGCATTGAGATATACTTTGAAGAGAAGATAGACGCAGTTTTGTAGTATTAACTTATTATTTTTAAATACTATGAAGCCTAACTTTGTATAACTAATGAAGCAGTTGTGTAAATTATATCCCCATGATATACGGCCCTCTCGGAACAGAGTAATCTTGAGAAGAAACCTGATTCAGATTATCTGTTTATTTGCAAATCCACGTCTGATTTTTAAGACTTGATTCCTACACCTGCTTATCTCGCATACCTCACAAACTCAGAACACCTGTATATAATTTAAAATCTGTCAGTATGCTGTTAATCTGGCGAAATAAAACACAACTGTGGCGAATCTTATGAAGTGACAAATGTTTCATGATGTTTAAAAAAAGAAACCCCGAAGTGTAGCAATTATGTTACTACACGAAAAAATTAATTCTGCAGCACATATATTTACGAGTAAGCTACAACCAATAATATATTTCTTGTCAATAAGCAAGCGTATTGTAATACTTACTGCAAACTTCTAGCAAAACAAACCTTATAAATAATGACATTCAGTCCAATAATAACGCTATAACTATTGAGAAAGAATGATTACAACCAATTTTCTCCTTTCTTATAACAAGTAAGGCTATGTGTATGACTTACTAGCAGGTAGCGAGTTTAGTCCACTCCATCTTCTTGATTATAACAACATTGTTCTTGTCTGAGATAGCCTATAGCATATCTGGCTGCTCCCTAATTTTTGCGACAACCTAAACGCCCTCACTAGGAGATCTTCTCCTGTGTTCACCGAGATCTGTAGGCAAGTACTTACATATGTCTACAGAAAGAAACTTGATGTTATATTGGGGTTCCGAGATATAATATGCATGGAAGCCCATTCAATATTATTATTATAATTTAGGCCTATGAACATATTGTTTCTATCCATGGTGCATTATAACAAAATACGATGGAAATGCTCTATCATTATACAACTAAATCAATTTTATTTCACAAATCCCTGGGGTAACGCATCCATTTATCGAACCACGTGTTCACCATTATTTTGCCTCCATTGGTCTGGCTGAACAATGCGCTTTCGGTTCCATGAGCGAAGCTTATTTACTTTGCATTCCTGAATAATATTTGGTCTTTCTTAATAGATTTATTTGCATTACGTTCAGATAATCTTTTAAGATTTCCAAATCTACATCTATATCACCTTATATTAGTCATTCCCAAAACTATGAGAAACAGAATAAACTCCGAGGATGATTGATCAGCGTCTTGTGAGTTAAAAAACCCTCATATGTTCCACTCACATGACTTTCTCTACATCTCTGCTACAAATTATTGTTAAAAAGCTTATTCTTCTATTTTCTGCATGCTAATAACGAAAAAAGTTAGTAGAAATGGTCTTAGTATTGTTCCTTGTAAGTAGAAGGGATATAAGGGAATACCATAGGTTAAAGTAATAGCAATTTTTTTAAAACGCTGGTTGCTATGTGATTGAACTTCCTTTTTTGGCATGGCCAAGAGCTGCAATTTCCCCTATGAGAAAAGTATAAGTATTTTAAAACTGAAACCAATAACAAGAGATATTTTAAAAACGGTCAACTTCATGAAAAAAGTATATAACATAAATCGTGTGTTTTAACGAGTTCTACATTTCTTGTGTAGTCAATTTTTGTCTATCTCTTACGGTTTTCCAGTTTTGCAAAATTCCGCAAAATTCATTCAGAACAAAGGTGTCTTCCGGCATTATTCCCAGAAAATTCAAGATACACGTTTTATTCACCATGTAAATACCTTGAATATACGTTATTTTAAACAAAATCGTTAAAGCCATTTTTGAGAAAATCAAAATTTTCGGAAATGTTTCCATGTAAAGGTAGTTAGAGTGGTAAATTTTCTTGAAAATCTTCGAAATCTTTCTTGAATATACGTTATTATAAACAAAATCGTTAGAGCGATTTTTGAGAAAATCGAATTTTCGAAAATCTTTGTGTTGCTTCCATGGAAGATACCGAACTTAAAGACAAAGTTTGGTATTTAACAGACTTTTCGTTTTTAGCTATGCTGCTCACAGACACACACATACGCGCACACACACATAGACAGACACACATGGACATTTTTCTAATGTGTGTAGAGAAAGCAATAAAATAATGTTTTAATCTTTATTATTTTGGTCAGCTTTCACAGATGATCATCTTAAATGGAGTTTTTCTTCCTTTCAATGATTCCGTTTCTATTTTCTATACATGCTGAAGTTGCTCGCACCCTTTCCTCAAAGCAGAGTGAAGCGTAAGCAAACATTTAAATCAAGGACATTCCCCTAACTTTGCATTGTTTCCCATACCACTTGCCTCAGAATTAATTGCTCATAACTGCGCTTTAAAGCTATTTGTTAGCTTTGAAGTATCTCACGAACGAAGTAGGTATGATTACTTTGAAATCTTCAAGCAATATTACGTGCCTACTGAAGGAGCAAGTCAATGTCGATTGTTTGCTCGGAACAAAGGAAAGTGCTTCAGGGTAGGAAAGTGTAATAACAGTTAAAGGAAACATTAAGATAAAAAAATTATCCTGATGGAAATGGGCGCATTCAAGTCTAACAAAAACAACGAAGTATTCAAGTTAGCTTTTATATCGGTTCAGTTTAATGAGACCGCAAAGGTTTTCATTACTTTTTCAGTTTACTCCCTGCGTTTTAATGCAGAAGAAGGGGACCAAAAATGCCTGGTAAGTCTCATAGCCTTGTAGCATCACAGGATTAGCACTGTTTGTCAAGATGCTATTACTTTCTCTACACGTAGTGTATAGAAAAGGTATTGTACCGGTAATACATGTGTTGGGTCCCCCTGAATCCAATAAACATTTTTAGAAAAAGGTCCGTGTGTATGTCTGTGCGTACGGTCTGTGGGCAGCATAGTGCAAACGCGAAATACCAAAAAATTTGGTATTTAAGTTACATGGAACTTTTTTCGAAAATTTTGATTTTCTGAAAAATATTTCTAACGATTTTGATTAAAATATCGTATATCGAAGATACTTACCTGTCAAATAAAACGTAGATCTTGAATTTTCTGGGAATATCCTCTGAAGACTGATTCTGGATAATTTTATTGAATTTTGCATAACTGGTAAAGCGTAAGAAATAGACAAAAGCCAAATTAACAGAAAGTATATAGCATAATTTATGTTACATATTTTTTTTCGTGGATTTGATCGCTTTTTAGATATTCCTTGTTATTGGTTTCAGCTTTAAAATACTCATTCTTTTCTCATACGGGAATTTGTCAACTCCTGTCCATACAAAGGAACTTCAGTCACATAGTAACCAGCTTTTGACTATCACTTTAACCGATGGTATTCCCTTATTTCCCTTCTACTTACAAGGAAGCAAGTAATAAGATTATTTCTGCTAATTTTTTTCTCAGTTAGCATGGATTAAATAGAAGCATAAACGTTTTAACAATGATTTGTTGCAGAAATATAGAGAAAGCTATGTGAATGGAAGATATCAGATTTTTTATAATACAGAGATATGAGCTCTACCTTTTACTTTTTGTTTTGTTTGCCATTTAGATAAAGCATAGGAAATGATGTATTCGACTAGAATATTCAATAGAAAACTCTCTTTTCTAATTCTTGAGCTTTGAATTTACATATATATGACTTTTTCTATTCCTAACATAGCTTCAGCGTCAATCTACTTCATGTTTATCCCGATAAACTGTATAAGATCTCTTATTACAAATTGCTGTATACATTCAAAGGAATAAGGGAATACGCTAGACTTAAATAATAGTCAAATCCTTTAAGTGCTGGTCGCTATGTGATGGTTATTGAAAGTCTTTTCTCCTTGCTTATACATTAAGTAAGAGAAACAAATAACGACATCCCATCTGAGAAAAGTATAACATTTTAAAACTGAAACCAAAAACAAGGAATGCCTCTGAAATGGTTAATTCCAGAAAAATGCATTTGAAAGAAAGTGTTCTTTAATCATATCTACATTCTTGCGCAATAAAATTTTGTCCATTGCTCATGGGTTATCAGTTATCTTAAACTCATTCAGATTGAAAAAGGTTTCAGAGACTATTCCTGAAAATTTCGGATAAATTTTATTAGTAATGAAAACAGCTTAATGATTTTGTATTTCAATTAAAATCATTAAACCATTTTTGACAAGATCATAATTTACGAAACTGTAAAAAGGTAATGTAAAAAGGTTTGCGGTGGGCGGATTTTCTTGAAAATCCTCTTCTGGGAAGATGCTGAACTTAAATATTAAGTTTGATACTTAACCAAATTTTCATTTTTGAGTTATATTCAGTTACATAGACATATACGTTGACTTATTTCTATGAACGTGATATTTTATTTAGGTGGTACCAAAACGTGTATTTCCGATGAAATCTCAGTATCCAATTACTTACCACTTGCTTTACAGAGTTAACTATATGTAGTAGAGGAAATAAAAATATCCTTATTTTTACCTTCTAAACATGATTCTAACGGATTTCATTATTATTGTATATTTTTAAGATATTGGCAACAAAAGTAAAATATATGCCTAGAGTTCTTTAAACACTATTTATTGGTATTTATATAAATGAAACCATAAAAGAATAAAAGCATTCCCGTTTTAAATATATTATGCCATATAAAAATATTATTTAAAAGTATTCCACGTTATTTATATAAAGGCTCCACTACCCTTTTAAATGTTCACTGGTATTTAAGGAAAATATTATTATATTCTTATTACGCCCGATTTAGGTATTAAATCAGAATTTACAAATTCAATTTAGGAGCTCACAAAAGACTGAAGAAGTTAACATAATTTATTTATTTGTTTGGCAAAGTAAGTACACGAATAAATTGTTCCTCCTGTATTTATTTTTAAAAATACGCGCTTAACTTGAATTGCAGTACTTGCTTAACTGTTCTTGGGGAAATAAACAGCAAATCAAAAAAGTATTCGTCTCCAACCGAAAAATTATTGCAGTAAATTACATTCACGTTTGTATAATGCAGAAAAAGAATTACAGTTTACGTAATGTGGTTTCCTCCATATTTTCGTTTATTGGTTTACATATATTTTTTTTTCAAAAATGGGTCAATTTCTTTAACTTTCTATGTATGGTTTGCACAAAATTATCTGTATCCGTTTACCAGAACAGATTTTATGTAATAATAGACAGTGTATGTAAAATCTGACGGATAAGCAAAACAGAGCCATTAAGTAGGAAGCTTATTAGCAGTTTATATCTTCTGATTTTAACATGCTTTTCCTTCGACAGAAGTTACTAATTTCGTGGGGCATAATTCCGTAAACACCAGACACGAAAAAGATGAAAATGTGTGTAATTTGCCAAAGGTTATAAATCTAATTATGTCAAAAATCTTTAAAAGTTTCATTAAAAATGAATTTAATATCGTGTTTTACTTTATCTACGTACTATGTACAGTGTATAGAGAAGATATTGTATTGCACCTAACAATTTGAGATTTCACCGGAAATGCGTATTTAGAAAATACATACAAAAGAAATGCATTTTTCGAAAAAGATCATTGTGTGTGTGCCTTTGAAGAGCATAACTCAAAAATGAAAAGATAGTTAAAAACCAAAGAAAATTCCCCCACCGCAACTACCTTTTATATGGAAACATTTTTTGAAAATTTTGATTTTCTAAAAAATGGCTAACGGTTTTGATTCAAATATCGTATATTAAAATTATTTATATGACAAATAAAATGTATAACTTTAATTTTCCGCGAATAGGCTCTGAAAACTTCTTTATTATGGATTAATTTTGCTGAATTTTGCATAACTGTAAACCGAAAGAGATAAAAAAGAACTTGCTACACAAATATGTAGATTTCGTTAAAACACTAATTTATATATTATAGTTTTTGTGTACAGCTGACCATTTCTGAGATATTCTTTGCTATCAGTTTCATATTTAAAATACTTATATTATTTTCACATGAAAATATATCAACTCCTGGCCTTAAAACCAAAGGAATTTCAATGACATAGTAACCAGATTTTAAAACATTTTACTATCGTTGTAGCCTGTGATGCTGCCATATTTCCCTTAAGTATTAAGATCATGTCTGCTTATTTTATTTCAATTAGCATGAAATAAATAGAAGAATAAATTTTAACAGTAATGTGTAACAGAGATGTAAAGAAAGTCATGTGAATGAAATACATCAGAGCTTTTTTATATATTAATAGTTATTTTTTCTCCGTTAATACTACTACAAGTTTTTAATGCGGACATGATATTTTCTATAGAAACTGTAGATATTCTGTTATAAGTAAAGTTACAATTTAACATTTTACGCTTTTGACATAAACTATAGGATTTGTTTCTCAGAGCAAAGATTTTTATCGCGAGCGTAGCAGATGATGAAAATTCCCCGAGTTTAAAAAAAATCTCACGTATCACATATTGTGTATATGGTTTATTTACAAGTCATTATAAACCTTCACGTTTAAGGCCCCTAATGATCATGGTATACACACTTTATCTTCAGGTGGAGGTTCCTAATTTTTAAAAATCCGTGTGTCTTAAAGAGGGTGTTTCTATTATACATACTGAATTTGAAAATCTGTGGTTTTCTTACATGAAACTATGTTATTATTTTGTGGGTTTTGCTATGCTAATAAATAAAGTTATATAGGAATTGTAAATAAATTTAATGTGACCAATCAATAAATACTTAACTTTATTTTCATATTATGATTTTAAAAAACAAATGTAGCACCCGTAAGTAATAAGACGTTTATTATTAGATTTATTTGTTTATTTATTCACTTATAGTGATAAAACATTTCAATATTGGTTGCAAAATCGCGATAGTTACTAAATTGGCATGTATAATAAAAGAATTGAGTACATTTTTGTACCCAGAACGATCCGAATTGGGAAATCGAATTCTATATCTACTGATTGAGAGAGACTTACTTTGCTTATGACAATAGATATACAACGTGCGTGTTGTTCAATTGGAGTTCCCCTTGAATACTTTTTCTAGATGGATTTTATTATGATAATTTTAATAATTATACTTTCACCCTAAGCTTTTTCAGGGTATTATTGAATCGATGAGGTGTTCATATTCAAAAATATTGTTAGATGCACCGCGGTGGTACAATGAAAGTGCATCTGTCGGTTAGCCAAGTTAAATGTCTCCTACGATCAAACTTGATAGTATACAGAAACACAATACAAAAGCTGAGAAACTAAATAGACTTTATAATTTAGCCAAAAACATTTTCAAGAGTAAATTAGTTTACCCATATCTCTCCGATTTGGATACAATCCGCATTTACATGCACGAATTTGATACATAATTAGATTTAGCCCGCCTTTCTCAATTGTGTAATTTCATTGAGATCATCTAATTTGGCAATAAAAATTAGGGTTACCTATAGGAAGAAGCCTCAGCCACTGGTGCTGAGAATCGCACTTAGGCTTCTGGAAGGAAGGGTTGAAGTCGAGACCCAAATGGCGACCAGAACCGGTCGACAATGCCCTCTAGCAAGGACAGGGCTGCTAACGGTTACAGAAAAACATCATTCGCGAAGTCAGTGTGCTCCACTTTAAAACAGGAGTCGAACGAGTCCCTCAGTAAGAGCCTTCAAAGCGCAAGAGAGAAACCTTAACAGCTCGCAAACTCAACCGTCGCCGGCATCAATTGCCGTCGCTTGTTCCTACAACTTTGAAACATATTAAACCAAATAATAGGCCAGAAAATATTGGACAGAACATGTATGATTGAAGAGAAACTACTCCAACATTTGCCTATCGACCCGGAAAAATCACGAAAAAGCTTACGGTCAGAGTTGCTTACAGATATTGAACCCAGCAGGTACCTATCAAATGCGAGCCTCACACTTTAGTAAGTATGCATATAAATAGCTGTCAAATGTATTATGAGCATCAATTTGGGTACATGGCCAGTTAAAATGTTGTATTTAAATCTTAAATAATTAAATTCGTACAGAGTATTAGTGTTTCTCAGCTACAGCAGTGTTTTTAAACGCCCATAAAGTACCAAACACATCACATAAAACGCTGTTTAATGGAAACAGTTCGAGTTTAGCGTTAATCCTATAGTAACATTAAGCTAAAATTAACAAAGGCGTGAAGAGTACACGCCCAAATTCACCCACGCTATAACGACATGGGCTTCTGTCGTTTTTTGTTTTTGTTTGGTCGAACCTCCACGGGGAAGGCCATTAAGGTTACACGAAAAACGTTACCGCCTGACGGATACGCAGCCCGCATAATTCGTGTGCTATGCGTGATGAGGGATCTGTTGGGGACATAAACTTCGGCGACAGCGTTGGAAAGAAAAATAACGCGCAGAGATAAAACAAGAGAAGAGTGCCAGAGAGTTTTGTTTAATTATTTTCGCATCAGAGGTTAAAGTATTTTCAAATAAATAGTCTGTTACATTACGGGAATGAAAATATTACCCTAATGGATTTAGTTCATTAGAAAAAAGGGCGTGTGAAATATGCTCGCCCGCAAGAAATTATTGCAAGCATTGACAAGACCATGTTCGTGATAACTCTTGATATCACTGAACACAACCTACGCCTACAAATTTAATGAAAATGTGTATATTTACATTAGTGATGGACTAACGGTTCACTTTCTATTAATCACTCCGTGTGTGCAGTGTTTATTTCAACGGAAAACCAGAAAATATCCATGTTCTTAAATATATTTGAAGCCATTTACTTGGCATATTTGTGATGGTTTTCTAAATTAATATATATAGATGCTGTATATTTATGCTCTGCATATGTGCTTACTTTTCTATTTGATCATGCTAATCGGGATGAACCCTTGTAGAAATTGTTTCATTAGATATTTTAGGCACAATGGGATGCGGCATACTCAAATGATGAAAACTTAGGTCCCTGTATGCTGTCCTTGAAATTGTATACTATGTGCAAGCCTCATGAAAGATAAATTAATGTTGACTAAGCACTTAAAGAGATATAAACAAATATCTATAAAATGGTTAATACCATAAAAATGTTGTAATAATGCATGTGTTTTAAGGTGTTCTACAATTTGTTCTTCTTCTTATTGTTTACTAGATACAAATTATTATATAAAATGTATTACAAATAAAGATTTACCCATGTTATTTATAGATTAGTATAATATTAGTAGGCAATACAAATATTTTAAAAATGCGATAATTTAGCCAAAATTGTGAAAGTCATGAATAAATAAAGAACAATTCACAGAAATATTTCAATAAATACAAGAAAATGCTCATGTAGACTTATTGAAATTTCCTAAATTATAGCATTCCATCCAAAAACTCGATACCGAGATTTTACTTGAAATACAGATTTTATAAGTCCATTGTATCCAAAACAAAACATTTTATAAAAATAAATGTATGGAAATAGCCTCTGTAGCGCTCTTCATTTTGAATGACTTTTGCATAACTAGTAAACCGTAAGAGGTAGCCAAATGTTACTATACAAAAAAATGCAGATTTTTTTAAAAAACACAATTTATATCACACATTTTTTGTACATTTTGTACATTTCCGAGATAACCTTATTATTGGTTTGAATTTTAAAATACTTATGTTTTTCTCAAACCGGAAGTTGTCATACGTTTTTCTTTCGGTTTACTCCTGGCTATGCAAAATACGCGAATTTCAAAGTAAATCGCAAACTAGTAGATTTGTCTATCGCTTTAGTTTAGTGTAATCCTTTATTTACCTTCTACTTATAAGAAACTGAATAATAATACCATTTCCTTTAATGTTTATAGCAACTACCATGAAGTAGATAAAAGAATAATATTTTGTTACAATGATTTGTTCGCAGAACAGGGTGAGAAAATTCTGTGAATGAGCACATCGGATTTTGTTTCAAGATGGCAACCAAAAGTTGACCAAAACATCAATTATTAATTTTGCATAGTGATCATGGTCTTATAGCTTTCAATACTGTATCAAGTTACACGTCTAAGTTTAGTGTATCTCCACGGCATTTGCCGTTATGAGGACTGTGGTAAACTTCTAAAAAATCTTAGTCAGGGAGGACTGTCTTGGGGAATATTAACTGCGGACCTCCTGTTCACGAATCCGTGCCTCAACAACTTTGTAGTAGTAGTATTTTACTATTATTATTATTATTATTATTATTATTATTATTATTATTAAGTTTACAATAATACAATATCTGCGTCATACAGTCGCATGGGTCGGGTGACCATTCATGCTGTCTAAAAATACTTGAATTTAAAATATTACCTACATATATGATATATATATATATAACAACATTGGAAATACAGACACACACGTACACACGCTCGCGCGCTATAACAACAGAACCACAGAACAATAAAAGAAAGAATGCTCTGATATCACACACACATACACTCACAGCTACACTCACTTGCACTCATAACTACACCACGTATTCACACAGATAGATTACTCAAACACCAAATAAGTCTATACAATATCTACACAAATATTTTATCTTTTAATGTACGAATCCATTAAGTATGTTACAGACTTAGCCAGATTTGGCTGGTTAGAATCAAATCCCAGAATCCTGTCCTTCCGGCAATGATTGTTTCCTAACATCCTCCATCTGCACGCAATCCGTCAAAATATATGTCGTCTTCCTGATACCCGCATAATGGGCAAATCCGCCTACCAGCTTCATCAACTACCTTACGGGTTTTCCACGCTCCCAAATTGAGTCACGCTATTCCCAATTTTAAAATACATGTTACTTTACCCCACCGAATTTTTATTTCTTTTGTAGCTGCAATGATTTTTTTTTCTACATTCAGATTCTATTTCCTGCCTGTTTATAGTCATATTTTTACTTTATTCACAACCTTATATCTATTTTCGTTACTGCTTTGCCAAATATCGTTTAAGGCAATCTTTGATAATCCCCGTTGTAGCCCCGCCACCCATCATTTTGCATATTCTATGTTATTTATCTGGATACACTTTCCGGTATTCAGGAACCAGTTTGGTCGCCCCGAACTGTTATACACAACGATGTTTATTTTGTAAGGGTGTATTATCCCCTTCAACCGTAGGTTTGTTGCTTTCCCCAATAATGATTTCCCCGCTAGGACTGAGTTTGTTCCCTATACAGGTTATATATTATATAAAATCATAGCTATTGATAGGGGAGCACGTGCTAGACCAATAAAAGGAGAGTTCCCTTACGGCTCGCACTACCCTTCCTCCAGGTTCCCTCCCCTTAAGCTGTTGCTGTTAATTTCGGGGTCGGAAAGGGAAATGAGCGTTTCCATGGTGTAGCCATGTTTATTTTAATGAGACGCTTTGCTAATGCTGCAGTTGTAATGAAGTGTTTTGCAGCTGTGATGAGATTAAGTCAGTTCCCTAAGATGAAAAGTGAGGGAGAGAGACGTGGGGGAGAATAGGGCACGTTTTCTACCTCGGTTCATTAATTCTCTCCTCTCTCTCTCTCCTACTTCTCCGAAATGTTAGGTTCTTTACATGTATTTCACATTTTTGAAGCGCTGGATGTGATCAACTAAAGAAACTTCCTGCTTGTTTATAACCTTCAATTGTTTGCTTTAAAATCTAGCTTCATTAATAACCAGGATCTCTAAACTATATTTTGTTTTACTTTACCAAAACTCGTAAAATCGATATCCCTTAGAGAACCCAATATTTTTCAATAGAGTTAATTAAGCTTTAAAAGCTGAGAGAAGTAATTATATATTTATAAAACAGATTTGTGTTAGCTGGAATTTACCTTACCAATGTTATGTGTGAGAAGCAGCTCAATACAGCATCAAGTGCAACGATAATTATACATAATTTATTACAAAAATCTGTTGTGCTCCATTCACATGAGTTCTCTACATCTCTGCAATAAATTATTGTTAAAAAGCTTGTGCTTCTATTTACCTCATTCTAATCGAGAAAAAATTAGCAGAAATAGTCTTATTGCTATGCGACTGAAGTTCTTTGTTTTTATGGACCTGAATTGACAAATTTCTGCATGAGAAAAGTATAAGTTTTTCAAAGCTGAAACAAAAAACAAGGAATATCTTTAAAACGATCAATTCCATGAACAAAATGTATATAACATAAATTGGTGTTTCAATGAGCTCTACATTTTTTTGTGTGGTATTTTTGTCCATCCCTCATGGTTTAACAGTTGCGCAAAAATCCGTAAAATTCATCCAGAATAAAGTATTCTTCAGATGCTATTCCCAGAAAATTCAGAGTATGCATTTTGTTTGTCAGGTAAATATCTTTAATATACGAAATTTTAATCCAAATCGTCAGCCATTTTTGAGAAAATCAACATTTTCGTTTTTTTTTATATAAAGGGTAGTTTGGGGTGGGATATTTTTCTCAAAATATTCGTGTTAAATCCCTGAAAGATACTAAACTTAAATACTAAGTTTGATATTTTACCGACTTTTCGTTTTCGAGTTATCGAGTTCACAGACACATGGACACATACATTGACTTTTTTCTGAAAATACTTTTTTTTTATACAGGGGACCCTTCCGGTGAAATCTCGGTATCGAATTTTTGGGTGGAGTGCAATACCTTCTATACACGATGTACATAGTACGTGTAGAGAAAGTAAAAATCTGATGTGTTCCATTCATATGACTTTTTCTACATCTCTGTAACAAATTGTTAAAATGCTTATTCTTCTATCTAATTTATGATAATCGAGATAAACATTAGCAGATATTGTCTTAATTACTTGCTTACTTGTAAGTAGAAGGAAAATAAAGGAATACACTAGGCTAAAACGATAGTCCAATCTTTTAAAAACTGGTTGACATGTGATTGAAGTCCGTTTCTATGCAGGGTCAGGATTTTACAGCATTCCGTGTGGGAAATGTTTATGTATCTTAAAACTGAGACCAATAACAAGAAACATCTCTAAAACGGTCAACTCCAGGAAAAAAAGTATGTGACTTAAATTGTGTGTTTTAAGGAGCCCTACATTTTTCTGTAGCAAGTTTTACTACACAAGTGTTACGGTTTAGTGTTATGCAAAATTAAAAAAATATCCAGAATAAAGGAGGCTATTCTCAGAAAATTCAAGATATTTGTACCTTTTATTTATCGTTTAAATATCTGAAATATAAGAGATTTTAATAAAAATCGTTACAGCCATTTTTGAGAAAATCAAAATTTTTGAAATTTTTCCATTTAAATGGAAAATCTTCGTGGTGTATCCTTGGAAGATACTGCACTTAAATATCAGATTTGGTATTGAACGGACTTCTGTTTTTGAGCTGTACTGCCCATAGACACATGTACACACAGACACACACGGACATTTATCTAAAAACGCTTTTTTTGGATTCGGGGGTCCCAAAACATGTATTTCCGGTGAAATCTCGTATAACATTTTTGGGTGCAATGCAATAGTTTCTCTATAATCTATGTACATAGTACGTGTATAGAAAGTAAAAATCTTGCGTGCTTTGGACCAAGACTTTTCTGAAAATTTTCGTGGTGCATCTTTGTAAGATACCAAACTTGAATACAACGTTTGGTATATAACCGAATTTTAGTTTTTCAATTATGCCGTCCACACACGCATACAAACACCACCACCCATATACACCCATACAAACGGGCCGTTTTTTATGAATGATTTTGTCTCGTATTATTAGAAAATAATCACAGTTAAGTTATTCAAAGATTATTTCTTACTATTCTGCTTTTTCTGAAATCAGAGACCTTCAAAATATGTGACTAACAATACCTCCTCTAATTCTAGGTACGTACAAAGTATTTGGTAGAGAAGGTACAAATACACTTAAACTATAAGAATTTTACCGAAAGTCTTAAAATATTAATTAAAGAGTAAATTGCAATGGATAAGACGACGCAAAAGACTACAAATGTTATTTTTGTTAACTTTTGCCATTTGAATATTGAATTGAATATTAAATGAATCTAACATTAGTAAATGGACATGCGTAAATGCTTTTGTTTGTATAGATGTTTATGTACCGTTGTCAAGCAGCGATGTAAACAGATATGTAATTTCCATTTCATGACTAAAAACGCAGAGTGTTTAATAACGCTAATAAACTTCGGCTGAATTTTAATTACGATGTGAAAGTGATTATGAACGGTTTTGCGATTTGATGCTTGCATAACTAAATTAAGCTCTGGAAAATAATTACATCTTTACGTCATCTGTTTCGGGATTGTACCCATATGTGATGGAAAGAGGTGGCCGGAAGGTGCACAAAAACTAATTTCGCTTTAACAAGATTAATGCATCCCTTCCGTTCCGGGATGCACGCTAAGACGGGAAGGGCCGTGGTTTTAACGTTGTCCCCTGAAACATGACTTGGACGTCATGGGAAAGCTGTTAGGGATGCGGAAATAGAGTTCAACTTTGAAAATTACCTGAAATTTAGAAACACTGAGGTGACATGAAATTAGAGGAAGGAAATATCCTTTAAAACAATAGAATAGCAGCTATTTACTTTTTCTACTGTTTATCTATAACAAGAAAAATCTGATGCGTTCCATTCACATGACTTTCTCTACATCGCTGCAACAAATTATTGTTAAAAATTTATGCTTATATTTAATTCATGATAATCGAGAAAAGTTAGCAGAAATAATCTTTTACTTGCTTCCTTGTAAGTAGAAGCGAATTAAGGGAGTACCATAGGTCAAAGTGATAGTCAAAATCTGGTTGAAGTTCCTTTGTTTGTATGGATAAGAGTTGACAAATTCCTGTATGAGAAAAGTAGATTTTTTAAAGCTGAAATCAAAAACAAGGAATATCAAAACAAAAACAACAACAAAAAAAAAACGATCAACTCCGCGAACCAAATGTATATGACATAAAATGTGTATTTGTGCTCTGCATTTTTGTGTGGAAACCTTTTCTCCATCCCTTACGGTTTAGCAGTTACGAAAAAATTCCCTAAAATTCATCCAGAATAAAAAGCTCTTCAGAGGCTATTCCCAGAAAAATCAATTTTATTTGTCAGGTAAACATCCTTAATATATGATATTTTAATCAAAGTCGTTAGAGCCATTTTTGAGAAAATCAAAATTTTCGAAAAAAGTTCCATGTAAAGGGTAGTTTAGGGTAGGGGAGATTTTTCTAAAAATCTTCATGTCACATCCCTGGAAGACTTAAATACCAAGTTTAGTATTTTACCGACTTGTCGTTTTTGAGTTATCGTGTTCACAGACACACGGACACACACACATGGACCTTTTTCTGAATTTTTTTGGGGACCCTAAAACTATGTTTCCGGTGAAATCTGGGTATCGAATTTTTGGGTGGAGTGCAATACCTTCTCTATATACTATGTACATAGTACGTGTAAAGTAAAAAAGGTTCATTCCTAATACTCATATTTAACCAGAAATGCCGTCGTAGATAACCCTGAACCCAAAAGATACCCTTTTGTAAAACCGTATAACTCGAAAATTACAACCTGATCAGGTCCCGAAGTGTTCGTATTTATAAATCAGACATCATTTCAGCCCGTAAGATGAGCAATTTCACAAAATATTCAATCCAAAGCTTTAGCACCGTAGTTTTATTGAAAATTCATCGTTTAGACACCCTTTAAACCATCCTCCGAAAAGGCATTTTAGAAAAATATATGTATGCACATAACGGAATTAGAGCGAGCATAACCCAAAAAGGAAAACCTGATATTTAAAAATATCTGATGCGTTCCATTCACATCATTTTCTCTACTTCTCTGCAACAAATTATTGTTAAAAAGCTTATGCTTCTATCTGTTTCATCCTAATCGAGAAAACATTAGCAGAAATAATCCTATTACCTGCTTCCTTGTAAGCAGAGGCGAAATTAGAGAGTACCATAAGTTAAAGTGATAGTCAAAAGCTGGTTGCTATGTGATTCAAGTTCATTTTTTGTATGGACAGGATTTGGCAAATTCCTGTATGAGAAAAGTATAAGTTTTTCATAGCTGAAACCGCAAACAGGAATATCTAAAAAACGATCAACACCATGAAAAAAATGTATGTTACTTAAATTGTGTATTTTAACTGCTCTACATTTTTGTGTTGTAAGTTTTTGTCAATCTCTTATGGTTTAGTAAATATGCAAAATTACGTAAAGTTCATCAAGAACAAAGTTTGCTTCAGAGGCTATTACCAGAAAATTCAAGATATACATTTTAATTGTCAGGTAAATATCTTTAATATACGATATTTTAATCCAAATTTAGAGCCACTTTTAAGAAAATCAAAACTTTTTAAAAAAAGTTCCATGTAAAGGGTAATTGGGGGTGGGGGTATTCTGTTGAAAATCTTCGTGTCGCATCCTTGGAAGATACCAAACCTAATTACCAAGTTTGGTTTTTAACGGACATTTCGTTTTTGAGCTATGCTGCCCACAGACACACAAACAGATAGAGAATCAAACACAAACACGTCATTTTTCTAAAAATGCTTTTTTTGGATTCAGGGAGTCTCAAAACATGTATTTCCGGTGAAATCTGGGTATCAATTTTTTGGGTGCATTACAATACCTTCTCTATACACATGTACATAGTGGTATAGAGAAAGTAAAAAGGGAGTAGCATAGATTAAAGTGAAAGACAAAAGCCGGTTGCTATATGCCTGAAGTTCGTTTATTTGTAAGGACACGAGTTAGCAAATTCCTGTATGAGAAAAGTATAAGTTTTTCAAAGAAGAAACCAAAAACAAGGAATATCTGAGAAACGATCAACTCCACGAAAAAATGTATATAACATAGATTGTGTGTTTTAAGGTGCTCTACATTTTTTGTGTGTTAAGTTTTTGCCCATCTCTTTCGGTAGAGCCATTTTTGAGTAAATCAAAATTTTCGAAAAATGTTCCATATAAATGGTTGGGAGTGGGGGGATTTTCTTGAAAATCTTCGTGTCATATCCTTGGAAGATACCAAACTTAAGTACTAAGTGTGGTTTTTAACGGACTTTTCATTTCTGAGCTATGCTGCCCACAGACACACACACATACACACAGACAGACAGGCAAGACACACACATGGACATTTTTTCTAAAAATGCCTTTTTTGGATTCAGGGTGTCTTAAATCATGTATTTTCGGTGAAATCTCGGTATCGAATTTTTGAGTGCATTACAATGCCTTCTCTATACACTATGTACATAGCACGTATAGAGAAAGTAAAAAGAAAAAGTTTGAGAAAGGATGCGAAGATTTCCATAGTGTTCTCTGAACCACACAGTCCTATACATTAAAAAACTCTGGTGTGCTCCATTCAAATAACTTTCTCTACATCTCTGTAAAAAAGTATTGTTAATAAGCTTCTATTCTTCTATTTCATGCTCATTAGCAGAATCGGTCTTTTTACTCAGTTCCTTAAAAATATGAGGGGAAATAAGAGAATACACTTGGCTAAGCCGACAGTAAAAAGTTTTAAAATGTTCTTGCTATGGGGTTTAAATCCGTTTCTTTGCGTGGGCAAGCGTTGACAGATTTCCGTATGAGAAAAGAATTTTTTTTTCAATCTCTAATCATTTACAAGGAATACCTCAAAACGGCAATTCCACGAAAAAAATGTTTACTAAGAATGTTTGTCTCACATTCTAGAAGTCCCAAGTTCGAAACTTGGTTAGGTTGAGTTACCTGGATAAAGTTTTTTTCCGGAGATTTCCCTTATCCTCAGAAGACGAATGTCGGGCAACACTTAACATCCCACTTTTGAGTATAATTTCGCCCATTTCATTAATTCATTGTCCGATAGACCTACAACCTTAAAGACGTTAAATTGCAATATTTTTACTTTCTCTACATGTACTATGTAGATAATGTATAGAGAAAATAATGTATTGCATCCAAAAATTCCATACCGAGATTTCACCGAAAATGCATGTATTGAGACCTCCTGAATCCAAAAATAGCATTTTTAGAAAAATGTCCGTGTGAGTTTATGTGACTATGGGCATTTCTGGTAGTGTTTAACGCCCGTTTTTACTACTTATGGCACCGCAGGCGATGACACTCGTTACATAAGAAATTACGATGGAGTACCGTGGAATTCAATGGCATTGGAAACCGAGAACCCGGAGAAAACCCACTCCTGCGTCAGCTTGTCCACCACAAATCTCACATGCGGTCGCTTGGAATCGAACGGACCGTCTAGGTGAGAGGCGAGTGGTCTAACCGGTCTATACGCAGCATAGCTCAAAAACTAAAAGACCGATAAATACCAAACTCGGTATTTAAGTTTAGTATCTTCTAAGAATGCGACACGAAGGTTTTCAAGAAAATCCCCCCACTCCCAACTACCCTATGCATTGAATATTTCTCCAAACATTATTTTGTCAAGAGATTAACAAAAACTTCCTTAACAAACAATTTAGAACTCATTAAACCACAATTTTGATATATACATTTTTGTTTGTGGATTTGGCCGTTTTTTGAGATATACCTTGTTATTTGTTTCAGCTTTAAAATACCTGTGCATTTCTCATGCGCGAATTTGTTTAACTCCTGTCCACTACACAAACAAAGGCAATTCAATCACATGGCAACCAGCTTTTAAGAGATTTCACTATCGATTTAGCCTATGGTGCTCCCTTATGTTCCCTTCTTGTTACAGGGAAGCAAGTAATAATACCATTTAATTTTTCTCGATAGGCATTAGTTTAACAATTTATTGTATAGATGTAGAGAAAGCTATGTGACTGGAACACAGCAGATTTTTTTTCAGTAATCTGTGATTAGCAAGAAGGGACTATGCAAATGCTTTATAGAACTGCAGAATTTGTATGTAGTGCTAATAGACCGAGGTAATGAGTGCTATGCATAGAATATTTTGTTTCTGTAACTATTAATAAAACTTTGCTATATTTAATGTTCTGCTGTATTACATTCCGGAATACTTGATGGCATATATAGAAAACTAAGCTATGAAAAATCATTGTATTGCTAATAATGTCATAAAGAACTAATTATGCCCATAGTTGTTTATAACTTGTCCGAAAGTCATAATAAACTTGACATTTTACTATCGTCATAAACCCTAACATTATCAGTAACCTATGAATCGATAGATCTTTTGTTTCGCACAACCTTTTTTCTATAGGCCGAGTTTCATTAGCCTCTATATGCTTTTTAAGCCATAACTTGCCGATATAATCTGATAATGCACGCTCTATTGAAGCATGTTTCCACACAAAGGAATGTTTTCATTTAAAAAATCTTATAAGTTTCATTCACATGATTTTCTATACATTTCCATGAAAAAAAATATACATGGCATAAACTGTGTGTTTTAACGAGATCTGCATTTTATAATAAGTTTATCTATCTCTTATAATTTAATAATTATGCAAAATTCAGCAAAATTCGTCCAGAATAAAGAGATATTATGAGGGTATTCCTAGGAAATAAAAGGTGTACATTTTATTTGTCATGTAAATATTTTAATATACGGTATTTTAATAAAAGTCGCTAGAGCCATTTTTAGAAAATCAAAATTTTTGAAATGTTTTTCATGTGAAGGTTAGTTTGGGGGTGCGGGATTTTCCTCAACATTTTGGTTTCGCATCCCTGGAAGATAAATTAAATATAAAATTTGGTACTTTATCGACTTTTCGTTGTTGAGTTATCGTGTTCACAGACACACGGACACACACACACATATACACACGTTCTAATTTTTTTTTATTTTTTGGATTCAGGAGACTTTAAAACGTGTATATCCGATGAAACTCTGTATGCAATTTTGGATGGAATACAATCCCTCCTCTATGCACTATGTATACAGTAGGTGTAGAGAAAGTAAAAATATGTAATAATTTGTACTTGGGTTGCAAACTAAAGTGGATACTTCCTGTGATAACAGCTAATCATATTTTGTGATGTTTTGACGAATGAAACCTTTTCTTCTGTTTCATGGAGACAAAAAAATCCGAAAAAATGCCCGAAGATTTCTTTTCGAGAAAGAATTGCAATAAAAGATGGAGCAGTCAGAGTATTTTTCCCTCAAAACCATAAAGAAAAAATCTCAGGTCAAGTTAAATTTGATATGATAATGTCTGGAGCTTTATTTGTTCTGTTATTAACGTTTAGCGCCCTCGATGGCTATCCTTTTTTTATTGTAAGGTGTACATTAACCTCAAAATAGCTGGAGAGAGTCCTGTTAAATTCATTTCTATATCTGCCAGATCACGATGAGTACATTGAAAATATTTATAAACTTGCTTCCTATTTTTATTTTGTAGTTAAAAATAGCTCTGAAATGGTTAGGCGTTTGGCAACAGCGCAACTTTCCTTTGAGTTGAGTAGAAAAATAGGTCACTGCACTGTATGATGCGCATTATTTTTCCGCCGCTACGAAGTTGGTAATATTAACATGTTATTTGTGTTTAATTCTGAACACAAACTTTCGAGTACCTTTAGCGAAATTTCTAATGATAAATTTGTTTAAATTGAAATGAAACAATGAAACAAATTAAATATGCTTAGCTTAAAGTATTGAAAAAAGTATTGAATTATTAATCTTCCTTATTTAGTCTTAATTAAGTAAGAAGCAAATTAATTGTAATCGGTTTTTTACGTATTAAGCATTTAATACAGAAATCAATTAGTCAGAGCGCTGCATAACTATCAGATATAAAAGGTTCGGGTGTTGATCCAAGCTTTTATTGAAAAAGTTTAAAAAAGTAAAATTAGCATTTAACTTAAGCACTTTGGCATTGAAAAGTAACAATGGAAATTATTTATATAAACGTTAATTAAACGGAACTATTAAACTACCTTATTTAAACTTTTAAAATAGGAAATAATACAACATATTACAATGCCGAAATGAACGCGAGCTACGATACATTGCATAGTCCCATTATTACTTAGTCAGGCCGCTGTTGCTGTATATTAACTACGTAAGCTAGAATTTGTACAAAATGCAAATGCTTTATTGTGATGATGAAAGGAGAAAACAAAAATGTATCAATCTTGTACTTCAATATAGCTTCTGTCAATCGTTCCTCTTTAATTTTAACGTGTTGAAAGGTGTTGATAAAATGTTGCTACCTTTTCTCCTTAAATAAACCTTAATAGAAAAAATCGTATTAAAATCATGTAATGTTCTCTTTAAATAAAAGCATTTTCTAAAATGTATGTACCAGAAGGCCCACACAAGTTGCTCTTTGTTAAAGTTAATTTATTAGGATGTCAAAAGTTTTGCCTAACCTGAGCTGTAAAGGGGATTCCATACTGAAAGAAAGATCTTGCTATATTAAAGACATTTGATTGAACAAAACACACACACATTCATACACAGATACATACTAGCGCTATAACTGTTTCCGTCGCTCAGTCGTTAGAGCACCTGCCTGCTCTGCAAGGGATCTCAGATTTGATTTCCGCCTGGGATCGAGAAAGTTTTCTTTAATCAAGAAGTTTCACAGTATGCTCAGGATGTGATTTTGTATGTGTTTCATTATCAGTTGTTTAATAACCAATTCCACATAAACACTAATTCAGAGTAAATGCGTAAGCACACGTGTTAACTCTTACGCATATTTACATTTCAGATGGATAATCTACAATGAGTATAACTATATGACATAAATTTGTACCAAAAAGTTATATGCTTATGTACCTCTTAAGTTAGGCTAGAATTAAATTATATTCTATTTATATATCATTCAAAATAACCATGTTCAAATACATGTTCTCCTTGGTGAATGCGTTGATGTACATAAGCGTTTATCGATATTATCACAGGTCTTAAAGTTGTAGCTGATATTGCATCACAACTTTCTTTTAAAATTTCTGATTCCATTTTGTTAATCCTGGCTTTGCTATATCCCCAAAAATACAAGAGACAATTGGTGATCACTGAAGAGAATTACCATGAAGCATCTATTTTCCGGTGTGTACATTTAACTCCTCTAGAATTTTCGGATGGAGTAACATCGTGCTGAAACCAGTGATTTAGATAAATTGGGACGCCTTCTCTAAAATTTCTGAGTATTCATGCCGTTTAGGAAGAAGTGCAAATAAAACTGAGTAATATGCCTAGGCTACCAATTAAAATTTCCAGTGTTACATTGGAAAACGTCAGTCTTCAAGTCTCAACTCCATTTTGGTGCCTTTTCCTACATGTCATAACCATTGTCGTGTATTCGTCGTTAATGTAGGTCACTTGCTTGCATGAATGACCTGGGTACAACAGCAAGCATCAGACTAAGCGACACTATCATTATGAGAAATGAACAAAGCTTGCGCATATCTCTCTCCTTCCCTCTGCATTAGCTGAGAGGGATAAAAGAGATGCAAGCTTAGCGAAAATGACTAAACACAGCTACAACAGCGTGCAGCGTTAAACAATTATTATTGCAGTTGACATGGAAGTAATTGCTGGCATATAGCCATAGTTAGCGAAATTATTTTGTTTGTTATAAGCTAATTTATACACACATATATATATACCCATATATAATGCCTTTAACGATATGTAGAGCATGAGACGGGAGTATTTTGCTTGAAGCAATGTCGATAAGTTTATTTTTGGTTGCGTTCCAGCTTATCACACAATGAGTTGGCAACCATGCACACAGTCAATATTGTACTCACCAATGTTTCTACAGCTCCTCAATCACGCTCATTGCACCATCCTCTTCACCCTCATAACCAGCATCGTTATTGATATCGTCGGCATCAGTTTATCTGCATAAATACTCAAGAATGCCGCACTAAACGTACTGCTAGCGTACTTCACTCCTTCGTGGACACAAACGTTATGACTTCTGTGCATATATGCTGACGCAACTTACCCCACCACTTAGGTAAAGAGTTTCCATTGCGCAATTTGAAGTTTTGCTCTTGTATCGTCCCAAGACCTCTACCTCAGTGATCTTTCGCTTCTTTCCTACATTGCCCCTTTGAAAATAGTGACGCGGTAATATATTTATGCGGACGACAAAACTGCAGAGAACGGTTTTGTTTTCTTTTAAGAGGAGCCACTACCATTTCTACAACTATTATATTTTTAGAGAGGAATTGTTCTAATGTGTTTCATTTGTTATTGTAAATATTAAGGTAATGGGAAATCTGATGTGGTGCATTTATACGACTTTCTCTACGATTATAAATTCACACTCAAACTTTAAATCCTAAATAACGTGACCAGGCCATGTCGGCCATAATCGCCGCACATGTGTAAGCGATTTACTTTGAAAGTATTAATAATTGTTGCTTCCTTTCATTAGTTAATGCATTCTTACATCTGTGCGAGCAAATACGCGTGCATTCGGAGAGAACTTATATCAAAGCTCCGATTTTCGCATCCGTGCATGATTATGTGGCACCTGCGGTCGTTGGAGGTGTAATAATAAACACTACTTTTGAATCTTTCTTGCCACGTGATTGGCAGGTATAAAAGGGAGAGAAACGCGTTTGCGAGCAAACTTGCTACCTTCCTTCGCTCCCCAGCCTCATTTTCACTCGCCATTCTGCAAACCTCACAATCCGTCAGCTCGTGTTAAATTCTAGCAAGAATGGGAACACATTTAGCACACCATCGGGCTGTCCTCAGTCCGCCAACTGCTCCTGTGCGAGTCCGTTTCGGCGGGAAGTTCGAAGCATGCAGACTTGTACCGAAAGCATAGAATAAAGGCGTTTATTTGTAAATAGATGTTTATTATAACTATTTGCAAGAAATAAAGAGTTGCTTGTATGAGTAATAAATAAAAATGTTGTTACAATAACAGTGAGTTCTTGCTAAGGAAAAGAAACGGAAAAAATTCTGTTGTGTTCCATTCGCAAGAGGTGTCGAGTTAGAATCCCGCCTAGGGAGAGTTACCAGAATAAGTTTTTTTTCGGGGTTTGCCTTATTCTGAGAAGATGAATGTCAAATAAGTTTAAGCTCCATGGACCCCAACATTAATTCATGGATGACATGCAAAAGATTATTCTTTTATCTACGTCATGTTAATCGAGATAAACATTAGCAGAAAGGGCTTTATTACTTGCATCTTTGTAAGTAGAAGGGTATTAAGGGAATACCTGTACTAGGCTAATAATAAAAGATTTTAAAGGCTATCGCCATGTGAAACAATTGAAATCCGGCTGTCTATCGCGTAAGAGATGAAACGCAAGTTGGATTCCCGCTTGAGAAAAGTTTCTGTAGTTTAAACTTGAAATCAATAAATATCTCGCAAACGGTTAACTCTATAAAAATTCATATGATATAAATTGTGTGTTTCAATGAAATCTAAATTTTAATGCTTTAAGTTTTTGACTGTCTCTTATGGTTTATGAGTTACACAAAGGGCATCCAGAATTAAGAGGTGTTCAGAGACATTTCTCAGAAAATTCAAGCATTGGTTTGTCATAAAATTATCTTGACTATCCTAAGCATGGTGTTTTTGAAAAAATCAAAATTTTCGTTTTCAGCAATGCTACTTTGACACGCACAGAAACATTTTTATTAGGCATTTTTATTCAGGGGATCACAAAACATGTATTTTCGTTGAAATCTCAGAATCGACTTTTTGGGTCGAATATAATATCCTCTCTATGTACTATGTACAGCGCACATACATATGCATGCTAGAAAAAGTAATATGACACTGAGAAATGAAACTCTTACGCTTGGGTTAATTAAATAAACGTCATAGAATATTTCTAAAATGATTAGCGCTAGGAAAAATATCTGATACATATTGCTAATTTTGAAGAGCTATACATTTTTCGTTAAAAATTGTTTTTTAGTTATTGCGGTTATGCAAAATTGGGCAAAATTCAATCAGGATGACGACTTTTAGACTATTTATAGATAGAAAATTCAAGATTTCTTAATTTTGATCCTATACTTAATCTTATAAAATTTTAATAAAACTAACTTTCCTTATGTAAAGAGTAGTCTGAGGTGGAAAGTATTTTATAAAACTCTTGATTTTGAACCTTTGAAAGACCCAATTTTCGTGAATTATCTCTTTCATCACAACATTTCATTTCTTACTTATTCATCCCCATGTTAGTTCCTCAACATGGATAAGCTATGAGGGATAAGCTATGAGCTGGAGTTTGATTGCCTTCGATAGACTACCAGGCTACTGATTCAGGCTATTGGGCCTGTACGTTCTTGTGGATGATAAGAAGAAGTTATACTGTTCACAGATGTACCATCTTCTAAAAATGATTTTATGGTTCAGCAAACTTATGACACCATTGTGATAATTTTAATTGTTTTCTCACAGAAGGCGTGTGTAGGACAGGAGTTGGATAGGTAGAGTCAGACTGAAAAATGCAATGTCATAGCCGGGATTTCAACCACGGATGTCCAGCTCTCTAGCCGGTTGCTCTACCACTGAGCTACCATGGCAACATGCTAGTATAGCATTGAATTTCTCAACTGACTTGCATGTAAACCGAGATTAAGATTCCATTTGCAATTAAAGCTTTATGTGGCTTTTCGGGTAGAATGCAATATGGCTGGGTAAGCAATAGAGAGACTAACAGTATATGTGGGATAATCATATTTACTCATTCCAGAATCAGAAAAAAATGTAAATGGCGTGTTATTTATGGACGCTCTTTAACTGCTGTGGTTCTCAGCGTCCCATTCTATATTGAGTGTGAAAGACCGCTTAATTTTGAGATTATTTTACTTGCCGTAAATCTACGACACGGGACCAACGGCTTTACTTGCCTTCCGAAGGAAGCCATGTTAAGGATTTTTACACCCGAAAAAATCAATCATCATCCACCTGGTTTGAACCGCGACCTTGGATATATGAAGTTAGCATGGTAACCACTATACCACGGAAGGCGACTTCAGAATTAGATATTTCCTAATGTTCGTATATATAAATTGTGGAACAAAATAAAAACGCACATTTCATTAACCTACTATTTTTAAACAAACGAAGTGATAACGAATTAAGCCATATTGCTTAAATATAAAACACAACTAATATATTTTTTTCATGAAAATCAATCAAATTAGATAAAATAACATTGAACACAAATAATTGCATTCAGCAAGAGTTCGGAAGGTAAACATATCGTTTATCTATCGAAATATTTTCAACATTATCATGTTTAAACATATTTTAATGCTATTTTTTTCTTCAGGGTAGTAAATCGTATACTGTAACACCAGTTATTAATGCAAATTATAAGTTTGAAAGTTCTCTGAGTTTTATGAGAGTGTTTCGGGAGTTTACCCGGTAGTAAAAATAATGTTGATATAAAAATTAGAAGAGTTTGTAGAGTGGCAGCAAGGGGGACTCGATGACCTCAAGAGGGGCTTCAAATTGGGAGAAAGTCTAAACTGTTAGTGCGGGGTAAGTGGCAGAGGGATGTAGCTCAGATTTTAAATAAAGTTGAGGATGCTGCGACAGATTTCATCCCCTCGCGATTAGACACAAAAAAAAAAAAACACCTCAATTATTGCGTGCAGCCGTGGTGGGGGTAGGAGCTAGTCAGTAATTGCGACAAGTAAATCACGAAGAAGGCCCCCCTCTCTTGTTGTGTCGAGTTCTCGGTGATCGACGACCTCCTCGAGTTGCCATATAACGAAAATTGTAGACTGGCACGTAACACCAAGGCTGGGGTACTACGAGCCCTTCCCTGGAGGTTAAGGCTGCAGAACCGTGAGTGCTCCTGCGCTTTGTATACTTCATGCACACTTTTCACGTTCACAGAAAATAAGTCTGCTTCATTCACATAAAGCTTATAACGTAAAGTCATATAGATAACTCTTTTTGGACAGCTGACACTAAAAGTAGAGCCTTCAACGCGAGTTATCCATACTATAAATAAAAAAGTATATGAGAATCAATGGAGAATTAACATCTCTGTTTCTTGCGCTGGAAATAATATGAATATTAGCTGAAATATTCGGCCTTGCCCTGATTTGGCGGTTTATCCTAACAACATTTAGCCTTAGGTCATATTTTCCAACAGCCGCCCGTTTGTTTGGACGCATTTATAAATAATTGAGGAGGTACTTGATGGAGAAGTAGCGCCATCTGTAATGGACCGAGATGGGAGATGCAGCGGCCGGGCGGTAGGCCAAGGTTCCTTGTGAGCTGTCGTGCCATGGAGTTATTATTATAATTACTAGCAGTAACTATTATGTCGATAATTAGAAAACTATCATCAGATACTCTTTGTTTATATGTGGAGGCAAAACATATGCTTTTATGGAGCATAGTGCAGTGGCGTACAGACCTCAAATTCTGCTTTTTTGTAACCTGTGCTTTTAGCACTAGAGCTTTATACATTGTTTTTATTGCTTTTTCGCGGTATATAAACATATGTATATCTCTTGAGAAATTCTATGCTCGGTGGCTTCCTGGCCTAAAAGAACCTACAATTGCCTTCTAATCTAATATTTGGAAAAATACACCGAAATGAAGGGTTATTTTCAGATAAGATGATAAAAGACCGCACTGAGTGGTTTTATACCAAAATAATGTTGATAAACACGCTTGGCATGGCAATGCACAGCATTTGGACAGAAATCTCTGAGTTTGCAGATTTGTATTTATAGTTTGCATTGCTAACCAGTTTTCGAATGCATAATTCCGCTGCTCGTATGCGTAGTTATAGGAACTTTGTTGCATCTGTCTCTCTTTAGTTATGTTCAGCAACCAAACTCCCTTCATTCCCTTGTTCCTAAAAGTATCTGTGGCTGCATCCAACTGCTGCAATTTTGTTAGCTTCTCCCTTTACCATCCCACTTTTGCCCCAGTTGCCAAACTTTTTCAGCTTGACTGCCTCGTGAAAATGAACCCACAGTTCCAATGTCATTTGCTTTTTGCCAATATAGTTTAACTCACAACTGATTAACTGATACAACACTAGCTAAAAGCATTTCCACACACGATTTCATTTTCTGTTTACCTGTAACACTTCTCTATATTTTAAATGTTATTTGCTTCTGACAGAATTGAGTAAATGTTTTGCGTACTTAATATTTGAACTAGATGTTTCTAAATAATACGTTCTTAAAAGTGCATTAAGCATCAGAGACAGCATATGCAAATTATTTTCACTTCAAGGACAATATGCATTAGGGCATTCGCTGCTCTGGAGGTTTTTAAGCAGGTGTAAGGTTCTATGAATGAAATGATTTAGGATCTCGCTATGTTTACTAAACTTTTAATTCACCACAAAGTTAATTCCTTACCCAAAAGACACTGGAAGGTACGGGACAGTCAGAGCATAAATGTATATTATTTGAAGTGAGAATAAAATTCTTATCAACATTTTAAAGTTACAATTTCAAAATCATACATCAGAAAATTCAAAGAACTATTACATTGATGTTACCTTTACTATTGTCTTGCCCTCTTATCCATTTAATTGAAATGAAAGTAGTTGTTGATCATCTAACCCAAGGCAAACACGTGACAGCTTATCTCTCTTCATTGAACAGCGTGTCGTGTTTCAATTTATAATATCAGGGACAGAAAAATCTAGTGCCCAAGCTATTGACTCCTACTGCTATGCCTATAGTATTCTTTCTTATTTATAGAAGGTGGTGGAATAAGTGTTTAGTTTGTGACAAAGTTCTGCACTCAAATATTCAATTTGCAGGTTATTAAGCAACTCATCGTAGCTAACAGCATAGGGGATGTTCACACTGCATGTGGGCACTTAGAACCTTTTGAGTCTGCTAGAACTGCTAACTTTGCAAGTGAGCCGATTAGCGGTCCTGATGCTTGAGCTAGCAGATCTGATGACATATGAGCGAATTGCAAGATAGGTGTTCACCTCAAAGAGCAACGAGGGAAAGATTGTGCAGTTCTAATAATAAATATGTATTTAAACATAAAGTGAACCGAAAATATTAAATACTTGAAACATGCAAGTAAAAATACTTGCTGTCATAATTATTAAGGGTAAGAACAATAAAAGAAATATGTTTACCACAAAATCTAAACAAACGTTCGATGCATCCAATTTTAAGTTATTTATAAAGTAAGGTAATTATTCTATCAAAATATAAATAAGATTATATTTTACTGTATTCAATTAAAAGTAACACATATTTAGAAATTTAACTCAAATTAATTCAAAATTAAAATATTATTGCTTAGAAAATAAATAAGTTAATTTCCTTAATCTAATGCTATCATTTAAAATCTGTAACACTTTAAACAAGAGAAATTGTTTAAAAACATTCAATCGAAACAATTTTCCGAATTCAAGAGAAATTCAAATTTTTAAAAATAACTAGAATATTGCATTGAAATCATTTTTCACTTGCTCGTTTTGGGATATACATTTTTATGTTAAATTCAGGGGATGTAAATTATTTAATAGGGTTATTTCATGAGGGGGCTCATGGACTGGAATGAATTGTGAGAGAGATATTTAAGTAAAAAGATGCAAAAGCCTATCCTCCCAAAAAATAAAACCAACCTAAGCCAAACCAAATGTGTATTTGAATGTGCTTTTATTTCTTTGTTATGGAATGCAAAATGGCACCTGCTATATTCTACTAGTTTATTTATGTCAGGAAAAAATTAATATACTGATTGAATGCGTAATATGGCTTCAAAAATGTTTTACCTTCTTTTTGATTTTCAAGGTCCATTATTGGAATATTTTCCACAATATGCGTTGAGCCAAACATTGCAGCAAATCGGCATGCCTATGCATGTAGAATGGGTATATAATATCATGCCGCGTATCAATACCAGCGAATGAGAGGTAGAGAGGGAATTACTAGTGAAGTGGTGGGGACAGCTTTGAGCCGAGTCCTGAACCGGGTCAGGGCGCCCGGCTCCATCCAATCAAACACGGCCGTATGGTCTTTCAATCCTGAAACAGAAGGAAATAATGGGAAAACAAATATGGCCTGGAAAATTTGGGGGATGTAATGAACTTGCAGAGCATAAATCTGGAACCGGGGAAAACCCCGAAAAAATCCATTAATCAGATAGACCGGTCACTAGAATCGAACTCTCGAACTCCCGAATGTGAGTCTCGCATATTTCCCCAGTACCACTTCGCTCGGTTTAATTGAGATAAGGATTTGCGGAATAGTTCCATTATATATTTTGTCGTACATATGTGCAAGTGGGGTAGAGGCAAACGAATCGATAGTCGATATTTACGAACTGGTCGTTAAACTCTCTTAAAATGTGATACTCATTCCGTGACAAGCTATAAATTACTGAATACTGAATATAAATAGTGAAATTAAAATGAATATTAATTGATATTCGGATATGGCTGATGTCAAAAAAATATTTGAAATAAGTGTATGTAATTAATTTATTGTGTAGGACGTTTTTATCTATCTCGTGGTTTAGCTATTATTAAAAAATAAGCAAACTCCTTTCCAAATAAAGAGGATTTCACTAGCTACTCCCAGAAAAATCAAGATATACATACGATTATTTATCCCGTAAATATGTCAACTTAAGTACTTTTAATAAAAATCGTTATGTCAGTTTAAGAACATCAAACGTGTCAAAATGCTTTTCACCTAAAGGGCAGAACAAGTGAGGGAAGGAGTTTCTTCAAAAGCTTTGTGATGCATCTTTGAAACGCACAGAACTTAAAACCGATTTAGCATTTGCCCGACGTTTTATTTTTTAACTATGTTGTTCATATTCCTACACCCGAGGACATTTTTCTAAGAATACCCTTTTTAATTCGGAGAATCTCCAAATATGTATTTCCGTTGCTATCTTGGTATCGGATTCATATTGAAATGCATTACTTCCTATACCTACTAGGTATGAGATAGAGAAAATGAAACGACTAAACAGTTTTATTGATAAGTTATTGCTTTAAAATACCAATTTCCTTAGTTTATCCTTCTCATACGTAGAACTTACACACTCAAGGACCTACACGCCAGTGTCTAGCGTCAAAAGCCTGTCATGGAATCATAGAGTGAAGAACCTGGAACGTGAGATTGGCCCATGATGGCGAGGAAGAGCATGATATGAAATGGATGAAAGGAAGGATGAAGTTGGAGGAATGGTTGAAACAGTGGTGGGGAAGCCGAGAACCCGGAGAAAATGTGCCCAAACGCCCTTTCTCCACCACAAATCTATATGGAATTGAGTTCGGGCCACCTTGGTGAGCGGTCTAACCACTCGGCCATGGTGCCGCCACTTTAATATACACTATGCCTAATAAAAGCTGGTGTATTGTTGACCCGTATTAATAACGCTAGAAATTGTCGTTCACAAAACAAATGACAGAATCAGAGAAGTAATTAAGAGTTTTGAACTGCTAAAAGTTAATTAGAAACTTCCAGCTAAGAGAAATTAGTTTTCATTCTTGGAAGAAGTTAAGGGCAGTAGAGAAGCTTCTGAAGACGAACAACACTACCTCTAAGATCCTTCGTGGCTTTTTCAATTATCTTGGTTCTGTCTGTTGACCATTTTCAAAGCAGTTCTCGTTATTTTCATCTGCATTTAAAATTTCACAGTGTAATTTCTCCTTCATTCCTCTCCTTTTTTTAAAGCTTACATTTTTGTTTAATTTTGGTGAGAAATTTTCTTAAAATTGCATATTCCTTGGAAGATGATCTCTGGGGTTTGTGCCCGCGGGTATGCAAGCAGCGATGTCTCCTCTCCAACTCATTTCTTTTACCATTGTTCACATTTGCATACAAACGAGGAGACCCAGTGTAGTTCCCTTAGGTTACATACAAAACGCAACAAGTCATCGTCTACTGAACGTCAAAATACATATATATATTAGCGTGGAACTTTAAGCGCTAATTCAGTTTTACTTGCCTTCACTACTTCACTATAGTACTTATAGTGCAAATATGTGCACGTTTTCAGAAAATGTGAAAAACTGATCTGTCCAATGCACATAGCTTTCTCTACAGTTCGCTAACAAATTATTGTTAAAACGTTTATTCTTATCTTTACTTCATGATAACCAAGATAACACGGTAACAGCAGACACAAATTATACCTACTTATATGTGTTGCCCCGCTAACTATAATGAACAAAATGGGATCCAGTATATAACAATTTATTTCATTAATAAACTATTAAACGTTTAACGATGGCATTACATAATACAATAGTAATGTCCGTAATATAGTTACCTTCATATTCAACTCGAAATGAAATTACAGAGTTCCCCATAATTTAACCTTTTAACAAACATGTAAAATCAGTGGAATGCACTACGGAACGTCGTAATGTGGCTTATTATTTCACGTAACTGGCAACGAAATTACTAGATGAGAAATTATGATAGTTAACCTTTTCACAAAACCCAAATGAATTAAAATATTAGTTTCACCAAGAAATTATGTCCACATAACACCGAGGAGATCAGTTTAGCCCTTACAATAAAGAATTAACGGCAAATCACGCCATATGAAAACACTTACCGCTCCACTCTGAGAAGGCATGTGCATGTAAAGCACCCCAAACTGAGACTGACTCCAGACCTAACGCCTTAACCTCTTTAGCCCCGAAAAAAATGCAACTCACGCGAAAAAGAGACCGAACTACTTAACAAATGCCTCCATATGAAGCGTGGAGCGTAAGAACACAAGTGTTGCCACATTATATTGTACCAGAATAGTACTGCAGAAATAGTCTTCTTACTTACTCCCTTATGAGTGAATGGGAATTAAAGGAGTACACTAGGCTAGAGCTATTGGGACCTAATGATAAAACTATTTTTGTGGAAACGTGCAAGTTAAAGAAAAAGCCCAAGGCCGGAATCTTTGCACAGGTAAAGGCAGAATTAAGGCGCACCTTCGAATTAAAAGAAATCAAACCCAACTTCACCCATTTATTTAACAATGTGCACCATTACTAGAACAAAACACATACATATTAACAAAGATTCGTGCTCGCCACATATAAAAAACTATAAGGCCACTTCAGAACGGTCAGAATAATTTATCATAAATTGAAAGCGAGAAGGTTGATAAATGTTGCCAAATTAATGCCAAAATATTACAAGAAAGTATACTAAATTTAGACAAACCGACAGGTCGCTTCACAATGATCGAGCACGGCTCAAGTGGCCTCGAAGAAATTGCAGCCTCCTGGAGCTGTCTAAGACGAACAAATGGGCATCAAAGCGATAGTCAAAACTAAAGCCGATTGTTGTGTGCTTGAAAAACCATCCCTTTACATAACTAGGAGTTGAAAATTCCCATATGAGAAAAGCTGAAATATTTGAAAGCTGAAACAACGAATTTCTCAGAAATTATCAATTCCACCAAAAAATGCTTATGTTATAAATTGTGTGTTTTAAATTCATCTACATTTTTGGTATTAAGTTTTTGTCTATATCTTATGGTTTACTAATTATGTAACAATAAGCAAAATTCAGTCAGAATAGAGAGATCTTCAGAGGCTATTTCCAGAAAATTCAGGATATACATTTTATAATGTAAGTTTATTTAATATACAGTATTTAAATAGAAATTATTAGGGCCATATTTGAGGAAATAAATATTTTCGAATATTTTTCCATGTAATCGGTAGTTTTCTTGGGGGAATTATCCTCAAAATCTTTGTGTTGCATCCTTGGAAGATACTAAACTTAAATACCAACTGATATTTTCCAACTTTTCGTTTTTGAATTATCGTGTTCACATGCATACGGACACACATAGGCCTTTTCCTAAAACATTTTTGCGGGTACAGGGACCTCAAAACGTGTAATTCCATGAAATCTTGGTATCGACTTTTGGGGGAATGGAACATCTTCTCTATACACAATGTATATAGTGCATGAAAAGAAAGTAAAAAAGTAAGAAAAATAATCCTCAGTCAGGCAGATTGATATAACTTGGCTTCGAATCTAGGCTGGGAAGAGTTACCTTATCTCTACGTCAGTTTCATTGTTAGCACTTCAGCTTTCTAGCTTTCTAATAAAACACAATTCACGCTTTAAACCCATTGTTCCGCACACTTTGTACAGTTATAATCGAGCATGACAGAACAAGATGGCTCCTCGGTAACATGTGAGGCTTGTATTCTGCACCTCATGGCTTCGATTTCCGTTGTATTACGTACTCTGAGCTTGGTCTTTTTCGTGGCTTCCCAGGTCGGTAGGGGAATGCTGGGATGGTTCCGCTTAAGCTTTTCTCAAACGACAAGTCATCTTACGTTTCATATCTCTCCTGTCTTACTTCTGGCCTTGCAAAGAGAATTGAATTGCAATTGTTCATAGTTTTTAAAAGATAAGACAGTCGCTTTAGACTCACGTTTCCCCTTTTTGTCCTACTTCATACAAGGAAGCAAGTATAAGACAATTTTACTAAAGAAAATTCTAGAATGATGAAGATAAAAGAATAATTTTTGTGAGAATAGTGTTTTGCAGAACAGATATAAAAAGCATGTCAATGGAAAATAGATATATTTTATTACTCAAATGCTTTCAAATTGATTGTAAATAAGGTTAGGGAATGAATTTAAAACACACAATTTATAATATAAGCATTTTTTGGTGGAATTGATACTATCGTCCAGAAAGTAAGCTCCGTTTGGTAATAAAGTTAAATGGTGTACATATACAGAATAATTATTTATTGCACAAAATTCTACAACTCTTAAACTACTTTTCCACATATGTGCCGAAATTTTGCAGGCATTTGTCATAGCGTGACACAAGTTTTTGTATACCTTCTTCATAGAAGTTTGCCGCCTGTGTCTTCAAAAAGTTGGTATCCAAAGAGAGCAAAGTTTACGAAATTTCAGTTTTTCGGTAACAATTTCATGAATTAGTGATCGTGAGCTTTGGGGAAATTCCATAGCGAGAGCACTAATTGTAAACTGGCGTGAACCAGTTCTTCTGTAACCAAAGGTGGACGCCCACTTCGTTCTTCATCGTGCACTTCACTACGTCCTTCATTGAAATGTCGGAACCATCTTCTCACTGGTTTCACTTTCCTAGCATTCAGAAAACGAATCACAGATCTGATTTCACAAGCGGCGGGATTTTCAATCAACACCGACATTGTAAACAAGCACAACAAAGCGTATGTGGCTGACAGTGATCTCAAAATGGCGCACGTTTCTTCTCCTTGATACAGAGCGTCTACTGCGCATGTGTGGAACTGCGATCGCAGCGCTGCAGCGGAGATAAATTGAAACGGAACTTACTTTCTGGACGTACCTCGTATTTTCTGCTTTTTTGCGCGCCTAATCTGTTTGCCTTCTTTCAAATGACCTACTCTGGCGGAAGAAATGCAGTTGCCAAAGGATTGCATAATCTAATATCCTGCTGAGGTTAGCCATAAGGCATAATTCGAAGATTTCGATCATATTGGTTGAAAATTTACTATCGACTTTTTTAAATACACTTCATTTCAAAGAACCGTTTTGTGGTAGCAGTCACTGTCGAGATTTACGTTATTATTCGTTTGCGTTTGTAAAAATGTTTGTATTACTGTCGCTGTCAATTGTTTCTCTCGATTCATTGAAAGAGCATTGAATTTCAAAGCGAATATAAAGCTATTATGTCGTCGTATTTGTAAATTTAAACGTGTTTATTATTATTATTATTATTATTATTATTATTATTATTATTATTATTATTATTACTCCTGCCGCTGCTGCTGTGCCGCCGCCGCCACCACTACCATTTAGTAGTACTAGTAGTACTGTTGTTGCTATAACATCAATGGTATGATTCTGCTAATCAAAAAGAAATGTTAAATAAATAAACTATAACTTTTACATGAGCCTTTAGTCGTTAATAGAAATATTTATAAAATTTCTTTTCGCCCTTTATAAGGATATTTTAATATTGATCTCATTCTATCCCTTTTATTTTTAACGAAATCTTATATAGTGTTATAGAGTATACTACCCTCATTAATAATGCTTTGATGACATTATTATTATTATTATTATTATTATTATTATTATTATTATTATTATTATTATTATTATTATTATTATTAACCTAACATTACTCTGCTTGGGCATGGTTCATTCATTCCATGACAATATTACCTTTGAGGGAGAAGAAAGTAATCAGTTCGACTTAACTTCCAAGAGGAAAGCGAAATAATTCCATATTTCACTACCAAACTCCAAATATTGCATTCCTATAGTGGCTGCATTTCTTTCTTTCTTACTTTTTTTTCTTTTCGCCCAAACGTATCCTGCATAAGTGAAATGAATAGATAAACATAGTGAAGACAACATGCGGTTTATAAATATTTCGTTAACATGATGCATGCAATTATGATAATAATAATAATAATAATAATAATAATAGTAATATTGTTGCAAAAACCAATGTGCAGACAACTGTAGAGTAGAAAGTCAGTATCAGAGTAAGCGTTTTGAGGTTAGGAGCGTGAAATCACAGATTTGGTATAAAGACAGAGACACTGCATGTACATAATTGAAATTTGACTTCGAATATCCATTATCTTAAAAACCTTAACTAGGCTCAATCTTCTCTATCTATTCCATTGTACATATAACAATATGAAAAATAATTTTTAAAAATATTTATTTTGTGCCTAATATAATATTTGGATGATTTGGGCTATTTTGTCTCTGCGAAACTTTTACTTTAACGTTTCAATAACGTCCAGCCACCAAAAAAAATGGTTTGCTGTTTCTCCCCTCCCATCAGACCTTTTTTTTTTTTAACATTGTAGCAGAGTACAAAAGTTGTTTCAAGTCAGAATGTCCTTAGTAATATACTTTGACCGTTTATTTCCGTAGCCGTTAGACATTAGGCAGCTTAAGCAGATACACAGTTGTTTACGACGTTCAGCGCGAGAAAGTGACAACGACAAACTCCCCATATTTCGCCTACAAAATGAGTGAATTTTTTTCTGTGTGCCAAGACAGCCACTTAGAAGCCCCAACAAAAACGAGTGACTTAATAGATGATGTATAACGTCATGTGACAACTCTTCCTTCATCCTTGTCTTTGTTTACATGATAATATCTTGTAGTGATCTTTTGTCAAGTGAAAAGAAAATTGATTCAGAAAAGAAAAAATTTTCCATAACGCTCGGCAAATATCGTAGAAATCCTATAAAAAGCAGTTATATCCATTTTCGTTGGTATTATTCTAGCTATAAGTTAAAGAAACAGCATATTTTGCTATTATTTTAGGAGCAGCGTAAACTTTTCTCGTGTTTTATACGTTCTCCACTGTGCATAGTATTTCATTCAAAAATTTGATTTCGAGATTTCACCAGAAATATAGGTTTCGAGAACCCTGAACCCAAGAAAATCATTTTTATATTTCCTACCATGTAAAAAAAAAATATATATATATATTGCATTCCATTAAAAAGTTCAATATCAACGTTTTACCTGAAATGTAGGTATGTTTTTAGAACGTCTGAATTCAAAAACATCATTTTTACTTTCTCTACTCTGTATGTATAATATGGGAAGTATTGATTCCAACCCAAAATTAAATGTCAAGTTTTTACAGAAAATAATGTTTTGAGAGCACCTGAAATAAAAAAAAAAGTTCTTCTTAGAAAGGTTCATATGTGTGTGTGTGTGTGTGTGTGTGTGTGTGTGTGTGCGCGCGCGCGCGCGATTGCGTGTATCTTTGAATAGCATAAATTAGAACCGAAAAGTATCTTAAATACCAAACTTTGTATTTGAGTTCAGTATTTTCCAAGACGCGACACGAGAGACATTTTATATAGAGGTTTTTCGAAAGTTTTGTTTTCTTAAAAATTTCTTACGAGTTTGATCAAAATGTCATATATTCAAGATAATTGGATGGCAAATAAAATATAAGAAAATAAAATGAGATAAACTTATGTTGACTTTTCTGCCAATAGCCTCTCTAGTCCTCTTCATTCTATGTAATTTTTGCATAACGGTGAAGTCGTAAGGGATAGACAAAACTTACTTCACAGAAAGTGTAGAGCTCTTTAAAACGCACATTGAATGTGAAATACTTTTTTGTGGAGTTAACTATTTTTAGGTATTCTTGTTATTGGTCTCAGGTTTAAAATACTTGCACTTTCCTATAATGTAATGTCGATATTCGTTTTTCTTGCTCTTGCCAAAACAAAGAAAATTTTAAAGTTATCACAATGCGACAAGATTTTAAAGGATTTGACTATTGCTTAAACCTAGTGTGATTTTGTCAAGATTATATATTTAGGGATATTATACTTAATCGATTTATTTTTTTAGTTTTAATATTTGTGTTATCAATAATGTTTTGATTATTAGTCCTAATTTAATTAGAATATTGCTAGGTTGTGATGGATTTGTTCATTTCCTTATTCAGTTGTATATATAAGGAAACATGTAATAAAAGCATTTATGTAAATATAGAGAAACCACTTCTAATAAGTTGATCTCGATAAATCCAAATTAAATACAAAAAGAAGCTTTTGTGAAAATAAATAGGAAAAAAGATATAAGGAAACTTTTATATACTTTCTATTTGCACGATCCAAGTATCCAATGTTCACACCATTATTTACAATATGTTTATTTTAATTAATATTTTTGCATATGCATTACTTTTAGATAAAGCGCTTCGATACATTTTCTAATTAGTCTGTATGACCCGCAAGATTTCGCTAGTCAAAATGGCAAAACAAGACTGACAATTTCCTTCAAACACTATGATTTGATAATTACCAAACTAATACTCTTTAAAGCAATTACGATCGTCTTTCGTAAAACTATTTGAATGAAACTATCGGACCTGATGCTCAGTTATCTATGCATTAAGCTTTAATATTTGTTGTTGTTTTTTTTCAATTCAATTCAATTTTTCCCTATTCAGGGAACAAATGAATTGTAGTTTGTTTATGAACTAAAATTAAGATAAAAAACATATCTGCTACCAAATTACATAGGTAATGCATTAAATTGAAACATAACACACAGTATATGTTAATACCATTTGTGAAATGTGTGAATGAAACTTTCTTGCAGATAACATAATGGTGTCACAGCAGTTATGCACCAAAACGCTTAAAACGATCTAGTTTTAATTGTTTGCTCAAAGGACTATCTATATTAGTAATGAATTAATAAATTAAGATTCACGAATTTGAGATTTTCGAGAAAAAAAATATAAAACATATCTTATTGCACATTTAACATGTATATAAATATAATAGAAAATATGTCGCGCAGTAGCAAAGAAACAGTTAGGTACTTTTCGACTGAGATAATGATTATGGACCAGTCACAGTCGAGTTTGTAACGAATAAGGAAATATAACTATTTAAAGGGGTTGCATTATGAATTGTGTTCTGTATAGTAGAACATACTTTGAATACGTAATTGAAATACAATTCATTGCAGTCTAATAACATAACCATCTGAATGGTGTGCTGTTTTGTTTTCTGGCTATAGCACATAACTCAAATGCGGACAAATTTTTCCTCTTCCTTGACTTCTTTGACCTTCTTTTTATTCCTTAACTTCCTGCTTGAGGAAAGTTTAAGCAGTTTAGAATTGAAACTAACACAAGGAATATCTCGAAAACAGTTAATTCTACAAATAAATATATAACATAAAGTGTGTCTCTTAATGAGATCTACATTTTTTGCAGTAAGATTATGCCTATCTTTTACGGTTAACGGTTATGTAAAAGTCATCCAGAATGAAGGGGTCTTCAGAGGCTATGATCAGAAAATTGAAGATATACATTTAGCTTCTCATGAAAATATCTCAAAATCGTTAGAGCCATTTTTGAGAAAATCAAAATTTTCGTGAAATCTCATTTAAGGGTAGTTGGGATGGCGGATTTTCTTGAAAAATTTTGTGTTGCATCCTTGGAAGACACCAAACTTTATTTTATGGACTTTTCGTTTTTGAGCTATGCTGCTCATACACACGCAATTCAACGGTTTTTTATATATATATATATATATATATCATTCAGGTGTCTCAAATCATGCATATCCGGTGAAAGCTCGGTATCAATTACAATAAGCACCTTCTCTATCTACTATGTTTATTTTACAAATCTGCAAGAGAAAGTAAAAATGAAAAGTCGATTAAATGCCTAAAATTTAAGTTGAGCGTCTTCCAAGGTTGCGTAGCGTTAACTTTCGGACGGGACACCCCAGTCACCTGGGGCAGAGAAGCACACGTAGGCTCTTGCTACTTAACGTTAACCCAAAGGGAGCGAGGGACGAGGAGCGAGACGCGAAAGGCGGCCAGGTCCGGATGACGACGGGCCAGGCATGGACGGGATGCCTAACGGTTCCAGATTGAACACCTCCAATGCCTCCGGGGATTCTCTGAAGGGTCCCTAACGTGAAAGCACTAGAACATCTTTCAACCCTGAAACAGATAACAAGGAAGTGATGAGAATAGAACATTATGGACAGGATGTAATGGACCCTCCTAGCACCCGCCCGACGATTTCCAAAATAACCCATAAGGCAACGAAGGCCGGCGACGAGAACAGAAAACAGAATTCCCGAATGAGAGTCGTTACTGCGGTGTTTTTTTTTTCTTCAAAAATAGCTTTAACGTTTCTCATTAAAATACCATGTGTTTAAGATATATGTATTTGTAACACATTAAGTGTCCGAATATATCCTGTATATCTTGAATTTTTTTGGAATAGTTTTGTTTATTCGAAACGATATTTGATTAGTGATAAACCGCAAGACAGACAGAATCCAAATACACAAAAATTTTGATGTCGTATAAGTATGCAATAATGTTATTATTTTTATGAGCTAATCATTAGCTGTAATGCCATTGATTAAAATACTATATGCTTAATATATTTTCACGATTATTAAAACGTATATGCGGAATATTCTGTGAATATCCTGTGAAATCCTCTTTTTCTGAGTTGCTTTTTATATTGGTATACCGTTTTACTACACATAAAATAAAATGTGTATGCCATTAAAGTACAAACTATATTTATTTATTAGTTTTTGAATTTTCAAATACTAGTAATTTTTCATCTGGTAAGTCGCTATTCGTTATTGTTGTGGTCGAGTAAAGAGAGTTGAATTTCAAATCATCGCTCAGTGGTCAGCTTTTTAAAAATCGTATTATCACTTTAGGCTGTTGCAATTTTCTTATACTTACGGATTTGTGCAAATGTGTAATGAAAGTTTAACTCGATTACTAAGAAATAGACGAAAGAATCCATAACATTTTGTAAAAATGTTTTCTAGAAGAGTGAATAGAAAAAGCTCAGATTTTTCCGGTTATTAGGAATGTAGGAAGTGTTGAACATTCCTCCTTTTAACCCTTGTATCTTTATCAGTCCCATGTGTCAGGAAGATAATCAAACAAGAATCATAAATTCATTTGCTGCCTCTAAAGTTAGCAGTGGATATTCATCATGTTCCTGCAACCCCTCGCATATCACTTACAATGAAATTTAATCATTGATAGTCCACGTGCGAGTTTTGTTTACGGTTGTGAAAGCATACGGAATGCGGTTCATGCGGGACATTGCGGTGCCATAAATCGCTGAAGTGAAGGGAGGGGAGACCATTACTGGCGTCCGAGTGACCATCTCTCTGCGACTTGTAACCGTGCTTTCCAGATATTCATTTCTTATGCTTCCTTCACAAACGACGTACATTATGAAACAGGATTTCCTCCACAATGTATACATCCGATATCCATGTATTTTTACTTTCCCTAAGAACTATGCACAAGTGTGTAGAGAACGTAGTGTATTACACCCAAAAATTCTATATTGAGATTTCACGGAAAATATGTTTTAAGATCCCTGAAATCCAAAAGAAACATGCTTGAAAAAAGTTCCGTGTGTATGTTTGTGTCTGCGACAGTACAACTCAAAAAACGAAAGTCTGTTAAATACCAAAGTTGGTATTTAAGTTCAGTATCTTCCATGTATGCGACACGAAAAAAGTTTAGGTAATTCCCAAACTCTCTTTATATGGGAAATTTTTCGAAAACTTTGATTTTTTTCAAAAATTGAAATAAAATTTTTGATTAAAATATATGTTTAAGATGAATGAAATGCATATCCTGATTTTCTCGGAATATCCTCTGAAGTCCTCTTTATTCTAATAACTTCTGCATAACTGATAAATCATAAAAGATATACAAAAATGTACATCCCGTTAAAACACACAATTTATATCATAAATTTCTTGTAGAGTTAATTGCCTATTGTTTGTAATTAGTTCAAATTTTAAAATATTTATACTTTTCTCAAACCGAAAGTCATATATCGTATTTTATTTCTTTTTTTTTTACCCGAATTTAATAGTTAATTACATGGCAACAGCTTTTAAAAGATTTACCTATCGCTTTAGCCTAGTGTACTGCCTTATTTTCCCTCTACTTATAATCAACTAAGTACTAAGAGCATTTCTGTTAAAGTTTATCTCATTAGCATGAAGTAGAGAGAACAAAATCTTTGTAAGAATAGTTTGCTTGTAGAATTGGTAGAGAACGTCATGTGGATGTAAATGCCAGATACATTTTTTACACTCGCTGATCACAGAAAAAAATGTTACTATCCTTCTTGTTTATAATATCTCCTTAAAGTATATATGAATGCAATATGCTCCCTCCACCCTGTATATATTGTAAATCAACATCGTCATATATTGTAAATCACTTTTTCGTCTATTCACCTCTATGCTGTTTCCATGCCTTTTTCAGTATTAATTAAGCAGATTTATATACACAATGGCGAATATCATCATTCCTTTCAGATCTGTACATTTATATACAGGCATAATTCATGAGACCATAGTTATTATGCTAAAAGTTTATGAACTGTCCTTTCAAATAACGCAAGATTATTAAACGTATATTTACTTTAAACCGATTATAAGTAATGCCATTTTAAGCTTTAATGTATTATTACGCAATAATATACGATAAAATGTCTGCTTCTGTTTGTAATCTCTAAAACGAGAAAAACCAAAATTGTATTTTTGGGGAAACATGTATTTAGCGCTATGTTGATTCATTTTCACTTTCTCTTATAGACACTATGTACATAGTGTATAGAGAATGTTATGCACTCCACCAAAAAATTCGATACCGAGATTTCACCGAAAATATATGTTTTAGGGTCCCCTTTATCTAAAAAAAGCATTTTCGGAAAAAGGTCCGTGTGTGTGTGTGTGTGTGTGTGTGTGTGTGTGTGTGTGTGTGTATCCGTGTGTCTGTGAACACAATAACTCAAAAACGAAAAATAGGTAAAATACCAAACTTGGTATTTAAGTTAAGTATCTTCCAGGGATTCGACACGAAGATTTTGAGATAAATCCCCCCACCCCCAACTACCGTTTACATGGAACTTTTTTCGAAAATTTTGATTTTCTCAAAAATGGCTCTAACGATTTTGATTAAAATTTCGTATATTAAACATATTTACCTGACAAATAAAATGTGTGTCTTGAATTTTCTGGCAATATCCTCTGAAGAGTAGTTTATTCTGGATGAATTTTACTAAATTTTGAATAACTTCTAAACCATAAGAGATGGACAAAAACTTACTACACAAAAAATGCAGAGCACGTTAAAGCACACAATTTATGTTATATACATTTTTTTCGTGGAGTTCGTCGTTTTTGTGACATTCCTTATTTTCGGTTTCTGCTATGAAAAACTTATACATTTCTCATACAGGAATTTGTCAACTGCTGTCCATACAAACAAAGGAACTTCAGTGACATAGCAACCAGCTTTTGATTATCACTTTAACCTATGGTACCACCTTATTTCACCTCTGCTTACAAGGAAGCAAGTAATATGGCTATTTCTGCTAATGTTTTACTGATTAGCATGAAGTTAATAGAAGTATAAGTTTTTTAAGAATAATTTGTTAAAGGGATATAGAGAAAGTCATGTGAATGGTACACATCAGATTTTTTACGATTACTCCTTGACTCAAGAATCTCCGTTCTCTGTCTAATGTTCTAATTTTAAGAGCAAAAATGTAATTCATCAGTATGTTACCCAAATTTTGTCTCTTATAATTTAATTTAAAAAAGTAAACAGCAAGATATGTGGTTTCAACGATTTCGTACCACCATACATGAATACTTGAAAAATGCCCAAAAATAACGGAATTCCCAAGTCTTAACGACCAGCTCTTGAAATATTTTATCTACGCTTTAGCCCACTGTATTTCCATTATATCTATAAGGAATGATATATTTAAACGATTTATACAAATCTCTATTTCAATTAAGGTGATACATCTGTAAAATTTGATCAAAAATTGTGAAAAATTAAAAAATATGTTTTGTTCCATAGTAAAATTATGTGAATTCTAAACTTTAGGAACATATATTGTTTTTCCCACTTGGCGAACTTTGACTAACAATTAACTGAAGATTTAGAAGGGTATCCGTATGCTTATTAATAGGCACTCCCAACTTTAAACTTCATTTCCTTGCAAACTTTCCCCAACACTTTTCCAAACTTAAAATGCGATGAACTGTTTCACTAATTTGTTTCAAGTTTTTATACCGCCTCTCAAAAGTACATTAAGGATAAGGTCATATTACTTTTTGAAACAATACTCCGATTTTGATAAATAAACTATTATATTTTGAAAAATCAAGGTTTCTGGAAAGTACAAAAAGTAATAGTTTTTCCATACTAATTAGATCTAATATAAAAATATAGTATGACAAATCTATTTCAACATTCACTCTAAAACTGAAGTTTTCTTTGTGAATATGTTTAAAAAAAAAAGCATCACCTATGTCTCAATGTTATTATACAATAAATTAGGCAACAAAAACGTGTTATAGACTACCTCCGTGGTCGAGTGGTCAGCGAGCTGCCTTCTCACCCGTAGACTCCGGCTTCGATTCCAGGCTGGGGCGAGGATCTTTTCTTTAATCAGAATTATTTCCTATCACCCACAGAGTCTGGAAGTATGTATGTGAGAATGAATGTGTGTGTGTGTGTGTGTTTGAGGAAATTAAAAGGATTTAAACCCAACGTAAAAAAAAAACCCTGAGACAACGAGTTGTTTCTAATGTAAAGCCCCCGATATGACCTTCGATGTTAAAAGGGGCTATATAAATGAAACAATTAAAAAAAAGTGTTATATTAATAACCATGCAAGCTAAAGTTTGTGTACGTGGCAGAAATGTCACTATTACTGTGCATAACAGCTGATATAAATTTCAATAGCATACCTTGCATATTCTGAATGAGTTTCCAAATGTCACAGATGTATCACCTTTACATAATTAAGATACAAGAATAAGTCTTTGTAAGAATATTTTGTTAAAAGTAGATTGGTTTGGTTTCATTTTTATATTTTTTTAAATAAACAGTTATTCAAATAGGACATTTTTGCTCGTTATTATGTCGATCTTTATATCACTTTTTAGTCCTTTTGATTTTGTTAAAGGGGATTCTAAATGCACAGAATAAACATTTTTAACACAAGCGTGTTCAGCTTCATTAATTTTGAAAATGACAAGTATTTTCTGTATAAAAAGTAATAAAAGTTTAAAAAATACATACATAAAACAAAATTTTATGTACTTTTTGGAGTTTCCAAATGTCTCAACTACGAATAGATTTTCGCAGATTTTAAACCCAGTGGTTTGAAACGTTAAGTATTAATTATGTTGCTTCTTATGAGCCCTTGACTTGTAAGCTTCTACATATATTAATAATTGACATAGTCTGCTGCATACAAAGAGTTTTTTAATATACAGAGACTAGTGATATTGCAATATACAACAATGAGTGCTTTTCATGAAAGCGAAGGGCAATACCACTCAGTCTACGAGGAGTAATACCACGCGGTCTAATTTGGTTTAATGCAAACAACGGATTATTCACGAACTACAAATCGATTACAGTTCTCATCCAAAGATCAACAGATCAATGTGATTAAGTTGCCAGAAAAACCATTAGTACGTGCTAAATTCAAGATCACTAATGTCCTAAAACCCGATTTATAGTAATTTATCCAAGTGGACAACCTTGATTATGCCACAAGTAAATATTTGTGTATAAAACTATATGTAATGTTAGCATTATAACTTGTAACAAATAAATCATGAAATATTTTGGTATCCATAACTGACAGTGTTTTGATGCGTTACCAGACCTTAGCTTCTCTCCCTGCATTTCTTGTATTACCTAGCGCGCTGAGCTGCATCCCTTCCTGGGAGAGAAGTGAGAAGGTGTTACGGACAGTGATGTATCTAGCCTGTTATTAGCACAGCATAACTAATTATAAATTCCAGTCTTAATTATTCTATATTTGAATACACAAAGTTTTTTTTTTTTTTTTTTTCATTTTTGTTGCTTCGAGAAATGAATATGTTAAAATGTTAATTTAATTGTTTTTTCACACAAGCCGTGTATAGGACAGGAGTTGGATAAATAGTCATACTTAAAAATTAAATTCCATAGCCGGCATGTTGACATGGTGGCTCGGTGGTTAGAGCAATCGGCTAGGGACCGGAAGATCCGTGATTCATATCCCAACTAAGGCGAGTATCCGGCTAGAGACCGGGAGATCCGTGGTCTATATCCTGGCTATGGTATGTATTGGAGTTTTTCAGTCTGACTCTAGCTATCCATATATGACAATGTTTTCATTTTCTATAAACCACCGCAATTTGGAATATCGGTATTATGTTATTCCTATAGGAAATGCGTCTACGGCACGCGTGCCATAAGTCAAATGGTACGATATTGAAAACAATAAAAACCTGTTTAAATGGTAGGATTGCATACACATTATTATTGTAGAATGTATAAGCAGTCCTGTAAGGATGCATCTCTCAACATGTAGGTTGAAAAAGTATATTATTAAAATGGCTTTATGTTCTAAGTACATTCCCCTTATTATGAAAATTGAGAGGCCTAACATTTTTATGCTATTTATTTTGTTGTCTTTCTTATTTCTTACTCGCTCATTTACCACATAGAATGTTTAATTACAGAATTAAAGTAGTCTGATGGATGGAACTTACATCCATTTGGAAATACCACATAGAATGTTTAATTACAGAATTAAAGTAGTCTGATGGATGGAACTTACATCCATTTGGAAACGACTTATACAGGCTGTTTCAAAACGACACCAAACGGAGATAGCAGTCGATTATCTTACACTTTGACTTGTCCGAAACATGATGTAGAAATTTGCAAACTCTTCTATTTAAAGCTTTATGTGGGATAAGGCAGCGAAGGAACAACTGTTGTCATACGCCACGTAAACAACCTCAGAACGTGTTATACGAAACGCATAACAAAACCACATGCTACGTTTTCCATTACTAAGGTGGCCTGTGCCGCGCCGGCGTGTCTATCAAAACACGCCTACACCACGCGATTGGGACTTTCGCTACCAACCGGCACCTCTCTTGGAGTTGGCCAGGCACGTGCCATTTGGTTATGTACGACTGCCTAATCCATGGTGATTTTATGGTAGTTTTTGTATGTGCCGAATTTAGAACTGAAAATTATATTCACGTATCACGTACGGTATGACCAACAAGGTCCACATTTTCGTTTGGTGTCGTTTTGTAGGTAAGTACCAAGGATAAAATTGTTTTGTAATGTTCATAGGACAAAAGTTGTGTGGCATCCATGACACTGTAATCCGCTCCAATCGGTGATTGCTTACTCTGTACGTCTTGGGATCAGTCTATAAATAATTAAAAAGTATACATATTCTAGAACCCTAATTCTTAGCTTAATTTTCTAAGAAGACGTGTATTTGTCCATTCAGTCAAAGAGATAACGTGTAAATCGGCTTAAAAGGGGTTAACATAGCCCGTTTTCTCCATTTTAAGCTTAAATAGTACATATTTCTGTCTCTTTTTCATTGTTCAGAGAATTAATGTGATATTACATTGTGGAAGTTCACTTTGCAGAATATATTGTCATTACATTCAGTCTCAGCATTCTTATGATTTGGAAAGAGCCTGGCTGTTATTGTCACAGTCTAACAGGAGATATGTCATTAGCTAATATATAGAGGGGAAATAGAACAATATTGGCATGTTGGACTTCATGGTGCTGCATATCTCAAGAATAATTATGGATGATGAACTGTTTAACACCATAGCATATCAAATCACACTATCAATTCTGTTATTTTAGCCAACTATTAGCATAATTACTTTAAAATTGTTGAGTTTTTTTTCCTAAACCCAAATTCTTCCCTTGCTAAAATACTTTATCTACCAATATAGATAATGTACACAGTAGATAGAGAAGTATTGTATTATAATATCGTAGTCTAATAAAAACTCGCTACCTAAATTTCACCGGAAGCACTATTTTGAAGTGCCCTGAATCCAAAAAAATAGAAAAAGATCCTGTGTGTGAGATAGAGAGAACAGCATAACTCAAAAATGAAAGGTCAGTTAAAACACCACACTTGATATATTTAAATTTAGGACATTCCAAGGATGCGACACGAGAATTTTTAACAAAATCTTCCTAACCAAATTCTCCTTAACATTGAAAATTTTCGAAAATTTTGAATTTTAAAAAATGATTTTAACTATTTTGATTAAAATACCTATGTTTAAGATATTTTTATTTTAAATGGAATTTGTACCTATCTTGAGTTTTCTGAGAATAGCTTCTGAAGTCCTTTTCTCTCTGGATGACTTTTGCTTAGCTTAAGCCATAAGATAGACAAATCTTACCACAAAAATGTAGAACTCGTTAAGGCACACAGTTTGTCATATGTTTTTATATAGTTAACGATTTCTAGAAATTTATAGTTATTGGTTTAATGTTTCCAATACTTAAACTTTTCTTAAATGTGAAGTCATCATTCGTTTGTTAATCTGCTAGCCATGCTAATAGCGACCAGCTTTTAGAAGACTTGACTATCACTTTAGCCTATTGTATTCCCTCATTTCCCTTCTACCTACAAAGAAATAAGTAATCAGATTACTCCTGTTCATTTTTATCTCGATTATTATGGAGTAGATAGAATACTATGTTTTTTTAAAGAATAGTTTTTTGCAAAGTAGAAAGATAAATTAATATGAATGTAAGGCATCAGTTTTTTATAAAAGTATTTAGATTGTTATATATTCTTTTGAAAATTAATATTTAAATACCTTAATAAATATATTAGAAATAACATTGATCTATACTTTAAGATTACTGATTTTACCTTTCTAAACGTATAATAGAATTTTAATTACAGAGAATAATCCATTTATTTATGAGCATTGAAAGAAATATCAACATATTTAAGCCTCACAAATAAAACCGGAGTATTTACGTTCACATATGCAAAGAATAATCTACTCACCTAAATATAAAAGCTGTCATTTTCCTCATTAAGTGTGTTAGGAACAATCTGCCTTAGTCGGAGTTATGAATAAAGTTTTGTTCGAACTAAAAGAAAGAGAATGCACAGCAAAACTTAGTTAAAGAAAGTAAATAAAAGTAGTAAGAAACAGGGAAACAAAGCCAATCTTCGTTCACGGCACATTCTGATAGTACAAGCTATTACAGACTACAGGCTTAGCATTTAGAAATGACTGAACTGCCGCTCCCATACAATGCAAATATTTGAATAGGGGAAATGACAATAAAATGAAGAAGTGAAGCCATTAAAATTGAATTGTGCATAGATTTCTGTTTCTGAAACTTTAATTTTCAAGAGCGTAAACATCTGCGTTTGACGACTTAAATACTGAGGACTCCCTTCGTTTTCATCTCTCCCTTATATTAACGGCTTTAACCGTGGTGGAAAGAGGGAGTGGATAACTTCTTGACATGAAATGAGCGGAAGAAGTGTGAATTAGCGTGGGTTATTCAAGGAGCACTTACTCCCATGTCTCTGAGGACGGTTAGGTTCAAAATCGTATTACTGATTTCTCTAGTTGAATAGGTTTCCTCCGCAAAGTCTGGTGGGAGGAGCCTGTTGACAAGAAACCACAACTGAGTTGAAATTATGACTGTGGTCATAAATTTAACAAATCAGTAATGTAAAATATAGTTCTAAAACCAGATTTATAAGTCAAAGATAATTTAGTTTTTATTTTCTCTATACCGCATGTGCAATGTACATATTGTATTCCACCCAAAAATTCGATGTTGAGATTTCATTGGAAATATATGTTTTGAGGTCCCCTGAGACCGAAAAAAACATTTTTAGAAAAAGGTCCATGTGTGTCTGTGTCTGTGGAAACTAAAATACCGTTAAGCACCAAACTTGGTATTAAGGTTTGGTATCTTCTAAGGATGAGACTCGAAGATTTTCAAGAAAAATCCCCCAGCACAAACTACTCTTTACATGGGAAATGTTTCAAAAATTTTCATTTTCTCAAAAATGGCTCTTACGATTTTGATTAGAATCCCGTACATTAAAGATATTTACATCCCAAATAAAATGCATATCTTGAATTTTCTGGGAATAGTCTCTGAAAACCTCTTTATTCTGGATGAATTTTTACGGATTTTGCTTACTGGTAAGAGACATCAAAAAACTTAGTGTACAAATAAAATGTAGATCTCGCCAAAACACAAAATTTATGTCCTTTATGGGGTCTCAAACCTGCACAAAATTCCTGTAGCTAGATTGTGGAGTTTAGGAAATATTTCTCGTGTAATGAGAGAAAATAAATGATTTATACATTTCCTATTCTAATATTAATCATTGAACTCAGTATCGTTAAAATTATTTATTTCTAACTTAAGTACAATGGGAATATCGAGAATATAGCAGCGATCAAACTCGAAACAATATGCTGTGTTCTACCACCACTGCTAGTTTGGAGTGTGTAACTGTGGTGTCCGCAGTGAGGGTTGCGAACAGTCCAGCACGTCCTCAAGCGATTTAGGCTCGACTTACGGAAGCCTGGTCTAAAGTGTTCTATTCGATTTTGAGAAGTCCTGAATTCAAACCTCCGGAGCCTACTAACATGGAGCCCGCTGAACCAATAACTTCTCTTAGCAGCTCTAAAATTGTAGTTTGCTTTAATGTAGAATTAAGTAATTGCGATAATATAGTTACATGGAAACAACCATACTTGTCATATTAATAACCTCAAAACCGGTGAAGAGTATACGAGTAAAATTAGTTTCAGAAATGTATAATCGCTTTCCGATACCAGTAATGCTTTCATCAATTGTATCCTCTAAGAGTAAAACCATTGACAACTATCACAATAATGCTTAAAGCTCCAGTAACCACTACTTGGAAATATTTAATATATGATGGAGTAACCAATGAATCAATCAATTACCTTAAGATGGCATCTTTCATGAACCCAATTTTAAAACATGGAATGTTAACTTATTTTTGTAGACTTGGCATACGCCCAATTTTATGTGAACGTAGGTTGGTGCCTATGAATAAAGCACTAAAATCGTAGGGTTTAATCATATGCCATATAGGTATATCATACATTAATGCATATTATCTGCAAATATGACATCATACATAAAGACAGCATGACAAAGTATTAGGGAAATGTCTTCCCATTTGTCTCTAGGGTACAACGTAGTACTCTCCAAGCTTCAATCATGATTAGACTTGTTCGTTAGTTGACATTTTAATTACGGTCTCTATAACGCTTTAATGTTATCATTGTGTCGATAGTTGCAATAAGAGAGAGTTTTATTATTAATAATAATTGCTTTAGTAATTACACAGTATCTAATCCGGTAAGATTAGTCGTTTATCTTATTTATCTTGTTTCTCTGACATTGTTCGGAAGCATTTGTTTGTTTACTAGTCAAGACACTCTTCCTCATATGGAGAGATGCCTATAATATTACATTGCATGAAATAACAGCATGTGGATGTTTCTATAATGTGCATATAAAAGTCGGATTAGTTCGCCAAAGAAGAACGGTATCTAGATGAAGCAACAATCATTCACTATGCATGCATCTGCTGACACAGTACACCTTGGACAAGCAGCAATCGTTCACTACACGTGCATCTGCTGACACAGTACATCTTGGACAAGCAACAATCGTTTACTATACATACATCTGCTGACACAGTACACCTTGAACAAGCAACAATCGTTCACTACACATGCATCTGCTGACACAGTTAACCTTGGAAAAGCAACAATCGTTCACTACACATGCATCTGCTGACATAGTTAACCTTGGACAAGCAACAATCGTTCACTACACATGCATCTGCTGACACAGTACACCTGCAGAAAGGTTTCGGAAGCAAGTTCAGGAAGCATGATAGATTATCAGGCTTGTACTTCTTGACCTCTTGGCATCAAAGAAATAAATCATGAAGAAACCACAATGAAGAAACCAATGGAATGTCAGCATAATTCTCAAATTCGTCCTGTAAATAAAATCTGGTGACGTCGTGGATAAAGATGAATGCTCCTTCGATTTCCGGCTAACATGAAGTTATATCTACAAGCAGTAAAGAAGTTGAAATCTCACTTCCGTAGGGTTCGATCCGACAAAACGTGAGAGATCGTTCCCCGCGAGAGCGAAACTCATTCCAGTTTGCGTTACGGGCTGAAAGTTGGGAAGTGGTGTTCTATCTCGCCGTTCTTATAACCCATGCATTTACAACTTTTGGGCCTTCACTAATCTTGGGTAGATGTCACTTTGATGATTTGATGTGCTATTGTTCTAGCAAAAATATTGCAAATAGTAAATGGTTTAGATGTAAACAGCAGAGAGATTTTGAAAGTAGAATGTTTATCAAACATGTAGGAATGTAACTATAATATAATCCATAAAACATAACATATAGAGGGGTTGATTAAAAATCTTCATACCACTTGTGTATATTTTTCATTTTCGTAGGTTGCTTTTCAGTGTAAGAACTCAAAACCATTACATCTCCGGATTTACTGATAGCGACCTCAAGAAGACGCACTTGATTGTTTTTTTGTTTTTTTTTAACTTAACATCCTTTAACCTGATTGGTCAAATAGGACATGGATGAAATTGGTGAAATGATGCTCAAATGATTTCGAGATCCATGAAGCTTAAAGTTACTCTACATTCGTCTTCTCAGAATAAGGGAAAACTTCGGGGAAAAAAAAAAAACCTTATCCGAGATTCGAACTGCGAGACAGACATGCTACCTCCAACTGCCCAGGTGGGATTTTCGATCTTTGTAACAAATATAAAACCTTAAATGATTCAGTTATGGGAAAGTTTTTCCTCTTTTTGTGGGGGGGAGCTTAATGTCCTTTAATCTGGTTGGTCATATCGGACGATAAATGAAATTGGTGAAATGCTGCTTAAATGATCTCGGGGTCCATGGAGCTTAAAGTTACTCGACATTGCCTTCTCAGGATAAGGGAAAACCCCGAAAAAAAATTATCCGGGTAAGTCACCCTAAGCGAGATTCAAACTCTCGACCTATTGAATATGAGGCATACACTTGTTTTCCTCTTGATTCTTGTTTTAAAATAGACGCATTTTGCTAATAACGAGTCCATCTTATAAAATGTTTTACGATACTCGCTTTCAAACCCCTTTTATCCGGTTTTAAGTATTATGTATCTGTTATGTTTATGCTTCTCCATCCTATAGTGTTGCAGCTAGTGCTGCTTTAAAAACATGTCAGAGATTGTATAAGTCAAGTCAAGCACATACACCTTTAGAGTCCATTTTCAATGTGTTCAGCCTAGAGGTGCTATGATACACCAGACACTATGCTGTTAACGAAGATAAAAATGAAGATGGAGTAGACGGAGAAACAGAAAATCAAAGCATCGAGAAAAACCTGCACAGAATCTCTCTACTTGCCACATACCACTAACCCAAGCTTGGAGGACAGCGGTTTGACCTAAACCCACAACGCCGCTAATTTTTGCAACTAGTTGGTTGAAACAAGCCGCCGTGGCCAACAATCAGTTCCGCCTTCTGGCGCACGCTGCATGGCTTCATGCTTTGTTTGCCTTGCTATGAATTGCGTATTGTTTCAAACAACACAGAGGGTAGCGGCTGTTTTCTCCTAGATTCGGGTTAGTATGTAGAATAATACAGGCTTCCTGAAAAAATGGGCAGTTCGTTAAATGGCATTTCCAAGAAAATCGGCGGTGACTATGATAATCAAACATAACCCCAGTTCTGTGTCTTGACATTTGTGTGTGTGAGGTAGCAATTGTTTAATAGACAACGCTTATTTAGAGTAAGAATGATTAATATCCTATCATAGTTAAGCGCTGATTGGAGCATGTGATTCAAGAAGTATTTGCAACACAAACAGTAAAGAATGGGCAATGACTAGCTAAACAATACTAAAAGGAAATCTTTAAACTTCTAAGTTAGCAATAATTGTTATTTCTTTTCCGGTAAGAAGAAACCATTTTTAAAATGTTTAAGACCCGCTTTAAAAACTCAAGTCCGCAGAGACTTCGAATAAAATGAGTTAGGGTTCAAATAAGCTGAGAGTTTCGACAGATTTGCATAATGAAGATGAAGAAAACTGAGATTTGAAAATGTGGCTAATGTTTAAGTCCAGAAAATACATGAATACTGTATGTCCGTCGGTTTGCATGATCTTTTAAGACATTTTAAACAGACCTGACCAAATAGAAAATGCTCATGGACAGTGGACTTCTTCACAGGATACTTTGAAAGGATAGTTCCACGAAATAGTAATTATTAAGTCATTTGCTGGACATCAAAAAAAATTATTAAACAGGCTGCAACTCACTTCATTTGAGTATTACATTCTCATCATAGGTAAACTTTCCAAATATATTCATCTTCAACTGAAGTCTAAATTTAGAGAAAGTGAAAGTCAAAGACTTCCGAATTATCGTATAGTTTGCGATAATTATTTTTATTTAAATAATTTATAAAATTTAAATGTTATTTAACAGCCAAAATCAAAAGTTTTGTTTTGAGTTTATAAATTAAAAATGGGTCAATACCTTCAATAATTGTATTAAATTCAGTTAAATACATTGGTTTTGTTGAGAATATTTTAGCTCACAACATTTATTTTTTGTTTCAATAAAGCTTGGAGATTCAGCTATATTATTTAAAATTGTATTTGCTTATTTTATTCCTTTAAATGTGTTATTAAATGTTCTATAACTAATAACACAAAAAAGGGAATTACGAGTTCTCAACTCCAGCTATGGTAATTTATTATCTCCAAATGTGATCTACTGCTTTCATTAATGGAGTGATAAAACGTTGTAGTAATAAATTGACAGATTTCAGAATTTCGCATTGTGGGATAACTAAACTTAGGAGGCAGAGCACTTCTCACAAACACGATAGTTCTTAGTTAGCTTCAATGAAACTCCAACCTGCCGAATATTAAAAATACATGCTTAAAATAATATATTTCATATTTTCAGTATTCGATATACATTGTAAGCGAAAATACAAATGTATTTGATAACTTCTTGATTCTTAAATTTAAATTACACGACGCTAACAAATAACTGTGCTCAAAGCATGTAAATTCATAAGCAATAACACCTCTATTTTACAGTCTATTAATGAATGCCTATATTACACATGGATTCATTTAATGATTGATGAAAATGGTTATTTTAACGAGGTAAACTTGTTATTAGAGAGGGGGTAGAATACTTATAGGATGGACGTATCCAGAGGTAACGGGGTTTTACAAATGTGCTACACTTAAACTAAAAAATCTTATGTGTTACACTCACATGACTTTCTCTAGCTGCTCTCCAAAACTCCTACAAAAGATTCTTCTTATTTGTACACAATGCTAATCAAGATAAATGTTAGCAGAATGCTATTACTTAGTTCCTTATAAGTAGAAGGGAATAAGGGAATGCACTATGCTAAAGTGATTGTCAAATGTTTTAAAAGCTATCGTTATGCGATTGTTATTGCAAATCACTTCTTTGCTTGGCTAGGAGTAGAACAAAAGAAAAACAGACACTTCCTGTGTGAGAAAACGTTAAGTACTTCACAATTGAAACCAATAACAAGGAATATCTCGAAAACGGTTACCTCCACAACAAAAACGTAAAGGACAACAATTGTGTGTTTTGTTATGAGGTACACTTTTTGTGTAGTACGTTTTTTCTATTTCTTACGGTTTAGCAGTGAAGCAAAATTCAGCAAAATTCATTCAGAATAAAGAGGTCTTCAGAGGCTATTCCCAAAAAATTCGAGATATACATTTTATTTCACACATAAATAGCTTTAATATACGGAATTTTAATCAAAATCGTTAAGAGCCATTTTTAAGAAAATCAAAATTTTATAAACGTTTTCCATGTAAAGGGTAGTTTTGTGGTGGGGGGATTTTTTTTTAAAAATCTTCGTATCGCATCCTTGGAAGATACTAAACATAAATACCAAGTTTGGTATTTTACGGTCTTTTTGTTTTGGGGCTATGCTGTCCGCAGACACACACACACAGACAGACACACACCCGGACTTTTTTTTTTAAAATGCTTTTTTCGGACTCAGGAGACCCCAAAACATATATTTCCGAAAATTTCGGTATCGAAATTAGCATTACAATACCTTCTCTATCCCTATGTACATAGTACATATTGGGCTAGAGAAAGTAAAAGAGGAAACAAGAAGATATGGTGAAAGGTAATCCCTACTTGAAATAGGAACTTACGAGAAGTAATTCTAAATAGTAACTACATTATAGTACAAGGTTAAACACGATGAGCTTCTTACAAAATGACTGTTAGAAATAATTAAGAGGTGGACACCGGCTCAGAGTGATGTGATTTGAGTTCCGAGGTATCGCGCATATTCTTGAAGAGTTTTTATTATAAACTAAAATAATTTCCTTCCAGGGACCTGAGCGTCCTGGAGTATAGTTAGAGTGTTAGTCAAAAGACCTCGAGGTACCAAAACCAGGGGTTTAAATTTGTTTCATAAACCGACCTCAGCACTTCGTTAGCATTATTCTAGAAAAACTGAGAGGCCGGTGAGCAGACATGGTAGAAAGCAAACGTCACACAAAGTCTTAAGACAGTGGAAAATTCGATCTCCTCCAGTTCAGCTGCAAATCAACTGACCTAGCGTCTTGCCCAATTTCACTACTTTTCTCCCCCTTACGTGAAATTCAAATATTGCATGGGGAAGGCATAACTGACAAAACCTGAACGTCTAATGCTATGTATAAATACATTAACTTCGTAACGATTACAAAGTGCGATCGAATAATATTAACGTAATTACAGTGAACGGAATATTTTGTGTCATCTAACATACAGATATTTTATTTTAATCGGCTGATGTAAATGTTGTTATAATTCCACGTTTGTGGTGTAGCTAAACAAATAGATGTTCGACTTAAAACAGTTGAGAAATTAATATGACTTTCAAAAAAATCCTGCCATATTTGCTTCTTATTGCAAAAACGTAAAATAGTAGTGTTATTTTAATAAAATACAAAATATTTATACACTCAAGCATTAATAGAAAATGAGCAGCTAAGAAATAATTTCACCATACCATAGAAATATTGTATTCCTTTTGGGTCGAACAATGATTCGCACATAAAGGTTTCTGCTTACAAACTACCGGAAGGCTTTCACTGAAATATTAGTTTGCATTAACTAAATTGGTGAATAGACATTTTGTGGTAACATTACATATTCCTCAAAGCTTGACATTCCTTAACACATTATGATGTGAAGAAGACACGAAAACGAAATGTAAATCCTTTAGGTGGGGTTCTATGAACAGTGAAATGTTTATTATCAAATCTGACAAATATCCTAAGATAAAAATCAGAGGAAAGAAAATCAATCTCCCTGATGTAATGCAATTTTACTGAGAATAGGAACTACTCACCACTTTGTCCGATATTAAATACTGTGTTCGTTCTGTTTAAATTAAACACCTTAAAGTCTAAATTTATTTATTAGACATTGCAAAATATTTACGTAAAATTATTGAAGTAAGGAAACGTTTGGTTTCCTTAAGGGTATATAAAACGGGATGCATAAAAACAAATTGTAAAGAAATCATAAAGCGACTCTTTATTTAAAAATCAACGTTCTTCAGTTAAATAAATTACATTTTGAAGGAATAATTCCAAATAAGAGAGGAATATGTAAAGGAAATACTATCATAAATGTGTTATTGTGCCCTTTATTTACCTGTATCTCATGAGCTTTAGTTACTGTTGTCCCTAAAAAAGAGTTTCTTTTAAGTAATAGATATTACCCTCGGTAATACCTTCGCAGAAATGAAGAAATTAAAATATACTGCTTCTCGCACACACTGGATATGGTCAACAACTGAGGCCATATTTCAGTTTGAACAAGCATTATGGTTGATGGGCTTTGGTCTCCGTACCTCAGACATAAAATGTTTAACTATGTTACTTTCTCTGGCACCTGTGTACAATGTACATACGTAGTAAATAGAGAAGGTATTGTATTCCACCCAAAAGTCTATACCGAAATTTCACCGGAAATACATGTTTGAGGGGCCCTAAATAAAAAGGCATATTTAGAAAAATGTCCGCGTGCACGTGTGTTTGGGCAGCATAGTTCAAAGTCTGTTAAATATAAAAAATTGATTTTTAGGCTCATTATCTTCCAAGGATAGAACACAAATATTTTTAAGAAAAATCCCCCGACCCCAACTACCGTTTCTTTACATGGAACTTTTTTCAAAATCTTTAATCTTATCAAAACTGGCTCTAAGGGTTTTGATTAAAATGTAATATGTTTAAGAGTTTTTTATCACCAATGAAATATATTTCTTGCATTTTCTGAGAGTAGCCTCTGAAGAGCTCTTCATTCTGGATGACATTTGTATAACTCGTAAACTCGACAAAAGCTTAAGACACAAAAATTCTATGTAGATCTCGTTAAAACACACTATCCATATAATTTTATATAGGGTTAACCGTTTTCGAGATAATCCTTATTGTTATGTTATTGATTTCAATTTTAAACTACATGAACTTTTTTCTATTGGGAAGTCAACTTCCGTTTCATCTCTTTTGTTTTACTCTCGGGAAAGCAAAAGAGAACCGAATTTCAATTGTTTCACAAGGCAATAGCTTTTAAAATATTTGACAATCGCTTCAGTTTTGTGTATTCCCTTATTTCCCTTCTACTTACAAGGAAGAAAGTAATAAGACTAGTTCTGCTATGTTTATCTCTATAACATAACGTAGATAAAAGAATAATCTTTTGTACGGAAATTTTGCTTGTGCAACAGCTAGAGAAACTCATGTGAATAGAACACATCAGATTTTTCTGCAATAATCAAAGAATATCTTGTCATATTACTTCAAAATGAAAGTAATACGTTCCCTTTCAATAAGTATAACGCATCGCATAGCCCTGTATTTTGATAAATAGCGTTGTTTCGCTATGTACGTTCTTTGTTGCTTTAACAGCGCCAATAAACGAGAAACACCCTTGTTAAAATTCCGCGCAGCTGGAGTGTTGGGTATACTAATTTCATTTAATGAATTTAATGAATGGAAAGGTGCAAAGGGAATTGTCATTAGTGGAGATACGGTGGTCGGACATTGATTACATTCTGGTTTTGGTTAGTTTAGCGAGGTTGTTTTGGTTAGTCTATGTTATATTATTTGTGATTATTTAAATTGAAACGTAAATGGTATTTTGCACCAACCGGAATGCAATTTGGTAAGCCTATCTATAGTGAGCATATAAATGACATGGAAAAAGAATAGAAAAAATCTTGTGTTCCATTCACATGACTTTCTCTACATCTCTGCAATAAATTATTGTTTAAAAGCTTATTATTTTACTTAATGCTAATTAAGAAAAAATTAACAGAAATTGTCTTATTATTTACTTCCTTGTAAGTAGAAAGGAAATAAAGGGAGTACCATATGCTAAATCGATAGACAGTTCTTTTAAAAGCTGGTTGATATGTGATTGAAGACTTTGTTTGTATGGACAGGAGTTGACAAATTTCCGTATGAGAAAAGTATTATTTTAAAGCTGAAACCAATAACAAGGAATATCTCGGAAACGGTAGCCTCCACACAAAAATGTAAAAGACTTAAATGTTACGGTTTGATGAGATCTACATTTTTGTACACTAAGTCTTCGTCTATCACTTACGGTTTAGCAGTTAAGAAAAGTTCCGCAAAATTCATTCAGAATAGAGATCTTCAGAGGTTATTCCCAGAACATTCAAGATATACATTTTATTTGGGATGTAAATATCTTTAATATACGGTATTTTAATCAAAATCGTTGGAGCCATTTTAGAGAAATTAAATATTTTCGAAAATTTTTCCATGTAAAGGAAGGGGAGAATTTTCTTGAAAATCTTCGTGTCGCTGCCCTGGAAGATACTAAACCTAAATACCAAGTTTAGCATTTAACGGTCTCTTCGTTTTTGAGCTATGCTGTCTACAGACACACAGACATACTCACACGCACGTACTTTTTTTAAGAATGCTTTTACCGGAATCAGGGAACCCAAAACATACATTTCCGGTGAAATATCGACATCGAATTTTTGGGTGCAATACAATACCTTCTCTATCCACTATGTAAATTGTCCTTACGGGGGTAGAGAAAGTTAAAAACGGTAACTACGAACTTCTCAATTGTAAGGCATAGCGTACCTCCATGAGAGAATGTAAAGATTTATAAGTTTCGATATATTCATACGGTATAGACGTAAAAGTATAAAAAGTGGCAGCGATACAAAAGAAACTTTAAACCATAACTGAAAGGTCTAAGTACACTAAAATTAAAAACTATATCCACATTCCAACCAAAATAGTGTACCTTGAGGAGTTTGAAATCGCTTTGAAGGACTTCCAAAATATTAAATCAGATAAAGCTTAATGTGCATACGGGTGTCCCACACGATAGCTCAGTTGAACATGAACATGGAAGCTCGAAAGTCATGATTCGAGGCTCAACTATGACGCTGATTTTTTTTTGAGTCATTATATACGTAAGATTGCTCGGAAACGATTGTATTTATAAAATATTCTTTCAAAAACTCATATTAATGGATATAAATGTTTGTACAAGCCGTTTCATTATAGATTTCGTTAAGTATCAAGGTGTGTTCAACAAGTTGAACTGACAGTTAATTCTTTAATTATACTGGTTTTAAAATTACATATTCTTTGTAAGACAAGACGAAAATCAAATATTAGGGACATAACAGTTTAAAAAAATTGATCAAATATTGAAAAATGCAATCCAATATTAACCAGTATCACGGAAATCATTAATGGAATAAAATTATTCCATATAACTTGTTTTGACGAGATCTACATTTTTGGTATAGTAAGCTAACTCTGGTTTCCAGTTATGCAAAATTATTCATTTTTCAGAATGAAGAAGTTTCACAGGCACAAAATTAAGACATACATTACTTCGTTAATGGACACATCTTAAGCATGTAGTGTTAGAAGTATTTTTGCGTAAACAAAATCTCATTAAATATTTTCTTTCGTGTAAAATGAGGTTAGTCGTAACAAAGTATGTGAATCGGCAGATGTGAACTTTATGTTAAGGTTTTCATTTACACTGAAATTATTTATCGTGCGTACGATTCCATGTAATCTAAAATTAATAAAAAGTTTAATTATAACTTTTATTAATATATAAGTCAATTATAGAAAGCGTTACATTCCTTGTTTGTAAAATGCTGAATTTGTATACCAAGGTTTACACCCATTGAAATGTTCGTTTTTGAGTTATACCATTAAGACACAAAAGAATGTTTTCTAAATATAATCTTCCGTTCAAAAGATCTCAGAAATGGTTTGGATTTTGACGTTATCGCTATCGTATTTGTGGATGGAATGTAATTCATTCCCTACTGTAGGTAAGCAACAGAAGGCTAACAGTTGTACCGCTTTTCCACTGAGGTCTTCAGATACGAACGATCTGAACGCCATGTCCACTACTTTATGTGGGAACTTGGTGAACAAAGTAGAATATGGAAGCATTACCTTTATTTCTAATTCTAGCTTCTCTTAGTTCCAGCCTCCCTTTCTCTTTTTCAATTCCAAGTACTTCCAGTGGCTTTCATAGCCTCAATTGAAAGCCATTTCATACGTGCCTATATTGAAAAGCAAAATACGTAGTATCTGTTTCTTTAGAGAAAAATACTCTATCCCTCCCGTCATTTGATTCAGGTAAAGGGAGATAGGGGCGTAATGAAGGTAAGCCCTCTCAGCAAAGCAAGTGGCGAGGTATTCTTCCTGCACCATTACACCCAGTAGTGCCTCAGTCAGCAAGTCCGGGCAGATCACAGCTTTGACCTGCCCACTTGAAAATGATGAGAGCGTTATTATTATAACCATCACGACTCCTTTTCCTCTCTCGAGCGCCCTTTCTCCGCTCGTTTTCCCCCTTTTCGCTCAGAAAATAAAAATGATTCACTATTGCTTGGATGAAATTTGCTGTAAAAAGAGGGAAGTCTCCAGTAGCGGTCTGGAATTGAGACAGCCAAGCCTTAGAATTCACATTTGCTTCCGAGCAGATTCGTAAATCAAAACTTATTAATGAATCCGCCTGTAGACTTAAAATCAAAAATTGTCTTTACTGATTTTAAATACCTCCCGCAACCTTTAGTTTCTCACAAAAATGTAATTCTACACTACATTATACACTGTTCACATTCTGAATCTGTTCTATATATGCCTTTAAGCACAGCTCTAGGGGTATTACGTTATCTAATTGTCAGAGATGACGTTTTCTGTCTGGTTTTGTTTTTCTTCACTGCCTCTGGATATTGCCTTGAGAAACGACAGCATCAGCTCTCAGACAGTTTTAAATATTCCAGTCCAAAGTCTGAAATTCCTTGTTCCTTATTCCTTATAAGGAAGTCTGCTAAAGAATTTTACATCTTCTGAAACAAAATGTAACAAAATGTCTGAACGTTTGGATATGTAGGTATTTAAAAATGAAAAGATATTGAAATAATCTCCTAATCAAATTCGTTTTATTTGTGTGTATTCTAACCAAAGGTTCGATATCGAGATTTAACCGGAGATTAAATACACACATGTATGCGTGCGTGTTCTTGTGTATGAAAGCTTAACTCAAAAAGTAAATACGTGATGAACACCAGGCATTCTTCCCAGAAAGCAACATTAAGGTTTTCAATCCAATCAGATCTTGATATACCATATACCTGCGACTGTATGTCTAATAAAGTGCAGATATGGAGAATAGCCATCAATTTTTCTTCATTGTGAAGGAACTTTACATAATTGTGTTGCATTTGATGAACCTTAAAAAGAAGACAAAAACTTACTATACGAAAACGCGTACTCTCTAGAGCAAAAAACCATGTAGATATTACAAGCCGCGTGTTAAGAAAGAATCTAGTAAAGCAACTTCAAACTGTTCTAACCACAAATTCAATTGGCATATCGTGTTTTTTCCTGATGATGGATGTGCACCAGAGGTTAGGGTCTAAGACAGCTTTAGACACAATCAATTAGGTTTTTTTTTTCTTCTTCCATATGCTAGGAAGGTAGACTGAGAATGAAAAGTATGTATGAATGAATAAGTATATTTATTGAAATAACAGAATACATCCTTGACCTTCATCAATCACACGGGTCCAAGGACCGTACGTGCTTTTGCAGTTCACAAAATCGTAAGCAAACAAAAAATTATTAAACACGAAAATAAAAATACAAAGATATTCAAACACAGCTTAAATTTACAGCACAGAATAAACCGTATTCAGATGCATTAATGTACTATATTATAGTACACAAACCCTTAACAGAAATATATACGCGCAATATACTAACACTACGGCAAAACAATAACCGAAAAGTATGACATAAAATATATGTATGTAAAACATTATAATTTTTGGATAGGTAGAGTCAGACTGAAAAACTCAATCCCATAGCCAGGATTTGAACCACGGATCTCCCGGTCTCTAGCCAGTTGCTCTTCCACTGAGCTAGCATGGCAGCATCCCGGCAGAGCATTGAATTGCATTGTCATCTCAAAATAATTTGAGATCACCTTGTGGTTTACCGGGAAACATGCGAGTCAGTTGAGAAATTCAATGGTATGCCGGCATGTTGTCATGGTAGCTCAGTGGAAGAGCAATCGGCTAGAGACCGGGAGATCCGTGGTTCAAACCCCGCCTATGGCATTGAATTTTTCAGTCTGACTCTACCTACCCAACTCTAGTCCTACACACGGGCTGCGTGAACTATTATAATTACTTTTTTAATTCTTCTTAAACCCCCACCTTCATTCCTATTACTATCAGCCTTCTCAGATCTCGGTTGTCTTGCCCTAAGATGAAATTTACCTAGCCCGACCGCGTCTTCCGTGCCTGTCAGTAGTGTCCAACATACTTCTAACTCTACAGTTGCGGTGGTAAAGAATCGCGGTAAATATTTTTCTCTTCAATGCATCTTGCCAAGATACGGCTCCACGAATCTTCCTCCTCGTAAATGGGGTAGATTTTCATAGTAACTTTTATCATCCGCCATGCTCCTAGTCAATTCCTCGCGAGCCCCTTTCTAATGAGCTTGGTGCCTGTTATAATGTATTGTTTCACATCCCATTCCGATTTTAGCCCAGGCTGTGCTTCCAATGAAACCTTCGTGCATTGCAAATCTACATTGGGGTATATTACCTCAAGAGACGTTGAGAAGGATTTTACTAGAAAAAGTCGAGTCACGTGGAAATTACAAGACCTGAAAAAAGTGTCAAGGCTCTTGCCAACCCTTTTCAATTAATGTGAAATTGCAACGGCTTTGAATGCTTCTTCATTTTATGAGGTTCATTTAACTAGATATAACTTAGTTCCTTACAATAGTTTTTCACTTTTGTTTGTAATATCAACTTATCCAGTAAAATCTTTGGTGGCATTTCTTCCACTAGTTTGGTTCTGTTCTTGGAAATATACTTCATACTTCTGTATTGCCCAACAAGGACAATAATTTATGGTTTGTTGTTCATGTCATTTGTTCCTTTCAAAAAACATGCATAATAAAGAGAACAATGTTTACAAGAAAACGCTCCACATCATGTTTGTCTTTTCTTCACTCCTTATTAGAGAACACACTTCTGCTTATTGGTTAGGAAGTTTCTTCCAGCCACTCAGGTAAAATGCTTCTCTTCTTCACTCTTTTGCTGATCATTTTATTCAAAGTAATCGGAAGCTGGGAAGATGTAGAACATAACATATAAAGGGATTATGTCAACATTAAATAAAGAAATTCACTGTAGAAAACCAAAAGTGTAGGCACCGTTTGGGGGGGAGGCTCTCAAATGTGCATATATCTCGCAAAACACACAATTTGTATCATATAAATCTATTGGGATTATCCTTTAGTTAATTTGTCAACACTTTAACAATTTTTATGTGCATATTCACCATTCATTTATTTCCGGATGTCGTGGAAAGAATTTTTATTTTCAAAATCTTATAGAGGCCTATGCATTTATGGTGAAATCTTGATATAGAATTTTTGGGTGGAATGCATTATATTCTTTATTTTATCTATTAGATACGTAATAGTTAAAATAAGCACACTAAATTGCCAATAAAAATGTATCAATATTACCTTTCTTAATTTAAACTTACCTACGTTTTATGCAATTATGCTGGAAAATTTGAATAGAAAATACTAGCTAAAAATAAGAGGTGTTAGCGTTCTATCAGTCGCCAGAATAAAAAGCATTAAGAATATGAAAATGAAATGTTTTACTACTAATGTGTATGATTTTGTATGAAAAGTTACCCACTGATGACCGCGTAGGCAGATATGTTAATATTCGCATTTGGCACCGGGCGACTACTATCTGCTTAGTGGAATGCGAGGAGTGTTCCATTCCTATACTTTCCAAGCTCCCTGTGCCTGGGGTAAACGAAGTGTTTGAACTCAAATATAGGAACAAATATCTGTGCAATGCCACAGAATTTAGCTATACAAAGTATTATTATAAACATCAATCGATAGGTCAATCGAGAGGTAGAGAGAGTGTGTGTGTGAAAATGCAGAACAATTCTAAAACGAACCATGGAAGTAATTAGAAATGAGGATGATTAGGAATACACACCAAAATACTGTCCAATACTAAAGCGCGCTAATGACCTCTAAGAAAATAGAGACTAACAGAGAGCTCCTCCCCCCTCTCTCTCCCTCCCTGCCTCTCTCCCTCCTCCCCCCTCAGGAGAAGAATAAATTACTTCCTTTAGGAGAGACTAGTAAAACGTAAAAAAACTAAAAGTAATCTTCCTGGATATGAACTGCTTTTTCCCCGTTTCCGACTAAGAAAGAAAGTGACAAAAAATAATTTTACTACCAAGGCCAATATACATAAAATGCTTTTGTCTATGAATGGGTTTTAAATATTCCTTGTGTGAATAAGAAAAGAGACCTATTCTCAGCGGAAAATGTCTCATTTTGTTGGGCAGCTCATTTGCAATCGTTTCATTACTTTATTCGCACCTCGTGATCCATATTCAGCGTTCTCGGGGTTTCCGGAACTTCGTTTAAACTGCTAACATTTGCATAATATTCTACGAATTTTGGAGCCACGAGGATGTGTTCTCCCCTCCTCCTGTCTGAAAATAGAGATGTCAAAACTTTGTTAGGCTTCCAGAACAGCGACAGATTAAGTACCATAACTCAAATTATTTATAAAATTCCCCAAGTTAGGTATTGCATTCAAGACACTATTGAAGACTTTTAGCTTTGTGTGAAACAATTTCTTGAAGAATATGCAGTTGCTTTAGTGTTCGGGATTTAAAAATAAACATTGCAAACTTATTGTATTTACAAATTAGCAGAACCTGTAGTTCTGTATGCGTTACTGCGTTAACTGCGGAAATTCTACTCTGTCTCTCCCTCGATCCGATCTTTCTCCTTTTCACACTTTTTCTCATGCTTTCCCTCACTTTCCCCCCTCCCACTCTCCCTATATATTCTATCTTCCCTTTACTCAGTCGCTCCCCCTCTGTCGCCTTCTCTCTATTCGTGACGTTTGAAAATCGTAATATAATTTTCCTGGGGTGCTGATAAGAATGGAAACTTCAGTAAAAGGCTTGACAACACATTTGCAATGTGATAGGAGCTATAAAGTTTCTAGCGGTACACAAATGAAAGCGCGTGAATTATAAAAAGCTCAGTTTGGATTTAACAAAATGTGAATTTTTGAAAATACGACGTATAGAATTGCTGAATTTGTTTTAAACTTATCTTATATAGAATTGTTATTGGTTTGACTTGGAATTTTCACGGGATTCCATGACGGAAGAGTATAAATAGTGGCGGTTATTAAATGCAATACATTCTTTTTCATCACTCTCGCTACGCTGGGTAATAATCCTACTCAAGTTATGTAGTTTTTACTTTCTCTAGCCCCATATGTCCGAAAAAATCGTTTTTAGACAAAGGTGCGTGTCTGTATCTGTGGACAGCATAGCTCAATAACGAAAATACATTAAAAACCAAACTTGGTATTTAATGTCTTCTTCCTAGGATACGCTACGAAGATTTTCAAGAAAATCTCCCCATCACAATCTACCCTTTACACGGGAAAAAGTTCGACATTTTTGATTTTCTCAAAACTGGCTGTACGCGTTTGATTAAAATACTATGTATTAAAGATATTTATATCCCAAATAAAATGTATATCATGAATTTTCTGGGAAAAAGCCTTTGAAGACCTCTTTATTCTGGATCAATTTTGCCGAATTTTCCTTACCTCATTAATCGTAAGAGATAGACAAGAACTTACTGCACAAAAAATATAGATCTCGTCATAATACACAATTTATGTCCTTTACATTTTTGATGTGAAGGTAATCGTTTTCGAGATATTCCTTGCTATTGGTTTCATCTGTAAAGTACTTGAACTTTTCTCTGACAGGAAGTGTCCGCTTTTCTTTTGTTCCACTTCTGGTCAAGCATAGAAGCGATTTGCAATGACAATCGCATTACGTCAGCTTTTAAAAACATTTGATTATCGTTTTAGCCTAGTATATTCCCTTACTTCCTCTTTAGTTATAAGGAAGTAACTAATAAGAACATTCTGCTAATGTTTATCTCGATTAGCAAGGAGTGGAAAGAAGAAGAATGTTTCGTAAGAAGGTTATTTGTAGAATAGTTAGAGAAAGTCATATGAGTATATAACATCGGATTTTTGTTCACAAAGATGTAATGAGATACTTCAATTTTGTATGGTATATCAACGTGTCCGGCCTCATTTACGAAAATACGCGGGCTATGGCCTTGTTAGAGGTGTTTATTGATTTTGATCCACTAGAACTTCAATATTCTGGGTTATGAAAAATGCAGGTACCATCCAAAAAACTTCGAGATTACAAGAGCCCATTCATTACATTCTTCGCAACTGAAAATATAGTACAGGGTTACTACAAAATAAATAGCCAACTTCAACTGGCTGTAAAACAAAAACTATTAGAGATAGCAACCTAATAATTTTGGAGGTATGTTGAGAAACTCTCAAAGTTTCGTTTGTTACTATTGGTAACGCTGTAGTGTTTTGTTTGTTGTTGCAGAAGCTGAAATGGCGGAAAATTCTGTGGAAAAGACATATTGCGTGTTGGAATTTGCTAGAACACAATCAGAAACTGTTGTCCAATGACATTTTAGAACACGTTACCACAAAAATGAAATGATGCGTTCACAAAAACCAGCATCGTCTTCATCATGTCGCAACATGTCGATGCAAGTCACGCCGTATGACCTTATCTTCTTCACTCAGAAACTGCAACATCTGTAATCTGTAAGGCATCATGTGCAATCGCTTTCGCAAGATTTTCCATACAGTTTGCTGTGGAATTTGTAATTGCATGCTTTCCCTAGATGTCGATTTCTGTGGGCTTCTTATGTAGGCAGAACGAACACGTTCAACGTTTTCTTCCGAAACTCTTGGTCTTCCCGAGCTCTTCCCTTTGCACAAACATCCCGCTGTCTCGAATTTTCTATATCAGTCGTAGATTGACTGTCTAGTCGGTGGCGTTTTGTGGTAACGTGTTCTAAAATTTCGTTGGACAATAGTTGCTGATTGCGTTCTAGCAAATTCCAACACGCAATATGCCTTTTCCACAGGATTTTCCGCCATTTCAGCTTCTGCAACAACAAACAAAACACTACAGCGTTACCAATAGTAACAAACAAAACTTTGAGAGTTTCTCAACATACCTCCAAAATTATTAGGTTGCTATCTCTAATAGTTTTTGTTTTACAGGCAGTTGAAGTTGTCTATTTCTTTTGTAGTAACCCTGTATATCGATTTTTGTAGTAATCCGGCGTGCCAACGTGCGAGTTTAATAAAGTTAAAAACGTAGTTAGAACGTTTATGGTGCAAGTCTGTGTCTCATGAAAAGCAAACATGTTAGTTTTTGATCCCCAAAGCACTTTTAATCTGTAACAAGTTAAAAAAAATATGATGTGTTCCATTCACATGGCTTTTTCTATATCTCTGTAACAAATTATTGTTAATAAGCTTATTCTTGTATCTATTTCATGCTAATCGAGAAAAATTAGCAGAAATAGTCTTATTTCTTGCTTTATTGTAAGTAGAAGCGAAATAAGGGAATCCATAGGTTAAAGTGAAAGCCAAAAGCTGGTTGCTATGTGACTAAAGTTCCTTTGTTTGTATGGACACGAGTTGATAAATTCCTGTATGAGAAAAGTATAAGTTTTTCAAAGCTAAACCAAAAACAAGGAATATCTCAAAAACGATCAACTCCACGAAAAAAATGCATGTAGCATAAATTGTGTGTTTTAGCGTTTTTGTGTGTTAAGTTTTTGTCCATATCTTACGGTATAGTAGTTAGGCAAAATTCATCCAGAATAACGTAGTCTTCAGAGGATATTCCCAGGAAATTCAAGATATACATTTTATTTGTCAGGTAAATATCTTTAATATACGATAGTTTAATCAAAATCGTTAGAGCTATTTTTATAAAATCAAAATTTTCGAAAAAAGTTCCATGTAAAGGGTAGTTGCGAGTGGGGGGATTTTGTTGAAAATCTTGGAAGATACCAAACCTAAATACAAAATTTGGTTTTTTTCGGATTTTTCGTTCTTGAGCTGGGCTGCCCACAGACACACTCACGGATATTTTTCTAAAAATGCTTTTTTGGGATTCGGGAGGTCTCAAAAATGTATTTCCGATGAAATCTCTGTATCTAATTTTTAGGTGCATTACAACATCTTCTCTATACACTATGTACATAGCACGTATAAAGAAAGTAAAAAACACTGGACAGAGACCTAAGTGGATAAAAGTTGCAACTATTTTCTAAGTTTCTCAGATTAAGTTTAAGCATTAAGTTTATATCTAAAGTCTAAGGAAAGGACTGGTTAAATAGTAGAAAGTTTCACTTTAGATGGTTTTTGATTAGGACTACAGACAACACAGTTTTGCTTTTCAGACTTAAACGTGTTTTAAATTAAGGTCTACAATCATCCTACCATCCACAGCAGTATGCAAGTTAATCCTGTTTATTTAAATTTTAGGGCAGAGATATCATTTAAAATAGAAATTCAATTGGGACTAATCATATGCTATGAACAGAAAGCTAGAAAGTGTCAGGTATCAACCAATGATGACTATACATATCGATAATTGAGAATAGCTTTCTATTATCGGCGTGCAAAGATCGCAAACTCTGCCACAAACAGGTATAACGAACCTGTAACCTACTAACTGAAATTGACCAAGCTATGAAATGAAAAATAATTAATCAATTGAAAGGCTATGAACTGGAAAAACGAACACCAACATAGCAGATCGCAAATAATATTCATGATAATATCCTCTTAATTTTCCATAAATAAAATTCCAAAATAATATGTTCTAAGTTGGCTATAAGAATATAAATATAATATATAAGCAGTCTAAAAAAATAATATAAGAAATAATTTTATAGACTAGGTTGCTAACATGAAAGAAAAAAGTTTAGAATGATTTATTGCAATCTGTAATATCTTATTTTATTTATTCAGTACGTTTGCTTTCATAAAACCATAGCTACACTACATAGTAGGCACTGTTTTGAAGTTAGATTGAAATATGTTATTGTATGGGTTTTACTCGTAAAATTGCATTGTAAACGTAGCTCCTGATATTCAAATTCTCTAGATAATTCAACCGCGGCACCATACACTATCATAATGTCTGCACTAAAAAGTCCAATGGAAGGATTAATGTCACAAAGCCTATAGTTTTGGACGTCTTAACCTACAAATTCCAACATGAATTGTAAAAGTAGTAATATAAATCTAAAGTTATTTGCCAGTTCTAAACTCATAATATATGTATCAAGCTAATAAAACATTTACTGGTGAATCCTTGATATTTAAACATAAAGAAAGTAGACTGCCAATAAAATCGGCATAGAACCCCTTAGTACTTAGTTACGTTAATATCCTGGACTTCACCAGGAATAGGAACAAAGTATAAAAGCTACAAAGTTTATATCCCTTCTCGGTAATGTTGGAGGTAGCGAGTCTGCCTTACATTCAAGAAGTTGCGAGTTCGAATCTTGTTCCGGATGAGTTACCCGGTTAAGTTTTTTTTCGGAGTTTTCCCTTATCTGAGAAGTGTCGAGTAACTTTAAGACTTTAAGATCCAAGGATCCCGAGATCTTTTGAGTATCATTTCACCAATTTCATTCATGGTCCAATATGACTAACCAAGACGTTATGCTAAAAACAAAATTTTAGAGATACCATCGCATTTAAAACGGAGAAAAATAGAAGAAAACTTATCAACGAATCAGTCTCAGGACTCGCTTTAGAAGACAATTCGAGAGCAAGTCACTCTACCAACTGTTACCCTATAGGCAGCAGTGCATCTTTTGCTCCAGAAACCTAGAACCCAAAATACTAGATGCTAAAAGCCACCGCCAATCCTAGCAGTCAAAATAGTTTTATAAAGTATAAGCCAGCCAAGGCGAGTAGGTCTTAAACCGGGGAGCGCCACATGTTCATGTAATGGCTTCCCCGCTCGCCTGTAGAGTCTAGCTAGGAAAGCACGAGCGATAGTTCATGGTGGCATTTCCCTTGTGTATGTTTCAATCTTGTATATATGCATATCATAAGCAATCAAATACATTGTTAAATAAATGTGTACATCTCTTTCACTCTCTCGCGTACTTGACATTATTCCGTGATATCTCCCTCACCTGCCGTGACGGTCTCCGATCCAGTGGCGTTTCTTCACCGATTCAGCATTGCTATCGAATCTTGGATTGATTATTGTGCTTTCCATTACTCCTTCCTTTAGTACATCTCTATTTCAACAAGTTTCTTGATTTTATTTCTTCTTTTTTTACCTTCTGAACCAAGTTTTTCCAGTCATTTCTCTTATTGACCCAATAGTATTCTAAGAAATTGTGCTCTAAGGAGCTACTACTCTAAAGCGTTCTCTCCGTAAACTGCGTTTATCTTTACACTTTTTAAATATCACCATTTTACTAAGCTTTTCTTTACATCCAAAGAAAGTGTACTTCTTCTTGCAAAAGTTTAATAAAAATCGCAGCGTAAGGATTTACTTTTAACCACATAATATTCCTGATATTTTCTTCTAATGGCACACTCGTCCATATTTTCCAAAACAACTTTGTTGCAAGAAGTTTACCAATCTTGTGAGGTGATGTAATTTTGCTCGTCCCACCTTCTTCAAACCTTCCTGATCTTGCACACCGGTAGAAGCGATAACAAGTTCAGTAGCATTTGTAATGAGTATTATCTATGTTTCTTTCTTTTCTTCCCCACAAATCTTAAGAATATTATAAATTGTGCTCGCTATCACCTATCATAAGCCTTCTTCAGGTCAAGGAGTATGCCTACTTTTTGACAGCTCGTAAGAAATCCATCCATTATCTGTGTCGACAAGCGATACACATTGATTTGTGTTCCATCACTGTCACTGAATACTACGCGGTATGGTAGTGAAGTAAACCAGACTAAGCATTTCATGACGTATGCGTGAAGTCGTATGCCTCATCTCTTAGTTCGCCTGCTCTCCGCTCCCATTGCAGGACTGCACTGAACTTGGCCGGCTTATATAGGTAAATAAGTAAGCCGGCCAACAACATAAGATATGGTTCAGTCGTAGCTCAGTTGGTAGAGAACCTGCCTACTGTTCAAGGGGATCTGCGTTCGATACTCGGCAAACGGTAAGGATTTTTCCCTTCCCTATTCTCCACATGGTCTGGGAGTGTGGATGTAAGGTAAATGTGTATATAATTTAATGACTAAAATTAAACATATAAATAATTTGCGAGATTGTGACTGATACAAGTAATTTGAGATCGGCGATGCATGGTCCCCGGATAAACATAACGCAACTACATGGTGTTAAACGTGTGAGTATCAGCTGCTGATAAGTCGGTGTTAAAGCAAAGCAGGTTGTAAAAATGGCTTAGAATATATTTAAAACTGCTGTCTGAGTATAGAAATATCAATTTGTAGCAGCTCGTTTCTAGCGTTCTCAAGACTTAATGTCGCAAATCTGTAAAACCTCGAACTAATCATTTGACAGTACGACACTGAGCATTCATTAACTATGTTCTTGAGTTATGTTGCCTACTCTGGAGACTTCAGTGATCTGCTCTGGTGGCTTAATGCATAACGCGGGAAGCTGCTATCCCAAAGGTTATGAGTTCGATTCTGTCATAGAGTAAATGTTGTTTTATTATTATTTTTTTCATTCCAGACGAAGTGCCGCGGTACGTGGCGTACTGGCACTTCAGAAACTTATAGCCGTTACTTCAACATTTCAATAAACAGGTCATAAGTCTCCTATATCAAATTACTTATTTAAGTAATCTACATATTATGTGAAAATATTTCGGTATAGTTCATTAACACCCTGTATATAACTCAAAAATATCAGTACACGAATTACACCATTACGTAGGCAATAAGTTCCAAAGCCACCGATAGGGCCATGGAATAATAAAAATCATAATATGTATGACTAAAGGTTCGCTAACCCAATTACCAGCTAAATCTCTGGAGTGCATACAACACGAATGTTGGAAGTTCAGAAGGTTTTAATCATTTTCCAATAGATTCAAGCCCCTAATTAATTTCATATACGTAATTAACTTTACTATTCGAGCATAGAGCACAAAATAACATTTGTATTAGTAATTCTGCAGAAATACGCCACCCTTTTCACCAACACTCACACATCCAGCATTGAGGATAAAGCAAAAACAACCGTCAAGCTTGTTAGGGTTGCTTTTATCTTGCTTTCTTTTTATCTCAGTTCAAAGAAACGTGATTCTATGGCGTGTAATGCATAGAACCATAATCGCAGAGACTATTTCGTTCCACTTAAAGAGAGAGAAGCATTAAGGACGCATGAAAAGTATTTTGTGCGTAGCGGAGCCGGTATTGTTTTGATTTAATCTCTTGCACACCAGCTAAGCGGCTCATTGTTTCCGCTCGCGCAGTCAACAGTTGTTAATTTTGCACGAAAGTACTCGCGTAATTACTTTTCATGTCCCGTAAAAGTCGGAATTCCTCTTTCGGCATGGATACACATTGCAATGTATGATTACCAGCTCTAAAACACAAAACAAAGCTTTGCATCGTATATTCTCTCCAAAGCACTTTTGATTCACTTGTGACTAAAGTAGTGGTTGGTGTTGCTAGAAAGGTATTATCACCTCAATAAAATAATACATTTGAGTCAATGTCACTAAAAATAGATGTTTCAAAACCCACTTTTAAACAAATATGTAGACATCTTTATTGATATAAAATTATTAGTTTTTACACAAACATTTACACTAATTTTAAGCTAAAGGTGATGAAAAAACAAAACAGAAAAATTTGATGTGTTCTACTCACACTATTCTTAAAAAGCTTGTGCTTCTATTTAGTTCATGCTAATCGAGAAAAAATTAGCAGAAATACGAGTAGTCTTGTTACTTCCATGTTAGAACGGAAATAAGAGAGTACCATAGGTTAAAGTGATAGTCAAAAGCTGGTTGCTATGTGACTGAAGTTCCTTTGTTTGTAAGGACAGGAGTTGACAAATTCCTGTATGAGAAAAGTTAAGTTTTTAAAGCTGAAACCAAAAGCAAGGAATATTTAAAAAACGATCAACTCCACGAAAAAAATGTACATAATATAAATTGTGTGTTATAACGTGTTCAACATTTCTGTGTGGGTAGTTTTTGTCTATATCTTACAGTTTAGCAGTTATGCAAAATTCCGTAAAATTCATTCAGAATAAAGTAGACTTTAAATGCTATTCCCAGAAAATTCAATATATACCTTTTATTTGTCAGGCAAATGTCATTAATATACGATATTTTGATCAAAATCGTTAGAGCCATTTTTTGAGAAACTCAAAATTTTCCAAAAAAAGTTCCACGTAAAGGGTAGTTTGGGGTTGGAACATTTTCTTTAAAAACCTTTGTGTTGCATCCTTGGAATTTACCAAACTTAAATACCAAGCTTGGTATTTAACGGCCTTTTTTAGTTTTTGAGTTATATTGTCCAGACACACAGACGCGCACGCGCACACACACACACACACACAAACACTGGCCTTTTTCTAAAAATTCCTTTTTTAGACTCGGCGAACCTCAAAACGCATATTTCTTTGAAATCTCGACATCGAATTTTTGGGTGCATTACAATGCCTTCTCTATACACTATGTACATATTACGCGTAGAGAAAGTAAAAAACAATAGAGAAAACTATAGAAAAAGAAATAGAAAAAAATAAAGATACTAATTATTCTAAGTGAAAAAAGTGATCTAAATTCGCGCACTTTAAACAGAAAATTTATCATGTTTTGTCTGTTCCTCTGGTCAGCTAGTAGATCTCATGCTAATCTCATTCTAGAAGCTCTGAAACATTTTTCCTATAGTTTAATTGTTCGCTGGTTCTACCATGTGCAAATTTCTCTACCATATGTACCACGTCTTAATGTATACCACAGATTGAATAGATTTCTCCACCAGAGTTGTCTCTCATTTTCTGTGCTTAAGTGAAGTATACATTCCTCTTTACACCAGTTAAATTTTATTTCGTTTGCCAGCGCTAGAGAGAGCTTAATTTTACAATTCGATTCAATTTCCTGATGTCGCATATGTATGCAGATTATATTGAAACATCGTGTGAGCGCTGAACTTTGTGTTTACATCGGATACGTTCTGAAACTAGAGGGTAGTGGTTTTCATTAAAATTTCCTTTTTATATGTTTTAAAGTACCAAACTGCCAAACTAATTGGCATTTATACTAAAAAAAACTAATAATAGTTGCTTTAAGCAAATTATCAAGTACTTAGCAGAAGATTACTTTGCAAAAGATTGTGAATTTCAATTGTGTTTCCATGGATTCTACCATTTATAATATGACATTGGCTTTCTCTGGCGTTATACACTTGTTAATTGCAGCAAAAGAGGGTGTTCAAAAACTTTTTAGCGGTAATGTATATGCCTTTATAGAGTCTGAGCACTTTGCTGGATCTCCTAAGACAGCGGCGTGGGGCGTTGCGCTTGGATCTTATTACTTCCGTCAAGCTGTTTAAATCGGTAGACTAAAAGATTTCTCCTCACTGGTCAAAGGAAACGGAAGCGGAGCAGGAAATGAATGCAGCCTCTTTACGTGGCGTTAATCTACCCGCTATATTCAGATGGTAGCGAATTAAGTTTCACTCCAACCTATTGAAAATCTAGAGTTAGGTTTTCAGAGAGCGAGCTAGGTGAATAGTTAAATCCGACGAATTGCTTCCTATACTAGCTAATTTTCCTTGATTTGGCAATTCTTAGGAACACTTCCATTGCACCGTGGACTATGCTCAAAATTCAGATCGTCAAGATATTCACTGTAATTGTCTATAAACTGGGTCATATCAAAAGCACAGCCTTCGAACTCTAGGCAAGATAGTGTTTCGATTTATTGGGCGAAAAACAGAGGCCATCACGGTGCAAAATTACTAAATTAACTATACTTATTTACTTATTTTATTACTTTCTCTACACGTACTATATACATAGTGTATAGAGAAGGTATTGTACTCCACACAAAAATTCTATACCGAGATTTCACCGGAAATACACATTTTAGTGCCCCTCCATTTTTTTTTGGAAAAAGGTCCGTGTATGTGGGTCCGTGAGTCTATGAACACGACAACTCAAAAACGAAAAGTCGATAAAATACCAAACTTGATATTTAAGTTTAGTATTTTCCAGGGATGCGACACGAAGCTTTTGAGAAAAATTTCCCCCCCTCAAACTACCCTTTACATGGAAAAGGTTTCGAACATTTTGTTTTTTTTTTAAAATGGCTGTAACGATTTCGATTAAAATATCGTATATTACAAATATTTATGTGGCAAATAAAATGTATATCTTGAATTTTCCGGGAATAGCCTCTTAAAGGCCCCTTTATTCTGAATGAATTTTGCTGAATTTTGCGTAACTGGTAAACGTAAGAGATAGACAGAAACTTACTACACAAGTAGTAAGATCAAGTTAAAACACACAATTTATGACATATACGTTTTTTCATTGTATTGACCATTTCTGAGGTATTCCTTGTTATTTGTTTTAGGTTTGAAATACTTGAACTTTTCTCACACGGAAAGCTGTAAATTCCCGGGGTGGCATAGAAACGGATTTCAACCACATGGCTTTTAAAAGATTTGACAATCGTTTTTCCTAGTGTATTCCCTTATTTTCATACTACTTACAAGGAAGCAAGTAATATAAAATTTCTGCCTAACGTTTACCTCGATTATCATAAAATAGACAGAAGAATAGTTCTTTAACAATAATTTGTTACAGATATGTAGAGAAAGTCATGTGAATGGAACACTTTCAGATGTTTTCTTATTTGTTAAACCTGTAGTGGGCACATCAGAATTTCTAGTGCTTTACCTAGATTTCAAGGTATTATTCCATCTTCAAATATTCTACAAGTATCTCTTTCCGAGTCTGCTTGCAGATATTCTGCCTGTCGGAGACATTTGTTTTCATAGTCTTGTATTTGGCATTCTTTCTTCGTGTTATTTGGGTTTCTACTTTCTCAATTGGTCAATATCGAGATTTTTAACAGAAAAACATGTTTTCAGGCCCCCTGAATCCAAAAATAACATTTTTTTTGGAAAAATTAGGCAGTTGTATGTGCGTGCATGTGTGTGTGTGTGTGAACTGCGTAACTCAAAAAGAAAAGTTAGACAAATGCCAAATTTGGTATTTTAAATTACGTACCTGCCATAGGGGCGACTGAGAATCTTCAAGAAAAGTTCAACAATCCAGATTACCATTTACGTCACTGAGCAAGGTCTGGGTCGGGCATGCGGGAGATTGTGGGTTCCACCTCTCTGGCCCATGGGTTTGTTCGGGAGTTTTCCCGGGCCACTAGGTGAATGCTGTGCCTTTCCGTGGCGGCGAATGCGCTTTAGAAATGCAGCTCTGGCCGGCTGGTGGCGTTGGAGTCATCTAAGGAGCTTAGCGGGCTCCTAGCGCTCCTCACGTTGACATAAAGAACTGTTTGGATTGTGTTAGAGATATACCACCGTGGCTCTTTCCTTGCGGTCCGTTTTCGACCGCTAGATCATAACACTGAGGTCTGTGGCTGCAATGTGAAACCCCCTCCGGACTACCAGCCAACCGTTTACGCGAAAAATGATCAATTATTTGTATTTTCTGAAAAATTTACTGAACATTTTTTATATTTAATAGACAATATGTACATATTGACTTGCTGGGAATAGGTTATGAAGTCCTCTTCATTAAGAAGGGATTTTGTATAAGTCTATATAACAGTTAAGCCGTAAGCGGTAGACAAAAGCTTACCACACAGAAATGTAAAACTCTTTTAAACAATTTTAATTAACGTTTTTGTACTTAATTTATTTTCGTGAATCCGCTAATGGTTTATCGGTTATTATTGGTTTACTTTGCTTTTTTAAAATGCTGCTATTAGGTTGTATCTCGCAATGTCACGCAAAGAGAATGAAGTTTCAAGATCCATCATATTGTAAGCGATTGTTAAATATTTAACTATCACTCAAGTTTCCGGTATTTTGCTGGACAAACTAATTAATCTGTAAATATTTATCACGATTGACATAAAATGGGAACAAAATAAGCTTTTGTAAAGAAGATTGAAGAAACTTTATGAAATCAATGATAGTAGTTATAAAATCATTAAATGCAACAATTCATATTTTTCAGTTTCTTAGTCGTTTGTTAATCTTTTCTAATGCCTTCAATTTTATGTAATATAATTTTGCGGATCTTTTAGTTTCTCTTACAAATTTCATTTCTGACGCCCATTTAATTAATTTCAAATTTCATTTTTAAATTTTAGTTCTGTAGCTCTGCTTACTTTGTTTCCAAAAGATCTATTAATTGTTCTACAGACCTTCTGAAACTTGCATAGACTATTTTGCACGTAATATCTTCTTAACTAATTTCCTAAATAGCTAAAATAGTTTATCTGTTCTATTACTTGATTATTATTTTCATATTTACATGTTCTGATACCGGAAAAGTCATTAGTATGGAGCATTTACTGTTTTCAGATTTTTTCTGGAGACTTATTGTGCACAGTACACTTTTTGTTATTGGCATTCACAGTCTGTTTCATAGAAAAATGTTTACTTATTTTTAAAAAGTATGTTTCTCAAAAAAGTTACGCTTTATGCCTTAAAAATCGCTATGCACAATGTTTTTGACACTTTACTTTTTGTAAAAAAAAAATTCATTTTCATTTTTGTCATTTAAAGAACTTTTAATTCATTGGAATAAATTTTAATGTTGTATCAGTTTAATTGAAGCTTTCGCATACAATTTAACAGCTGAGCATAACTAAATGTTTAAAATATAGCGGATCCGAAAAATAATAATTCAATGGGTTTAGTCATTAATTTTAGTGCGAAAACATGTAATTTTAAGTTTTTAATGTTAAAATATCTGCTTTATCAAAAGCAGAACCTGCAGCTTTATGCCAGTACCTTCAAAATGTGCATTAGCAGTTTTATGACCCTAACGTGAAAATAGAAGAATCCTAATATACTCTAATGTTGTGTAATGTAATTGAAATAAAAATGGACAAAATGGTTTAAAACTCTCTAAGAACCATTGTTTTAATGTTTCCAGGCATTTACATGTTGCTTAATTAAAGATACTTCAAAGCGTCTTCTATCATAAGTAAATAGTAAAGAAATCAAAAACTGAGAATATTGACACCTAATTTTGGCATAAAACTATCCAAATCATAGTAGGTTTCACGTATGTTGCACTTTTTAGTATTTAAAATTAATACTTATCAGCCCACATATTTCCATAAATATCCCAACTACAGAATTTAATGTAGCATACTCATATTGAGAGCTTTTTGGAGCTCCCACACCTCAGTATATATTTAGAAGTTACCGTTTCCACAAAAAAACAATCCACTCAATTTACTATATAAATTAAATGGAATATCGCAAACAACACGTTTGTATTTTTTGCAGTCCCCAGGCACCTGTAGTTTTTAAATGGCACCCCAGGGATTTAGCATCTAGCAGATTAGTTATGTTACGATCCCCAACTGTTACATAGCTACATCGAAAAGGGCTGGAACGTGCCGTTTGTAATAAAATGGCCACCACCTGCCCCTAATTATATCGCACACTCCATGCTAGCATGCAATCCTCACGTTTATGAGACTGTGTCGACTTACCTGCGGACCGGTTGCGTGTGTTGGTAAAGTCATCATCTTCCCCGGCAACCAGGAGCATAGTTAATCTTCTTCGAGCAAAGATGCGGCGTAATGGGATTCAGGAAAGAGGGGTTGGTACAGATGAGATTCTGGGAGACGTGCAAGGGAAGAAATGAAGAGATTTCTCTCGGAACAATAGACATGCAATATTCCACTTCATAAGATTTACAGGAGGAGATGAAGAAGTAATAACAGTTATAAAGGTAGTCCAAATGTTTATTTGATGTTTATGAACTTGTGACCTTAAACACTCCATACCAGCTACTATATTATTAGCATTTAAAATTAAGGTATATCAATAATGGAATTGCACATTCGTACATCTGACAATTTACAAATTTCTCAGGATAAGATAAATATTTACTTATATTTCACATTTGCTATACCCTTGTTTTTTCTACACCCAAATGTACAAGAAGTATTGTATTGATACAAAAATTCAATATTAATATGAAGATTTTGAGATCCCATAAACATTTATAAGAAAGAAGAAATGAAATGAAATGGCGTTATAGACGTTCTTTAACTACTGCGGTTCTCAGCGTCCCATTCTATACTGGACGTAAAAGATCGCTCAGAAGTCTTATCAGGCTTGAGGTTCTTTAACATGTAAATCTACGACACGGGACCAACGGTTTTACTTCACTTCTAAAGGAAGCCATGCTAAGGATTTTTAACGCCCGAAAAAAAAGCCATCGACCTAGGGTAGGAAGAGAGAGACCATATCAGGTAGCCCAAATTCTCCCTTTTCACGTTGTGCAGATATTCCTTCGTGCGTTAAACAGTTGCAGAACACAACAGGGTTATTTCAAGTTAAAACCGGCCAGTTAATTAGCTAGCGATAAGCAAAAGGGGTAACGAAGGTCATTTTTCAGTTCCAGGCTTACTTAACCCCTTGAGTTCTGCAACTTATAACGCACGAGGTCTGCACACGCCAAATACGGGGTAGTTGAGCCTTCTGGTAGAGAGAAATAAACATTGTTTAACTTAAAAATAAAAAGGTAAAATAATCACCGACTGGCTAAGTAATTCAATTAGTAGAGCAGCTGCCTACTGTGGAAGCGGTCCCGGATTCAGTTCCCGACTGGGGTGTAGGAATTTTTCTCTAGCCAAGATTATTCCCTATCTTCCCCGGAGTCTGGAAATATAAATGAAAGTGTGAAGTGCGTATCTAATGAAGAAGCCAATGACAACAGTACACGATAGGCAATAATATGAGTGTAGTTAAAGGCGCGATATAAATGAAGCAATAAAAAAATAAACAACAAATTTCATTTATAAGTCATCCACGTTTTCTATTCACTGGAATATATGTATTTTGCGTTGTTCAGTTCTGAACATTTTTGCCTCTTTTTTTTTTTTTCCTCTGATTGCATACATTGTCATTGCTCTGTAAATTATAGGAAGTTACAGTTGAACATGAAGTTTGTATCTTTGCTAAAAATTGGAATTCCCTTTCTACAATAGACTTAGAAATACTGTAATGGCACTATTGTGTAAGCTTAGTTTTTGTAGCCACCAATTATTTTCTGGTACTTTTAATTTGAATTTGAATAAAAAAATAATTAAGCTCGTGTAAAATGGCAATTTATGAATTATATTGTCACTATAGGTTACAGCGAAATGAACAATTAATAACACCGACGCTAGTACGATGTATAATTAATTATACTCTTTAACTTCTGCCCTTTCACAATTTATATACTTCCCAACGGTTATAAAAATTTGGGTGTGTTAGTTTCACATGCCTTTCTCTATTCACCCATCTACAAACTACGCATACTCTTACAAAAGTTTATCACTCTAGCTGCTTCCTATTAATCCAGATAAAGTTTGAATCCACATATAAAGAATTATTGTGCAATATGTAAAGCGATGGTAAAGAGTTTTGAAAGATTTTGTCTCTATGTGATGTCTGTGAATTTGCATTCTGTTTTCAACCACAAGAAAAATGCTAATAACAACTCTCATCTGAGAAAATCACTCATAAAACTATTTCAAAATTCAAACTAATAACAAAGAAACGGATAACTTTACAAAAAAAAACTTTTCAACATACATTGTGTGCTTTAACGAATTTTATCTCGCAAAGTTTACCAGTTGTACAAAAATAATTATTTCAGAGGCTATTGACATAAAATTCAAGATTTGTATTTCACTTGTCTTAATAATATCTTAAACTTGTGGTATTCTAATAAATAAACTCTCCAAGTATAGAATAGTTTGGGGTGGAGGATTTTCTTGAAAACCTTCGTGCCGCATTTAAACTCAGATACACACACACACTTACCTACACTCACACACGTGCGGATCTTTTACTAAAACCAGTCTCAAACCATATTTCCGGTAAAATTTTGGGATCCAATTTTTAATGGAAATAACACTTCTTCCACTTACTATAAGTAGAATAGAAAGTAAAAAACGAATATCCGTATGTTTAGGGGTATTTCTTTACAGTTGGTAATACTGGACTTTGTCATATAATCAAGGCTTTCACGATCGGAGTTGAAAGTACAAGTAGACGTTATATTCATACGACTCGCAGCTGAACATTTAGTGAAGACTTCGACCGTGCCAATGAAGATGTCTGCCTCAGTTTCGAAAGAAAAGTATGAAGAGAAAACCTCCAGTAAGCTATGGGAACTTGGTCTGGAAATATTTCCTGGTTTTAACCTGCCATATAAATTATTTCTAAGCCACGAGAATAAATTATTTCCTTGTGTCGAAACACAGCACATAAGTAAAGTATGAAGTGATTTCAGAATATGCTTGTGATTTTGTATTAAAGACGTGACACGCCCCAAGGATTTTCCCTGCAACATCAATTCTTGTTCCAACTCGTACAGTCCTATATTGTTTCTTCAGCGATAACAGGAGCTAAAAAATTAATATTCCATTCAACGGGAAAACCAATTTCATGCACCGATATAAAAAGCTGAGAAGAAACAACCAGAAAGGAATTGCTCACTGCAGTTGACAGCACCGCCCAGAATGCCAAAAGCTAGTAGGCAACAAAAGGAATACCGCTACCTCCTTCCTTTCGAAACTGCTTTCCTTTAGGTAATTTCATTAACGCCTCCTGCTTCTTGCTTCCGCAAAAAAATTTGCTAGCTGCAAGAGTTTCAGAAGGAGCTTCTGAGATCAATATATCGATTTGCGGAAGGAGAACGACCTATCTTTTATCTTGGCATAAGAACTTGCAGGCTTCTCTGACTTCGCTTCCGCTTAGAAACAAGAAAGAAGGCAGAACCCTCTTAGAATAATTTAAAGGCAGACTCTGAGTTTAGGCCATTGGTCCTGAGAAAGGTATATTTTTGCTTTTTCTCTCCTGTAATGTATAACAATTGTGATCGTTTCTCAGGAAATAAGCGATTAAAATAAGGGCATAATAACGGGTAGAGTTACGGAAGTGACATAATAACCTTAAATAAGAAGAAAACGGGACTATTTTAAAATTTTAAGAAGCTATTTGAAAAATACAGGATTTAAAGTGCTTACCCTTGGCCTTTTTCCTGCTAGTTCAGTTATCACTGAAAACGCTCTAGTGACCTAACTATAACCCCAAGCTCGCAAATTTCTTTGTAGATAAAATATAGTAGATAAGGGGATTAGGATTATCGCGGATGTGGCCCACAACCACCAGGATATAGCACTGCACGTAGGTCCATGATGTCTGTGGGTGAGGAGGGAAGGGTGACTAGATCCATAAGACAGTGCAAGCATGGAGGGTATTCCCTAACGTTTCCAGACAGGGTGAATCCAATTACACAAATCCTACTTTTAACCTTAGAATCTGCAGTAGCTATTATTCAATCTTACGTATTTGCAGTCTTAAGAACACTTTATTCTAGAGAAGTTAATTAATGTCAATACATACTAATCATCCCTACCATTTAGTTACTTATAGACCATGACTCAGGTGCACTCTTGAACTCCAATATAAATTTCGTTAAAGCAGACAATTTATGACAGCTCTTATATGGATAGAGTAAGAAAAATGAATGACGACTTCCCGTTTGAGAAAATTATTGGAAATTTTAGACCAATAATGAGCAATATCTTGGTATGATGAGCTCCACAAAAAATGTAGGCGATATAAATTGTGTGATTTGTGCAGTAAGTTTTTGTCTATCTCCTATGGTTTAACAGTTATACAAATGTCATTCTGATGAAGATGATTTCAAAGGGTATTCCCAGAATTTCAAGAGATACATCTTAATTGATAAGAAAATATCTTAATTGCCGTTGCCGTTTTGCTCATTTGCCGTTTTTAAAAACTGGCTATTTTAAAAAAATATCCTATATAAAGGGTATTTTGAGGTAGAGGAATATTCTTGAAAGTCTTCGTGTCGCATCCTTAAAAGACACTTAATTTAAATATCTAGTTTGATGTTTAACGCATTTTCGTTTTTGAGTTATGCTGTCTATATACACATACGCATCCACACACGAACCTTTTTCTAAAAGTGTTATACTCAGGTTCCCTTAAAACACGTATTTTCGGTTAAATCTCAGTATTGAATTTTTGGGTGGAATGCAATACCTTGTCGGCCTACCATGTACGTGGGAAGGACATTATAAACTATTCTCATTTTCACTCGCTTTCTTACACATTGCATCGGTGCAATGCCAGGTATTATCTTACATACATGTTTATTTAAATATTACCCTTCTGTATGGGATAATTTATTCTTCCTCTCCTCTCCTCTCCTCTCCTCTCCTCTCAGGGATTTAACCCTATTACTTCATTCCAGTTCCAATTATTATAGCTGATGTATTCATCTCTTCTGTGGTCAGTTGCAGTAGTCTTGTCTGAAAGGCTTAATTTTTAGATTAGACATGAAACTAAAATATATAAAAATTAATATAGAACAAAAATACAAACATAACATTCAATAGGTCATTTATAATAAAAATTACTGCAAAATTAAATGTACCAAAGAAAGAAGCAGTTGCTCACTTCAGACTAACCACTAGACATTACTGTTTGGAGAAACATCTACATAGGTTAGGTTTTATGAATGACAACGCATAGAAAATCTGCAATACAGACAAGATTTTAAATGGAGAACACCTATTGCAATGCACAGAATTGAGGAAAGTTGTACCAGATGGGAAAATACACAACTTATATTGGCTGGGTAGGGAAAAATTGGGGAATCAAAATCCAGCTTATTAGATCAACAATATCTTAGAGCTTATCAATAATTCTAATTTCACCCTGGCTGCGTTACGAGCGCTTCGCAGAAGATCCTAATGATAGGGCCGCTCTCTTGCCTCTTCCAGGACTGCGGAGTAGATTCCAGTGAACTTTCCTATATGTATGGTATTTTTCGTGCATCGTAAAGTACGAAAAGTATATTCCATACGCCAGGCTACATGTCCCTTTTTGACAAGAAACTCAAACATACAATAAAAATCTGATGTGTTGCATACACATGACTTTTTCTTCTCATCTTTTAAGAACCTTTATTACACAAACTTATTCTAACACTTTTCTTCTTGTTAATAGAGCTGAACCTTCATTACACCTTTACATTTTTCGTTGTAGATATAACAAGAACAGAATAACTAAAGCGAGACAGATTATTTAAAGGGGATCGCTGCGTATGGCTTTGAAATGTCATACGCAGCTGTTTCACATACAAAACATTGTTAGAAGAGATTATTATTTTTTTATCTACATCATGCTAATCGAGATAAACATTAGCAGAATTGGTCGTATTACTTGCCTCTTTATAATTAGAAGGGAAATAAGGGAATACACTAGGCTAAAGCGATAGTCAGATCTTTTAAACGCCGGTCGCTAAGTGAAACAATTGAAATTCGGTTCTCTTTGCTTGCTAGGAGTAAAAAAAAAAAAGAGACAAAAAGAAAGAATTCTCCCTTTTGAGAAACGTTTTAAGTACCTTAAAACTGAAATCAAATACCCAGAATATCATATGACATAAATTGATGTTTTAATGATATCTACATTTTTGTGTAGTAAGTTTTTGTCTATCTCTTACGGTTTACCAGTTATACAAAAAGTATACAAAATTAATCCAGAATGAAGTGATCTTCAGAGACTATTCCCAGGCAATTCAAGATATACATTTCGTTGTCATGAAAAAATGTTAAACATATGAACGACATTTTAATGAAAATCGTTATAGTCATTTTTGAGAAAATAAAAGTTTTCGAAAAATGTTCCATGTAAAGGGTAGTTGGGGGTGTAAGATACTGAACGTAAATACCGAGTGTGGTGTTTAAATGACTTTTCGTTTTTGAGCTATGCTGGACATGTTTCTAAAAAAATCCTTTTTGTGGATTCAGGTGGTCTCAAAACATATATTTCTGTTGAAATCTCGTTATCGAATCTTGAGTGGAATACAATACCTTTACTATCCACTATGTTCATTGTACATACGGGTTAGTGAAAGTAAAAATGAACCGCAACTTCCCACCTGTGAGTATACATCAGCATTTAAAAATTCAAGCCAACAACAAAAATGATGTGTAATGAAATCCATAAGTTTTGAGAGTAAAATGTTGAGGACCTTTACAGTTAACTAATAATACAAAAGCCATTCAGAATAAAGAGGTAATTCCCAGAAATTTTAATATATACATTTTATTTGTCGTGCAAATACCTTAACAAAATCATTAGACTTTTGTGAGAAAATAAAGATAACTAAAGGGTACATACCCGGGTAAAGGGTATAATAGGGTGGGGATAAGTTCTTGAAAATCCTTGCATCCCTGGAAGACGATGAATTTGAATGCCAAGTTAGGGATTTATGCCCTTTTCTATTTAATTTCTCTAGCACGTATGTACAATGCATATAGTAGATAGAGAAAATGCAGTATTCCGTCCAAAAATTTCATACCGACATTTCACCGGAAATACATGTTTTGAATACCCCTGAATTAAAAAATCATTGTTATAAAAAGGTTGGTATGTGTAAAATCCCACCATCGCAACTACCCGTTACAAGGAAAAGATTTCTAAAAATGTGTTTGTTCTAAAAATGGCTCTAACGATTTTTATTAAAACACCGTATTTTAAAAGCTACCTTGAATTTTCTGGGAAAATCTCTGAAGACCTCTTCAGCCTGAATTATTTTTGTATAACTGTAAAACGTAAGAGGTATACGAAAACTTACTACGCCAAAAAAATCTGATGTGTTCAATTCACATGACTTTCTTTACCTTTTCTGCAAACAAACTATTCTTACAAAGATTTTTCCTTTATCTATACCATGATAATTGAGATAAACATTAGCAGAAAAAAAGTGGTTTCATTACTTAATTTCTTGTAAGTAGAATGGAAATAAGTGAATTCACTAGGTAAAGTGACAGTCAAATCTTTAAAAATCTGTCAGTATGCGATTGTCATTGGAACTCAGCTCTCTTTGCTAGGCCAGAAATAAAACAAAAGAGACATGAAAAGGATGCTGACTCCCGTTTTAAAAAGTTTTAAAGATTTTAAAATTGAAACCGATGATAGAGAATATCTCTGAAATGATTATCTCTACGAAAAAAGTATATACCGTTTTAACAAGATCTACACTTTTTATTTTCTAGTTTTGTAATTTTGTCTAGTAAACCATTTGATATATTGTCATTGGATTTAATTTTGAAATATTTATACTTTTTTCAAATAGGTAGTTGTTATTCGTTTTTCTTTCTCTTTACAAGCAAATAGAAAGACAATTTAAAACTATCACATAGCGATTGGCTTTTAGAAGATTTGACTATCGCTTTAGCTTATTGTATTTCCTTATTCCACTTATACAAGAAAATATGTATTAAAACAATTTGATATGCGTGAAGTAGATATAAGCTCTGTAAGAATACTTTGTTTCAACATTGGTAGAGAAAGCTATGTGAATGTAGCATATCATTTTTTATTCAGGTAGCCTCGCATATTAATGGTGAAATTTTGGTATCTACTTTTAGGCGAAATACAATACTTTCTCTACTTATTGTAGGTATAGCATATAGAAAACAAAGGAGTACATGAGTTATTTTAGCTAACAATGATGATGGACTGCCTCCGTGGTCGAGTGGTCAACGAGCTGACTTCTCACCAGGGGTCCCGGGTTCGATTAACGGCTGGGGTGGGGAATATTTCTTTAACCAGAATTATTCCCTATCCCTCACAGAGTCTGGAAGTATGCATGTGAAAGAGAGAGAGTGAGTGTGTGTGTGTGTGTGTGTGTGTGTGTGTGTGTGTGTGCGCGTGTGTGTGTTCGAGGAAAATAAAAACTGACCAAACGTAAAAGAACCTCAGACAACGAGTTGTTTCAAGTGCAAAGCCCCGGACATTACCTTTGATGTTAAAGGGGCCTATATAAATGAAACAAAAAATCTGATGTGTTCCATTCACATGACTTTCTCTACATCTCTGTTAAAGTGATATTCAAAAGATGGCTGCTTTATGACTGAAGTTCTTTTGTTTCTATGGATACGAGTTGACGAATCCCTGTATGAGAAAAGTAAGTTTTTCAAAGCTGAACCCAAAAACAAGGAATATCTAAAAAAACGAACAACTCCACGAAAAAGAAATACATAACATAAAGTGTGTGTTTTAACGTGCTCTACATTTTTATGTGGTAAGTTTTTGTCCATCTCTTACGGTTTAGCAGTTATGCAAAATTCCGTAAAATTCATCCAGAATAAAGTAGTCTTCAGAGGCTATTCCTAGAAAATTCAAGATATATATTTTATTTGTCAGGTAAGTATCTTTAATATACGATATTTTAATCAAAATTGTTAGAGCCATTTTAAGAAAATCAAAAATTTCGAAAAAAAGTTCCACGTAAAGGGTAGTTGGGGGTGGGGGATTTTTTGGCGCATCCTTGGAAGATACGAAACTTAAATACCAAGTTTGGTATTCAACGGTCTTTTCCTTTTGAGCTATGCTGTCCACACACACACAGACAGACACACACACGGACCTTTTTGTAAAAATGTTTTTTTTTGTATTCAGGAGGTCCTAAAACATGTATTTCCGGTGAAATCTCGGTATCGAATTTTTGGGTGGAATACAATACTTCCTCTATACACTATATACATAGTACGCGTAGAGAAAGTAAAAAATGATAACAATACTAATAATAATAGCAATAACAGCTGTTACGCGATATAGTGTATAGTTTCTACGATGTACAGAATGTTGTTCACCATTTACTCACCCTCGTATAATCAAACATCTCATCAAAAGGAAGACGCTCGCTATGGAGATTTCTGTTTCTGTGTGAATCGGCAGTGCATGAATAATATCGAAGTTCCAAGAAGGCAGAGAAAAGACTCAAAGGGAAATGTGCAATAGCATTGAATGATTTGAATACCGCACTGATGAGTACATTCGTGCTGTGTGAGCACTGGATTTCATATTTAATATTAATGTACGCAGTGACTTCAAAATGATTTGCAACCACCAGAGGTTCAAGAAAGTTGTCAGACCACGAGGTTCTTACCAGAAGTAATTCTTCCCAGGAGTCCCAACTTGACTAACTAAAACAAAGTAACCTGTTCAACGCTTACTGAATATTCTCTTCGCTCTAACATTTCACGAAGGAGTTTCGAGAGTATTCGTATACCTACAACTTCAAGCTAAAGAAAAATGTCTCCATAGGTTATGCACCAACCAAGTAGGTTAGGACAAGCGTCAGAGTTTATAAAACCAGTCGAAATAGTACATTGTATTTAATAGTGATTTTACACAAGCCGTGTGTATTTTTACTTTCTCTACACGATCTACATAGGTATAGAGAAGGTATTGTACCCAAAAATTCGATAGCGCAAATAATGTTTTGGGTCCCCCTGAATCCAAAAGAAAACCGTTTTTGGAAAAAGGGCCGTGTGTATGTGTATGTGTGTGTGTGTGTGTGTGTGTGTGTGTGTGTGTGTGTGTGTCTGTGGACAGCATAGTTCAAAAACGAAAAGACCGATAAATACTAAACTTGGTATTTAAGTTTGGTATCTTCCAAAGATGCAACACCCCGCCGCAAACTACCCTTTATGTGGAAAACAATTTCGAAAATTTTTATTTTCTCAAAAATGGCTGTAATGATTTTGATTAAAACCTCTTGTATTTAAGATATTTACATGATAAATAAAACGTATATCTTGAATTTTCTGGGAATAGCCTCTGAAGGCATATTTATTTTATATGAATTTCGCAGAATTTTGGATAACTGGTAAGCCGTAAGACACAGACATAAACTTACTATACAAAAATCTAGATGTTGTTAAACCACACAATTTATCTTCCAAGCATTTTTTCCTAGAGTTTACCGTTTTAAGATATTCCTTATTATTGATTTAGTCAGTTTTAAAATACAAAATGCTTTTCTCATACGTGAACTTGTCAAAACCTGACCACGCAAAGAATCGGATTTCTATACCATAGCAACAATTTTAAAGTATTTGTCTGTCGGTTTAGCCTAGTGTGTTCGCTTATTTCCCTTCCACCTATAAGGAACTAAGTAATATATTTTCTGCTAAGATTATCTCGATTAGCATTAAGTAAAGAAAAGGGTAACTAAAGAGGATATAATAAGAATGTTAGATGTAAAGGTTATGAATTGCAATTCATTTTTGGAAAAATCTTAAGAATGGTGGTAAACCACCAATAAAAGAATAAGCTTATTAACAATAATTTGTTACAGAGCAGTAGAAAAAATCATGTGACTGGTGCACATCAGATTTTTTTTCACTCTCATTCTGCCATTCCAACCTTGTATAGACCATTCCGGCTTTAGTGAAATTATAATTAATTGTAACGTAGCGTATTATTGTATTACAATGGTTAATTTCCCCTGCAGAAACTACAATAGTAAACGGTAGGTTCTAACCACAGTTAAACAAATTTCAGTTTCATGTTAACTACCCCACGTTAGATCACAAAAGTTGGAATGAATGTGATTTACTATTTTATGACACTATTGAAGCATTTAAATCTTACATGCTTGGCAACAGGAAAAAAAATCTGATGTGTTACACTCACATGACTTTCTCTAGCTGCTCTCCAAAACTCCTACAAAAGTTTCTTCTTATTTGTACACAATGCTAATCAAGATAAATGTTAGCAGAATGTTATTATTTAGTTCCTTATAAGTAGAAGGGAATAAGGGAATGCACTATGCTAAAGTGATTGTCAAATGTTTTAAAAGCTATCGTTATGCGATTGTTATTGCAAATCACTTCTTTGCTTGGCTAGGAGTAGAACAAAAGAAAAACAGACACTTCCTGTGTGAGAAAACTTTAAGTACTTCACAATTGAAACCAATAACAAGGAATATCTCGAAAACGGTTACCTCCACAACAAAAGCTTAAGGACAAAAACTGTGTGTTTTGTCATGAGGTACATTTTTATGTAGTATGTTTTTTCTATCTCTTACGGTTTAGCAGTTAAGCAAAATTCATTCAGAATAAAGAGGTCTTCAGAGGCTATTCCCAAAAAATTCGAGATATACATTTTATTTCGGACATAAATAGCTTTAATATACGGGATTTTAATTAAAATCGTTGAAGCCATTTTTAATAAAATCAACATTTTCGAAATGTTTCCATGTAAAGGGTAGTTTGTGATGGGGGGGGGGGGTTTTTGAAAATCTTCGTGTCGCATCCTTGGAAGATACTAAACCTAAATACCAAGTTTGGTATTTAAAGGTATTTTTGTTTTGGGGCTATGCTGTCCACAGACACACACACGGACTTTTTTTTAAAAATGCTTTTTTCAGACTCAGGGGACCCCAAAACATATATTTCCGGTGAAATCTCGGTATCGAATTTTTGGGTGCATTACAATACCTTCTCTATCCCTATGTACATTGTACATATGGGGCTAGAGAAAGTAAAAAGGTATGAAACAAAATGAGCTATGTCTCGTAAAATCAGAGAAGTCTTAAGCAATGACATCCATCGGCGCACTACACTTTATAAAACACTCACCGCCATCAATATCAGCAGGAACGATCGCGAAAGCCGGCACAAATGCTGCTACTCTCTCTCCTTTCGTCCGATCCGAGCTAATTACCGTCCCAATAAGCAAATTTAGTGGTGAAAAACAGATCTATAGCCAACGGCCTAGCACTCCAAGTGGATAATGCAGTAACTATAAATGAAAAAATGCATCAGAAGGTACAATTGATTTCCTAATAGTTCGTTAAACTAGATTTTACTTAAAACACAATAAATTTTCATTGGAGTTTGTCAACTCAAAAATTTGAGAGCTACTTATGATTTATCAGCAAAATCTGATGTCATGTCGGCATAGTGAAATGGTAGCTCAGTTGGCTAGAGCAATCGGACGGAAGCCGGATGATCCGGGTTATAATATTGAATTTTTCAGTTTAATTCTAGTTTTCCATCGATATAATGTGTTAATAATGATTTTTAAGAGAAAGGCATCTCGATGTTTAAGGCAAAACTTGCCTATTTTAACTAATCTATGTTTTCAGTCCATTTTATCTACAACTTCTCCATTTATTTTGGATTTAACATATTAATTTATATGATAAATATCGTGGTCATTGTTGTTTATTCAAGTACTTTGTGGCTTAAGCTACATTAAGAATTGCTCGATCAGGTGACAATTTCCTGAAAAGCAAGGCAGCATCGCCTTCGAAACACAGGATTTAATCTCAATAATCCTCAATGCGTAGTACGCTATTTACTTGTTTGTTTAATTATTTACTGTGACAGTTAAGTCAATTAGGGCCTGCTCTTCGCTCTACCATCATTAAAGCAACTTAAAGCAGATAAAACATAAATATGATAACTATAATGCTATTACAACACATCTATGATTGAGTGTAAAACGGATCTTTTGCTGCCACCAAACGCTTCCGTTACGATTTCTACGGTGTTACCGAACATTCTTCAGCAAGATGGCAGCACTACTTACTACAGCAAAAGTTTCAGAAGGGTATACTTATATTATCACCCTTGCTCATATTCGCCTTACTTCCCCTACATTTTATATACGTGCTAGAGAAAGTAGAAGTGTAAACGTGATAGCACTCAGTATTTCATATTATTATTATTATTATTAATTATTATTATTATTATTATAAATAATCACTAAACGCTTATGCACAGAGTAAATACAAATATGAAAATCTCGTAACGTAACGAAATGAGGAATGTGCAACTACAAGCACGTAATATTTTTATTATTATTATTATTATTATTATTATTATTATTATTATTACTACTACTACTAAACACTAAACGCTTAAGCAGAGTAAATAAAAATATGACAAACATAACGAGAAATATGCAATTACAAGCAATAATAATAATAACTATTACTATCATTATTCAGTGAAACACCACGTACGTGCTGTCGTATTTGCACATTTTGCGTTAGATGCTATCTTATTTTGGTTTACTCTTCATTAATTTATAATGAAGTGAATTCAAATACGAAACATACAGTGTTTCTTATGCAATTGTTACAAGCACTATACACAAAAGCAGAGTGAATTAAAACATGAAAACTTCATGCAAACTCAAGAACACGTACTTAGTGAAATTTTGCCTGTCTTCGTGTTTGCATGGTTTTCCTTATGACACTTTCATGTTTGTTTTACTCTGCTTGTGTGTATAGTAAATAATAATAATAATAATAATAATAATAATAATAATAATAATCACAATAATAATGATGATAATCACAATAATAATGATAATAATAATAAGAACATTACAAAACTAGCTATTAGAGGATACTGATAAGTGAATCGTTCAAAAAGTCGTTGTTTTCTATCTTCAGCACGTCACAACATTACTGTACCTGAAATTTGGCTATCAAAGTTTTGAGTGTAGTGCGATATTCAAGTCTTTTTTAGCGTAAATTATTCTTCAAGCAATAAGCACATGTTATAAACAGTCATAGTAATATAAATGTAAAAATCTGATGTGTTCCATTCACATGACTTTCCCTACATCTCTGCAAAAAAGTATTGTTAAAAAGCTTATGCTTCTTTTTACTTCCTGCTAATTGAAAAAAAAAAAAATAGCAGAAATAGTCTAACTACTTGCTTCCTTGTAAGTAGAAGGGAAATAAGAGACTTGCATAGGCTAAAGTAATAGTCAAAAGCTGGTTGCTATGTGACTGAGGTTCCTTTGTTTGTATGGACAGGAGTTTACAAATGCCTGTATGAGAAAAGAATCAGTTTTTAAAGCTGAAACCAATAACAAGGAATATCTCAAAAACGATCCACTCCACGAAAAAAATATGTAACATAAATTGTGTTTTAATGAGTTCTACCTTTTCTGTTAAGTTTTTGTCTATCTCTTATGGTTTGCCAGTTATGCAAATTTCCGTAAAATTCATTCAGAATAAAGTAGTCTTCAAGATATATATTTTATTTGTCAGGTAAATATCTTTAATATACGATACTTTAATCAAAATCGTTAGAGTCAGTTTTGAGAAGATAAAATGTTTTTAAATTTTGTCCATGTAAAGGGTAGTTGGGGGTTGGGGGATTTTCTTGAAAATCTTCGCGTTGCGTCCTCGGAAGATGCTGAACTTAAATACCAAATTTGGTTTTTAACGGATTTTTGTTTTTGAGCTATGCTGTCCACAGACACGCACACACGGACCTTTTTCCAAAAAAATTTTGTTTTAATTCAGGGGGACCCAAAACATGTATTTCCGGTTAAATCTTGGTACTTGAATTTTTAACGGTCTCTCCGAGTTTGAGCTATGCTGCCCACAGGCACATACACAGACACACACACAGATAGACAGGCAGACAGACACACACACACACACACACACACGGACATTTTTCTAAAAATACTTTTTCTGTATTCAGGGTGTCTTAAAACATGTATTTCCGGTGAAATCTCGGTATCGAATTTTTGGGTGCATTACAATGCCTTCTCTATACATTATGCACAAAAGGCACTAAAAGAAATTGGCTTCCTTGAAAGATGTTGAATTTAAATACCAACTCTGGTATTTAATGGAATTTTCGTTTTTTTTAATTCTGATGTTCACAGACGCTCATAAGCATGAGCTTTCTTCTATTTTTACTTTCTCTATACATACTATGTACTTAGAGTATAGAGAAGGTATTGTAATGCACCCAAAAATTAGATACCGAGATTTCACCAGAAATACATGTTTTAAGACACCCTGAATACAAAAAAGCATTATTAGAAAAATGTCCGTGTGTATGTCTGTCTGTCTGTGTGTGTCTCTGTGTGTGTGTGTGTGTCTGTGGGCAGCATAGCTCAAAAACGGAGAGACCGTTAAATACAAAACTTGGTATTTAAGTTCAGTATCTTCCAAGGATGCGACACAAAGGTTTTCAAGAAAATCCCCCCACCCCAAACTGCCCTTCAGATGGAAAAATTTTCGAAAATTTTGATTTTCTAAAAAATGAATTCACCGATTTTGATTAAAATTCCGTATATTAAAGATAAAAACCTGACAAATAAGATGTATATCTTGAATTTTATGAGAATAGGCTCTGAAGACTACTTTATTCTGGATACATTTCACGGAATTGTGTATAACTGGTAAACCGTAAGAGATAGACAAAAACTTACCACATAAAAATTGTAGAGCACATTAAAACACACAATTTATGTTATTTATATTTTTTTCGTGGAGTTGATCTTTTTTTAGATAACCTTGTTTTTGGTTTCAGCTTGGAAAAACTTATACTTTTCTCATACAAGAATTTGTCAACTCCTGCCCATACATACAAACAAAGGAACATGAGTCACATAGCAACCAGCTTTTGGCAATACTTGGACCTATGGTACTCCCATATTTCGCTTCTACTTACAAGGAAGCAAGTAATAAGACTATTTCTGCTATTTTTTTTCTCGGTTAGCATGAAGTAAATAGAAACATTAGCTTTTTAACAATAATTTGTTGCAGAGATGTTGAGATAGTCGTGTGAATGGAACACATCAGATTTGTTTATTTTTCTTTCCCCTTCATGGTTCCTCCACATTATTTCCTCTGTGTTCTAAAGGAACATACAATGATTTTACCCATTGTCTTATGATTTTCCTTTTTATTTATTTCTCTCCAACATCAAGAATGTAAAATGTTCATACATTTCAGCATCTAAATTAATTAGCGATTGTTATAACTGCGCTGAGTAAACAATGTAATTTATATACAGCAGGCATAATGTGCTGGAACGGTGTGTGCTGAAAAATAACTTTGAATGAAAACATTATTTTCGCTAAAACAGCCAGTTTTTCGTTCGTGTAAACAATTAAGGGCAAAGCTGTTGCCAAAGGCTGGTAGCTGAAATAATTGAGGCACTTTGAATCGATGTTGACGTTGAGCCCATATTTACATAAGACAACCGGCGTCCAATAAATTAGCTTTTTATCTTCGTTTTGCTAAACATATTGCCGAGGGGAAATCGAATATCTGACGGTACTGTAGGCCTTCAACGATTCTGCTGATGGGGGAGAACATATTTTGATGCTACAAACTACAGGAAAAGTATCGTTGTCCGCATCTGCAACCGAACGGTTCGTATGTAACGACCAATAACTGCCAAGCTATGCTGATGCATTGCCCATTAACACTCTCTCTTATATCGTGATGCGATTACATGTGCTCTTCCCTAACCTCTCGCTGCCAAGTGATGACTTCATTCTTTTCCTGTAGAAGATAGCATCAGACACATGACGGGGATCAATTGAATTATAGCAGCATTACCGACCTCTTGATTACTTTCTGAAGGGTGAACTTTGCTTGAGTGCCTATCATGTCAGCAAAGAGATTCCAAAAATCTTGTATACTTCTCCTTCAAGTTCTTTTTTTCCTTTAAAGTCTAAGGTTTTCCTATTTAACTTGAGAAATAAATACATTTTTACTTTCTCTATACTACTATACAAACAAAGGAACTTCAGTCTCATAGCAACCAGCTTTTGACTATCACTTTAACGCATGGTACTCCCTTATTTATCCTCTATTTACAAGGAAGCAAGTAACAAGACTATTTCTGCTTATTTTTTCTCTGTTAGCATGAAGTAAATAGAAGCATAAGTTTTTTTTTTTTTGTTTGTTTGTTTGTTTGTTTGTATGGACAGGAGTTGACAAAGTCCTGTGTGACAAGAGTATAAGTTTTTTTAAAGCTGACACCAAAAACAAGGAATATTTCAAAAACGATCAACTCCACGAAGAAAATGCATATAACATAAATTGTGTGTTTTAAAGTGCTCTACATTTTGAGTGTGGTAAATTTTTCTCCATCTCTTACGCTTTAGCAATTTTGCAAAATTACGTAAAATTCATCCAGAATAAAGTAGTCTTCAGAGGTTAATCTCAGAAAATTCAAGATATACATTTTATTTGTCAGGTAAATATCTTTAATACATGATATTTTAATCAAAATCGTTAGAACTATTTTTGAGAAAATCAACATTTTCGAAAAAAGCTCCATGTAAAGGGTAGTTTGGGATGGCGGTATTTTCCCCAAAATCTTCGTGTCACAAACCTGGAAGATACTAAAGTTAAAATACCAAGTTTGGTATTTTACCGACTTTTCGTTTTTGAGTTATCGTGTTCACAGACACGTGGACCTTTTTGTAAAAATGTTTCTTTTGGATACAGGGGACCCTAAAACATATATTTCCGCAGAAATATCGGTATCAAATTTTGGGTGAATTGCAATAGCTTCTCTATACACTATGTACATAATACTGTAAAGAAAATAAAAATGTTTTTTTCGGACTCAGGGTACCCCAAAACATTTATTGCCAGTGAAATCTCGACATCCAATTTTGGGTGGAATACAATACCTTCTCTATCCACTATGTACATTATACATGTCGGCTAGAGAAAGTAAAAATTATAACAGAATGAATCAAATAACCAGTTACGTATAATAATTGGGGTCCACATATTCGCAATTTCTGGTAAATAATTAGTAAATTAAAAGGATAAACGGTAACTTGCTTACTAGCCGTGGTTTCCTGTGATGTACTTAACCCAAATCATATAGTACTGTACTAAAATATTTTATTTATAATTTCATTAAGAAATTTAAAATTCTATCTGCTATATTGGTATCATTTATCCTTTTATCCAATTGCAACGGTTTCCTAAAACATCTATACTTTAATCCTTCACTTTTCTTAAGATACTTTAAGCAAGAGGCCTAGGTTACCTAGTTCTGACCCCAAGATCGCAGGTCCAAACCCGGCCCCGACTGAAAGTTTTTAAGTGTGCTTAAATGCGACAACCCCATGACAGTAGATTTACTGCATGTAAAATAATTCCTATAGGATGAAATGTCGGCACACCAGCTGATACGATAGGATCCTGATTTGACAGCATTGTTAACAAACAAAATATTATTTAATAGTATTGCTTTGAGTAAAATGACATTAGTTATTAATTCATAGTAATTGTGTCCCAAAAAGTTTTATTTTAGGGGTGATTAAAAGCCTTATCTCGCCAGTATTAAAATGTTTAACACCAACACTCATTATTTTGGAAGGCATGTGGTATATTGTATGCATTAATTTAAATACTAAAACGTAATCTAAAAGGTACATGAGACGAAATTTTAATCCTGAAAGTTAAAGCCTATAATTGTTTTGAGCGTTAATAAAATTATGCAACTATCCCTTTAGTTTTTTTTTTATATACGAGAAAAGTCAATACAAATTAAGATGTAAGTTATCGAAGAAAATCGAGTACTAAAAATTTGATGTGTTCCATTCACATGACTTTCTCTACATCTCTACAACAAATTATTGTTAAAAAGTTTATTCTTCTATTTTTTTCATGCTATTCGAGAACAAATTAATGTGGTCTTATTACCTGCTTCCTTGTTAAGTATAAGGAAAATAAGGGAGTACCATAGACTAAAGTAATAGTCAAAAGCTGGTTGCTATGTGATTGAAGTTCCTTTGTTCGTATGCACAGGAGTTGACTAATTCCCGTATGAGATTAGCAGAAGTATTTCATAGCTGAAACCAATAACAAGGAATATCTAAAAAACGATCAACTTCACGAAAGAAGTGTATATAACGTAAATTGTGTGTTTTAATGAGCTCTACATTTTATATTAAGCTTTTGTCTATCTCTTATGGTTTAACGTTACGTAAAATGCATCCAGAATAAAGATGTCTTCAGAGGATATTCCCAGAAAATTCAAGACATACATTTTATTTTGAAATAAAAATATTTTAAATACAGGACGATTTTAATCAAAATCGTTACAACCATTTTTGAGTAAATTAAAATTTTTGAAAATCTTTCCAAGTAAAGGGTAGTTGCGAGTGAGGGATTTTCTTGAAAATCTTCGTGTCGCATCCTTGGAAGATACCTAATTTAAATGCCAAGTTTGATATTTGTCTTTTTGTTTTTGGGCTATGCTGCACACACTCACACTGACAGAGTGACAGACACTCACGAACATTTTTCTATTTATTTTTATTCAGGGGTCTCAAAACATATATTTCCGGTGAAATCTTGGTATCGACTTTTTGGGTGTAATACAATACGTTCTCTATACACTATGTATATAGTATGTGTAGAGAAAGTAAAATGTGTAAAGATTTTCCCGTCCGATACTTCTTATATTTTCTATCCCCTTAATGTTAATTTGTGCATTGTGAAGTTTTACATTACTTCCCTAGGACACCATTTGAGTGCTTCCTAATCATAGCATTACCAGTTGGTTGACATAGTATGAATTAGGGCGAACACTCGCCCGTGAATATTGGACCAGAAGCAACATTTATCAAAGTGTATTTCAGAGAATAATGTCTACCTGCTCACTGCTATTATTTTGAAATATAGTTCCAGAAGAAAACATAGTGTGTCGGTAGAGTGGTGTGATCCAATGACAGTATTTGGCTAATGCAAATCTATGGCCAAACGGAATGTGACGTTATCTGAATTGGAAACGTGTCCATGAAGCGCGAGGCCAGGTTGTATGACATGTAGTGGGCGTTGACGGGAATGCATTAGCTATTAATCTAGACACCGACAGCTCGACCACCATTGGAGCACCTCGCTTTGATTTATGTGAGTCTTACTCCACAGTGCTCGTATATTAAATGAGTTTGCTTCAGTGACACCCCAGGGAATTAGATATTCTAATCAATTCAGCCGAGATAAGGACGGCATCAATGCTCAACATCTGAACCTTTTTTTTTTTAATTTCCATACTTCAAGTAACAAAGTTTATTTCTTTACATCAATTTCACAGGTAATTTGGCACTTTGCCAATAAGACTCAAATTTCAGAGATATAATGCGATGTTTGTGAATAAGTTAATATTAACAATTTATCTCTTCAAAAAAAATTAGACTATCTCCGTGGTCGAGTGGTCCGCGAGCTGACTTCTCATCCGGAGGTCCTGGGTTCGATCCCCGGCTGCGGCGGGGAATTTTTCTTCAATCAGAATTATTCCTTATCCCCCACAGAGTCTGGAAATATGAATGTGAGAGTGAATGTGGTGTGTGTGTGTGTGTGTGTGTGTTTGAGGAAAATAAAAAAAAACATTTAAACCCAACGTAACCTACAGTCGAGTTGTTTCTAATGCAAAGCCCCAGATATGACAGTGGTTAATGGGGGCAATGTAAATGAAACAATCATAAAAATAAATTTAAAAATTCACAGATCTAACTGGTGGAAGAAACACTTTTCCTCAAACTTTACAAATTGTCGAAAACTGGCTTTGAAATAGTTTCTTATTCTGGAACTCCAGAGCAAAATAGAGAATGTAAATCATCCTAAGTATATTTAGGAAAGCGCAACGCCCGTGAGTAATAAAACCAATGAGTAAGGTCGCATATGCCTCACGAACTCCAGCAAGTTTAATATGAACCTTAAGGTGTCTAGACTGTAACTCAACGAATCTAGAGGGATGAGTGCGCAAGCAACGTGGAACATAGAAATGATTCATACTCAATGTTCAGCTTAGTAGAAATAATATATGCTTTAATAGAAGGTAAAGTTTTTATGAAAGACCACCACAACAGAATTTTAATGTGTTCCCTGTTTATATCGAGAATTTCTTTAAGATAATTTCATTAGCTTTTAGTTTAAATAGAAGTTAAACTCTTAAATGTATTGTTTTGTATCTGTCTAATTTATATTATTTCAAGTAATAATGTCGTTTTCTTGGTTTCAGATGGATCATCAGATGCCAAGACACCAGTTGATGAATTAAAAGATGACGAAGGCGTCTATGAAGACGTCGGTCTGCCAGAAGCCAAAGAAACTACTTCCAATGTCGCTGCTGACAACTGCATTACTGTAATCAAGATTGGAGGAGAGGCATCTCTTGACAGTGCCTGCAAACAAACCAAAGAAGTAAGCTGTGAGGTACTAGAAGAGGACATTGAAGACGAACTCTTTCAGAGTCAACTAACACCAGCTCCTCCCCCACCTAGGCGGAACCCGTCTCCCTATTACTACGCGGATCTCTTTCGGAACAACGAAGAGGAAGAGCAGCCGGAGAAGAAGACCGAGGGCCCGCGTCGCTCTCTTTCATCGTCACGCCATCAGCTCTCACAGCAGCAGCAACACCAGCCTCCGGCTAGAGCATATCGGAAAAGTGTCAGTCTCGACACTGGCAGCGGAACTGCTTCTGTCGGTTCCTTTCTCGACCCCTTCTTCTTGCCCTCGTCACGGATTGATCGATCGAGCTCTTCGTCTCTTCTGGCCGCCGGTGATGGTTCGGTATCTTCCCTGATCTTGCCCTCGACGCCTTGCAGCAGCTGCAGCGCCGGTACGACAGCCCAACATGCCCCAGGGGCGGCCACTTCACCTTCCAGTGCCGAATCCCTCTTGGCCGCCTGCCTCCTTGAATGGGACGCTCTTCTCATGCCGCCCCACAGGTATTTGTCGGTATTATGTTTAAAAGTATACAGTAAGGGTGAATAAGTGTAAATACTTTGATATTTAAAAGAAAATAACGTGTATTACACTTAAGTGTGTCTTATTTCATCCACTTACTAATAACATTGTCGTTAATGAAGCATAAATTTTAGGGACTAATGTGTTTTGAACGGCCCTGCGCTATGTTTCTACTGTGTTTACATACATCACTCCATCTATTGTTGGGCAAAGAGAATAGTCAACCATATGACCTATTATGTAAACAACCGAAAACGTCTGAGAGAGGGAATAATAGCCATCCTAAGATGTCCTTATGAACATAGCTTTAGAAAATGCCAAATTGTGGATCAGCCTCAAAAACTGATACAAATATTTTCAATTTTTCAACTCCCTACTGTATGTACATTGAGAATACCTTAGCAATAAGCACATAAAGAGTTAACCCATACACGCAAATTCAATCGCTCACCAAAATATTGGGGTTACGAATGGACTTATTGGTCCGGATTCAAGGCTCCAGCTTTTAGGGATCATGTAATTTACTGCCTTCAAAGGTGTTGCCCCCATACTGACTTCTCCAAAATCATTAATAGATAACATCCTAAATTTGTAGTTCAGGAAATATGAGGCACCTGAAACAACTGGCTAATGCTTCAAACTTTCATCACCAATGTCATCACTTGAAGGAACAACAAAAAAGGATACTAAGATTAAGAAAAGGCCTTGTTATTGATTAAATAGTTATACTAATATGAAGAAGCAAGTAGCCTCTCATTAAAGAGGAGCCTTTATAATATATACATGTCCAAATTAGCTGCAGAGAAGAAGAAAAAGAATTAACCGTAGTCCGAGTTTGCATATCCAGAGAATATCTTATTTTAATTCCAGAGTTTCTTTAACTAGTTTCAACTTTGCAGTTTGCAGAGTTTAACATACACTTCTTTATGTGTGGCTGGTCATATCAGATAATGAATGAAATTGGTGAAATTATGCTCTCGAGGTCCACGGAGCTTAGTTACTCGACATTCGTCTTCTCAGAATAAGGGAAAATCCCTTTTTCAGGTAACTCGCCCTAAGCGAGATTCGAACTCGCAACCTGTTGAATGTGAGGCAGACACGCTACCACCACACTTCCCAGGCTGCCTAACACGCGCTTTGAGTAATACTTATAAATAACAGTGGGAAATAACAAAGGAAATACTATATAAATGTATTCCTGCTTTATTTTTTCCCACCATCCAAAATATTCTTTTATATTTGTCAATGACAGTTACTGGTAGCTGAAAGAACTGGACAGAATTGTGTTCTGAATAAATATGTTTGGACAAACATCTAAGAAAGTGATAAAGTATCTATGGAAGCTATGAACACTGCACAGAATCACATGTGTTTGGGCAGCATTAGCTATAACAAAACATGTAAAGCTGGCTGCAAGATGGTAAAAAATAATACGCATATTCACAGAGGAGAAGACGAATTGCCATAGAGTACCGGAAGCATTACTAGACTGCGTTTTAGATACGTCAAACGCTATAGCATACCAACTTAGGCACAGTTGATTGCAACGCTTTTCTTTGGAGAAACATCTGCAAGAATATCATTTCACCGAGTTTGAGGACATATAAACAAGCCAGAGAAAGCGATTCTACGAGAACTGGAAAGCCTGTAACATTTGTGGCAATAGTTGAAAATAGATTCATGAGAAAATGATATTTCAACTTATGTGGGGGAAGTAAATTATAAACCATTATAACACTCCTATTATAATAATAATAATAATAATAATAATACAATTATTTTAGTGAAAATTAATATTAGTGTTATAACTAAAACAATTGTATTTATTTTTACAACTGCCCGAAAAATATAAACACACCAGCAAAGAGCTAAACTACATCTACATGCCTAGCTTTCTCGCCGCCATTAATGCAATAAAAATGTATACCGATCTAATAAGCGACACTTCATCTACTGGATCACGTCCCACAGGACTAGTAACTACTTTTTATTGCATAAGTATCCAGTATTCATTCTTATGAATAAATATATCCTTTGAGTTAGGAAAAGAAATTAAGTATGTGGAAATATCAGGAACTAACTTGTATAATGTAAGAAATTTGGTTACACTGTCCACTACCATACGTACTCTATTTTTAGGGTATTTTAAAATGCCTTTATCGCTTTTATTGCTATTTTATTAAGGTTGTTTAAGATTATATAAAATGTTTATTACGGTTAAGGCAGCAGATAAATAATACAATTCCAAAACGTGTGTATTACGCATCATCTCCTTTTGTATGACTATAGTGTTCCCCAGCATTATTTTCTATATATTCCCATTTTCCTTTTCCTTTTTATGAGGCTAGCACATACCAACATAACTGCAAAACACCAGTTGTAATAATAGATAAAAATAAAAACTTTATCCATATTTTGGCGCAGAAATATATTTAATATCAGCCATCTATAAGCTGAATTGGCCGACCTGTGGCAGGTTCCATTTAACAAAATCCTTCCCTCTTTGGTGTTAACAATACATAAAACAGCATTAATAATGTAAAGAACTGATAAAATTACTTTGATAAGCACTTTAAATTTCATTCATAAATATACAAACAAATAATGGGAGATACAAGAGACAAAGAGTTAGGAAAGAATATGAAATTTTGATATGTAACTACCACAAAACTAGTGCTGAAATATACTATATGATATTCCTTTTTAATTACATTCTCGTAAAACTATATATATGTATTTATTTCTAAACACTGTAGGGAATGCTATAAAACATGTTAATTTTTAAATACTAATAAACGCAGAAAAGCAAAATCCGAAAAATTTAGGGGATTTTTCAAAAGATTGAAAGATAATAAAAGTGGAAAGCTGTGCAACCACATGTAAATAATTATGCAAGAAACACTGTAAAACACGCATTTTATACAAAGCATAGAATGAAGATTTAAATTTGTTTTCGAAATATTAAAAAATGTCATGCATATTTCTACCTCAGAGCTATATTTATATATATTTATATATTTTCTTTGAGATTTTTCAAACATGCCTAAATATAACATATTGGCAGGCCTCTTCCGGACTGTTCCAAACTTTGTATTTTTCCTTATTATATGACAATGATCTCAATGTTATGGGTAGCATACAGAGGTGCTGCTTTTCTGGATTTGATAAATCAGTAAAATCTATTTGTTTTTTATTCACTAAGCCAAATTAAACACCATCTTTAAAATGATAAATTCTGTTCTTGAAGATATTATATGCATATAATTTATATTTATATGCATATCTGATTTCTTTTTTTAATTGTTGTGGTTGGAACATATGAAAATTGATTTAGTTTATATTGATCTCTTTTCCATTATTAAATAGATGTATTCTTTAAGATATTTATAGCATTTAACATTTCATTGTTTAAATATGTATGCGACGTAATAAATGCCGCTATTTTATATAGTTACTAAGCAGAACAAATATTATAAGTATATAAATAATGCAAGGTTATTAACCATGATTATAATTAGGTTTGTTTCTGTAGTTCTACCATTAAAGTTGTGTTCATTGCAGGCAATTGAGGGGGCTGCCGTCGGACTTGCCGTCAGTCTGCGCGTGCACTGGAGCTGGCCAGTGTCTCGACGAAGATGACGACGAGGCGGATGATGCAGTAACGAAATACGAACGTCCTCCCACTCAGAAGTCCAGCGGCAATCACCGACGTCATCACCACCATCTTCGGCAGTATCAACATCATTACCTGCAACAACCGGAGCCTTCTGCTCCACCTCTTCCTCTTGCACGAAACAGTCATGGTAGAGCCGATAGTCGAGAAGAGGCAAATGAGCCTCAAGTAGAATACGACATACCGGAAGAAGGGGAGGATTACGAATACGAGTACGATATGAGTGGCCGTCAACGTCACGTGTATGAGACGGCTTTCGACTGTAAAGTGAGCAGATCGGATGACGATTTGGATGATGTCGATCGTGTTACCAACCACCCAGTGTTGCAGATGTTCGGAACTCCTAAAGTCACCGCGGGAAGTGTTTTAGTAGCGACTACAGCTCCGGCAGCAAGACAGGTTCGACCAACTTCCTCACATGATCCGTCAATTAGCATTGGTATATTCACACCTAAAGATAGACGTAAAGTGACTCTAGTGAGAGGCAAGGAACGGCCTAAGACTGTTGCTGGCAGATCCGTTCTTCTTGATACCGCTAGCAGTACAACTACCCTTTCCCAGGATCTTGAAGGGCTCGAGATAGACGACGAAGATGATGGCGATAGCAAGCGTCCATCGGAACCGTCACCACACCTGCCATTGAGGGGATATTCCCCTTCACCTCCATCCACCGCCCCCTTGCCAGTCAAGTTCCACGGTGCAAATAAGGAGGTAGTTCTCTCCATGAACAGTATACGCAGCGCACCTAATCTGCCGTCCACCAGTCCCGCCCATCCTCGACTTAAGGACATGCGTCTTCCGGTCAAATCCCTCCGAGCACGAGAATCTCCCAGCAGCAGCAAGGGCAGTATAATGGAATTTAAGGGTCGACCACGCAGCCTTGTTCAGACAGAGGAAAGTGTTCACGACATAAAAGGGCGACCTCGAAGTATGTTTCTCGAGGGTGGCGGTCCTATTTTGGAATTCAAAGGCAGGCCGAATGTTAATGCGAATGAACAGGAGGAGGAACCAATCCTAGAGTTCAAAGGAAGGCCAGAAAATAAAGTAAACGATTCTTCTTCAGATCTTCGGTCTTCCCTTCGCCTTTTTGCAGTACCTCAGGAGACATGTGGCGCACCAGTACTAGAGTTTAAGGGACGACCTTCAATACCCGCACGCAGGTGTGGTGGCGTAAGACCCAAATACTCCAGCACAGAAAGTATGGCAACTAGTAGTAGTGGTGGCAGTTTAGAGTCTATACGTTCTAGCACCAGTGAGGGTAACCGAAGCACTACAAGTTCCGAAAGTCGGAGATCTAGTTCTCTAAGTTCCCATAGTTCGGACTCTGCCAGTAGCGATCGTGGCAGTGACGGAGGAAATCCCGCACATCATATGCACCATTTTTACCATCATCACCACCATCACCATCATCATACGGGTACTCCTCTCACAGGTTCAGGTATTGGTGGTAGTAGCGGAAGTGGAGGTAGATTCTTCGCTCATCATCAGAGCAACAAGCTTCACATCCTGTCGCCCATTTCGGACAAGTCCTCCCAAGAACCGGTTTCGGAAACATCAGATAACAATCGCAACAATAATTCGCAGAAGGCTTCTCCGGAAGATACGGACCAATACAATTCTCCTACCAACACTACGGCGAAAACCACAGTTACTACAACGAGCACTGCGACTACGACTACAGATACTCAGCAGCAGACTCAGACCTCTTGGGGGGACTCCACAAATGGATTTAAGCTGAAGCGACGCACTCCTCAGAACAAAAATCTGATTAATTTAACTCTTCAGCATCACCAGCAGTCGTCTTCTTCAGGAGAAGCTGAAATACAGGGTTCCGATAGTGGTATTTCTATTGAATCCCGAGGAGGTACTAAAGGTTGTGGAAAACTATACTCTAACTCTGGATTTTCATTTATAAAGCAAGTGGATAACTTAATGGTTGGGGACAACGTAATTGAGCCAGCCTCAATCGCAGAAAATGAACAACCAACAGGTGTAATGAATAATGCCCTCGCTGACCTCTCGGATCTTCCATTTGACATGCCTAAGTTACGACGAAGGCGTCTTTTGCAGCAAGACACGTGCACATCAGGCAGTGCAACTTCCGTGGACCTCCACGATCTTCCTTTTGATATGCCCAAGCTACGACGGCGACTCCGTGGAGGTCAGATTCCCTTAACTGTACTTCCGGGTCAGACAAGTACAGAGTCCAGCGGAGTATCACAAGCATCTTCTAGTCAAAGTGTTCGTGACACGGACAGACCTGCAGTGCCATGTAAGTCTAACATACTGTATCAATGTTATTTTTAATGTGATCTACATACTCTAGTTATATTTGTCACAATGAATTACATCACATATTGCAGATACCTTTTGTATAAAATGGAGATACTTTATGTTTTACTTAGTTTTTCGCATTTTGAATCACATTTGATATACATAAATTAATATATGTATATATCCCAAAAACGCGTATGTTTTGAAGTTAACAGATATATTCGGTCACTGAATTATACCATTATGGATGTATTTATTTACTGAGATGTTTACTAAATAAAAATGAATCTACAGAATATTCGAAAATTCCTTTTACAAGTTTTAGTACTTGTAGAGGGGAGTGACTAGATCATGTTTTCAATAAGAACCTATGTCCGGAAACGCACTATTCCCATTCTTTAACCACTTCAAAACTCTTGTTTAACGCGACCACGTTTGCTGAAATGTTAGGAGTAACTCAGTACTTCACTCTTCTTACAATTCAATTAATTATGTAATGCTGCTAAAGAAATAAATAGGAAATAAATCATTTTCACAAGCACTTGTGTTTACAATGTAGGCTAACTATACGTGTTTGTGTTTCTCACAGGATATTACCATTCTGATCCACTACAACGTATTAGAAAATAATACAATGAAACAAAGAGGAAATATAATCATGTTTCACAATGGCGTTTAGCAGATAAATTGAGCAAGACTGGTTGACTCAGTACAACTGCGGTTTGACGTGGCGACAATTAAAGTTGTTGCACATATTGTATCTCGAATGTTGTGGTAAAGTCGCTCCATCACACTTGATGACTCTGCAATTGTCGTGCAGTAATCACAGTCAAACAGGACAGAGGTTTTTTACTCCTTGACTGATACTTGCAACCTCTTTTTCATCAACTGTGGCCCTTATTTTAAATGTAGTTTCTTTATATATATTCGGAGCAGCTCTTATCACACGTTTTGGCACTCCTTTTTAATTATTTCCTGTAGTAGTGTTCCTTGCTTTATCAAATGCCTTGTGATAGTCAATAAATAAATAGTAGCTACAAATGTAGATTTTTATCCATTTCTTTTCTAATTATCTAATAATTATGAAGATACAATCACCACACTGCTAATTTCCTTGTCACTTTCTCTACACATAATATGTACATAGCATTCCTTCAAAAATGTCGATAACGAGATTTCACCGAAAAATATATTCTGATGGCTTCTGAATAATTAAGAAAAGCGTTTTTATAAAAAGGTCCCTCTGTGTGGTTGTTTCTGTGTGTGTTTGCATGCGCATAGCTCAAACACGAAAAGTAGTTAAACATCAAACTTTGTAATAGAGTTTAGTATCTTCCAAGGATGCGATACGAAGATTTTCAAGAAAGTCCCCAACCCCGGACTACCCTTTACATGCAAAAATGTTTGAAAATGTTATTTTTTCAAAAATAGCTACTGATTTTATTAAAATACCATATTAAAGATATATGCATGATAAAATATATCCTGAATGTCCTGTGTTTAGTCTTCTGGATGACTTTTGTATAACTTGTAACGCGCAAGAGATAGACCAAAACTTACTACAGAAAAGATGCAGATCTCGTTAAAACACAGGATTTATGTAATATACCATGTTTGTAGAGTTAACCATTTCCGAGATATTTCTTGTTATTTGTTTCGATTTAAAATACTTACTGGAAATCGACATTCGTTTCATACCTCTTTTGTTTTACTCCAAGCCATGCAAAGAAAACCGAACTTCAATGTATCACACAGCAATCAGCTATTAAAGGATTTGATTATCGCTTTAGTTCAGTGTATTCACTTATTTCCGTTTTATTCACAAGGAAGCAAGTAATACGATCATTTCGTTAATGTTTATATCGCCTAACATCATGTACATAAAAGAATAATTTTTGTAAGAATATTTTGTTGAAGAATATGTAGAGAAAGTCATGTGAATGGAACATATGAAATTTTTATACATTGGACACACATAAGCTTCGTCGCCTTCCGTGGTGTAATAGTTCCATGCTAACTTCATATACCCAAAGTCGCATGTTCAAACCCGGCGGAGGACGATGGATGTTTTGAAGCGTAAAAATCCTTAGGAAGGAAAGTAAAGTCGTTAGTCCCGTGTCGTAGATTTATGGCACATAAAAGAACCTCAAGCCTGATAAAGAGGTCTCTGAGCAAAATTAAGCGGTCTTTCACTCCCAGTATAAAACGCGATGCTGAGAACCACAGCAGTTAAAGAGCGTTCATAAATAAAATTCATTCTCATTTCACACATAGCTTCATTTTATTCATCTGGCACACAACCTTCATGTCAGCATGTGTTTGTAAACTGTAATAACCTCAATTTAACTCTGTAAATTCATAGTTTATTGATTCTCTATTTAGGGCATCTGTGTGTTCAGATTTATTTTGACTATTTTGGATTACTTCTTCACGTTCTTCAATATCTGTTTGTTCTACATCACCAACTTGTTCCGTTAGTATTACATCAATATCTTCATCATGTGTCCATAAACTTTTAAAAGAATTCAGGCATTTCTTCTCTGTGATGGGTTTAATCTTGGACATTGCTTTTCATCTTTATTTAATTTCTTCATTACCTTGTAAGTTTTATCCTCTCTTCCATGCAAGATATGATCCGAATAGGGTACTATCTCTCCCAAATTTGCTATTTTATCTGTCGAACTTTTCTTTTCACTAGAGCTGATTTTATTGTGTATTCATTTTTAAAATCTACCTATATTATTTGTCATTTGTAGGATTTTTAGATATTATTCTTGCCTTTAATAAGCCGCTTTATTTCTTCATTCCAAACCCTTAAGTTTTCCTTTTCCTTTTACCTAAGGATTCAAATACTGCATTTTCTATGATTTGTTTTAGTATTTCTCCGTTCTTCATTTATGAATCAGATTGTAAGTACATACTCATGCCTGTAGTGTAACTTAATCATTTCCTTTATTCTCTGATTTTTATATATTTTATAATAATGGGAATTACTTTTACATTACATCCTTATATATACATGCATATATAAGAAAGAACCCATACAATATGATTGTTGCTCTGTAGCATGTATCCGTTAATTTTTCGATAGTATCCGATTTTTATCATGGACGACTATGGGTCTCTGCGCATACACAATCGTTTTCTTCTTCAACGTTCATGCAAAGGCGCTAGCACATTATGTTCAAAGGAAAAAAGTGGATCCAAAATTCAAAAGTCTCGTAAATTTTCCTTTCAACAGCACCAGTAGTTTCCAAATTCTCATAAGATAAACACGATTTTTTACTAATGGAACACTGTATCTATGTACCAGATGTGATACGATTTAAATATTCAGACTTGTCAAATCACAATACTTATTTTTGAATTATAAAAGCAGTATATATTTTTGCTGTTAATGAGCAACTCCTTCCTTTACCCAGCATCAGTGTGGAATGAAAACTCCCACAATTCTATAATTTTTTCACAAAAATAAATAGATAAGTGTAATTTACCTGTTAAGCTGATTTTATTTTATGTCTTTCCGGAGAGACCATCGTGAATAACAGCGAAAATTGCCGAAATTAGATTTTTTTTCTGCGTACAATACCGAGATTTCACCTGAAATACGTGTTTTATGGTCCCCTATATAAAAAAAAGCATTTTAGAAAAAGATCCGCACGCGCGAGTGTGTGTGTGTGAGCGAGCGAGCATAATAACTCAAAAACGAGAAGTCGGTAAAATACCAAACTTCGTATTTAAGTACCTACATGGAAAAATGTTCAAAAGTTTTGATTTTCTCAAAAATGGCTCTAACGATTTTGATTAAAATACCAATATTAAAGATATCTACATGACAAATAAAATGTATATCTTGCATTTTCGGGGAATAGCTTCTGAAGAGCTCTTCATTTTAGATGAATTTTGCAGAACTGGTAAACCCTAAAACTTTAGACAAGAAATTTGTTTTCGTAGTCGGCTTACCCTCCCCGTATGTAGGGCTGACAAATCTCTAGCACTTGCAAGCTGATGTCTAGGGGCCAGCAGCATGTAAAAATAGAATGAAGAATCTGGAACGAGCGGTCGGCCCAAAGCCAGGCATGACGTGAGGAAGTGGGTGATATGAAAGGTGGTGATGGTGGAATGAGTGGCGGGAGAAACCAGAGGTTCCAGAGAAAACCCGCTTCGGCCACCACAAATCCTACATGCGGGCGCATGGGATCGAACCTGGGCCGCCTAGTGGGAGACGAGCGGTCTAACCACTCTGCCACGGCACCGACTACACAAAAAAGGAGATCTCGTTAAAGTACACAATTTATGTCGGATACATTTTTTCGTCGAGTTGACCAGTTTTTAGATAATCCTGTTATTGGTTTCAGTTTTAAAATACTTTTCTCATACGGGAGCCTGTTAATTTCCTGACAATGCAAAGAAACGGATTTCAACCACATGGCAATCAGATTTATCACTTTAGCTTGGTGTATTCTCTATTTCCCTTCTACTAACAAGAAAGCGAGTAATAAAATCATTTCTGCTAATATTTATCTCTATTAGCATGAAGCAGGTAGAAGAATAAGTATCTTGAACAATCATTTGTTACTGAGTTGAAGAGAAAGTCATGTAAATAGAACACATCAGATTTTTACTAGTTAGCAAATCAAAGAAGGTTTTTACTAAATATTGATATTTTGGAACATTCTCCCGCTCATTGACTAAAACAATGTGATGTGTTATACTCACATGACTTTCTCTAGCTGTTTTACAAATTTCTTACATCAGATTATTCTTCTTTCTGCACCTTGCTAATCGAGATAACCATTAGCAGAATGTTCTGCTTACTTAGTTCCTTATAAGTAGGAAGAAAATAAGGGAATACACTAGGCTAAGCCTATAGTCAAATGTTTTAAAAACTATCGTTATGAGGCTGTCATTGCAAATCGCTTCTTTGCTTGGCCAGGAGTAGACAAAAGAAAAACGGACACATCCTGTCTGAGAAAAGTACAAGTACTTCACAACTGAAGCCAATAATAAGGAATATCTCGGAAACGGTTACCTCCACAAAAAAAATGTAAAGGACATAAATTGTATGTTTTTGATGAGATCTACATTTTCTGTGCAGTAAGTTTTCTTCTATCTCTTACGGTTTAGCAGAGAAGCAAAATTCGGCAAAATTCATCCAGAATAAAGAGGTCTTTAGAGGTTATTCCCAGAAAATCCAAGATATATATTTAATTTGGGATGTAAATATCTTTAACATACAAGATTTTAATGAAAATTGTTAGAGCCAATTTTTAGAAATCAAAAGTTTCGAAATGTCTCCCATATAAAGGGTAGTTGGGGGGATTTTCTTGAAAATCGTCTGTCGCATCCTTGGAAGATACCAAATCTAAATACAAAGTTTGGTATTTATCGGTCTTTTCGTTTTTGAACTATGCTGTCCACACACACACACACACACACACACACACACACACACACACACACACGGACCTTTGTCTGAAAATGCTTTTTTTGGACTCGGTGTGTCCTAAAACATGTATTTGCGGTGAAATCTCGGCACCGAATTTTTGGGTGGAATATAATACTTCCTCTATACGCTATGTACATAGTACGTGTAGAGAAAGTAATAATTTGAATGTATGTATTTTATTTGCATGTGTTTTGCTGCTAAACGACACAATCTTGTTTCAGTTTCATGCAACTCGATCACTAACTTTCCAAAGAAACCTTTATCTTACCTGCTCTTTATCACAATATTCGTATTCCCAAAGCTACTGTTGGCCTTAGCAGAGTACATTGCAATCTATTTTGTTTACATTAATCGCTGGGCATATTCCCCCAAGCCTCTTGAGACCTTTCTGAGGTGGTGATAGAATATGAACTCCGCTTTCCTTCTCGGAAATAATGGAACTGCGCTAAAAGGCGGGATTAAACTCCTGCTCCCTAAGAATGGTCCTATATCCTAACAGTTTCCGCTGACGAGATGTTCGAAGACACTCTAAATGCCTGTTTTGTAACTCTCCCCTCTGTACATGCGAGATTAAGCGATATCTTTAGCTAAGGCAGCATGTTTGTCACAAAGACACAACGACGCTCTAAATAAACATTTGCCGCCTATGCTGGTGTAGGGGTGGAAGGAAAGCCTGCTATGTTTAACTAATGTCAATATTTCTCTGTTGTCACTTATGTCTGGGTTTACCAATGCGAAATAAAAGCTATAAATGAGTATTGTGTTTCTTTTGGGAGGAGGCATTTGGTGTATTGAAATTTAGCCTCTAGGTTCAGAAAATGCATAAAATTAGTTTTAGGAAAAGCAAAGCTTGTATTGAGGAGAAAGGAGTGGTCAGCGAGCTGACTCCTTACCCGGTTCGATTCCCGGCTGTGGCGGGGAATTTTTCTTTAACTAGAACTGGAAGTATGTATGTGAGAGTGAATGTGTGTGTGGTTGAGAAAAATCGGATGTACATATCTGCAATAAATTATTGTTAAAAAGCTTATTCTTATATTTATTTAATGCTAATCAAGAAAAAATTAACAGAACGAGTCTTATTATATATAATCTTTTAAAAGTTGGTTGCTATGTGAGGAGTTGACAAATTCCCTAATGAGAAAAGTATTATTAGTATTTTAAACCTGAAACTAATAACAAGGGATATCTCGGATACGGTCAATCTCACATTTGTATATAACAAATTCTGTGTTTTAACAAGCTCTACATTTTTTGTTTAGTAAGTTTTTTGTTCATCTCTTTCGGTTTAGTTGTTATGTAAAATTCTGCAAAATTCATCTAGAATAAGCATGTCTTCAGAGGCCATTCTTAGAAAATTGAAGTTACACTTTTATTTGTTATGTAAATATCTTTAATATACGATATTTTAATCAAAATTGTTAGTCATTTTTGGGAAAATCAACATTTTCGAAAAATGTCCCGTGTAAAAGGTAGTTGGAGGTGGGGGTGGCTTCCTTGAAAATCTTCGTGTTGCATCCTTGGAAGATACCAAACTTAAATACCAAGTTTGGTTTTTAATGATCTTTTTGTTTTTTGAGCTATGCTACCCACAGACACACACACACACACACACACAAACAGACACACCCGGGCATTTTTCTAAAAATGCTATTTTTTTATTCAAGGGGTCTCAAAACGTGTACTTCCGATGAAATCACGGTATCGAATTTTTGGGTGCAATACACTATGTACATAGTATGAGTAGTGAAATTAAAAATAGAACGATTTAAGCCCAACGTAAAGAGTCTGCAGGCAACGAGTTGTTTGTAATGCAAAGCCCCCGATATGACCTTAGTTGTTAAATGGGGCTATATAAATGAAACAATAAACAAACGATATATTTAAACATACATCTTGTAAGATATGCTAAGAACGCGCACAACGCAATTGTGCTTAAATATGAGCTCTCTGATAAAAACTCCCCGTAGTATCCAAAAAGATATCAAAACACCAGAATAACGACTCAAACTATCATTTAAATTCCATCTTCAAAAAGACCACGTGAGACAATAACGCTTGATCTGGCATTACCGTCTAGTACTCAGGTTCCAGCTCAAAGAATTTAACCGTTTTGCATGTAATACATGATGTTTATTTTCCTTTTATTTTAATGTATGGTGTAGTCAAGTTCAATTTATGAGCGGGTATGTAGCAGAACAGTTTGGTTTCCGAATTATTTTGGATTCTGACCAGATGTTGAACAGAAACTTCCTCTGTACATAAATATATTGCAGATCTACAACAAATTGCTTATTCAAGTGTCAGAATACTTGAAATCAGAAAAACATGCATTTACCATGGCTAAGAAATTTCAACAATATATCAGAATTCTAAAATGAATTGCTGTGAGGTTCTTTGTGATATAATTATTACAACATTTTGCTATGTTTTCATGCTTAATTTATTTCATACATCAAGTAGTTGTAACCATAGATTTGTCACTTTAAACCTCTTTAAGAACTGCTTTTAAGATTTCAGATGACACTTTATTGCGCATTTAATGAAAGCCACAATAATACTTTTCTGATGCCAAATGAATAAACCATCGGTTAAAATAAAAACTTCTGGCCATTCTTTGCTAAGTAGTAATGGACCTTCTTGTTGTCAATATACAATTTAAATAAAACCTTTTCGATTTATTTGATATTTTTTAAATGTTATCCCGATATAATAAGTGTTTTGGAGCTTTTCAACATTTCATTAATTGCGTTTCATAGCGTCTACACATTGCAGCTCTTTTTATTCTTCCTGAGAAGTGCTATAATTAATACAAATCTAAAGGCTAGTCTAATTAAAATTAGTTTTAAGGCAGATGTTTGACTTAATACCTCACTTCACCGCAAACGAGAAACCCATTACTTTGCTTCACTGATATCTTCTTAAAACTAATCAATAACATATCTTAGTAACAACCTCACGAGCTGATTTCTCAATCAAAGGTCCCAGGTTGGGGCAGGGAAGTTTTCTTTAACCAGAATCATCCCCTATCTTCCACAGTGTCTGGAAGGATACATACAAGAGTGAAAAAGAAAAAACATTAACCCATGTTAATAACCTATAGTCAACGTGATTTTTTTTTTTTTTTGTATGTAGCTTAACGTCCTTTAACCTGGTTGGTCATATCGGACGATGAATGAAACTGGTGAAATGATGCTAATGATCTCGGGGTCCATGGAGCTTAAGATTACTCGTCTTCTCAGGATAAGGGAAACCCCCGAAAAAAACCTTACCCGGGTAACTCGCCCTAAGCGAGATTCGAACTCACGACCTTTTGAATGTGAGGCAGACACGCTACGCCACACTGCCCAGGCGGGCTTAACATGTTTGATTCATAAATAAAAGCCCTGATAAGCCCAAAGAGGTCCCCGAATAAAATGAAACAAACGAATATAAATTGCCTCATACGTTTTTTTTTTTTTTTTTTTTTTTTTTTAGTATAACCATTTGTATGCTCCAACTTAGCAAAGTTTATAATAATCAGGCATATAATGGGTGAGTATGCTACTTAAGGTAGCACGACCCACAAAACATTCGTTATTTTTTAGTCTTTGCCAATATTAATGCATCCACGAATAGCAAATTATTCAAGATTACTTCTTTCGTCATTATATGAAAAAAAAACTGAAAACAAACTCTAAATCCACATTCACAATGAAGTCTCAGGGCTAACGTAACGCAGTAAGCGAGGGATGACCATTCGCAATGCAGTTGTAAGCCTAACGCAAGAAATTGTCGCGGGTATCTAAATCTGTAAATTACATGCGAACTCTTCTAAGCACACTGCAAGTTCCCAATTGAATAACATAACCAACAATATCATATATGAACATTTACTACTTAAGTAAATAATAGATAGAAAAGGTACAGTATTCCACCCAAAAATAAATGTCGAGATTCCTCCGAAAATGTTGAAAAAGTATTTTTAGAGAAAGGTCCGTGCGGTATGACTTTCAAACTAAAAGTCGGTTGAATACCAAACTTGCAATTTAAGTAGATATCTTCCAAGGATGCGGCACATTTAGAAAATTCTCTCAGACCAAACTACCCTTTGCCTGGAAGATTTTTTGAAATTTGAAATTTTCTCAAAAATGGATGTTAACGATTTTGATTAAAATACCGTATATTAATATTTACATGGCAAATAAAATGTATGTCTTGAATTTTCTGAGAATAGCCTCTATAGTCTTCTTCATTCTGAATGACTTCTGCATAACTGTTAAATCGAAAGAGGTAGACAAAAATGTGTTACACAAAAAAATTAGATCTCGTCAAAATACACAATTTATACCCTGTACATGCTTTCTGTGAAGCTAAACATTTCCAAGATGTTCATTGTTACTATTTTCAATATTATATTGCTTATACTATTCTCAGATAGAAGTTCATGTTTCTGTTTCTGGTTTTTTTTGTTTTTTTTTTTTCTATTGCTGACCACGCAAAGAGAACAGAATTTCAATGACAAGCGCATATCGATAGCTTTTAAAACATTTGACTATTGCTTTAGCTAAGTGTATTCCTTATTTAGTTCCCATTCTGCTAATGTTTATTACGATTACCATGAAGTAGATAGAAGAATAATTTTGTAAGAAAGTTGAGCCTAATGCATTACTATACCGTCATGGGAATCAAACTCTCCAAACCTTACTGAAGTTCTGTCAATAATAACTATTATATAAGTGAGTTGAGATGCATTCTTCTACTCTGAAGTTTATGTTATTTTACCAGCCATCATTGTAAGAAACGTAATTTACACAAAAATCATGTACAATATCACGCAGTTGAATCTGCAAATCGGACACCAAATTTCAGCTATTTAAAGGTGATTAATCTAACATTTCTTCACTACTTCATCCACCAGCTATAATTCCTACGACTTCTAATGATAAGAATATTTAAAGAGTTTAACTTATGTTAATGTTTTTTGCACAAAAACCGTTTGTAGGACAGGAATTGCATGAGTAGAGGCAGACTGAAAAATACAGTTCCATAGCTGGGATTTAAACCACGGATCTCCCGGTCTCCTTTCGGTGTCACGAAGGACTCCTAACGGGAGAATTTAATTTCGTGTCTGCATCTTGCCATAGTAGCTCAGTGGCCGGACTTCCATGGCTCAAATCCCGGCTTCAATTGTTCAGTCTGACTCTACTTATATCCAACTTCATTTTCCTCAATAGATTAACAATTCTGCAGATATTTATTTCCAATGCATAGCAGTTATCGGACAGGCATGTTTTAAAGACTACAAAGATTTGCCGCTGAAAGATGGAGATTATAAACATAGAATTAAGTATTACTTGTAGTGACTTGTTGTTAAAATCTCAGAAAGACGTTTCGAGCTTCTAAAATTGTATTTCGAGTCATTTCTTTTGCTTTGTTTTGTTTACTATAGAAGCTATCTCAGTATATTTGAGCTATTTATAGCTAGTAGATCATGTTCTTCTCTAAAATTAATTGCACACGTCGCTTTGGATAATTCAATCAATATATAAATTATGGGAAACAAGAAAGAAGAATTCGTCTTGAATGTCGACAAGAAAGTGGAAAGAAACACGACATTTTAATAGTTTTTTTTTAAATCCCACGTTTTTACTATTTGTGTAACATTTGGTAAATGTATAAAAATGATTACGTTTAATTTTGCTCTGAATTAACAATAAGCCTTGGTCAAACGCTGCATATCAATTTCCTTTAGAATTCTGTATAACTTTTGATTTGAAGATAATAAATTAGATACAATTTCTGGGGATTTCATTTTTCATTTTTGGAACTCGATGTTTATAACCAACGAAAGGAAGGAATGCTAGTAAATCCCTCCACTTCTAGACACAAGAAAGATTATGAAAATGCAACATAACTCAAAACAAAAGCTTGAGTATCATTTTCTCATCAGCTCGGCGATGGCGAATCTTCATTGTGGAGATGATATGTGTTGCCAGACGCGATGTCGGATCTGTCAGCCAAGATTGAAAACGCGCAAACTCTCCGCTGAAGCGAATGATTCAGGAGAACGCGTATTACTACGGGGGAATGTTATGCCCTCAAGAGATTCCCCCATTTCCTCTCGCCCACGTTTGATTTCTAGATTTTTTTCGCTCTACTGTTCTCTTTTTTTATCATCGTCATTCGCATTCCTCGCTCCCCTAAATCTAAAAACCAAGGCTAGCCTTTCCTATCCGGCGCTATTCAAGTGAAGAACTTTCCACTGCAGCACTAGAGTGAAAATATTACAATTCCACAAGGGAACAAGAACTTATCATTTCAAATTCCCAGCAAAATATATCATTATCCATTTAGTTAGAGGACTCACCTCTGATATATAACGCGCATGTCAAACAGTTTTCCTGTATCATTTATCTGCAATACTGGAGCTTTATTTTAAATGAAAACTGAAATACCTTAGTCGAATTGTCTCTGAGGGCAGAGCTGGTGAAATTTCATGCGTTGGTCATATAGTTGTTTATATTCATTCCATTTTCACAATAAGGCCGGGCCGTAGCAGACTGGTTGGACCACTCGCCTCTCACCTAGACGGCCCGGATTCAGGCCCATGTGAGATTTGTGGTGGACAAAACGGTACAGGGGCGGGTTTTCTCCGGGTTCTCCGGTTTCCCCCGGTTCGCTGGCTTCCTCTGCCATCACATTCCACCAGTGCTCCATCTTCATTCCATGTATCGTCAGTGTCATCGCCTGCGGTGCCACTGTAGTAAAAGCGGGCGTTAAACACTGTCAAAAAATCTCACAATAGAATACAGATGTAATCAGGCTATCGTTCAAAATTAAAATGCAAACATTTACAAAAACAGTCTTTAATAAAAAAAAAAAAAACGTGATCAGAAATCTCATATACAAAACATTTCAAAACATACAAACAGAAAAACAGACTTCTGAATTTCTAATGAAGATACTATAGTGAGCTTCAAACTTTTATATTTTTGTTTAAATCCGCTTACCATTTTAATTAAGTGTTAAACAATATTGGAAGCGGTGTTTAGGATTGATAAAATATTATAAATAGTATGAGACACTTCGGAACGGTGTTCTGCACTAACCCAGATAATTGTGGCTGAAAAGAATATCTGTGAATTTAAGGACTCAAAACACTACATTATCTAGGCATATTCTTATATGAAGGCGTTGACGATACTAAAAATTAGCATTTGAACTAATAAAAAGTAATTAATGACTCAATTTTATATCATGTTGATCCTGTATCTTTCATTTTTAGTTTACTTTAAATGAACACTTATAAAATATCATACCGTTTAAGCAATAAAATTACTTTTAATAGTTTTGCTTTCTTGGCTATGTATTTACAATGCACATAGAGATAAAGAGGGTATTGTATTCCACACAAAATTAGATACCAAAATTTCACCTGAAATACATGTTTTGAGACTAACTGAATAAAAAACATTTTTTGTTTGCTTCCTGGCACATGTCTTTTCCTACAAACACTCATCAGCTACGATAGCTTAAACACTATTATTATTGTTGTTGTTGTTCTTCTTATTATTATTATTATTATTATTATTATTATCGTTTGCGGATAATACAAATAACATTTTAGCTTTTAATGTCGCCTAATCTGCATAGCTGTAAAGAGAGCGTTAAAAAAAAAAGTTCTGATGTGTTCTACTCGAATGGCTTTCTTATCAGAATTGTTCCTATTACTTGTTTATTTTAAGTAGAAGGTAAATAAAGGAATACACAGGCTAAAGCGATAGTCTAATCTTCTAAAAGTCGGTCGTTTTGTGAAACAATTACAATTTGGTTGGCTTTGCTTACAAAAAGAAAGATGTCTTGCCATTTGAGAAAAGTTTAAATATTTTAAAACTGCAATAAAAATGTATATATATTTATATTCTTTTTTGTTTTTTGATTTGTTTTTTTAGTACGTTTTATCTCTTACGGTTTACCAGTTAATGCAAAATTCAGCAAAATTCATCCACAATAAAGAGCTCTTCAGAGGATATTCCCAGATAATTCAGGATGTACATTTTATTTTTCATGTAAATAGGTATTATAATCAAAACCATTTGTGTCATTTTTTTGAAAACGGGGTAGGAGGATTTTCTTCAAAATCCTCGTGTCGCATCCTAAAAAGATACCAAACTTAAATACCAATTTAAAGTTTTTTGAGTTGTGTTCACAGACCACGAACATGAGGACATACAGAAAATCTTTTTTCTAAAAATGTTTTTTTTATTCACGGGATCCTAAAACATGTATTTCCGTGAAATCTCAGTATCAAAGTTTTGGTGGAGTGCAATACCTTCTTTACCTACGTACCAGGAACTGTGTAGAGAAAGTAAAAATCTGATTCTATTCACATGAATTTCTCTGTATGTTCTGCAAAAAACTATTCTTACAAAAGATTTTTATTTTATCTACATCCTGCTAATCCAGGTAAACATTACCAGAAATGGTCTTGTTACTTAGTTCCTTACAAGAAATAGGAAAATACACTAGTCAATTTTTTTCAGAAATTCTCTCTATGCATTTATGATCGAAATTTGCTAGTCTTTCCAAGAAAACGAATAACAACTATCCCTTTGAAAAACGTTTGAATTTTAAAACTTAAACCTATAACAGGAAATATCTCGGAAATGATTAGTTCTTCAAAAAAAATTGTGTGTTTTAACGAGATCTACATTTGTTGTGTTATACGTTTTTGTCAATATTTTACGGTTTAGGCATTATACAAAGATCATTTAGAATAAAAAGGACTTCAGAGGCTATTCCCAAAAAATTCAGGATAAATATTTTATTTTTCATGCAAATACCTTTAATATACGGCATTTCATTCAAAATCGTTAGTCATTCTTTATAAAATCGAAAATTTTAAAAACGGCTCCATGTAAAGGGTAGTTTCGGGGGGCGGAATTTTCCTGAAAGTCTTCGTGTCACATCCTTGGAAGATACTGAATTTGCCAAGTTTGGCATTTAACGGACTTTTCGCTTTTGAGTTATAGTGTGCATAAACACACACACATATAGACGCACACGAACTCTTTTTTAAAATTACTTTCTTGGATTCAGTACTCCTCAAAATATGCATTTGCAGTAAAATTTTGATATAAAATTTTTGGGTGGAATACAACACCTTCTTCACCTAACATACACACGGGCCTTTCTAAAAATGCTTTTCTTGGATTCAATAGCCCTCAAAACATGTATTTCCGGAGAAATCTCTCTATCAAAATTTTGGATGGGATACAATATCTTCTCAATTGTTTGTAATATGATGGTGCAAATTTAAGATTACTCACTCATATAGCTGAAGTTGGAATTCCAAATCCGGATTTCGGTCCTAAGTTAGAACCATTTTCAATGGGTTTCTGTTGCACACTATTTGTTGGTCGTTCCCTCCAAAATGTATAAATAATCTTAAATTTGCACCATCATATTACAAATAATATAGTTAACTCACATTACACAATACTTTAAAAGCAATTTAAAAACTATCTTCTCTAACACATCTTTTTCTAAAATGTGTTTTTCTGGGGTCCTCCAAACATGTATTTCTAGTGAAATATCAGTATCAAACTTTTGGGAGGAATACAATACATTTTCTACCTACTATGCATATTGTTCATAATAGAGAAAGTAATAAATGCTTGTCACAATGAAATCTGAAGGATGTTTATTTAATCTTCTCGTGCCCTCTTACGGGACCTGTATTGTGCAGTATATTCCGGTCTATGTTCGCGAGCGAGGGAATATTAAGAGTATGCATTACATCATCCCATATTCTAATGTATTCACTGCAACCTTAAGCAATCTAGTTCTTGCTTATAAACTCTTTGACAACATAAATGGCTCTGGTGCAACAAATGAGAAACGCTACGAGACCACTTACCTGAATTGTATGCCTCTAGAAAGCTCATGGATACAAAGTGTCTTGAGTTAGCAGATTTATTTACTTCATTTCGGCACATTACACTAAGAGAAACATGTCACGTTTTCGTTTTATTGCAGAGAGAAAGAGGTTTCGCATCGAAGAGCAAGTCATTCATTTTGTTGCAGCGTTGTTTTTTTTTTTTTTTTTGTTATAGCCAATGAAGTTTAAGTAAATGGACTTGCTTATTTATTTACATTGGAAGTGGTTTGCTAAAATTAACTAAAAAGCACAGGGTATTTTAGAAAAGTGAAAGAGTTGTCTAAGGCAAGACTCAGTTTTCGAAATTAAAATGCCACTTAATCGCATTTGTTTTCATTTTCATTTATAACTGAAGTGTGAATGGCTTATTGGTATCTAGAACTAAGTCTTACCTAAGTGGGAATATAAAAGAAGCTGAAATATCTTTACTTTCTCTACACTTACTATGTACATAGAGAAGGTATTGCACTCCACCCAAAAATTCGATATCGAAATTTCACCGGAAATATATGTTTTAGGGTCTCCTGTATCTAAAAAAAAGTATTTTCAGAAAAAGGTCCACTTTGTGTGTGTGTGTGTGTGTGTGTGTGTGTTCGTGTGTCTGTGAACACAACTCAAAAACTAAGAGTCGTTAAAATACCAAATGTTATATTTAGGTTCACTATTTTCCAGGGATGTGACACGAAGATTTTGAGAAAAATTCCCCGACCCCAAACTATCCTTTACATGGAAAAATGTCGAAATTTTTGAGTTTCTCAAAAATGTCTCTAACGATTTTGATTAAAATACCATATATTAAAGATATTTATATGGAAAATAAAGTATATTTCTTGAATTTTCTGGGAATAGTCTTTAATGGCGTCTTTATTCTGAAAATATTTTGCTGAATTTTGCGTAACTGGTAAACTGTAAAACATAGACAGATACTTACTATACCAACAATGTAGAGCACGTTAAAACACACAATTTATGTCATATATGTTTTTTGTCGCGGAATTGGCCATTTCTGAGATATTCCTTGTTATTTGTTTTAGGTTTAAAATACCTTAACTTTTCTCACACGGAAAGTTGTAAACTCCTGACTCTGCAAAGAAACAGATTTCAACCACATGGCAACCAGCTTTTAAAAGATTTGACTATCGTTTTAGTTTACTGTATTCCCTTATTTTTATTCTCCTTACAAGGAAGCTAGTAATTAAGACAATTTCTGATAATTTTAAATTCGATTATCATAAATTAAATAGAAGAACATGCATTTTAACAATAATTTGTTACAGCGATGTAGAGAAAGTCATGTGAGTGGAACACGTCAGATTTTTATAATCCAACTCTTAGAGTCTGGATTGGAATCTCTGTTCGGAGCTTCGATTATCTCTTTGTATAGCTACAATCAGCCTTTTACAATAAATATGTCTAAACTAAAGTTAAAATGTTACCAAGTGGGATGATTCAGGCTGCAACGTCTGTAGCTCGCATTGGGAATGTTCTGGTTCGATCCCTGACGACCGCCCATTTGACTCATGGGTCTTTCGTGGTTTCCTCGGTTGGCACGCGAATATGAAGTGATACATCTACTATGACTTTCCTGTCCATCACTTCCTAGTCATCTGTTTCAGGATTGAAGGACCAGACAACGGAGTTTGGCAGATTGCGACTGGGCAATGACTCTGTAAAAATTTCCTTCTGGCGTCGATGCGGGGCCCTCCCGGTCAGAACACGCTTTCGAGGTTCTTCAGGGGTTCACGGGCGTGTGGAAGCGCGTCGGGATGCAAGATACGTTATATCTGGAAAAATAAGAAACACCGCCCATGCTTCCACACGTAATTAGGATCCGGTCACCCTAAGGGTCTCCTCTCATCCCTCCTTCCCAGAGGCCAAGTAAGTCGCAAAGGGCCACGATGACGTATGTGCTCCAGTGGCTGAGGGCGCCATCCGTGATAATATAATCCTTAAGTAAAAAAATGTAATCATATTTGAAAAGGCGCTGATGCCATTGTTCTTCGACTGACCATACCGACGAATCATCATTGAGTTACTTTGACCAGTGCCTAAGAATGTATTGAATTTCCCTCGGCTATACATTATAATTCAAGATTACATGGCTACTCTGAGATATCGCATCCTTAACACGATAATGTTGCAAGTGCTTCAGTTTTTGTTCTTAATCATCTACTGCTTTAATTCAATTATATTTGTTAATTATTCCTTCGCGCTGGCCGAATGTGTGCTTAAGTTAGAAAGTCATTAGATTCAAAAATTCATTTTCACGGGATATAACGCTAATCATTCTGTCTGTGCCTCTCATAAAACATTAAACTTTCAATTGACTCAAATAGATCTTGGTGGATTTCAAGCGAATTGTTTTCTTTTGAGATTTGCAATACTGCAACCAATTTTATTTTAAAATTTAGTTAAGTTCAGTTATATTTACGCTTTATTATTTATGGTATAGTTCAATAAATGTTAAAAGAATATTAACTTCATTTTGGATGATTTTTGCACAATTGGTGCACCGCAATAGATGAACAAAATCTTACCATGCAACAAATGAATCTCGCTAAAGAGAAAATTATATCGCACACATTATTTAGGAGGTCAACCACTTCCGAGATTTTCTTGTTATTGGTTTTAATTGTCCAATACTTAATTCTTCTCAAATGGGAAATCGTTATTCGATTTTACTTTCTCGCTCACATAAGTAAGTATAGAAATTTTCACATACCATCCAAAAATTTTATACCAAGATTTCACGTAAATATATGTTTTGTGGACCTCTGAATCAAAAATATGTTTAGAAAAACTATCTCTATCTGTCTGGGTGTGTGCCTATGAATAGCATAACTCAAAAACAAAATAGTATGTGTTCCATTCACATGACTTTTTCTAGCTGCTTCACAAACTTTCTTTAAAAAAATGTATTATTTTATCTACGTCATGCTAATCTAGATAAGCATTAGCAGAAATGCTCTTATTACTTGCTTCTTTCAAATTAGAAAGGAAGTAAGGGAGTACACTAGGCGAAAGCGATAGTCAAAGCTTATAAAGGCGGTCGATGCGTGAACCAAGTTCGGTTCGCTATGCATTTCCAGTAAAACAAAAGAGAGAAAAGAAAGAAACCTTATGTAGGTAGTTTAAAATTGAAACCTATAACAAAGGTTATTTCGGAAACGGTCAATTGTACAACTAAAATGTGTATGACATAAGTTGCATGTTTTAACAAGATCTACATTTTTACTTTCTCTATACGTACTATGTACATAGTGTATAGAGAAGCTATTGCATTGTACCCAAAAATTCGATACCGAGATTTCACCGGAAATACGTGTTTTGAGACCACCTGAATCCAAAAAATAACTTTTAGAAAAATGTACGTGTGTGTCTGTGTGTAAGTCTGTGTCTGTCTGTATGTCTGTGTCTATGTGTCTTTGGGCAGCATAGCTCAAAAACGAAAAGACCGTTAAATACCAAACTTGGTATTTAAGTTCAGTATCTTCCAAGGATGCGACACGAAGATTTTCAAGAAAATCCCCCCACCCCAACTACGCTTCACATGGAAAAATTTTCGAAGTTTTTGATTTTCTAAAAAATGGCTCTAACGATTTTGATAAAAATATCATATATTAAAGATATATACTTGTAAAATAACGTGTATATCTTGAATTTTCTGGATAGCCTCTGAAGACTACTTTATTCTGGATGAATTTTACGGAATTTTGTGTAACTGGTGAACCGTAAGAGATAGACAAAAATTTACCACACAAAAAATGTAGAGCACATTAAAACACACTTTATGTTATATACATTTTTTTCGTGGAGTTGATCGTTTTTTAGATATTTCTTGTTTTTTTGCTTCAGTCTTAAAAAACTTATACTTTTCTCATACAGGAATTTATTAACTGCTGTCCATACAAACAAAGGAACTTCAGTCACACAGCAACCATCTTTTGCTATCACTTGAACCAATGTTGCTCCCTTATTTTGCTTCTACTTATAGGAAGCAAGTAATAAGGATATTTCTGATATTTTTTTTTTCTAACTTAGCATGAAGTAAATAGAAGCATAAACCCTTTTAACAAATATTTGTTGCAGAGTTATAGAGAAAGTCATGTGAATGGATTACATCAGATTTTTTGGAGTAAGTTTTTGTCTATTTCTTACTGCTTACTAGTTATGCAAATTTCATTAAATTCACACAGAATTCAAATGGTATTCCCACGAAATTCAAGATATACAATTGTTCGTCACATAAATACCTTTAATATTGGTATTTTAATCAGAAACTTTAGAGCCATATTTGAAAAAGTCAAATTTTTTTAAACTTTTCCCACGTAAAAGGTAGTTAGAGGTGCGGGATTTTCTTGAAAATCTTCGTATCCTTGGGAGATACTAAACTTGGTATTAAAAGGACTTTTAATTTCCGAGTCATTCTGTACACACACACATACACACACACACGCGCGCGCGCGCGCGTTGACTTTGTTCTAAAAATACTTTTTTGGATTCGAAAAAGATATTTCCAGTGAAATCTCGGTATCGAATTTTTTAGTGGAATACATAGCTTTTTTATCTACTATAAACGCTGTACGTTTGCGCTGGAGAAAAAAAGTAGTTAAATCTCAAACTTGCATCTTCCAAAACTGCGACACGAAGATTTTCAAGAAAATCCCCCATCCAAAATATTCTTTACATGCAACATTTTTCGAAAAGTTTGATTTTCTCAAAAATGTCTCTAGTCATTTTGATTAAACTGATATATGTTAAAGATATTTTCATGACATACGATTTGTATATCTTGAACTTTTCTAAATGACATTTACATAACTGGTAAATAGTAAGAGACAGAGGAAATCTTACTAAACAAAACATGTAGAAGTGGTTAAAGCACATAATTACATAGTTAATGTGAAATAAATTTTGGAGGGAATTAACTATTAATAAGATATTCCTGGTAAATTTCTTTCCCGTAAAGGAATTTAAAATAAGAACTATAGCTTTCCTGGCGACGTGTTAATTCAAAATCTTCTCGGGCTTCTAGCCAGGTAATAACTTACCTGGCTAGAAGCCCGAGAAGATTTTGAATTAAGATATTCCTATTTATTGATTTCCATTTTTCAATCTTATGTTGTTCTCAGATGGAAAATCGTCATTCGTTTTTTATTTTATTTTACTCCAATACATGCAAGGAGACCGGAATTTCATCACCTAGCGGCCAGCTCTTCAAAGATGGATGTCACTTTAATCTAGTACATTCCCTTATTCTTATTGTACCTAATGGTAAATAGGTAATAAGGTCATTGTGACTAATTTTTATCTCGATTAATATGAAATAGTTGGAATAATAAGCATTTGTAAGAATAGTAAAATGCAAAATAGATAGAAATAGTCATGTAAATGCAATAATCGAATGTTTTCATTCAAGACTTCGATACCGAGTTTCATCGAAAATACAGGTTTTGAAAAAGCTCCATTTCTGGCTCTGTCGTTTGTGTGATCGTCTGTGAGTATGTATATGCGTATATGCATGTGTGAACAGCATAACTCGGTTGAGCACTAAACTTGGTATTTCATTTCAGTATCTTCCAAGGAAGCGAGACGAAGGTTTTCAGAAAGATGTCCCCCATCCCTTTCACATGGAAGATTTTTCCAAATTTTCTATTTTCTCAAAACTAGCTCTAACGATTTTGATTATAAATATATATAAATGAGAAATGAAATCGAATTTTTTGGGAATACCCTCTTAAGCACTCTTCATTGTGGAGATTATTACATAACTGATAAATATAAGAGATAGACTAAGTCTTAGTATACATACAATGTAGATCTCGTTAAAACACAATTTATGTCAAATGCTTTTCTTTTCTTTTTTTCTTTTTTTTTTCTTTTTTTTTTTTTTTTTTTTGTAGTAGAGTTAACCATTTCAATTTTTCCCTATGAGAGGTTTAATTCGTCTTAATTTGTTTTTTTCCTTATTTTTTTTCCATCCTGATCATGCAAGTTAAACCAACTTTCAAAGTCGTCACATAGTGGTTAGTCATAACCATCTTATGAGATTTGACCTTAGGTTAGTGTATTCTCTTATTTCCGTTGAATCTCTTAGAAAATATGTATTAAACCATTTCTATTAATGTGTAACTAGTTAGCAGAATTTGCTTTTGTAAGAGTATTTTGTTCAAAATGAATTACATTACACGTGAATGTAACAAGTGATTTTTTTTTATCCTGATCATGTAAGGGGAACGAACTTTACATAGTGACCCACTGTTAAAAAAATATACGGTCACTTTAGCCCAGTTTATTCCCTTACACCCTTTACTTGCGAGGAAATATGTAATGAAACCATTTCTTCTAATGTTTATCTCAAGTAGCATGAAATATATAGAAGAATACGTTTTTGTAGAAATAGTTTGTTGCAGAACAGGTAGGAAAGTCTTGTAAAAGTAACACATGAACTATTTAAGTATGGCTCACCAATTGCAGCATTGCAATTTTTTACTTTTTCTATACGTACCATCTACACAGTGTATAGAGAAGGTATTGTATTCCATCCAACTTCGATACCGAAGTTTCAATGGAATTATAAAAAAAGTTCCGCAATGTATGTGTGTGTGTCTGTCTGTCTGTCTGTCTTATCTGTAGGATCCATCACTCAATAACTAAAAGACCATTAAATACCGATCTTGATATGTATTATATATCTTTCTAGGATGCGACACAAAGATTTTCAAGAAAAATCTCTCATCTCAAACTATTCTTTATATGGTAAAATGTGTGAAAATGTTGTTTTTCTAAAAAATAGCTCTAATGATTTTGATTAAAATACCGTACATTATAGATATTTACATCACAAATAAAATATATATCTTGAGTTCTCTGGGAAAGGCTTTTGAAGACCACTTTATTCGTTCTGGGTGAATTTTCCTGAATTGTACATAACTAGTAAACCGTAAGATATAGACAAAAACTTACTACACAAAAACCGTAGATATCGTTAAATCTAGCAATTTATGCCATGTGCATTTTTATGATAGAGTTGACCATTTCCAAGATATTCCTTGTTATTGGTTTTAAGTTTAAACTAAGCAACTTTTCTCAAACGGGGCTAGCTTTCCTTATATTTCGCTTTTGCTTACTGCTGGCCTTGCAAGCAACCCGAACTCCAATTGTTCGCATAGCGATCAGCTTTTAAAATATTATATAACTATCTAGTTGGCCATATTTCCTTTCTGCTTACAAAGAAGCAAGTAATAAGACCATTTCTGCTAATGTTTATCTCAATTAGCATGAAGTAGATAAAATAATGTATTTTGTTAGAATAGTTTGTTTGCAGAACAGCTAGAGAAAGTCATGTGAATGGAACACATCAAACTTTATTTCATTTTTCCTGTCTTTTTCCTTCTTGAAGCTGAAGATTTCTATTATTGTTAGACAAACTTAGAATATAGATGCCGATTCAGTATTTCAGTACTATAATTTAGCTGTACTAGAATATCATCTGTAGGGATATACTTCTGGTTAGCGAGTTAAAATAAATGATTAAAGGAGAAATGCTGATTAATAAGTTTATTACTGTAATAAAAATATTTAGTTCAAGATGCATGTTGTAGAGTTCTGTCTTAATGCAGCGAATGTCTCCTTTATAAAAAAATATAAATATTTTCAGTTACTAAAAGTTCTATATGTCATACACGCAGAACTGAAATACAATGTTTTACTTAGTTAGGATTGGAGTTTACCAACTATGTTTTGAAACAAAATACAAATAATTTGAATATTATTTTAAAGCACTTGTCTTTCAATATACATTAAAGAGTAGTTTATTTCAAATTTTCATACTCCGTCCGACATTTTATTTTTCCGCAAAAAAAAAAAAAAAAAAAAAGTTTAAGGGTAAACACGTTCGTTGTGATTTTTTTTTTACACAAGCCGTGTGTAGAACAGTAGTTGTATAGGTAGAGTCAGACTGAAAAATTCAATGCCATAGCCGGGATTTGAAGCACTGATCTCCCGGTATCTAGCCGGTCACTCTACTACCACTGAGCTACCATGGCAACATCCCGACAAAGCATTGAATTTCTCAACCGACTCGCATGTTTCCCGGTAAACCACAAGGTGATCTCAAAGTATTTTGAGATGATAATCCCAATGGTGACTTACAATGTTGTAAGTACTCTTTAAGTCCAGGAAAAAAACAATTATGTGAAAAACTATTACATCAATACCAATTGACCATAATAGTTGACTATACTATGAATCCTGGGACTTACAGAACTTACAACATTGTAAGTTGCCATTAGGGTTACCCTCTCAAAATAATTTGAGATCACTTTATGATTTACAGGGAAACATACGAGTCAGTTGAGAAATTTAATGCTTTGCCTGCATGTTGCCATGTTAGCTCAGTGGTAGAGCAACCGGCTAGAGACCGGGAGATGCGAGTTTCAAATCCCGGCTATGGCATTGAATTTTTCAGTCTAACTCTACTTTCCATATCCATTGTGTTTTCTAAGTGTAACAATAACAGCGGCAGAATGCTTATAAACAACACTTCAACCAGAAGAAGTGTATAATGCTTCCCCACAAATAGATACAGTGAAAATGCCCGTATCTTTATTTTCATTTCGATGTATAATTTTGAAATATGTATATTGTGCTTACGCATCAGAACTCCTGAGTGACTCAGTAATTAAAAACACTCACTCTAAATATGAAGGTAAATCTGAACAGTGCTCTTAAATGGAGAAGTTGTCCACATACGATTTTGAGTACTGTATGAGTGTCTCTTGAGTATAACAGATGTGTAATTTATTAAATCACCGGAGGGAGAAGCACTTTTTACGCTAAAGGAAAATGGAAGTATTTTATAGCACTGGGGGGAAAAACACGGGTAAATATGTTGCCTGATTGCAAAAATGCTGTACGTTCTCCCTTTATCGTATTTGATACTAGTGTTTTATTAAATCTTAGCGCAGTTCTTGTTTATGTTAAATATGGCGCATTTCTTCATTTCCTTCTACAGTTTTAATTACAAGTAACGCAAAACTACTTTCCTTTTAAGAAAAAAATTTCTACAGTACAGTTAATAAAAGCTCTATAATACATTTTAAGGCTGTAGATGAAATACCTATAAAATGCGTTTAGTGCATAACTCCAGTTATGTAGAAATTTCTTGCTACATTTGAGTTTTGGTAGTATAATGTTATATCATAGAGAACAAATGATTTCCTTACCAGTTTTTCATAAAACCAACTTATTTTATATAAATCAGGATCACACGACGAGTTTTATGAAACTTTTATAAAGTAATTTATTGCTATTTATGGTATTTGGTTAGTAAAATTCTGAGTTCACTTCTCTCTAATTATCATATTTGCCTTGCAGCTAGCACGCTAATTCGCAGACACTCAACTTAGCCTCTTTTCACTTCCGATACTCAGCAATGAGTCGAACTCGGGCCTCCCCTTCAGTTCTCACATAGAAAAAGGCACGAGCACGCCGTAAGAACCCGATGAGGTGTCCTCAAAACATAAATTAATCGAACAATGTAGAACAATAGTCAACGTACCGCTTATGCCGGAGCGCTATATCCGGCCAGAGGCGTCCCGATAGGAGTTCCGGACTGCTCGATATCACCTTTCCTACCTCTTTAAACCAATCTAACACCAGTCAATGCCGAAATGACGCCCTACTGCAATCAGACAATATTCCTTGATGTGAAGTTCGAGATACTCATGAGTTTGCCTATAAATAAATCAAATATTTAGTGTTTATAAACGCTTAATCAGAGAAAATAATTGTACTAGAATTTTATTCTACCTATGCCCTAAAAATAGCATTAACGTATATAATGTAATAATTAAAAATCCTCCCAATTTAGTGTGTGTGCGTGCGCATGTGTGCCCTTCATATGTTTATGTTTATGGTTTTATTTTATGGAAAAACTAGTCTGGCCTCTCTTATCTCCTACCAAGACCAAAAATGAGAGCGATTTTAGCAAAATATATTGTAACAGTTTTTTACTGCGTCGTTCACATTAAAATGCGTAAAATGTAACATTAAAATAGGACACAAGTTTACAATATATTTTAATAAATGTACTATATCTTATCTGTAAAATCAGCGCATCCCAGCGGTAGTTTTATATTATTCACCATGCATACAAGGATATTACTTCCCATGTTGCTCTATCGTAGATGCAGAAAACGGATGCCATTATTACGCTTCTAATGTCCAAATGCTACATCTGCATACTGAGAAGCCTTTCTGCAGTGGAAACTGAGGATTATACATTTCAAATCCTATTCTACCACGTTGTTTTCCTTTCTATGCAAATTCTTGTGTTCTCCCTTCTCCAATAGGCAACGTGACTGCAATGTGAATATAATTTTGGACGATAGCTGATGAATGCTTTAGCTGCTCCCCAACTCCTTCCTCTGCCACATCTGCATCCGCTCTCCAATTTTTATTTGGAAGCTTGGCTCATACACCGTCCTGTCAGGGGACACGAGCGGAAGACTGTTCGCCGGGAAATGAGCAAATCCTATATTCATTACGTTTCTTGATTTGTTACACGGGATGAAGCGAGCCAGCCCATACAAAAGACTCCTTGAGGAAAGAATGTGTATAAAAATCCGAGAGGGAAAAATGGTTACTAACTTCCAAATGAGATGAAGTCAAGTAATGACGCGACAATGAAAACACAAAAGCAAAGAATCATTAATAACGGGCACTTCTTTCTTACAGGGTTTATAAAATACACAGCCTTAAAAATATTTACACAATAATTGGGCGTCAACTAAGAATTTTTGTGCTGTCTCCTTCACCTCATGCTTTAGTTTGAAGCTATTTGAATGTCTCAGTCAATATGACCATCTTTTTCAAGTGGCAGTTTGAACAGTCCTTCATAGTTTCTCGTATTACTTCCAAATGTTCTTTCATCTGTACCATAGCTACAAATATCTTAGATTCTCTTCCTAATTTCTCATTTTGATGTGCTCCTTATTTGCATTACTTAAGCTTTACTCTGTATTTAATTTTGTTTGTTCTCCTTAAACCAGATATTACCAAGAATGTGCGAGAAAGCCATTAGAGCATAATTATGGATCTTGATAATTAGAAAACAGAAACAAAAAACTTTCTTTATAGTATGACTGTTCAAACTGTAGCTACCAGTATTTTAACAAGCATTATGAAAATTAAAAATTGTATATAAATAGATTTCAGGTATCAAATTGTATTATCTATAATTTTATGCACTTATACCCTATTTAACCGTTAAATAAAGATCAAATCAGTGCTTTGGCTTTACATTCTTGTTATAGAAGTTGTTAATTCACTTTCAAATACTTTTTTTAATATAGAGACTTTAATTACAGTTAGTCATTTTTAGAAAATCAAAATTTTCGAATTTTTTTCCGTGTAAAGCATAGTTTGGGGTGGGGAGGTTTTCCTCAAAATCTTCTGTGGCATCCTTGAAAGATACTAAAGCTAAATACCGAGTTTGATATTTTACCGACTTTTCATTTTTTAGTTCACAGACATGTGGATGCACACGACCTTTTTCCGAAAATGTTTTGGATACAAGGGACCCTAAAACATGTATTTCCGGTGAAATCTCGATGTCTCATTTTACAGTATTATATTGCAAAATTGCAAGTAAATAATTGAAAAACTTCGGTTATGTTGATATCTTTAAATGACGAAAAAACAAAAAGGTGCTAAATGAACAATGTTGATTAATGTTGTTCATAGAAGCAGTTTGTTTGAACTCAATTCAAATTTAAAAGCAACTTATACAGAAGACTCGTACATATGTCCAATAAACAAAGACTAGAGCACACAAAACTTTGGACCAGGCAATCTTTTGATTTAGTCCTGGAGTATTTTATGGACAATGCTCAGAAATTTGTGGTGCTAACTATAGATTTATACCTATTGTAATTGAATCTACTACTGCTAATAATGTTATTACTGAATTACTAAATTATCTGAAGAATAAAAGCATCAGATGACTGAAAGCAAGTAATGGTCTCTTAAACCAGATTATAGTAATACAGCAATTACTTCTGTTACTTCATATTTTCTGACCCCCACATTTTCTTATTTACGGTAATTGATATTATATGTAAAACCCGAAACTTTATATGGATACCGACTAAGCATAAATGCGTCAAAATGACAAATTACGAAAATAAATGGGTCTAAGAAAAGAAATACATATCTCGGTTCGTGCATTGTGTGAAATGCTATGGTAAGCGTTATATTTTCGTCATTAGGTTGGAGTGAGAATTATTCTGCTATTAGTTATCATCAGCAGAGGATGCTGTTCGCATCTAGTGAGGCAGTTACCCCATAGGGAACCATTCGTTACTGCTAGACTTTATCGCAAAACCTGACAGAACACAAAGAGAAACTCCCAGCTGCTGTCAGATCCAATATATCCTTCCCGCCCCTTCCCATAATCCTCAATTATATTTTTGTGGTAGTGCGTCACAACTTGAGTCCAGTACTTTTTCCTTTACTTTGCTGCTACCATCTTTGCTTCCCTCCAGCCATCCATCACTTGTCACTTAAAACTGAATTTGGGGATGCTATAAATTTCACTTTTCCGTTCCTGTTAAGACAGTCTATCTCCTACAAAAACGACAGCAGCTTATTCTCCTGGGTACATACAAGCAGTTGTGATAGATTTTGTTCTGAATCGACTTTTAAGTCAGACAAATTAGAATCACGGCCATTTTTACTTTCTCTACCCGTACTATGTACATAGTGTGTAGAGAAGGTATTGTAATGCATCCAAAAATTCGATACCGAGATTTCACCGGAAATACATGTTTTGGGTCCGTGTTGCTGTGTGTGTGTGTGTGTGTGTGTGTGTGTGTGTGTGTGTGTGTGTGTGTGTGTGTCTGTGGACAGAATAGCTCAAAAATGAAAAGACCGTTGACTGCCAAACTTGGTACTTAAGTTTGGTATCTTCCAAGGATGCCACCTGAAGAGTTTCAAGAAAATCCCCCCACCCCTAACCACCCTTTACGTGGAACTTTTTTCCAAAATGACCAACAATTTTGATTAAAATATCGTATATTAAAGATAGCATGTATATCTTGAATTTTCTGGGAATAGCCTCTGAAGACTACTTTATTCTGGATGAATTTTACGGATATTTTTTTTTTTTTTTTTTTTTTTTTTTTGTAGCTTAAGTCCTTTAACCTGGTTGGTCATATCGGACGATGAATGTAATTGGTGAAATGATGCTCAAATGATCTCGGGGTCTATGGAACTTAAAGTTACTCGACATTCGTCTTCTTGGGATAAGGGAAAACCCCGTAAAAAACCTTACCCGGGTAACTCACCCTAAGCGACATTCGAACTCACGGCCTGTTGGATGTGAGGCAGACACGCTACCACCACACTACCCAGGCGGGCTACGGAATTTTGCATAGCTGCTAAACCGTAAGAGATGCACAAAAACACGGACACACGGACACACACACACACACACACGGACCTTTTTCCGAAAATGTTTTTACTTTCTCTATACGCACTATGTACATAGTGTATACAGAATGTATTGCACTCCACCAAAAAATTCGTTACCGAGATTTCACCGGAAATATATGGTTTAGGGTCCCCTTTATCTAAAAAAACCATTTTCGGTAAAAGGTCCGTGTGTGTGTGTGTGTATGTGTGTGTGTGTGTCCGTGTGTCTGTGAACACGATAACTCAAAAACGAAAAGTAGGTAAAATACCAAACTTGGTATTTAAGTTTAGTATCTTCCAGGGCTGCGACACGAAGATTTTGAGGAAAATCCCCCCCAACTACCCTTTACATGGAACTTTTTTCGAAAATGTTGATTATCTCAAAAATTACTCTAACGATTTTGATTAAAATTTCGTATATTAAAATAAAATGCATATCTTGAATTTTCTGGGAATAGCCTCTGAAGAGTAGTTTATTCTGGATGAATTTTACTAAATTTTGAATAACTGCTAAACCGTAAGAGGTAGACAAAAACTTACTACACAAAAAATGTAGAGCACGTTAAAACACACAATTTGTTATATACATTTTTTTCGTGGAGTTGGTCGTTTTTGTGACATTCCTTATTTTTTATTTCTGCTATGAAAAACTTATACATTTCCCATACAGGAATTTGTCAACTGCTATCCATACAAACAAAGGAACTTCAGTGACATAGCAACCAGCTTTTGATTATCACTTTAACCTATGGTACTCCCTTATTTCACCTCTACTTACAAGGAAGCAAGTAATATGGCTATTTCTGCTAATGTTTTACTGATTAGCATGAAGTTAATAGAAGTATAAGCTTTTTAAGAATATTTTGGTGCAGGGATATAGAGAAAGTCATGTGAATGGTACACATCAGATTTTTTTTTAGATAAAGCGTACCCTAAAACATATATTACCGGTGAAATCTCGGTACCGAATTTTTTGGTGGAGTGCAATACATTCTCTATACACTATGTACATAGTACCTATAGAGAAAGTAAAAATCTGACGTGCTCCATTCACATTACTTTCGCTACATCTCTGCAACAAATTATTGTTCGTAAACTTATTCTTCTATTTTAGCATTAGCAGAAACGGTATTATTACTTTGTTCCTTATAAGTAGAAGGGAAATAAGGGAATATACTAAGCTAAGTCTACAATAAAATGTTCTAAAAGCTGGTTTCTATGAGATTTAAATCTGTTTCTTTGCGTGGCCAGGAGCTAACAAGTTCCCGTATGAGAAAACTGTAAGTTTTGTCTACTTTTTAAGGTTTACCAGTTTTGCAAAATCCAGCAAAATTCATTCAGAATAAATTGGTCTTCAGAGTCTCTTCCCAGAAAATTCAAGATATACATTGTATTTGACATGTAAATATCTTTAATATTCATTAGTTTAATCAAAAGCTTTAGCAACATTCATACATGAAATCAATAAGTTCGAAATTTGTTCCATATAAAGGGTAGTTTGGGATGGGAGGATTTTCCTCAATCTTCGTGTCGCATCCTTGTAAGACGTAAATGGGGCGTCGGCACTGCTTCATAATATAATCTTGTGTATTTCTGGATCGAACTGTTCGAGTGTATATATCGGCCTTTAATTTCAGACGGTCATACCTTCTGCTGCATTCGAGATTATGGGTTTGATTCCCGTAATCAACCTTCCTGACGTTTCTTTAGGGGTTTCCCCGACTCCCCAGGATAATTCTAAGAAGGTTCATTATATCTCCCGAATTTCCTGTTTGTCTTCTCCTGTTCCCATCACTTCTGTATCATCTGTTTTGAGGGTTGCAGGCAGGCCAAACCCGTGCGAGTTAGTGAACTGTGGATCTGAGCTCCTCCACTGAGGGGAAACGTCCAACGGACATTCTATAGTGTGCTAGCTGTTTGGTGTCATCGTATTTATTATACCATTCACAAAGTTCTGTCACAGTGGCCGTGGTCTTGTGAGTTCACGTTTTGACATGTTCAAAGATGTCCAGATATTTATTTCTCCAATCATGAGAAGTAGAATATTTTTGAGTCCAAGAAAACGAGCAAATAAAATCTTAATTTGTGCAAAATATTTGAATTTGAGGTCTCAATACAATATCAAATGATATTTGGAGCTGCTTGAATTAGAGTTCTACTACAATTAAATAGTGAAGGGTGAGAACTTTAAATCACTGTCCTGTAAAAAATTTCCACGGTTTCGTGTGTTTGCAGTAAATGTAATGGCAATCTCATGTATGATCCACATACATTTGCGAACAAACTCTTTCTAAAATGAATTACATTAAAAGCCAATATCGTAATAGGATGCGCGACGATCACTTGGTAAGTCTTTTGAGACTTTGTATGTCACCATTGGTTGCAAATATCGATCTGCTTGGCAAAAAGAATATGTGGCAGAAAAGCCTAAACGGCACGAAATTCACTGTGTATTTGTTAAATATATTTAAAGAATATCATAGTGGATTCAAGCTATCGTGAAATTCACAAACATAGCCCTTCTTTTGCAATGTAAAGTGGTCTTACAAGTTGGTGAACAGAGATTCACCCACCCTCCCCTCTTCCAACTGCGGTTGGGTATTCTTGGATTGTAGGTGACGGTGGTCTGCACGTTGCGACTGGACGGTGGCTTGCTCACTGTAATGGCTTTATTCCTGGCGTTCTTCGCGGTACGGCTCTGACGGGTTCCGCTTTCGGTTGCTTTCGGATTAGGGTCCCTTTGAGGAAGAAACGTGGAGCTTGTGGGCCAGGTCCAGGCGGCGTCGGGGGCATTTAATTTGGAACCGTTAGGGACTCCATCAATGCTTGCCCCGTCTCATCTGAATGTGTTCGCCCTTCGGGTCTCTCCTTCCCCCTCCCTCCCTGGGGTCACGTCAGTCGCAAAGGGCCCAACTGCCTACTTGTGCTGCTCTGCTCCAGTGTTTGGAGTGTAACACATAAGATATTTTCCATTATGCAATTTGCAGAAGATAAGTTTAGTTAACTACAATACATATTTAAGTAGACATGTACTGCATATCTGTAATGTGATTTAGTTATGTATAATTAATCATAAAATACTTCATATGAAGATACAAATGTGAAGATACGCTCAGTTCCTAGTATTTCCCTGTTAGAGTAAACAGGTGTCCGGCGAATGGAGCGCCCTGACAGTAAAGCTCAATACCCCTCGTTGCTTTGCCTGTAGTTTGTAGAAAATCTTCGACTCTCACTCGTTTTCCAATTATGCACTTAAAACACTTGTATCCCTATACACATGTCCCACATTATTTCCGCAACACATTCGTTCATTAAACACCTTAAATGTGATCCAAATACCTACATTTGGGAATTTTGGCAAAACCATTGCTTCGTTTACTTGTGCCACCATCTGTGAACTCGCGCACAGCTGCATTTGGAATGAATTTTAAAACAATATTTTTAAAGGGATAAAAGAAGTAACAAGAGAATTTCACTGGCATTAATATAGTGTGTGAGGGAAAAAGCAGCTTCTATGGAAAAGTAAGTCTGTAACTTGTTGAAAGTTGCACCATTCTTTCATGCCAATTTCCTCAATCCTTCCCTCTGGTGTTCGCTTTCATAACAAACTAATAACTGTGGGGGGGATAAAAAAAACGCAAGACTGAAAGGAAACTAGAAGGGAAACTGATAGCATAATAGAAATGTGAATGGAAATGGGGAGACATGCAGCGGAAACGGGAAAGGGAATGCAGAATTCGGATCCTAATAAATCTGGCAGTTATGCTTCAGCTAATGAGGCGTGCTGCTCTTGAATGTTTTCCACGTGCTACTAAGAGATTGTAACAGATTCTTTTATATTCACAGTTGATGTTAATATGCTGTACAAAATTTGAATCATTTCGCGCTTCACCATTCAGAAAATTTCAATTGTAATCACGACAAATAAAATTAGAGATGATTAAGTGTTCCCTTAATTAACACTGTGCATAGCTTCAATGCTTCGCTGTTGAATAAGTTTTGCGCTTAGACGTAATGCCAGGATGGCGAATATAAGGTATAAAGATAAAGTCGTTTTCTCAATGTTATTATATACTCGCCTCCGTGGTGTAGTGGCTACCATGCTAGTTTCATATATCCAATAGCCGCCAACATATTTGCAGGTCACCTTTTAATAACACTTTTAGGAAATACTGATAGAACAATAATAATATATATTTTACCTTTACTCATTATTACACAAATTCTACTTTTAGCTTTCAAGGTCGCGGGTTCAAACCCGGCGCAAGACGATACATTTTTTCGAGCCTAAAAGGTCTTGGCATGGCTTCCTTCGGAGGAGAGGTAAAGCCGTTGGTCCCATGTCGTAGGCTTAGCTCAAGCCTGAGAAAGAAGCCTCTAAGCAAAATTAAGCGATATTTTACATATATTTTGGAATGGGCGCTGAGCACTATAGTAGTTAAAAAGCGTCCATAAATAAAACTCCATTTCCATTTTTTTTTTTCGCTGTTATTAGCAATAGTGGCGGTTTGTGGGTTCCAGATTGAAAGGCGTCCGATGTAAAATAAATCCATAAAACTTGCACCACTTGGCCTCTTTAATTTCTATTGATTGAGTGAGAAAATTGTTGTGCCTTTCAGCCGATCATAGCTTTTTCTTCGCCAATGAAAAACAACTTCATATTTCAACTCTTAATTAAATAAATGACTAATATGAACTAGTTGAAAGTGTAATAAAAGGTACTTAATTGTTTTTTACTTTTCGTGATCATCATTATTGCTTCACAGTAATTGCGAGTAAATACATAAGGTGGTTTTATTTTATTCTAATAAATGACTAGAGAAGATATTGCACTCTACCCAAAAATATGATACCAGATTTCGCTGGAGATACACGTTTTAGGATCTCTGTATCCAAAAAAATATTTTTTAGAAAGAGTCTGTGTGTGTGAACATGATAACTCGAAAACGAAACGTTGGTCAAGTGCCAAACTTGATATTTAAGTTCAGCACAAGGTGAATTAAGTAAAAATAAACAAAGGCCTTTCCTACCTAAAAAAGAATTTTTGCCCAAAATTCAAACTTTTAGGAATAAAGAAAAAGATTGGTCCTATTTATATACTTTTAGTTATTTTTATACTCATAGATTCCATTTTTAAGAGAATTAAAAAAAAAAGTCCCGGGCTTTATATTTAACCAACTATTAAGTAATTTGGTTAACTTTAGAGCCAGGTACTTTAGTACTTACAAAGTTTGTAAGTCGCCTTTGAGGAATGGCATCTCAAAATAATTTGAGATCTGCTTGCGGTTTACCAAATGTGTCAGTTGGATAATTTAGCACCGTACTGGCTCAGTGGCTCAGTGGTCAGAGCAACAGAATGGAAACCAAAAGATCTATGGTTCAAATCCCGGCAATAGCGTTGAATTTTTCAGTTTGACTCTACCTTACCAACTTTCGTCCTACACAGCTGGTGTGAAAGAAACAATTTAAATTGGAAAATACATTCAACTTCAATTCCTACAACGTATGACTAAAACAGTCTTGTGTGTTCCATTCACATGACTTACTCTACCTATACTGTAACAAATTATTCTTACAAAAGTTTATTCATCTCTCTAGCTGTCTCTATGTGTTGCAATTGAAATCCCTTCTTTTTGCTTGAGTTTAATGAAAAATAAATAATGACTTCCACTTTGGGAAACGTAAATTCTGTATATTTTAACATTTCTATTAGCCAGAAATGTCTCAGAAATTATTTGCTCTATAAAATATGGCATAAAATGTGTGTTTTAATGATATCTACAATTTTTATGTAGTTAGTATTTTTCTATTTTTTACGGTTTACCAGTTCTTCAAAAGCCATTCGGAATGTTGTAATGCCTCCGACGCCACCCTATGGCCCTCGAGCCTCCCGGTGAACCTTCAAAGGGAGGCCCAAAACATGAAGGCAAATCCCGACATAGCATTCCTGACGACGAGGTCAGGATAATAACCTTTTACAATACAGAATCTACCATCCAGCCAAACAACTGGTCCTTCAACCCTGAAAGAAATGTGATTTTTAAATGACGAAAACAGAAAATGGTGTACTGGAAAATTCTAGGGATGTAATGAACATACCCAACATCCGCCTAATGACCCGAGGAAACCCCTGAAAAACCATGGACGGGTATCGAACCCGCGACCTCTCAAAGTTGTCTGAGCCATCCCTCTCGGTAAATCCATGATAAAAATAATGTAATATGTAAAAGAACCCAAAATTGTCATTTACCTACTTATAGACTGAATTTATTGCCAGTTTATTATGCATGAAGTTTGTAATGTTTACAAATAATGACTACGAAGTGTTCATAACACGATAGATGGTGATTTTAGGAATCATTTTACTAGCTTTCTCATATTTAAACGATATGATGCCAATATGATGGTTATTTGATGTTGATATATGATGGTTTAAACGATAAACGATGATTCATTTTAACCCCTATATGTGCAGCACAATATTAAAATATTCTTCCAGCTCTCGCATTTTTATTACCAAAGGGCCTGAGTAAATGCATCCTGCCTTAGGCATCCTCTTATTCGGAGGTTACAAATTTAAATTCCTTTCCCCACCACTTAGACAGAGGGAAGCTCCTGCCCTTAGTGCAGGACAGGACTAATAATTACTACCAAGATTTGTACTTTGGAGGGTTGAGCTAGTTTGGAAATGAGATTCGCGGCTGAGTGGCATATTTACCCTGTGTAGAGCACACAGAACGAGTTCAATGGCTCGGAAAGAGTTGCTATAAACGTTTACATAACACATACCACAGGGGCGCTTCGGATTTGCAAACACGATCCTCCCCTGTTCCCTGAACGATTAGGTTTCGCTGTAATGAATTGTCTCATAACAAGCGGATCTGTTGGACACACGAACAGCATCAGCAACAGATATGTTCTGTATGCTTCCTCTTGCTATTACACTAAATAACTTCAATGAATTCGAGATCAACTGTCTGACGTCAGTTTCATGTACGACACCACAATTACAATTCACTGTACTCAAAACCTTAACGCATCTGTGCTCAAACTAACAGCAACATAACAACAATGAATTTGTTTTTACTTTCTCTACACGTACTATGCACATTGTGTATAGAGAACGTATTGTAATGCACTCAAATTAATTATTGCAATCAATAATGAACTGTCTCAAGGCTAGTCCCAGAAAATTCAAGATATATGTACATTCGTTTGTAATAAAAATCTGATGTGTTACATTCACATGAGTACCATAGGTTAAAGTGATAGTCAAAAGCTGGTTGCTATGTGACTGAAGTTACTTTGTTTGTATGGACACGAGTTCACAAAGTCATGTATAAGAAAAGTATGCGTTTTATAGCTGAAACCAAAAACAAGGAATATCTCAAAAACGATCAACTCCACGAAAAATATGTAAATAACATAAATTGTGTGTTTTAAAGTGCTCTACATTTGTTGTATGGTAAGTTTTTGTCCATCTCTTACGGTTTAGCAGTTATTCAAAATTCCGTAAAATTTACCCAGAATAAAGTAGTTTTCAGAGGCTATTCCCATAAAATTCAAAATATACATCTTATTTGTCAGGTAAATGTCTTTAATATACGATATTTTAATCAAAATCATTACAGCCATTTTTATAAAATCAAAATTTTCGAAAAAAGTTCCATGTAAAGGGTAGTTTGGGGTGGGGGATTTTTCTCAAAATCTTCGTGTCGCATCCCTGGAAGATGCTAAACTTAAATACCAAGTTTGGTATTTTACCGACTTTTCGTTTTTGAGTTACCGTGTTCACAGACACACTGACACACGGACACACACACGGACCTTTTTCTGAAAATATTTTTTTTTTTGGATTCGGGGACCCTAAAACATATATTTCCGGTGAAATCTCGGTATCGAATTTTTGGTGGAGTGCAATATCTTCTCTATACACTATGTACATAGTGCGTATAGAGAAAGTAAAAATGCCTTAAATATGGGGTATTTTAATTAAGATCGTTATATCCATTTTTAAAAAAAATCAGAATTTTCGAAAAATATTCTATGTAAAGGGTGGTTGGGGGTTGGGTGATTTTCCTGAAAATCTTCGTGTTGCATCTTTGGAAGATACTGAACTTATATGCCAAGTTTGGTAGTTAACCTACTTTTCGTTTCCGAGTTATGCTGTCCATACACACCCGCGCGCAAGGTCCTCAAGACTTGTATGTTTGGTGAAATCTTGGCATCAAAATTTTACGTGCAATACAATACCTTCTCTACCACTATATCCATTGTGCACACCTGCTAAAGAAAGTAAATATGCATATTTTTTGCCGGCAACGCCTGGATTTTCTCGACTTACGTTTCGTGTGCTAAAGTATTTTTATTATTTTTATTATTATTATTATTATTATTATTATTTATTATAGCCTCCTTTAACTTCAATGGTCATATCGGGGGCTTTGATTTTGGAAACAATTCGTATTGCTGTAGGGTAAGAACATTAGGTTACTCAATTTTTATTACTTAACACTCTTCCAGACTCTGTGGGGAATAGGGGACAATTATGGTTAAAGAAAAATTTCCCGTCCCAGCCGGGAATCGAACCTGTGATCTCCGGGTGCGAGGTCAGCTCACTGACAACTCTACCACAGAGGCAGTCACTAAAGTCTTATTTTGTGTACTTGAGAAATATTATTAGGTTTAAGTTGAAAGTAAAATTATAACCCCATTTGATTCTTTTCATCTACATGTAATACCCTCTCTCAGAATTCTAATTTTAAACGTATGTTGACATTCTTGTCAAACTCTCTTTGCGGTGGAAATCGCAGGTCTAACACCTTACAAGCAAACGTCAGCGCAGCTCCCCTTCTGAACTAGTGATTGATGCATTACCCAGTTAACAGTCAACTCTTATCATCTTGTTATAGAATGTTAAGGCCCCCTGGTGTCAACAGATTGTCTGGGGAAACTGAAACAGCCAGGCGGTGATCGGTCACGCTACCCTTCAAAACTTCCGACTTGGAACACACTTCATACTTCAATTGCCCTGCACAAGTTGCCTTTCAAAATACCTAACTTCACTGTACTGATCGTTTATCCGCTTAAGCGTTTAATAGCCGTCAGCTGACGCGCAAGAATTGCATCTGTTGGTGCTAACTTATTCAGAATAGTCTTTCCAGAACGAGGCAAAATTCGGGAAGAAACATTCAAAGAATAAAATTGCATTTTTATCATTTCTCTATCAACTCCATTTTCACATCCCAAACTATTTAAATGTTCGCTTCATATATTTTCTGGCTGTCATAATTGAGAAACTCTCTCACGACACTTTTTCCTTCTTGCTGCTGCATCTGTTCATCACACATTTTCTATTCATCATCATTTACAGTAGACTTAGCTCGTCTTTGGAATCCCCTACCTAAAGCCGTATTCTGTTCAAGCAGAAAATTGTCATATATTTATAATCAAACCTAATCTGCTGCTGTATTAATATGATAAATACATCATTAGTTCACAGCTTCTTTAGCATATTTTACCTAATGTAATTAATTTCATTTAATGGATTAAAAAGTAATACATATTGTTAGTATCAATTATAGTATTAAATATGTATTTTGGCCTCTTTTACGATATGTTTCCTCCAATGTTTTTTACTTCAAAGTCTGAATTTTCAAAGGTAAATTAAAACAAAATAAGGAAAACCCCCAAACCACCCAGTGCAAATATCTTTCATTAATGAATATTTATTTTGAAGATGAAGCCACATTTAGGTATTCAAACATTTATCCTTGACGATTTGGATACCATGAATTCAAAACAACACTAAAATGGATTATTATTATTATTATTATTATTATTATTATTATTATTATTATTATTATTACTATTATTGAAAGATGAGCATTAGTTTTCCAAATGTTTGCATTATTTATTCAAAAGAACCTTACTGGCCAGTCATTAATTACTACACTAATGTAACTATGTCATAATATAAAAAATACTATAAATCGACATTTTTGCAAAATCGCTCATAGAAACATTATATAGTGCAGTTATTGTCGCCACATTTTGGTGTTTAGGATTAGACTTGGACGGGGCACTGAGAGGACTCTGGGGAAGAGCAAGGGACGCAGGCCCTTGTGCCCCTTTACATTTTATGTGAACCCAGGGAGAGAGGGAGCTAGCCTCTATTCCCAAAGTGGCGGGTTTGAACCCGGCGAGGGCGATTGATTTTTTTTTTTTCTCGCGGGCGTAAAAATCCTTCAGAAGGGAAATAAAACCATTTTTCCGTGTCGTAGATTTACCGCACGTAAAAGAACCTCAAGCCTGATTAAGAGCCTCTAAGTTAAATTAAAGAGAGGAATGAGGGGAAAGAATGGCGACCAGATCTGGATATCGATGGGCGCAAGCATGGACAAAGTTCCTAACGGCTACAGTTGGAACGCCTCCGAAGTCGCCCTAGGCCTTGCTTATGGGCCTCGAGCCTCCCAGCGGACCCTCAGAGGGCGCACCAAAGGTGGGTCCCGACGACGACTCCACGATAACATTTTTACAATGCGCAATCTATCATCCTAACGCAACCCGCCGAATACCGTCGCCTGGTCCTTCAAACCTTAAAGAGAGATGATTAGGAAATGATAGAAACAGAAAATGGTGGACCAAAAAATCGGAGAATGTAATTACCCTTCATTCGCCTGGCGACCCAAGGAAAAACCCATGGTTCAGGTAGGTCAGGCGCGGGGATTGATCGCGTGACACTTAGAATGTGGGTCACAGAGTCATCCCACTTGGTTACAATGCGACTTACAATAAACATTCAAAATATTTAACACCAAAAAATAAAAAAAATTACAGTGCTAAAGCAGTGTGTGTAAAGTACTAAAAATTATAATATCTTCTCTCATTTAATAATATTTTAATTAATAACTAACAAATTATGTTCCAAGAACATGTGTTTAAGAGTAAGATCAATGATAATGTTTATTCCAATAATTTGGCGAAATCTATGGATAGAGAAGCTATTTTATTACACCCAAAAATTTAATACAGAGATCTCACTGGAAATACAACCATTATGAATGACTTTACTCAAAAACAAGCATTTTTAAAGAAAGATGTATGTGTGTATATGTGTGAATGAGAGAGAAAGAGAGAGAGAGAGATAGAATATACTCAGAAATAAAAAGTTGATTAAATACCACACTAAGGATAGAATAGAAGATGTTCAAGAATATCCCCTACCCCAAATATCCTTGGCACCGAATCTTTTGGAGAGTGTTTATTTTCCTAAAAATAGTTCTAATATTTTTATTATATCATGTTTAAATTTGTTTCATAAGAAATAAAATATCCTCAATTTTGTGGGAGCTGCTTCTAAAACCTCTTATTTCAGAATGAATTTCATCTTGCTGGTAAACTGTTAGACATGAATGAAATCCTACTTCACAAAAATGAAGATCATTATATCAAAAACCTTTTAAGAATAACTATTTTCTATATATTACTTTCTATTGGTTTAAATTTTCAAATTTTCATTTATTACTACCAGGAAATATGTAAGCGTTTCTACAAATACTCATATTGATTAACATGAATTAGATAAAAGAATTAGTTTTTAAAAAATATTTTGTTGAAGAATGGTTGGAGAAGTTATGTGAATGTAACACATCAGAATATATTTTTAATCTTAATTTCTTTTTCTCCTTCAAAATTACAAGAAACAAGTTTTTGTTTTAAAATACTCTGTACAATATAGTCATATGTTGCATTACATCTCTATCTGAGACAGTTCCAATTATTATTAGATCCATATCCACCATTGTGTGTATTGCTTCCCTTCACAAGCTTAAAAATCTGATCTGTTCCATTCACATGGCTTTCTCTAATCTCTGCAACAAATTATTGTTAAAAAGCTTATGCTAATATTTATTTCATCCAATCGAGAAAAAATTAGCAAAAATAGTCTTATTACTTGCTTCCTTGCAAGTAGAAGTGAAATTCTATAACATATTTATAAATATGTATTGTAATTTGTTGACATTTATGAAGAGTACATAATACAATAATCATGTTTTAGTTTATATAATTACTACTAGTAACTATTATATCGATAATTTGAAAACTATCATCTGACATAACATTAGTTTTACATACAATGAAATTATATTTATTTATTTGTACACTTTAACACTATATTTTGATACTCTTTGTTTTTATGTGCATGCAAAAAAATATTGTTGTTTTTGTAACCTATGCTTTTAGCACTAGAGCTTTATTCATTTTTTTTCATAGTATATAGTATATAAACATATGCATACATGTATATGCCTTGACAAGTTCTATATTCAGTGGCTTTCTGGCCTAAACGAACCTACAGAATGCTTTCTAATCTAATATAATCTAATCTAAGGGAGTACCATAGGTTAAAGTGATAGTCAAATCTCCTTTGTTTGTATGGACAGGAGTTGAGAAATTCCTGTATGAGAAAAGTATAAGTATTTCAGGGCTGAAACAAAAACAAGGAATTCTAAAAAACAATCAATTACGCAAAACAAATGTATACAACATAAATTGTGTGCTTTACATTTTTTGTGTGGTAAGTTTTTGTCTATCTCTTATGGTTTAGCAGTTAAGCAAAATTCCGTAAAATTCATCCAGAATAAAGTAGTCTTCAGAGGCAATTCCCAGAAAATTCAAGATATACATTTTATTTGTCAGGTAAATATCTTTAATATACAATATTTTAATCAAAATCGTTAGAGCCATTTTTTAGAAAATCAAACTTTTCAAAAAAAGTTCATGTAAAGGGTAGTTTGGGGTGGGGGCCTTTCTTGAAAATCTTCGTGTCGCATCCTTGGAAGATTCCAAACTTAAATACCAAGTTTGGGCTTTAACGGTCCTTTCGTTTTTGAGCTAGGCTGCCCACAGACACACAACACACACACAGACACACTCATAGACAGACAGACAGACACACACACGGACATTTTTCTAAAAATGCTTTTTTTTTATTAAGGGAGTCTCAAAACATGTATTTCTGGTGAAATCTCTGTAACAAATTTTTGGGTGCAATACAATACCTTCTGTATACACTATGTACATAGTTCGTATGGAGAAAGTAAAAATTATAGTTATACTAAAAATGTTAATATAGCACAGTATAACATGTACACTCCCAATAATGCAACTATATACTTACTAATAATGAACTTTGCATATTTTAAAATAATTTTAAGCTACAGGTGGATATTGTGTTTATGACAGGTTAATATACAGCTAGGAAGCAAGACCTAGAAGAAAAATGGGGAAGTAACAAGCATTGAGGAGAAATAACATGAGTGCTACCTCAAGCCCAGTTATGTGATCAGTTAACCTATGATAAAAGTGAATCTGTTTATTTTATTCTTATTTCAGAATGTGTGAACTGTTGAAATTGAAATAATTTTCAAGTTTTCTATTATAATTGAAGGAAATAACTTTTAAAGTTTTCTGTTATAATAGAGGGCAACAAAACAGTTTGTAAACAATTTTGTTTGTGTAGATGGTACTTATATGTTAGTAACATTCAGAAGTTAATGGAGGGATTTCAGCTTTTTATCTTAAACATTTAAAATAGAATTTTTAATCCACATGTTCAAAATATGAAATACCTATCTTCTTAGAATATTAAAAAGTTGTTAGTACCAACTTTGGTATTGCCTCACTTTGATTACAGCATTTTTCCCTTAAGATCTGTTTGTTACATAAATACAATCAAGTGTTGTGTACATCAGGGAGAATATGTAAGTTATTTATTCTAAGGGTTAGGTATGTTTCCAACTAGTTGACCACAGAAACAATGTTTAATTTCTCCTTAAGTTTATTTACAATAAAATTAGCCCTTCTTAGCTTCCCACTTAGGTTTGCACTTTCAAAATGTGTCATCTCATAGACTTTAAAAATGTTTTTGAGCCCTATATAAAGCTATTAAATTAAGATAGTAATTACTAATCTATAAATAATTTAATTTAATTTTATAGTAGTTTTATATCTCTCTCTGTATGCTTCTATCCAGTTGTTCATATTTGATTTGGATATTAAGAACATCAATATATTATTTTTATATTTGTGTATTGTTACTGATATTCAGGATACTTCTGTGTGGTAGAGTGGAAGAGAAGGTCAAATGAATTAGCTCTGACACAGAAAATGAATTGACAATCAATAAACAGATAACTAGGATAAGGCTATGTGATAAGTTATCACTGATAATACAGAAAAGTTCTATCTTAAATTTATGGGCATAGAATACAGGAGGACAGACTTTGGAGAAGAATGGCAAAAAGTAGTCTTCAGAGGCTATTCCCAGAAAATTCAAGATATACATTTTATTTGTGAGGTAAATATCTTTAATATATGCTATTTTAATCAAAATCATTAGAGCCATTTTTGAGAAAATCAAAATTTTCGAAAAAAGTTCAATATAAAGGGTAATTTTGGGTGGGGGATTTTTCTCAAAATCTTTGTGTCACATCCCTGAAGGATACTGAACTTAAATACCAAATTTGGTATTTTACAGACTTTTATTTTTGAGTTATCGTGTTCACAGACAGACGGACACACTAACACATGGACCTTTTTCTGAAAATGCTTTTTTTTGGATTCAGGGGACCCTAAAACATATATTTCTGGTAAAATCTCAGTATCAAATTTTTGGGTGGAATACAATACCTTCTCTTTACGCTATGTACATAGTAAGTGTAGAGAAAGTAAACATGGTAACTTCACGAAAAACTAATATATATACGACATGAAATGTGTGTTTTTAATGAAATCTATATTTTTGTGTAGTATCTTTTTGTCCAATTGTTATGGTTTATAAGTTATGCAAAATTTGTTTAGAACAAAGAGGTCTTTACTGGTCATCCCCAGAAAATTCAAGACTCTCATTTTATTTGTCATGTAAATATCTTAAATATATGACATTTTAATGAAAATTGTTAGATACATTTTTGAAAAAAAACTGATGTGTTACACTCACATAACTTTCTCTAGCTACTCTACAAACAAACTTCTTACAAAAGATAATTCTTCTTTCAACACCACTTTAATCGAGATAAACATTAGCAGAAGTTTATTACTTATTTCCTTAAAAGTAGACTGGAACTAAGGGAATGCACTAGGCTAAAGTGATAGTCAAATGTTTTAAAATCTGTCGTTATGCGATTGTCATTGCAAATCGTTTCTTTGCTTGGCTAGGAGTAGAACAAAAGAAAAACAGACACTCCCATCTGAGAAAAGTGTAATTACTTCACAACTGAAACTAATAACAAGGAATACCTTGAAAACAGTAAGCTCCACGAAAAAAATGTATGTGACATAACTTGTGTATTTTAACAAGATTTACATTTTTTGTAGTAAGTTTTTGTCTATCTCTTACAGTTTACTAGTTATGCCAAATTAAGCAACATTCATCCTGAATAAACAGGTCTTTAGAAGCTATTCCCAGAAAATTCAAGATAAGCATTTTATTTGTTATAGAAATGGCTTTAAAATGTAGTATTTTAATGCAAATCATTAGTCATTTTTAAAAAAAAAAAATTTCCATGTAAAGAGTAGTTAGGGGTGTAGGGATTTTCTTGAAAATCACACACACATGCACACCTGTTTCTGAAAATGCCTTTTTCTGGACTCAGGGGGTCCTAAAACATGTATTTCCGGTGAAATCTTGACATTGAATTTTTGGGTGGAATACAATACTTCTCTATCCCTATGTACATTTGGGGTTAGAGAAAGTAAAAATTATTTAATTATCTATCCTTGTTCTTTTGCATTCCTCTGAAATTTTAGTTTTTAGGTAATATCAATTTAAAGAATATGCAGTGCAATGTAAGCCATATAAAGCAAAAATTCATTGAATTTTTAAACTCAAAATAAGGTGGATTTAAGATTATGGGAATTATAGAAAAATTAAAGCAACAGTTTTATAGTTGCTAAATATTGATATGCATATTTCAGATGTTAATTTGCAAGCTGTGCATAAACTACACTCTGCTACCAAGGTGCAGCCACCACAAGTATATTGTTTATTAAGTTAACCACTTATACACCAATAATACTCCAGTTGTTAACAATAAAATTATTTGGAGGAGACCATGAATTGATATGAAAGAAGCTACTAAGAGCTTGCTGACTAGATTATATATGTAGTAAAATGACTTCATGGATTTTTAAAATGTAGTTAATCATTGATATAATTTAAATTCAGTATTTATTTCGCTGCCCCATTCATAAACTGTATTTTATTGTAACATCTCAAATAGTTGCTTGAGTATGATAATTTAATGAATGATACTATTAATTTTATGTTACAGCTCTGGCAAACCGACCCGCATTAACTTTGAACCTGGAGCCAACATCATCTCCTAAACGTCGTCTTGGCCTGTCACTGAATTTGGGTGGATCAGGTTTTGCTGCTCGAAGTAGTGAAACCATTGATGTACAACTTCCATTGGAAAGACAGGGGTAAACATTCTTATATAATAAATATTAAAATAAATTATATTATTGCCAAACATATTTCTTCCCATTTTAATATAGCAGTGGCATTCACATTCTTAGAAATTGGAATACTGGTCCACCTGGATATTACTAGAGTTCATTGAATGCATCCTTTATTCACCGACCCTTAAAGGCTATCTTAGAAAATTCTGAAAGGCAGGAAATTGAATTTTTTTTTTTTTGCTCAAGACATCTATTTAAGTGTTTAAATGTAGAAAACCTGATTTCTAGAAAACAAATTTTAATTTAGAGATTTCATTTTTATCAAAAACGATCACAAGCAAAGAATTGATTTAAATTCCTTTAAAACATTCATAAATTTATTAAAGCAACTGATACTATCACGGTTTTGGAAAATTCTTGAAGGTAGAGAATATTGAGAAAATATAAAAGCAATAAGGACCCTCTGCTGAGCACAATCAGTTTTGGCAGGAATTGGTGTTGCTGACGAAAGTAAATATTGAATTCAAGTTGTCTTGAATTCAGTTGTAGAGCTATCTTGGGCAAGGATCAGAGTTTCAATTGCACAAATGTTTTTGTCAAACTCAATTTAAATGGAAAGTTAACAATATGCTATAACAACATGTATTTTGCAATGTTCCAGAGTTTTATAACACTATTTAGCATAACTACATTTAACAGTAGTGAGTACATACCATGCAACCCATATACATCTGAACCGCTGCACTGTGTTTTTCCACAGTGCACATGGAAATATGATAATATGATAATATGATAATATGATAATATGAAAATATGATAACACACAGCTGCTGATTTGTTTTTCTCTGCTCTGAAAGTGTACTATTGAGTTGACGATGATATTGTGTGGTTGAGTTATTACCAGTGTTCTTTATTATTTTGTCCTGCACATAGTCACAAAGTGTATTATGGCTAAGCATTTGTTTTCTTCTGTACAGCTTGTATTTATTAATGATTTGTATTCGTTAAAACTTTTTGTGAATGGACTTTCAATAATTTTACAATGGCAAAATTGACCCACATTTAATGTTTTACATGAACAAGGCTTTGTTCCACCTTCATAGATATGTGTGTATACACAAAATATCATTATTGGAGCTCTGAGAAACCTAATATTGTTCAGGAAATACCCCTTCATGATGAAAAAATAAGTGTATGGTGTGCCATTAGCAGAGAAAAAATTATAGAAAAGAATTAACAGACAGAGAGCATGCTTTTGCCTTTTTTCAACAAGACTCTGCAACAGTTCATACAGCTAATCTTTCAATGAGAACAATTGTGTGTTTCAGGACAGGATTATTAGTAGAGATTTGCGACCCCCTCGGTCCCCCGACCTAGCTCCCTGTGATAAGACAAACCCACACCCTAGAAGAATTAAAACTAAATATTGCCAGGAAATTGCCAGAATTTCTCAACGTGAACTATGGTGAATGATGAATAGTTTCCTAAAGAGGTGCCAAAAATGTATGGACAACAGCAGTAGTCAATTTCAATATCTCCTTTATTAACATTGGTAAAGCCTTTAAAAGTAATTTTAAAAATGTTGCAGTTTTTCATCTGTGCCTTTCTATGATTGTGGCAGATGACAACGAGTGCCAAGGGGACAGACAGGCAAATACTGCATAGCCAGTTTGAACGTTTTTGGATTACCCAGTATATGTTGTATATGAAACCAGAAGGAACATTTAAGTCACAATAGGAAAACAAACATTTGAGATAAAAATAAAGTAAAATGAAAAGCAATACTGTAGCAGGAAAATTCTGTAAGTTAAAGGATAGAAAAGAAGGTGAATATTTAAGAAGAGAAATGGAAAATGAAGAGAGGGCTCACAGAGGATGTAAAGTCTTTTAAGATGCCACATGAAGTTTCTGGAGAATACACAGTCAGACTGGAAAGTTCACCATCATTGACAGTGCATTGGTTTGGCAATCCCAAGATCTGAAACACAAAAACATTATTAGCCAAATCAGATGTTACATACAGTGAAATGAATCATAAATTTTAAAATATTCTTATCTTTTAAGCACAAAAGTATTTTCATTTCCCTTTTGTTTTATCACATAGAACAATCTTGATTGTGAACAACCCAACTTTTGAGTTTTAGTAAAACTTCCTTCTCATAATTATCTAGATGTTTCATGATGCAAAAACAACATAAAATATATGTAGTATAATTTTATTTCAGAATATATACTACCATCACCACCACCAAAATAACCACTTCCAATCCTCTCTTTTGTTCTGTCTGTTTTGTTTTAGGAGTGAAGAACAAGAGAACTGAGACTGCTTCCCTGAATATTTCCTTTCTGGTTTAAATATTCAATTGTTGGTTAAGTACAAGTAGTACTTTCTGAAAAAATAAATCTCTACTCATGTGCACGTGTAATTTATTCATAAATATACTTACGTATTTACAGATGGTATCATGGTGCAATTACGAGAACAGAGGCTGAGAATGTGTTACGTCTCTTGAAGGAGGGTAGTTATCTTGTTCGTAACAGTGAATCAACTCGTCAGGATTATTCCCTCTCTCTCAAGTAAGGATGTTGATTATCATGTAATCATAAACTGACATAAGAATTTATATTAGTGTTCCAAGACTAATACTTGTTACGTTTCAATAGGAGGCTGGTACTAGGTTTTCAGAAAGCAAAAAAAAAGCAAAATATGTTCAAGGAGCAAGTCGTAGTTGTTTTTAAAAAAATTAAGTGTTATAGATGCAAGCCGGAAGTAAAATATTTGAATAAATACATAAAATGTTTCTTTTCTTGCACAACAGAGAATATTCTAACTATGCTGTTAAATACTAAACAGCCTGCTCTGTAATGGGGTAAAATGTCTGGCTCATATTCAACAGGTCCCAAGTTTGAATCTCAGTTAGAGGCAGTTACCCTCATATAGTTTTTTTCTTTATTTTTCTCTTACTTGGGAAAAATATTTCATTGATTGTGCAATACAGTGCACCAGGTTCAAGGATATTAAATTACCAGAAAAGAAAGAGATGGAAAAAAATAAATACCGAACAAAACTAAACACCAAAAATTAAGTGAAAAAAAGAGCTGCCAATTTTATTTCTAGGAAATGTGAATATTAATATTCAATTTATTTTTCTGAAATTTGATAAGCAATTATCATCATCATCATCATTTCATCATCACTCACTTTATAATTATGTAATACTTTCCATTGTGTTGGAAATATTTTAAACATTTCAAAGTGCATTTGACAATCATTAATTAATTTAGTTTCATTTTATTTTTTAATAATAATTTCGTTATACCATGGATAAGAAAATGTAATATCAGCTAAACCAAACATTCTATTTGTTTGTAAAACAAACAAACAAAAATCTTAAAATAGAGCATAACACAACACTAATGGCTACACCTTGATTGATGCTCAGCAAGAATTTATTTCCGATTTTGATATTTTTATGATATTTTTTATATTTTTATACTTATATTTAACTTTTTAAAAACGTTTATTTTTAAATTAATTTTTACTTTCTCTAGCATGTATCTACATACAATGTACATAGTGCATAGAGAAGCTATTTATGTCACCCAAAAATTTGATGACTAGATTTCACCAGAAATATATTTTGAAGTCCCCTAAGGCCAAAAAAAGCAGTTTCAGCAAACGGTGCATGTGTGTGGATAGCATAGCTTAAAAATCTTATGTGTTCTATTCACATGACTTTCTCTACATCTCTGCAACAAATTATTGTTAAAAAGCTTATTGATCTATTTACTTAATGCTAATTGAAAAAAATTGGCAGAAATAGTCTTATTACTTGCTTCCTTGTAAGTAGAAGTGAAATAAGGGAGTACCGTAGGTTAGAGTGATAGTCAAAAGCTGGTTGCTATGTGACTGAAGTTCCTTTGTTTGTATGGACAGGAGTTGACTAAGTCCAGTGGCAGAAAAGTATAAGTTTTTAAAGCTGAAACCAAAAACAAGGAATATCTCAAAAATGATCAACTTCATGAAAAAAATGCATATAACATAAATTGTGTACTTTAAAGTGCTCTACAGTTTTTGTGCAGTAATTTTTTTTCCATCTCTTACGGTTTAGCAGTTATGCAAAATTCCGTCAAATTCGTCCAGAATAAAGTAGTCTTCAGAGGCTATTCCCAGAAAATTCAAGATATACACTTTATTTGTCAGCTAAATATCCTTAATATATGATATTTTAATCAAAATGGTTAGAGCCATTTTTTAGAAAATCAAAATTTTCGGAAAAAGTTCCATGTAAAGGCTAGTTTGGGGTGGGGGAATTTTTATCGAAATCTTTGTGTCGCATCCCTGGTAGACACTAAACTTAAATACCAAGTTTGGTATTTTACCGACTTTTCGTTTTTTAGTTATCTTGTTCACAGACACACGGACGCACTGACACACACACACATTGACACACACACATATAATGCTTTTTTTTGGATGCAGGGGACCCTAAAACATATATTTCCGGTGAAATCTCGGTATCGAGTTTATTGGGTGGAGTGCAATACCTTCTCTATACACTAAGCACATAGTACATATAGAGAAAGTAAACATGAAATGTCCAAATACTAAACTTGGTGTTTATGTTAAATAACTTCCAAGGATGCAACACAAAGATTTTCAACACCTACCTTTTGCATGGAAAACTGTTTGAATATTTTGATTTTCTTAAAACTGCCTCTAACGATTATGATTTAAGTACGTATATTAAAGATATTTACATCACAAATAAAATTTATATTTTGAATTTTCTGGGAATAACTGCTGAAGAGCTCTTTATTCTGGATGATATTTGCAGAACTTTGCATAATGCTTAAACCTTAAGAGAAAGTCAGAAACTTACTTCACAAAAAAATGTAAATGTCACTAAAACACATAATTTGTTACATATGGTTTCCTTGCAGAGTTGACCCTTTTTGAAACGTTCCTTGTTGGTTTCAATTTTAAACTCCCTAACTTTTCTCATATGGGACCATTCAAAGCAAACTGAACCTCAATTGTTTCACATAGCGACCAGCTTTTAAAAGATTTGACTATTACTTTAGCATAATGTATTCCCTTATTTCCTTTTTATTTATAAGGTAGCAAGTAATGAGACCAATTCTGCTAATGTCTATCTCGATTAGTATGACTAAATAAAAAAAATAATCTTTTGTAAGAATAGTCTATTTATGGAACAGCTAGAAAAAGTTACATGAATGGAACACATCAGATTTTTCTAAATGTTCTAATTTTTTAAATGGAGCATCACAGAGTCTCAAATACATGATGGTTTTCTTAAAAGTTTAATGACAATTTACATGATAAATGTAGATATATACAATAGAAATATTATATTACTTTTTTTTTATTGAAACTGAAATATCTTATGCTTAAAAAATTAAAAATTAGGAAACGAAATTATAAAATGTAATTTATATTCTGTGATAAATTTTACTGATAAGTCTCTATAATTTTTTATTAAAAAATTCTTCAAATTTCACAAAAATGTATTAATTATGTATATTTTTATTGAATTTCTAGAAGTGCTCGTGGTTTTATGCACATGAGGATCCAACAGTGTCCGGAATCTGGAAAGTTCATCCTGGGACAGTTCAGTAAGCCTTTTGACAGCATTCCTGAAATGATACAGCACTACACAGTCAACAGATTGCCTATACGTGGAGCAGAGCATATGTGCTTGTTACATCCTGTAATAGAGCAGTTACTCTAGCTACTGCTTTGTCATCTCGCCAACTTACATCCATCTAGTGATGTATGAAACTTCTGGCGAGACATTTTGTGCATTGGGCATAATATTGATCTGTATATAGGTATATAATAAACTCATGTGCCGTAGAAAAAATTCTCAATTCATAACTCTTATTTGCTGAAAATCTTTTGTTAACAACACTTTTCAAGTATGAATATTATGAAAATGAAATTGTAGTGCTATAGTAAAAGCCTGAATCATCTTAACACACATTAAGCATGTCTATTTTTGTTTAAATTGTTTACCCTATTTCTTATAGGAATTTTTGAAATAAAATCTTACATCCTGAAGGGTTACTGTAGTGAAGAAGGGTTTTAACAGCTTCAGTACAGTGTAAATAATTTTATAAAGTCAAAAACTTATTGTTGGTCTGCTCTCTGAAAGTTTCTGAGAGCAAAAAGTAGCTTAAACTCATGCTCTGGTGTTCCTTTTTTCTTTGAAACAACTCAAAGGACTCCATATTGAGAGTATGCTTTGTATTGTTGCAAAGCTATTCTCTTCAAAATCTATTAATAATCAACCTCCTATTATAATATTTTATGTTATCCAGAGCTAACGACATTCAAGATTAATTTATTAAATTCACAAAAATTATTTTTCTTCAAAGATCTAGTTAATATACCAAAAAAGGTTGGACAAGTGCATCATAGTCATGATTAATTGTTATATAAACTTGAAGTTTTCTGTAATTGGCAACATTACTTTCATAGAAAAAATTTATTTTATTTGCTGAAATATTGAGTGTATATAAATCAGCTAGGAATAAAGTATAAACCCTGTGTCTCCCTTTTGCATGACTGGCATAGAGAATGCTAACTTCATGTACCCAAGGTCGCGGGTTCAAACCTGGCGGAGGAAATGAATTTTTTCGGGCGTAAAAATCCTTAGTATGGCTTCTTTTGGAAGGGAAGTAAAGCCTGGGTCCCATGTCATAGATTTATGCCACGTAAAAGAACCTCAAGCCTGATAGAGAGGCCTCTGAGCAAAATTAATCGGTCTTTCATGCCCAGTATAGAATGATACGCTGAGAACCACAGCAGTAAAAGAGCATCCATAAATAAAAAACGTCATTTCAAATGCCATGGCCTAGACCAATGCGATAGTTTGTATCATGTATCAAATTTTCTTTCTCAAACTCTACCACATTGGCTTTCCTCAATATCTGATCATTACAATTTGCAGTTTTCTATCAGAACACACCTTTGTTGTTTGTATTGGTAGTACTCAGTCTTCTCGGCACTCTCTTAAAGCAGGAATTTCACAGGGCTCGATACTCGCTCTGACCTTGTTCAACATCTAAACCTATGATTTTCCTGACATGGCCCCCACTCCCATAGATTTACACGCCGACAATATTGTATTATTCTACTCACACACAGTTTTCTCTGAAGTTATTCACACACTTATACCTTCTCTTAATTGTCTTGCAGAGTGGTTTCGCAGTTGGGGAACACTTAACATAGAAAAAACTGAAGCTAAGATTTTTCATTATGGCTTATCACCAACCCCTCTGCCCTGAATACTTATAATAAACAAATCATGTGGTCACCTTCTATCACACCTGTCAAGTATCTTGGAGTAATGCTGGACACCAAACTCACTTGGCATCCCCATATCAATCGCTTATTTCATTGACATCCGGAAGATTTTCTAAACTCTATCCATTTTTTCATAAACACACAGCTCTTGGTCTTGCATGTTCTCTTCTTCTTTATAAATCTCTTGTTCGACCTATCCTTACATATGCTTTTCAAGTCTGGGACTCTGCTAAAAACACTCATATACACTGTTTATACTACTCCAAAATAAATTCCTGAGAATTGCTACCAATATTCCTTGGTTTGTCAGGAACCAGCAGCTGCGTCAAGAATTCAGCCTCCTTCCAGTATACAAGATCATTTCTCGCTTCTTCTTACACTTGCCGGATGTTCCAGGAGCTGTGACGTACAACATTGGCAAATGCAGCCCCCAGCCCACACGCCTGAAGAGACGACTATCACAGGATTTGCTACTCAGTAACTCCAATGATTCCGATCACTAACCACACTTTACTCTCCTATCACTTTTAATCCATATTCCATAGTTAAAAGAAACCAGGTTTTCCTTAAATGTTATTATTAATTATGTATTTATATTCTAACATTCTCAGAGATCTATAAAGCATGTAATACTGATTGATCATTAATAAGATTAAACAAAAAAGTGCTTTCATATGAATTGAAATTGGATAACTGACTTAGTACATGCATAATTTAGTAGAATAATTAGTAACTTTAAACAATTGCATATTTTAAAATATTAAACAATACCATTTTTATCACTCTCAGATTTATTTCCACCTTATTAGTGAATGATGAGCATATTTTGTTGCATATATTGTAGTAAATTTAAATATAAAACAAAATGTTCAGACATCTTGCCTAGATTTTTACTATCTTAAAGGATTCTTTGAGCACTTGTGTCTACATTCTTCACAGTTTAACATGCAACACATATACAAAAACTCATTCTCATCTCTTCAATTAGTTCCTCTAAAAGCATGCTTATTTGTCTTGTATTTTATGATAATTTCCTCATACTTCTGTTACTGACCTGAATTAAGTTTCAGGAAATAAAAACAAATATAATGAGAGCAAGAAGAAAATATAACAAGTTTGCTACAACTGATTTAAATAAAATTAATGTGAGTTTGCTTTATTGACTTGATCTCAAGGGTGACTGGGGTTGAAAGTTCCATCTTTGTTGCCTACAATTAGTTCGGAAAATAGGAGGGAGATAAGACTGGAACTGGAAGAGGGAGGAGCTCTTTTACATTTCAGTAATAACTGAAATTATTGTAGTGCTTTATCAGTTAAAATATTTTTGATTTAGTTGTGCATTATACTTAACCCCTTCACTATAATGGATAGAACCATTCCACCAACTTTATATGATTCTTCCACATGTTATGGATGCAATGGTTCTATTAAGCTGCACATACTGCTTTGGAAGCTACAAAAATTTGTTCTAGCCTTTCTGTATTTGGTTACAGTTAATTAATAATTCTATAATTATTGTTCACTAAAATTTAACCTGCTCTCTTTTTTGTATTAAATACTATGTCAAACACTAATATTCCATAAAGAAGTAGGGATAAATTAGTGCATAATTAAAGACACAAAGTAATCTATTTTTTTGTGATATATCTTTCTTTACAGATAACAATTCCAATTATTATAGTTTGTTTTCGTTAGACATTTTGAAAAATAATGGAGTAAATGTTTTGCGGACAACTGAAAACTTTTATCAATGAGTGTGGCTTATAGTAATGTTGGCTGACATATTTTAATGAGAAAGTATTTAATTGGCTAGCAGGAAAGAAGTTCTGTTGGAATAAATCAATACATAATGCTAGGATACAGAATTCTTTCCCCATTACAGTATTCAATGATAGTTTGGGACTTTAAACTTAGAATCAGCTTCAGCTGCTAGATCTCTCTCCCCCCTCCTCCTCTCACACTCCCTCTCATCTCCTCTCCTCCTTTTCTCTTCTTCTCTTCTCTCTACCTTTAATTCTTATATAATGTAAAAGAAAATATGATGCAAGGTTTTACTCTAAATTCTTAATTTTCATTTACTCTGAAGTTGCATTTTAAATACTTTGCTTCCTTTCTAACTTTTTTTAAAGAGAAAAGGAACTATTAGCAAAATATAGAAAGGAATCATTCTTATTGAACTTTATATGATGATTTCAGTGCTGCTAGAAATAGTAATAATGGTGAAACTAGAGTAAAACTTCTATAATGCCCAGTAAGGAAATAGTGCCAAAGTTTAATTACGCATGGTGTGATTAATAGCAATGCATTAATAAACATTATTTGTGATATCAGTTTTCCAAAAAACTGAGGAAATATAGGAGCTGAATACATTTTTAGACAATTTTGTTTTAAAAATCATGGAGTTAAAATTAATTTATGCTTGCAAAACCTGAAACTCTTGCATGTCAAAAAAAGAGTGTGGTATATACAATCTGATTTTGATGTTACCTTAGAAAGTTGAGGATGCATATGAAGGCCCAACTCAAAATGTTGAATAGATATTTGTAAGCAGGCATAAGTTTATTTCATTTCTTGTTCCATAAAGCAGAGACAAAATGACTACTTCACAGACATGCGTTTTAATAAGCATATTCAAAAATTAATGCAACATAATAAAGCTAATGAATAATGGGAAATTTAAGCTCCCTTTATACCTTGTGCTCATTTAAGAAACTGCTTTATTATGAATGCCCTTCAAAAGATGGAGATAGTTCTGGTGTTTGTGTTAGCAACTGGGCATAAATTCTTTTTATTTATTTTTCTTTTAACATGTTCTTGTCATAATATACTCAGTAATTTAGACAAGAGTTTATTTATAACTAATATAAATGTTGCTCTCATAGCTCCTGCTTATATTTCAGCATCTTTCATTTTTTTCTTTTTGTCATTGCCTAGGAAAGCCATTCATACAACATGAATACAAAAAGTGATGTAAAGAAATAAAAATTGAAATGAAAATTTACAAAGAAACTTGTGATAGTGATGTGATTAATATTCTATGGTAAGAGTTGTGTTGGTTTTTGTAACAATTACTTAGCACTTACTTACTGAGACTGGTTTCAGGAAAGCATATTGTTTCCATTTTCAACCCCTAATTTTGACTGAATCTCCTTTTATTGGTACCAAAGATGAGTGTGGTGATTGAGAGGATGCATCAGCTGTGAAAGCATCTGGTGCTGGATCTATGAATTTCCAAAGGTTGCTGTAAATTCATAATATGGTTCTTCTTCATTATGTAGATTTTCTTCTAAATGTCTGAAAATTCACTCATCACCCTTGGGCACACAACAAATTTCAGAAGATCTTCGGGAATTCCATAATCACCTTAACTCTAAAGAACAACTATAGCATCTAAAAATTATGTAAAAAATTTAAGGATTCTATTCTAGCAAACAAAACCCAGGAATTTATGAAATAAAATGGATTGAGTGTAATCTAGTATAGATAGTAAGAACAAAAAGATGTCTGGAGACCAGTTTGAAAGAGCACATGCATCACTTAAAACACAAACAAACACCACTTTTGTTCATCAGGACATGAAATCACACTGAATATAAAACTGTTAAAATCAGTTTATCAGTAAATAGAATTAGATGTTTGGGAGAAAATGTACATAATGAAAAAGAACCATATTATGACTTCTGATTTACTGCCACACAGCAAACTTTGGAAGTTTATAGAGCCAGTACCAGATGCCTCCACAATCACCATCCTCATTTTTGACACCAACGAAAGCAGATTAACTTGAAATTACGGGTTAAAAAAAGGAACAACATGCATTCCCGAAACCTGTCCCTATAAGTAATTGCTAATTCCACTCTTGCCATCAAAAAACTGAAATTATTCAACTTGATTATAAACGGTAACCAGGCTTGTAGGCCATGGTCCAAATGATTTAATTACTGACGTTTTGCTGAAATTCTTCCAGTATCTTCAGGAAATAAAGCTATTAGTCCAGCAAGAAATTGTTATTTTCAAAAAACGGTAAGATGACATGATGTTTTAAATTAGAGAAGCAATTTTAGAAGGTTTATCTTATCAAGGATTTTATCTTCATAAAGCTCAGTAGGTCTCAGTGCTGTATACAACTAGTCTTCACTAATCATTAAATAGCAGATTATTATTCTCCCAGATTTGTCAAAAGTCCTATATTTCCAAATGAAATGGGCTGAGCAACTATTTAATTTAAGTATTTAATTCAAGGAATTTGACTTCTTCCAAACAGATCTTCATAAAGTGAATAACAAAATGTTTAGTGAAATTCCTGTTCTTAATAGTAAAGGATTTCAAAATGGGACTTGGATTACACTTTAAAATTTCTTTTTCTCCAAATAGCTAAACGTCAAAGATCTTTTACTTAACCCTAGAATGCCAAGAGAAGTCTATCTCTACTTTGGGTAAAAAACACTAAGTCAAGTTTCCTCTTGTGTCTGTTATTAATTTTATGTGACCACTACATTTACCAAAAAAACTATTTGCTGACGTTCATTTTTGGTCTATGATGTCAATTACTTTAAACACCTGGGGTGGGGTTATATGCAAAACTACATTGTTTTTTTTTCCCATACTTTATATCGCTTACAAGTAAATTTATATTAAAAATTAAAAATTATAACAACAATGCTTGTGTTTAGAAATAATAGCAACAATGCTCTTTCATCAGACATTTTATTCCATGTTCAGTTTACTTGTAAGTAGAAAGTTTTATTTAAAAGAAGTTAAAATTTGTAAGGTGCACAATAATGATAATAGGTACTTCTCAAGTATTAAGAGAAATAATTACAGAATTAATGAATAATGTTGATGATAACTTGCTTAGAATAAACTGATTTTGATACACAAATATTGCATTTCATTGCTAGGGATCAAATTGACCCTCTTCAGGTGTTTTACTATGTAAAAACATCAGGCTTCATAGTGTTAAAGTTGCCCTCCATGGTATAATGGTTACCATGCTAACTCCATAAACCCAAGGTCGTGGATTCAAACCCGGCGGAGGATGATGGATTTTTTCAGGTATAAAAATCCTTAGCCATTGGTCCCGTCGTAGATTTATGGCATGTAAAAGAACTTCAAGCCTGATAGGGAGGCCTATAAGCAAAATTAAGCGGTCTTTCATGCCCAATTTAGAATGGGATGCCGAGAACCACAGTAGTTTAAGAGCATCCATAATTAACATGCCATTTCATTTCATAGTGTTATAGTCATGCACACAGTACAGCATGCGATTCCAAAAGTAAGCTCTATATCCAAGAAGGCAGTATTACAAATTCTCAATCTTCATTTCACATGCTTATCATGTGAAAGTTTGCCTTTGGTGATACTGATGGTAAAGGGCTATTGATGATTATATTAGTGCCACCTCTGGAGAGAGGGCAGGTGCAGTGAATAATAATGAATAACAGTACTTTTGAAATGCCCAATGAGTTAAAGATTCCTGAATTTCTGAATATGCTGAATTAAAACAAACTTCCTTTTGTAGGTGGGATGTCTGTATATGCTTTATTATTGTATAAAATATAAACCAGGTGTTATTGCTAACAAATACGTATATTATCCATAAATTCTTCATTATTTATAGACAAACAAATATTTGTCTCAATCAAATAATACTATATATAAAACTTATCTCATCTTTCAGTTAGGAATTTCCACAAAAAAGAAAAACAAACTTCAAAAAAATAACAGCTTGTTAACGTTGTATAATTTCACTAACATTTACATTATTTGCAATAAAAATAATTTAATTGCAGAACAGGAAGCTTTCAAATGTTATGTGAAAACTAACAATTGCTTAAATATATTTATTTGTATTTGGTTAGAACAATACATATTAATGAAGGCTATACAGTTAAATGTTTTGCTTCTGTGAGTAATAAGCTAAATAACTTATTAAACTTGTGTAGATGCATTTCAAAGTATCTTTTGTTACAGTCCTTACAGGTCTTGCTATTCTATGAATCTTGTATTACTGACACTATACTTTTGTATAATTATGTTATAAATTTCCGTCCGCTTAGTCCATCTGTCCATTAATCCGTCCAGGCTGTAGAAATATTTAGTTGTTTGTAAGTATATTATATATACTTCAATGTAAAACATTTTTTGTTTTGTTTCTTTTCAAGAATGATATTGAACATTTGTGTATGATTTACATTTATATGTTGACTTTTACAAAAGTTATGTTGTTGTTTTCTATAAGAGTTCAAGGAAAACAAAAAATTATGAATGTGATAGTGTCAGAAATACAACATTATGGTTTCATTTCCTAAACTAACAATACTAACTTACTGTTACTCTGCTAGAATATGTTCTTTATTTAAGCATTTAATTTTATATAAAAACAATTTGTGAAAATCTATTGTTTTCAAAAATGATAATAAGCATAAATAGTACCTAATTCAAATCCAAAAATCAACAGAAATGTATCCATTAACTATACTGATAACATTTTTTATGCTGATGTTGGGTATTTTAAATCATAAGGTAGCTATTGTACTCTTAATAATGTATAACAATCTGGTCAAACAAAATGTTTTCTCTTGTAATGAATATACATGAGAATTTGCATAATGATAAAATCATATTTAGTAAAATTTAAAAATGCCTATTGTGAACCAGCAATAAAATTTTCTGAAATTGAATATTTTCAGACCTTTAGGTCAGATATTTAGGAAAGCCTTGAAGAAAGAGGATTTCAGTTATTATATGTTAGTTAGTAGCTGGTTAATTGGTGGTGCAAATGCTTCCATTTTGTAAGTTTTATATCAACAGGCTTCAAAATATATTTTAAGCTTATAAGCACTTAATTTTTGTTTTCCCTTGAAGTGCTCTCAAATACCTCCATCAGGAACGTCTCTCTAAACCCTGTTTCATATAACTTTGGTCCATATCTAGTTATCACATGTATGGAACACCTCTCATTGCCTAGTATCATCAAATAGGCTGTGCAATACAAACTAGTACTTTATTTAATATATTCTATGAGAAATATCAAATTTGCATTTTCATAACTGTATGAATCAAATATTGTAAGTTCATAATTGAGTTAATAGTATGCTGGAATGCATTGTCATTCTTGTCAACAAACGGGTAAGAGAATCCATTGGTTTAAACCTGCCTCTCAGGATGATGAAAACATCTGAATAGATTATGACATTGCTTTTATTGCCTGGCCTTTCACTGAACAGGGTTTGCTTGTCATGCATTGCCAAAAACATTAGCCAATTGGGGGAAAAGAGAAGGAAAGAGAGGTCAGAAGAATATATGTCAGTAGAACAAAGTTATAACAACAGGGTTTAGTCCAGTAGCAAGTAATATATGGGTTTATATTCTGCTGGTGGTGATTGCAATGGGAACATTTCTGTTGAGGTCATCAATATTTTATAAGCAAAGAACAATTTGACCAACCTCCTGAAATATGTAGGTACCTAGTTTATCCTAGATTAGCATTTCAGCTCTCTTGACCAATAAATATGGCTTATGAAAATGCCTAACGATTTTTCAAGTGCACTTAATTTCCCATAAGTACAATGATTGCATTCTCCTCCCTGGGAACGTCACTTAAAGAAAAGTTTGGGCCAGCTGGTGCATCAGAATTGCCATATGTACCTCAGTGTTGATAAAGCTAATACCTGCATTCTGAAGATGTTAGAACCTCATTAGAATCACATATTTTGTGATCATTTTTAGTATCTTAAGGTAATATCCTCTTCCACCTGTTTAATCACTAACTTCTCCATCTGTTTAATCACTAACTTCTTTACTATACACAACATTACCATCATCAGTGTGTGTATTTAGAGAAAAAGCAATGGAGTTTGGTAAAACTTGCCATAAAAAATAAATACAAAACAAAGGTTTAGAAAAACATTATGCTTACTAGTGATCACTGTTTTCATATTTTTAATATTACAATTTGTTTCAATTTACATTAATAAGGACAATAACCCTTCAAAGGCAATTTAAAATAACATTCATTGTTAGAAAAACAGATACGAAATACAGCTATTATGTGTACATCTTCTTTTCCTTACCTCATTTCATTTATTTTTCTCTGACAGAATGATAAAACCATGAAGTTTTAAATACAAATGTATATCTCTCTAGAATAAAATTAATCTATAGCAGCATAAAAGAATCATATGCCATAGCACAATCATTATTTGATGGAGATAGGTAGATTAGAAGTTAGAAGCAAGCACATTGATCACTGAAAAGAAGAACTTGTCAGCTTCTGAAGGATAGAGCATGAAAAGTTACTTTGAAAAATGTGTATGTTAATAATGGAACATTAATTTTAATGTTTTAATGATGTGACAAGCAGTACCTAATTTGTACATAGGAGTTACCAATGCACTGCACAGCTTTAGTTTTCTCTCTAAGGAATAAAATATAAATGTAAAAAGCTTAACCAAAGAGTTTAATAATATATTAAATACATAATCAATTTTGACGGAACAAGGGAACATCACAACTTAAACAGCCAACAAAAGAGATATACTGGTGCCAAATACAAAGAAATGTGATAGTATATATTTTTAATGTATACTGAATTACGTATTAAAAATTAAATATTAATTAAGCTAGCTTGATACTATTTTCAGTTTCAGCTGCTTAGTTTTCAATAAGTATGTATTGAGGACCTTCAGCATCATCATCATCAGCTTTTAATTATGTTTAACACCATACATTTAAATACAATTTAGCCTTACTGTCATGAATAGCCCAGTGTTTAATCATGTTCACAATTGTGCTTTGCTTTCATCATAAAAGTCAATGGTCCAAAAAGAATTTGTGTCCTACTCTGATTCTTGGGTGCTCTTAAACAGTATATGCAGTAGTTTCAATAGTTGCTAACAATGTTAAATATCTTAACAACATCAAAGTACTTGTGAGCTGAAGATTTATAGAGCTGTGATAAATGCAAAACATGTTTGGAAATGATAAAAGTAAAAAGAGGACATTTGCTTTGGACTGTGTATAAGTATATATTGCTTCTGATGATTTTCCATAAATGAGCAGCCTACCAGCATACAAAGCCTTATCTCATTTCACTTTATATTAATATATTTCTCAATAAAAATTGTCTATCAACATGAATAACACCATGATTCTGAAGTAAAATTGGAATAATAATACAATACAACATTGAGAGTATACAAGGATCACTCCAAAATTTTTGAGAATGCATGCAATTAAATATTAGAAATTTAGATTGATCATTGCATCTTTTCAAAATATTCTCCACTGCATTCTATACACTGCCTTATCCTTTCAAACGATTTTTCAAATGCTGAATGCCATTCTTCTTTGTGGAAAGTTTAAATACATTTATTTGTAAGCAATTGCTGTGGCTTCAGGCGACCCAAATCATTAAGCTCGAAATTGTTCTTTCATTTTGGGGAATAAAAAAAAATTGCATGGGCCCAGATCTGGACTGTAGGTAGGATGGGACAAATATTTGACTCCTGCAGAAATTGGGTTGTTTCTTGTGCAATGTCAGCAGAGGCATTGTTATGGTACAACAAAATTCCATGCAGACCAGTCTTAGGATGCTCTTTTCTCAGTTCATTGATCACTTGTGGCAGACATTTTGTGGTGAATTATGTGGCAGTAACAGTCTTTTGTCCTTCAAATCTTGTGTCACAATGAGGCCATTTGCAGAGAAGAAGAAATAGATTTTCTTGACAATGCTTATCATTCACTTTACTTTTGTTGGGGGATCTTCTGGAAAGACCAGACCAATGACTGTCTGGTAAATCCAGTTTTCATCACCTGTTACAATGCTAAAGAAGTTTTTAGATCTTCCTCTGTTGAATTTCCTGACCGTTGCAAATGTGCTTGTTTATGCTCATTTATAAAGTGGTGAGGTATCCAGGAACTGCAGAACTTCCTGATGCAAAGTTTTGCTTTCGGGTTGTTTTCACTGCTGCCAATCCAATATTTAGGGCTTCTTGAATCTGGCCATATGTGCAGCAATAATCTTCCCACAAAGCACTCTCTTTCATCACATTTTCATCCATTCTTGCTGTAACCAGCCATTAACCTCAGTCTTCATCTTCGAGGGAGTCCTTTCCTCTTCTAAATTATGCATACCATTGATAAATGGTGGACTGTGAAGGACAAAGATCCCAAAATGCACGATGCAGTCTTTCAAGGCATTTTCTATTCAATAACAGCTTTATAAAGTAAAATTATAGCATGGAAATGCACTCACATGAGATCCATCCTAGCATATAGTGTAGCAACACCTGTTATATAATTAAACACATGTGGTGCTGACTATGCACATTGTTGGAGTATGCCCATACTTGCACATGTTGCTATCTGAACTTCAATCTGAAGTTAGGACAAGCTGCTTTAACTTATCATAACTCATTGTTATCCATTCTCAAAATTTTTGGAGGATTCTCGTAAAATGAGACAGCATTTCTCTAAGTAATAAAAATAACAGTATATTCTATTGCACCTTCTATGATATATCTTCACCTTCTCCACATTTTTGTTTTTTTTAGTTTTAACATCTTTAACCTGGTAGGTCATATTGAGCAGTCAATGAAATGATGCTCAAATGGGCCTGAGGTCCATGAAGCTTTAAGGTTACTTGGCGTTTACCTTTTCAGAAAAGGAAAGTCCCAGATAAAAACAATCCTGGTAACTTACCCTAACTAGAGGTGGACAATACGTTACTGTAATAGCTTGTTATAATTTAAGAAAGTATTTTCTTCCAAGAAACTTTCACTCTCTCTGGATTTGTGTTTGATTACATTCTCTGAATTTTTAATTTTAAATTTATAAGTGACGCTGTCTTTAAATATTAAGAATACTCTTTAACATTTTATATCTCTATAATTAGCATTGGCAATGACACTGTTGTTTATGAATTTATTGCAGAAATAAACAGTTATCGTAAATTATTATGCCTCGATTTTATTAATTATTGTAATAAAAAAAAAATATCTTTTAGATGATGCAGAAATGAGCTTTAATTACATGTATAAAGTTGCTGAAACCAAAGATGAGCAGTAAACAAGTTTATAATCAATTGCACATAGTTTTTACACAGGTAAAGTTCCTTTCCCATTTTTGCTTTTCTTTTATCATAACATCATTTCAGTGAAATAATTTTAATCCTCTGAAATGCTATAAGTTCTCACACCCAGTTGTATTTTCAATACTTCTATTTTCCAATTTTTTTTTTTTTTTAATGTGTGTTACTGGTAGTAATCTTGAAAATAAAGATACACACTTCAGTTTTTTAGGTCTGTAATTTATTTAGTTTATTTTTAAGCTATTAAATAGCTGCGGAACTCATATCGTGCATTTACCCATTGTTGAGGAATTAGTTGAATGCTTTGTTTCAGAATGATTGATTCATAAAGAATACTGACAAATAATGTTTGAATTAGTGATACAGGTAACAGTCCAAATAAACTTCTGAGTAGCCCTTATAGTAAATCCTTTCTTTTCAGCAAATCAGCCATCATATGAAAAAATTTCAAGAATTTAATGGAATTTATTTATTTTACGTATTTCCGATTTTCTTGTGGATCTGACAGTATATATGGAGCCAAGAATTTAACAGCAAAAGGGAAACATAAAGAAACAAACAAATAAGTCATTAGTTAGGACACGTATGAGCAAACCCTTAACTACTTTACTGACAAACTGCAAAGTTGCTAACACCACAAAGTTGGAAACAAACTGGTACATGGAGAAACAAATAGACAATGGATGTAGCGGCAGTTGCCAAGTCTTAGATAACCAGAATTGATTTTGTATACAGTTTAATCCGAGTAAAATAATATAAACACTGTATTTTTAATTACATTCTTACTTTCTCTATCATGTACAGAGAAGACAAAGAAGGTACTGCATTCCACCCAAAAATTTGATACCGATATTTCACTGGAAATACAGATTTTGGGGGCCCTCATAAACAAAAACTTGGTTAAACATCAAACTTGATATTTAAATTCACTGTCTTGCAAGAATGCAATGCAAAGATTTTCAGGAAAATCCCCTTTATTGGGAAAATTTTCAAAAATGATTATCTCGGAAATGGCTCTAATAATTTTGATTAAAATATTATATAATTAAGGTATTTTCAAGGCAAAAAAAAATGAATATCTTCAGTTTTTTAGAAATAGCCTGTGAAGTTTTATTCATTCATAAGCCATAAGAGATGTACAAAATCTTACTGCACAAAAAGTGTAGATCTGATTAAATCACACAGTTTATGTGCTATACAGTTTTTTGGGTGCAGTTAACTGTTTCCAAGCTATTCCTTGTTATTGGATTACATTTTTCAAAATTATATTTGTTCTTTTTTCTTTCTTACACATAATAATAATAATAATAATAATAATAATAATAATAATAATAATAATAATAATAATAATAATAATAATAATAATAATTTTATTCACCATTTAGATCATGATACATGATATGGGCTTCGTCAATAGAACAATAATTATATACAATTTGCACAGTACTTATACAAGGTTTATAATGTATATTAATTACAATTGAATTGTCATATATTCACTTACTGAATAAAAGGTATGTTGTAGTAGAAAGGATTTTACTTCTTTATTAAATTGTTTCATGTTTGCTATTTTTTTAATGTTTGCTGGTAGTTTATTATATAGTTTAATTCCTAAATTTGTGACATTATTTTTTAGAATGTTTGTTCTGCATATCTGAACATGAAGGTTATTTTTTATTCTTGTGTCATGAGGATGGATATCTGTATTTGTGCATAATTCACTTTGATTTTTCTTAATATGTTTTACAACTTCTGCTATAAATGTACATGCTAATGGTAAAATTTTATGTTTACTAAAGTATGGTCTACAGGATGTACTGTTGTCTATTCCACTTAATATTCTTACAGCTCTCTTCTGGATTATAAATATTCTCTCACATTTTTCTCCCCAAAATTTAATACCATATTTTAATCTACTATGAAACTGCGCTAAATATACATTTTTCAGTCCTACTAAATTTAGTGTATCTTTTAGACATTTGAGCATATAGCATATGGAGCCAAGTTTAGTAGCTAATTGATGAGTGTGGCTATCCCATCTAAGGTTTTCATTCACGTATATACCCAAGAATTTTGTTTCTCCTTTGTAGTCAACATTATTTCCATCAAAGGAAATTTGAGGTTTGACGATGTTTTTACACTGCCATGCGCGAAAAGCCATTGCAATAGTTTTTTCTTTGTTTATAATTAGTTCATTTGCTTTAAACCAGTTGCTGAGGTTAGTCATTATGGTGTTTACTTTATTTTGGAGTATAGTTTCATTGTCTCCTTCAACAAGAATATTAGTGTCATCTGCAAAAAGGACTACATCAGCATGCTCAATGTTGCTCGGTAAATCATTTATGTATATTAGGAACAAAAGAGGCCCTAGTACTGAACCTTGGGGAACACCTCGTGTAGTTTCTTTTGTGGTAGATCGATAATTACTTGTTCCCGATTGTATACTGTGTTGTAGATCTACTACTTGCTTCCTATTGGTAAGATAGGATTCAACCCATGCATTCATGCTTCCTCTAATTCCATATTTATATAGCTTAGTTATTAAAATTTTGTGGTCTAAGACATCATATGCTTTTGTAAGATCTAAAAATATTCCCACCATTGGTATCTTTTTGTCCACTGCACGCTGGATTTTATCCAGTAATTTAGCTATGGCTGTTTCTGTGGACCTATTTTCTCTAAAGCCATACTGTGCTTCCGAAAGGATGTTATATTTCTTTAAGAAAGATATTAATCTATTATATACTAATTTTTCAAAAATTTTCGAGAATGATGACAATATACTTATTGGTCTGTAATTTTCTTTTTTTGTCTTTTCTCCTTTCTTGTGTATGGGGATAATTTTTGCCGTTTTAAGATTATCGGGGAAGCTCCCTGAGTCAAGTGAAGAGTTATATATATTAACCAAAGGGGCTTTTAAATATTCTATACACTGTTTAATGACACACTCTGGGACCTCATCTATTCCAAAGGAATATTTACCTTTCATTTCACAGACTATTTTATGTAATTCAGTTTCTGTGATAGGATGTATAAAGATAGATTCACTATAGTTTTTTATCTTTTTTACGGATTTACTTTGGCTCTGTTGGGCTTGGTTTAAGGTAATAAGGTTTTCTGCTATTTCGGGGAAGTACGTATTGAAACATTCTGCTATTTGTTGGGGACTTGTAAGTTTGTTTCCTTCATTAATTAATTCTGTTACAGAATGTTTTGAACTATTTTTCCCCATTTCTTGGTTTATTATTTCCCATAGCGCTTTGGATTTATTATTCGCATTTTGTATGATTCTTTCATTTTCTTGTCTTTTGGCTTCAAGAATTACTTTCCTGTATATGCTTTTATATTTCTTTATATACTCCCTAAAGTTATTATTTACATTACCCTGTTTTAATTGTCTGCACAAAAATTTTAACCTATGACTCGAAATTTTTATTCCTTTTGTAATCCATCCCTTTAGGTTTCGATTTTTTATTTTTAAACGTTTTTGTGGGAAAGCAATGTTAAACCAGTACAGGAATATATTTAAAAAGGTATTGAATTTTACATTGGTATCATTTTCTTGATAAACCTTGTCCCATTTTTCCCTTTTTAGCAAAAGTTTAAACATCTCTATGCTTTCTGGGCTGAAGGTTCTTTTCATACAAGTTCCTGTGTTCTCAGTTTGCCTAGGTACTTGTACATCGACTACTAATAATTGACCATAGTGATCAGATAGGGCCAAATCCTCAACGAATGATTGTTTATGGGGTTCAGATTTATTAGTGATCATTACATCCAACAGTGATTTTTTATGTTCTGTTACCCTAGTTGGTACCTCTACAGTGTTGACCAAGTTATATACTGTGAACAAATCTTTTATTTTATTTACCGTATTACATTCCTCCAAAAAATCAATGTTCCAATCTCCACAAACTATAATTATCTTATACTTTCTAGTTAGGCGAGAAAGAACAGCTTCCAATTTAGTTAAAAAAACGTCTAATTTGGAGTTTGGTGCCCTATAAATGCATATGATAATTGCCTTTAGATTACTTATCTCAGTTAAAGATAACTCAAAGTTCTTATCTTCCTTGATGTCCTCAAATAGATCTATATTTTTAGTTTTTATGTCTGATCTAACATATATACACGACCCCCCATGTTTGTATGTTTTCCTACAGAATGAGTCTACTAGCTTGTATTGTGTGAAGTTAATTGCTGATAACTGCTCTAAATTTAACCAATGTTCAGTTATGCATATGACCTCTACATCCAGCAAGTCCGTGTTTAATAGTACTTCTAGTTGTGTTATTTTATTTGTTATACTTTGTAAGTTTTGATGAAATACACATAATTTGTTGGATATTGATTCCTTTCTACTACCACAAACCTTTGATTCTGATTTAGCTTCACAATTTTCTTTATCATCCACCCACCCTTCTACTAGTTTCCCTCTAGTTGTGATTGGATTACCTCGCACATCAACCTGCCAAATTTGTGAGATCCTCTACGGTTGAGATGCACCCCATCCCTCCCAAAATCGTTATTGTGGAGCCAAAAATTTCCGTCCACCATTAACCACTTTCTCACATTGCAGAGCCAATTAAGTTCACTGTTTATTCTTACAATCTTTCTTTCACTCACGTCCTGTCTTCTTAGCACTCCACTTATCACAATTTTCACATCTGGTGCCGCCTTTTTAATGGTGTCCGCCAGGTCCATTGTATCACCCATAATATCCTCGGCCATGGTCCCTCGGCTGATATCATTCGTCCCAGCATGAATCACTACCACTTTTGGCTTGCTATCCTTCATGTCTAGTTTCTCTATACTGTGTTTAAGCTCGTTTAGTTTTATTCCTGGCATGCAATGCACAGCATAACCTCTTTCTCGGCACAGATTTCCGGAGAACTTCAGCATGGAGTCACCGATCACCATTACTTTTTTATGTTTTCCTGCAGCACTGAAATCTTTGTGGTTAGACACGATCTCATTTACTTCGTATTGAAGTGGTTCAAATCTGTTGAGGTGAGTTGGATCAGACGAATTATTGTCTTGTGCACGTGGTGTGGATACCGAGTGCCTCTTCTTGCCAGATTTACTTTCCACTACGTTAACGAAACTTGCATCCTCATCTCGTGTCCTTAGCTTAGCCTTTAGGTCCTCATTTTCTGCCCTTAATGTTTGAATTTCTGACTGAGCACATTTCAAATCTTTGTTGAGCATTTCAATTATCATATGAAGGGACGCTATCATTTCCGCCTCGCGCGTCCTGCCGGTTACCGATTGTATTTCTTTCCTTTCTTCGTCTTCTGTAGTAGTTTTAAAGCTGCCTTCATTTCCACGCGTATACACGTCAGTATTAGGTAGTTCACTGTCATTCTTTTTCACTTTATTCACTGAGTTACTTTGGAATTTTCGTAAATTTTGAGCCATGTGCCGAGTCATGATGCCACTCACCGCCATCTATTGTGTATAGAGAACATATTACACTGCACCCAAAAATTTGATGACAAGGTTTCACCGAAAATATACATTTTAGGGCCTCTGTATCCAAAAAGAGCATTTTTAGAAAAAGGTGGGCGTGGGTGTGTATGTGTGTGCATGCGCGTGTGTGCGTGCATGATAACTTAAAAATGAAATGTCCATAAAACATCAAACTTGGTATCTGAGTTTAATATCTTACAAGGATATCTTGTGATATTAATATCACAAATAAAATGTATATGTTGAATTTTCTGGGAATAACCTCTGAAGATATGTTTATCTTGGTGAATTTTGCTGAATTTTCCATAACTGGAAACCATAAGAGATAGACAAGAACTTACAACACAAAAAATGTAGATTTCATTAAAACACAAATTTATGTCATACTTATACCTTTTTTTCGTGTAGTTGACCATTTTTTATATATTTCTTGTTATTAGTTTCAGTTTTAAAACACTTATACTTTCACATATGGGAATTTGTCAAATCCTTGCAATGCAAAGAAATGGATCTCATCCACATGGCAACCAGCTTTTAAAAAAATTGACTATTGTTTTAGCCAAGTTTATTCTCTATTTCCCTTCTACTTACAAAAAGCAAGTAATATGACAATTTCTGCTAATGTTTATCTGAATTAGCATGAAGTAAATATGATAATAAGCTTTTTAACAGTAATGTGTAACTAAATTGTAAAGAAAGTCATGTGAATGGAGCACATCAGATTTTTTAAAATCGGAATTCATTCTTGTTTTTTCTTTTTTACTCCCGCCCTCCCACCCATGCCATGCAAACAGAATGGAATTTCAATGGCATGTAGTAATCATCTTTTAAAAGATTTGATTATCACTTTAGCCTAGTGTATTCTCCTATTTTCCAAGTAATTAGACCATTATCTGTTAATATTTATCTGGATAGCGTGAATGGAAGACATATGAATGTTTTACATTTGCAATTATTTTTTTAAAACCTGGGTAGCCTCTGTTAGAAATATTTTCAGTTGCAACAACAGAAGCTCATCAGTGAGATTCTTATGTTGACTTAATTCATTTGTGAAAAAGTTGCTCACATAAATACTCGGAATCAAATATAGTCAAAATGTTAACTGAAAAGAATCTTAATTGTTTTGCACCTGAGAACTTTAAATAGATTAATATCACATTTACTGTGTCACAAATATTTCCAAATCATTTATCTTTCAGAATATTAACTCCTTCCCATTTGTGTTTTGGAGAGATTGTAGAGGGAACAGCTGCTCCTCTTATAGCCGTCCCTTTCACAGTTAACTCCATGGTAAAGGTTTTAACCCCATAATACATTTATTTGACAAATTGATTAATTACACTAAACAATACTTACTTGGGATTTTTGCCGGAATATGTTTCGAAGAACATGTCCATTGAAAATGAAGGAAACTATCTTTCGAAACATGTTCCGACAAAAGTCCCAAGTAAGTGTTGTTTAGTTAATTAATTGACTCATCAAATAAATGAATATAACAACACTGTTTACAGACTTTCACAAAAAGAAAAGTTAACTGCATAGTACATATTTACTATATTATTATAGTTTCCTTATCAGTTAAGCTCAGTTATGTATTTATTTATCTATTTATTTATTTATTCCCTTTCAAAAGAACATAAGCCCAAATTACAGAATGTAGTTGCCAACAAGGGAGAACAAAACTTTACATACCAGCTTAGAATCTGCTATGACTTTCCAATTGGAACGTATGTCATAGTCTGCTATTGCTGGCCTAATAGGCTACATCATACATGGACATTTACCTGTCACATACATCAACTTCTACAACAACTCTTTTGTCATATAAGGGAAGGTCAAAAACCACTCCAGGTTCATGAACCAGTAAATGCCTGGCTTAGGATTTGTGAAGCTTCCATAGAGGTTAAATATGTTTGTAAATTTCCTTAACACACTGTTCTCTATGAGATCATTTCCAGAGAAGATAACCAGTTGCTGCATATTACTTAGATCTGAAAAATAGCTTGCTTTTTGTTTGTTTTCCCTGGTAATATCAGCAGTATGCTCAGTAGCAATCTCCTCTTGTTTATTTTTCATTTTTAACAAAATAATGAAGAAAGTTCAGGATAAAACTGAATGAACTTGCAACATAATAACCCAAATGAGATAACATATGCAATCCAAATATAGAGCAGGTACAAATAATGGAAAACTGAACTTATCAGTTTCTCTTAATGTTTTAATAACAATAATAAACATTGCTGTGAAATTCATGCAAGCAAAATGAGATTCAGTTTGTATAAAAGAGACCCAAAATGTATTCACACTTTTGCTGAAAATGCATTTTCTTTTATATATTTATCTTAGAGGCTCTATGGCAACACTAACTTTTATAGCAGTTGTATTAATATGTTTCCCTAGAAGGCTGAGAAATGTTCATTTTAACAGGAGTTGGATTAATCACATCTTACAATATTTTTTAAAGAAGACCAGTATACTATTTACATGCTAATATGACATGCTTATCCTATAAACAGAGCACATGCCATAGTAATTTTTAGATACCCATCGATTTTGCTTATTAATGCAAAGTTGCTAATGCGAATTTAGCATTATTTAAATTTCTTTAACAGATTGAAAGATGAGCCATATGTCCGTTGATATTTAAAGCTTTATTATTTATATGTGCAGGAATGGTTATTCATAATGTAAAAAATTAACTACTGCAGGCAAAACTGTTCAAAGAATTTCTAAATATTGACCGTCTATTACAAAGCATTACCAAGATATTAATGCTTGAAAATAGGCTTATTTCTGGAAAATCAATCAGTTGAAAACAAATTCATTTTGGTAAATAAGAAAACTGAAATATATAAAAAGGAATGTATGGTGCAGTAAAGGCATTAAGTAGTCATAGCAAACATATGCTAATTAAATTTGACTGTAACAGCTATCACTTAAAATCCAGCTTTGGCATATTTATCTCTATTTTTGTAAAAAAAATACTCTATAGCGCAGAATTATTTGGTGAAAAGGTTGTTTTAAAAGAAGGATAACTGCATCTCCCTATTATACAAATAGGTTTATGCATTGGTAATTAAGGCATTCACCAATAAAATATTGGTTAAAAGATCCATAAGTTATTTTAAATAAATTAAGTCTTAGGTGTACCTATTTTCTTATTTTTAGCATCATATGCATGCTCAACATTGTACCTACAAGAGAGCAGAAACAGGGCTTGAGAATACTTTATATACAATGACCCAGATATTTCCATTTTTATTAGATAATTTTCTGATAAAGAACATTCTATTTTCATGTATTGATAACAACCATAGATCTTACTGGAGGTACCTTTAAATGGTGCAAAAAATATTTTGAACAGAGTCAAACCTGTTAATGTATCCCTGGTTATTTCTCTTTTATAAATTGCATCTCCTTTAAAGCTATATTATTATATCCGTTACATATTGTGTAGTATGTGTTCTCATGCAGTTAAACTTTGTTCAGTTAATACTTATTCACTTTGCTTAGAAACAACCTGAGTAACCTTTCTTATCAGCATAACAATCTATAATTATAATCCTTCTAATATTACACTTTTATAAAGATTAGTTAAATATTTGTTCTTAGTTAAATGCTGATCATTGCTCCTTTAAAGTACGCATTCTGCTTCTTGAAGAATGTTCATATATTAAATGAAAGAATAACACCCTTAGAGTATCTTTTAGCTGTAACATTCAAGAGCTCATGAAACCTTGTAGATTTTGTGAAACTAGAACTTCAGGATCTTGTACAGCTATATTAGAAACACTGGTTCATGTTTTAGCTCACAAATAATATGTAGAAAATCTGAGAAATTTACAAACGTCTACAAAAACTGAGTTAGTAAAAGTTGGGCAACATAAGTATAATGTCATTAAATACATTTGAGATGCACATGAGTTTTCCACAATCTTCCCTGATAAAACAGTTTATAATAAAGAAACACAGTGGTAAAAAAATTCTTCTATTAGACTGTTAGCTAGTTTTAGAGTTTGATGCAAAGCATCATTTCCTCCCAATATATGAGAATCTTGCATACTAAAATGTAGCATAGAATATGTGAAAGAAAATTCCTTATGAGACATTTGTGAGGATATTAGACTTAGCAAAACTTAAAGATTTTGAGCTGTGCATATATTTGCATACAATAGTGTAAAATAGAATTTATAAAATATGATACCTCTGACAGTATAATGTATCAATTAAATGTTGATAATCTATTTTAGTTTGTACAGAAGAAATGAGAATGAGACATGGTTCAATAGAAACGCTGTGAAAGTTGTAATTACTGTGTAATTGATATCCTTTGTTATAGTCGTATTACCATATTTCTGGTATATTTTTTGTAAAACTAATACATCTACGGATGTGTAGCTTCCTTCTTACTAGCATGAGACATTCCCTTGTGTTATTTTGTAATCATATTACCAAAGCTTTAGTATGGAATCTAATATGAAGACTGCATGTGTCAATGTTGATGTATATATACATATATATAATATATATTAGCAATGAAAGGAAGATTGATAAATGTAAAGGAATTTTTATATGAGTAAGTTCTGACTCAAATAAAATTTTATACGAGTTTGTGAGTTATGACAGCATTATTAAATCTACAGGTAATGTGAAAATGGAGGAAATGAGGACAGATTAGAAATAGTTACCTCTCTTTCTTAAGTTTGTAGAACAAAAAGTATTGTCATCTCCTGGATTATGCTGTTGTTTAGTGTCAGAACTGTGTTCAGTAGCTTATAAATTATTTAATACCTATGTTATTTATTACAATGGGTTTAACTATGATTACTCTTATATCTATTTGTTATTAAATATGCAGCTGAATTAGCATTTTACACAATTTTTTTAGAAAAAATGTTCATACATTTTTCTTAAGTGAATATTTCTGTTACTGTAAACTGTTCTGTTCAGGTTCAACTTAACTTCAACACAGAGTAAACCATGTACAAATTCTTTATTATAAGTTTTGAAAATTGTATTTCAGTGTTTAGCTTTTAACACTAAAAATAATTCTCAACTTGTAATTTTTCTTATTATTTATTTTTAACATGCTGACAACCAAGTGGAATTGGAAGCATAATAGTTTACTTTGCCACATGTATGTGAAATGTTTGAAACTTATTGCACAAGAAATAGCAGGCAAGCATGGAATAAAAAGAACTGTTTAGTTATTGTTTATTTTGTCAAATACAGACACAATTGCATTATACTTACTGTAATGATGCTCCAGAGTTTACTTTATTTAAATCATTTTCTGTAATTTATGATGTAATTTGTTTGTATTTTTTTTTTCTGGATGCATATAAGTATTACAAATGGGTACCAAAATATAAATGGATGAAACTGCATGACACATTATAGATTATTTAATTCATAGGTATATTATTCTCTACAAGAGGCTGTACAGTACATTTTTGAGGAAAGGCTGACATATTTTTAAACCATGTGATCTTTTAAAAACATACTTGAAAATGAAGACAAACAAAGCAAAACAAATATTTTATGGAAAGGTATACTGATTAACTTTTTTTGTACAAGCCTCATTAAAATGTGGCAGTTTAATCTAAATGCCACATTTTTTAATGTCTCTTAACATTTGATTAATTCATTACTTAATTTTATAAACATTATTCAACATAAAAATAATCATATTGCTTATGCAATGGATACAATACTTAACAATTTTGTTATGGTGTTGATTTCCATAAATATCCGTGCAATAGATAACTTTGAATTTATAGTTTTCATTAGATTGGATGAAATTTGCAAAAGTTTGTTACTTATTTATCTATTTCTCAATATCCTTTTTTTTTAATTGCCTTAGGTGGGTAGTCATAGTGTGATTGAAATGCATGAAATGCTCTCAAATAAGCCCAGGGTCCATAGAGTTTGAATGCAAGACAGATATGCAACCTCACTTCCAAGTTAGTTGGATTGGTTATTAAAGATAAATAAATAAATTTCCTTAGTTAAAGTCAGAAGGATAATATATATTTTTATCTGAAAGAAATTGTAGCATGTTAAGATACTGCTTAGAGTTGAAGGATAAAGAACAGTTGCATATTCCTAGTTTACTGCAAATTGAAAAACAGAATGCTTTTAACTAACAAGAAATAGTTCTTTTATCTTAAGGAAATTAGTGCTCAACATAGTAATCTTACTAATTTTACTCAAATTACTGTTGCTTATTTTTTAAATAGTGAGATATGTGATTCCAAAACATTTCACAAAAGTAAATAATGTCTGTCTGTAGCTTTGGAAGCAAAAATGTTAGTCAATCTTGAATTAGGAAAAAAAATTCCTGCAATACCAAATAAGCTATTTAGTTATCTCTTACTTCTTTCTATCTTTCTTTACTTATTTATTTATTTTCTCTTGAATAAAACTAGTTGTTTGAGCAATAAAGTACATTTTATGCTATTACTAAACTTTAAAAATAATAGTACTGAAACATTTTCCTTTGGCTACTGTCTACTGAATTGTAAGAAATGTAAATAGATTCAAAAAATCATTGTTGATTTCAGTATTCATTTATAGAAAGCAATGTTAATTCAGCTGTCATATTAGTATTCTGTAATTATTGTGGCAGAAATATTTTGTTAAAGATGTTGGAAGTACCTCTTTGAGGTGGAACATTTTGTTATTTTTATGCAGAAAGAGTTCTGTCTAAGCTATACTTGTTTCACTGTTGTTGCTGCATACATTTGTTAGTATTCAGAATGGTATGTTGTGAAGATAATGAGACTATGTTTTAGGAATGTGACATTTGATTTTATATGGAACTGTAACATCTGTGTATGGTTTTGTATTCAAGTTGGCTGGAAAGTCTTGTGCATATTGTAATTCTGAAAGTTAATGAAAGTTCTCCCTTTTTACAGGATTATGGTATTTTATTATTTTCTCTCCTGTACCTATTCCTTCTGAATTCTTAAACTAGTTATTCATTACAAATTGCTTTCTGCAGGAATGAATTCATTATTTAATGTCTTGCAGATAACCATAAAATAGCTAACACATTAGGGAACTTAAAGTTTCAAATTAGTAAGAATTTCTTAGGTCTTTTGTTACTTTCTCTGACCTACTCAAACAAAATAATCTTTATAAACAAAAATTGTGTATTACCCTTTCATGGTTAAAAATTTTAGATATTGATAAAGACCAAGAAACTTTCAACAACTTTTTTGACAGAGTTAAACATTTGGCAGGAAGGATTCCTAATGCTTCATCAATTCTAAATGATCTGATTTTTACTTTATTACCATGTATCACATACCTTAGCTAGTATTGCATCCCATTCAAAATTTCTGTATCAAATTCCCCTGGAAAAACTAATTTTTAGCCCCCTGAAAAAAAAAATTAAAAAAAAAGTATAAGAAATAGGTACTGCATGTGCATGTGAGAGGGTGGGAAGGAACAAGGAGAGAGAGAGGGATAAAGCCAAAAACAAAATATTAGATAAATGCCAAATGTAACAGATGTAACATGAAGATTTTAGGATAGTAACCCCCACCCCAAATTATCCTTTGCATGGAAAATTGTATTCATTTTTTATTTGCTCAAAAGGGGCTCTGAATGATTTTAATTAAAATACCAAATATGACAAACAAAATATATAACTTGAATTTTTTGGAACAGCCCTTAAAATCTCTTCTCTCAAAGGAAATTTTGTATAATTTTGAATAATTTATAAACTATAACAGATGGAAAAAAGCATTTGCTCTAGGGGAAGCCAGGGCACCATGAGCCTAAAAAATTCCAAGTCTCAAAAGTGTAGTTAGATACAACATGATTTTAACCAAACTTTGCTCATTTTTAAAGGGGAGTGTATATTTTAGTATTAATTGTTCAGAGTTTTTAAAATTATCAGTGTCTTTTCAGAAAAAATTAAAATACATTTTTTGTTAAATGACCCAAGGTGCTGGGGCACTATGGGTCAGTCTCAGGGGCACTATGGGTCACTCACAGATTAAATAACTCCATTCAAAAAACAACAGTGAAGTGAGCTGAACTGAATTTTATTTTACATACATATGGTTATGTGAATTAGGCACATTGCATCAAAATAAACCTGTTTGCTCAATACATATTTATCAAAAGAAAAAATGTAAATGTTGTAATGTTGCATAAAAGCTGAAAATTATATTATTTAGAATACAAATGAAGTTTATTGCTTAAATCTGTAAGCTAACCCTTGTAACGCATGTTGAATGAACTAAATATGACTAGAAATTTGATGAATGATCTTTGACGATCAGTTCTCTTATCAACTCTTCAGGACTGGATAAGATAAATAAAATATCAGGACGCCTTACTATAGAAATGAGGAAAAATAAACTTTTGACATGATTCCTTTGAACATCTCATAAATTTTATTTCATACTCTCTCTCTTCATGTAAGTCATTTATGATTCTCAAAACCTTTCCAACATAGTGCATTTCACTTTTCTTATCTCTGAATTCAACCAAAACAAAACTATTTTCCTCTGGTTCTCTATTACTGAACAATGTCGAACATGATATAGTTTGAGATACAGCTTCACTATCACTCCCACTCTCTATAAAGTCTGCTCCTGTGTCAGCCTCCGAACAATCTCACTATCATTAGGGAAAATATTTCTTTTAACCGGCGGCTTTTTGGCAAGTGTCTTCTTTTCTTGTTTCCTCTTCTTTTGCAATAAATGTTCTTTCTCTGGAGTGTCTGTGAGTATTTTGCTGCTACCTTGCTGCCTGCGTTTCCTAGTGCCTGTTTGATGGTCTGCCTTTGGGTAACCTCTAATTTCAGCAGGAATTTTAAATTGGCATGGAACTTTATTAGTTACATTTTCTTGATATGCTGGTAATAAAACTGGATTTTCATTTGTCACTGGTAGTGCAGCTTTTGAAGGTTTTGATGGATCAGGTATGTTGTCAGTTTTCTCTGTTACATTTGGAGGAAGAGGTCGATCAGTTACTGAACTCGGAAGAAAAGCATCATCACTGAATACATGTGCATCCAAAGGGTATATTCCTGTCTTCTGAAAACCACTGATTATATTACAGGGTGTAAAAGCACATGGTAAGGCTATGCCTACAAAACCAGCTACTTCATAAATTGTTACTGGTTTGCCTGGATGGTTTAGTAACCATGAATCCACAGCGGCATTGTAATATTACTGAAATGCCCCATATACACTTACATCAAGAGGCTGCATCCGATGTGATGAATGAGGTGGCAGTGTCAAAATGTGGACATCATTTGCTTTTGCCATTTCGAAGACCTCTATACATATGTGGCTTTCATGGTTATCAAATATTAATAGTGATGGGTTGTCCTTTGTGCTGTTTGAGAATTTAATGAAATGCTGTAATGTTGAAACAAAGAGTTAACTAGTCATCCATCCTGAAGGACTAGCCAGGCCCAAGGTGTTAGATGGTGCACCAAATAGCATGTGGTAACTGAAATGAACCCGGGTGAATATTAAAACAAGTGGTAAATAGTTACCATCAGCACGAATAATACCACAAGTTGTTACAAGGGTTCACTTTTCTGCGCTTTTGACGTTGCAAACAGTTTTACAACCTTTCTCAGCAATTACATTACCACTGTTTTGAACCGTGGGGTTTTCGTCTCGTCCAAATTAAAAATCCTTGCAGGATTTCCAAGTAGTGGCTCTCTCTTTAGTAAAGTTGCATAGTTATCGAAAAATACCTTCACATTATGGGGATAAAATAAGGTGGCATGGGCAAGGCTTCTGGAGATCTGAGGGATAAACCTTCATTTCTTTTGAAAAATCCTACCAACCAGTCTTCTCCAGCCATTTCTCTTTCTTTCCATGATTCTGGGCATTTAACATTACTTGCAACTGCAGTTTGGTAAGCCAGTTTACGACATTCTTTTGTAGTTAATCCTTAAAACATTTTGCAGCAAGTTGTTAGATAATGAATTATTAAGTGTTCTTGATCTTCTGTAAAAACTTGGCGATGGCTGTAATTGGGCTTCACTTCAACTTCTATGCCAGGATACAACTTCAGTATCTTTATCTTACGTCTCAGGGTCTCTTTCTTGATACCACATTTATCGGCTGCACTTCTTATGCTCCTTTCAGCAACCAAATTAATTGCTGTCCTCAGATCCTCTTCTTCATACAATCCCTTGTCAGATTTTCTCTGTATGTTCGAACCATAACTGGAAAGAAAATATAGACTAAATATCTTCTATCCTCAATTTGTCACATGTGTTTAGTATATGACCCATGGTACCCCAGTTATGACTGACCCATGATGCCCCGGGAGGAGTTAATTATAAAAGTGTCCAAACATAACCCTAAAAAATGATGATAAATAATTACCTTCAGTGTAATAAGATGTGCAAAATACAAAGAATCTTGACTAATAGCTAAATTAAAAGTATTTGAATTACAGAAACCAATATTTAAACATTTCCAAGAGCTTCAGATTTTACTTTCGCACAGAAAGAAACAACAATCCAACATGTGCTTTGAAACAAAGAATCCAGGTCTCTGCCACCTGGATAATATGTATCATAGATAACTATAAACGAATAGATGGTTAACTCGATGTTAAAAAATTGGTCTCGCATTCCACTTCCAGCGATCGACGCGACTCCAAGTCTTCTCACACGGCAGGGCATAGAAACTTGTTTGACTATGGTAGCTCAATCACCAAAGTAGCGTCCTGCCCCGCCCACTCGCCAAACCATGCACTGCAGGATTTTGGCCAGTTTTCTTGAGTTGACAGCCAGATCAGAAATCTTTCGAGCGGTTCAAGCTTTTTCTCAAGAAGTCTATGTACTGCTCTAAAGGTTCTGATGTGACTGCAGCCTCGAGAAAACGTTATTTACTGTTATTATTTCATTGTTTACTTCAGAATTCTTGGTTTGTTTGCCAGTTACGTTTCATTCTAATATGCAATGTATATATATACAACTGCCATCATTGGTGAGTAGAGTCTATTTAACAAATAGACATTCCTGCATATTTATTGTTCCTTTCCTTTCCTTATTTGTTTATCTTTAAAAATGGAGAGTGCATGGAAGGAAAATTTACCAAAATAAATTACACTGTAGTGTAATGATAAAACAATATACAACACTACTTTAAAGCTATGCATGACAAAAAACCCAGGGAAAATTATATAACTTTAGGAATTGACTGTCTCCAAGGTCGAGTGGTCAGCGAGCTGACTCCTCACCCAGAGGTCCCAGGTTTGATTCCCGGCTGAGGCGGGCAATTTTTCTTTAACCGAAATCATTCCCTATCCCCCAGATTCTGAAAGAGAGAGAGAGAGAGTGTGTGGGTGTGTGTGTGTGTGGGTGGGTGCATGCTTGCATGTGCGTTTTTTTTTTAAGATAATAAAATGTTTAAAACATTAAACGTTTATGAACCTACAATCAATGAGTTGTTTCATTAGTTAAAGTCCCCGATATTACCATAGGCATTAAATGGGGCTACATAAATGAGACAATTGCAAAAAAAAAAAAAAAAAAAAAAACTTACAGATATCGTGTGAAATATAACAAGAAAGGTATATAAATTAGCTGCTCACAGCTCAAATAACATCAAAAGAACAGTTTCAAAGCAAAATAAAATCAATACAACCACTTGTGCTTTACATTTGCAGATATCTTTATATTAATAAGATAAATTTAAATGTTTAATATTATGAATCATACACTATCATTTTATCATATGAATTGTGGAATTTAAAGTGTCTGTAAATTTAATTCGAAAATCTGTGTTTATGTAGGGTGCTTATCAATTCCTGACTTGAATATTAAATTATCACATTAACTGTTGAAATGATTATAGTGTGACATTTTAATCAATCATTAGCAACTTTTGCTAAATGCAAAGTAAAACCACTACAAATTTAGAAACATAAATTGGTATTTATTTTACTAGAATTCTTTGCAATAATATAACTACAATTAAAAAATATATTTATTGACACTCTTAGCAGATTAACAGGCATGTTACGAGCAAATACATGAATTGTGAACTAAAATAATAATAATAATATTCAGGACATATTTTATTGCTACTGCTGTTGCATCTGTAGCAATTAAAAATCTTCTGTTGGAGTGTAAAGCTCTAGAAAAAAGATACCTCATCTTTGAAATGTCTAAGCATTCCTCAGAAGGGTATGAACTTGTACGGCAAATATTTGGGTCACTGAACGGGCTGAACTAAACCTCTAACAAGCTAAGGAGCCACAAAAAAAATATTTTAAGTGGTGATTAGTGTGTTAAAATAACAGAGATGCTCACAAACAGAGTTACACCTCATACATATAATAAATAACTACAGCAAAATACAAGAACATGGAGCAGTGTGAGAAGAAAATGAATAAAGGTGGCAAATAAACATTTATGAAAATGCTACATATTATGAGGTACTAGGTATTCTGAACCATTCATTTTTCTGCAGTGAAAAATTAAACACCGGTCCACAATTTTTCTTGATTTTATTAAACATTAAGTGCTAATGTCAATATTTCCTGAAAAATCTTTGGTTCTGAAACCAAAATTGCAAATGTATGGAAAAAAATTGAACTGAAAAGTTTCACGCTATCACTTCTATTTTGATTAAAAACAAATTGAGATACTTGAAATCATATTACATTGTGATAAGGCTCCTAAGAACCATTGCAGAGAAAAAATATGTGCTAAACTTAACATTCGTTTTTCATCATGAATATTATGCATCAGATTAATGGCATAAATCACACAGAGCCTGAAAAATTAGTTATATGATCTTCAAATATATAAAAAGGATAATAATTCAATCTTTTCTATGCAACATGTAAAGGGTTTTAATTAAGTGGTATTTGTTTCTTCCTAACAGAATAAACACACCTAGATTTTAAAGCTATACGAATATGAAACAGTTATCATGTTATCTTGGTCTTCATGTTACAAACACTAATTTACTAAAAATAGATACATCTATTCAATGTAATATTTAGGTATATACCTCTTTATTCTATAACTTTTACATAATAATTGCCTTCATTAAATAATGCACCATACTGCTAGTATCCTTCCACTGTTTTTTCTCTCATACATACATGATAGTAACCAGGGAGGGGTTTAGGAATGAAAGCATCCTTTCAAAAAACAAATAATAATAATAATAATAATAATAATAATAATAATAATAATAATAATAATAATAATAATAATAATAATAATTAATAATAATAATAGCTAAAATAATGACAATTTCCTTATTGTAATTTCAATTTGCAACAGAATTTGCGAATACAAAAAAGATTTTAAAGCATATTTCAGCTCATGATAGTTCAAATTTAGCATTTGACTTTATACAGTTTAGAAAAATTAATCGCTACACAACTCTCCTCTTAACATTTCTATGACTTAGCTAGTCCATACCATGTAGACTGTTCTATTAATTATTGTTCTATTAATTATTGACAGAGAATATTAGTTCATATACAGAAACAGGAATTACATTAATATTTTGCATTCTATAAGCCATATCATATAAAATTCCAAAAACCTTACACTATTTTAGACAGTGTGTAATACGTAACTATTTAAATATAAATGATTGTATGTTCTTATTGGTTTACTAAATAAAGTGGAGTTTTTTCTGTAAAAAATCTAAATTTTTAGATAAAACATTTTTTAATAAATTACTTATTTGTATAATTGTAATGGCATAATCTCAAATTATTTAAAAGTCAATTATCTGATATTATAATAGGTACACATACAATTAATTTTAAAAGCATTATTGATACTATGATTGCAAGATCCCCAGAATGATTTGTACCTAATAATGATGTAAATGTATTTGTAATATTATAGCAAATTTGACACCTATGTATGAGAAGATTGTCTTAGTCTCCAAACCACAGAACAGAGCTTATGAAATTTCTTACCTAATACAGAAATGTGTCTTTTATAAGGCTGAAGGTTTCATATTTTGTCCTGAGATTTATTATGTTTATTTTTATAACAATAATATTTGAAAATGTGCACGGTGAAGTACTTCTGCATTCTCATGTAAGGCATAAAAATTACTCTAAATTAATTTCAATTTTCATTACTGTTTTACAAGGTAGTTTAGAACTACTTAAGCATTTAAGCATTTCACTTGTACCATGCTCTACTAAAGTCCTCCTAATAACAAAGGACTTTTATTTTTAACAACCTCGAGGCACTCCTAAGACCATACTAATCTTCACAAAAACTAATATATGTGCATCTTCTAACATAGCAGTTCACCATGTAATATTTTCTGGAACCTCATAGTCAGTTCTATACCTGAAACAATAATAATAATAATAATAATAATAATAATAATGAAAATAAATAATCGTTATTGTCAGATGTAAACTCTGCCAACCAGACTGCTAGAAAGACTGACAGAAATACCTTAGAAAATTTGTGAAAAAATACAATTTTAGAAGGTGAAAACAAGAATAAACTTTTTAAAATATTAATAATTAGAATGTAGTCATCCGTGGCTTCCAGGGTAATTCTTACCTCCACAAAGGATAGGCAAGCTTGTGAAGTGGAAATAGAGGAAAAGCAATGCACAACGTGCATAGCAGAAAGGATTGTAGGTAGTGCCATTCTATCAGCATCTTAAGTATGAATTAGGAATTCAGAAGCACGCTTTAAATATAGGCATTATTATATTAAAAGGTTTATATTTGTATTATAAAGGTATACACTTTTTCCTCAACCACCTGCGGTTATGAAAAATATTTAATTTGCGAGATGCTGTGTTGTAGGCACTTAAATTCAGTTAGCACGAAAAATATTATATTAACAAATTCTCTTTACTCCAGGCTTTTGATTTCAGTCTTTATTTGTTTGCCCATTTTAAGAGCATGTGCTTATTTTAATCAGTTTCCAATATAATGGAAGGCAGTGATGTAGGTTATCATTGTTCATCTGATATACCATTTTCTGCATCTTTTGCCATTAATTAATGCGTGAAACTTTTTAAATATATAATGATAAATAGGTATTGCTTACTGACCTGTGTATTCAAAAGATAATGCAGCTTATAAACACTTAAATTGTCTGGTTTTATTTACATTGTTATAACAGCAGCAAAGGTACTCAATTTTGATGTAGCTTATACATAATGGTGAACAAAGCAGGTAGTGTCAGCATCGATCTATACGCTTATACTTTTAATATAAATACGGTTTCATGTGAGCTTTAACAAGTTTAGAGATTGACAGTAATCGTGATTATTTGTGTGGATATATGTACATTTACTTTACAATATGTACTTGTACTGTCACTTTTGCTTTCAAATACGTATTAATGTGCAATTAATGTAAGATTATATTGGTAGTCACTTACCTTAGGGCTAATCTTGATACTATTCGCACATTTCTTTGGTGCTCACAACATCTTTCTTGCCATTTTGCGATACATAGTTGCATTCTCATGTATCGTCATGTTTGTGGTTGTTCTTGGAATTTCTGAGCTTTGGAGAACTTAAAACTACTAGAATTATAAACGAAATTGTAATCTAATAAAAATAAATTAGAAATTAACAGAAATGTCAAGAACAAAACGAGGCAGTTCAACAATAAATTGTATATCAAATATAAATATAAATATAAATATAAATCCCCCTGAATCCAAAAAAAGCATTTTTGGAAAAAGGTTCGTGTGTGTGTGTGAACAGCATTGCTCAAAAACGAAAAGACTGTTAAATACCAAACTTGGTAGTTAAGTTTGGTATCTTCCAAGGATGCGACACGAAGATTTTCAAGAAAATACCCCCACCCCCAACTACCCTTTACATGGAACTTTTTTCAAAAATTTTGATTTTCTCAAAAATGGCTCCAACGATTTTGATTAAAATGTCGTATATTAAGGATATTTACCTGTCAAATAATATGTATGTCTTGAATTTTCTGGGAATAGCCTCTGAAGACTGCTTTATTCTTGATGAATTTTACGAAATTTTGCATAACTGCTAACCCATAAGAAATGGACAAAAACTTACCGCACAAAAAATGTAGAGCACATTAAAGCACACAATTTATGTTATATATTTTTTTGTCGAGGAGTCGATCGTTTTTGAGATATTTCTTGTTTTTGGTTTCAGGTTTAAAAAACATATTTTTCTCATACAGGAATTTGTCAACTCGTGTCCATACAAACAAAGGAACTTCAGTCACCTAGTAACCAGTAACCTATGATACCCCCATATTTCGCTTCTACTTACAAGGAACAAGTAATAAGACCATTTCTTCTAATTTTTTCTCGATTAGCATGAAATAAATAGAAGTATAAGCTTATTAACAATAATTTGTTACACAGAAGTAGAGAAAGTCATGTGAATGGAACACATCAGATTTTTTATACTGGGCACAGTAACGCATTTGCGTTATATTACAGCTGTGTTATAAATTTCAAAAAGTTAGTATTATTAGATTTGAGTTTCAAACTTTCAGTCATGCATGTCCTTAAAAGAACTTCAACTTCCAGGAAACCAATTCAAATTTAGATTACTCACAAAAAAAAAAGAAGAAGAAGAAGAAGAAGAAGAAGAAGAAGAAGAAAAGAAAAACGGGACCGAGTTTGTTTTCTCTGTGCTTTAGTGCAATAAAATAATATATTTTGGAAATAAACAAAGTTATATCAGACTGGATTATTCTACAAACCAAAGGAGCATAGTCTAACAGTGCCGAGAGTTAACGTGCCCGGGCCAAAATTGACTCGGGCCATCTGGAATCCTGCTGTAACGCAAATACAACAAGGTAACCTAAAAATTAATTCTCAAATGACCAACACAACCAAAAGATATTCTACAATTTCTCAAACTGGACCGACAAAGGATCAGGCTATTGTAATTGAGGCACATGATGGCATTCCTCTTAAAGAATATATCTATGCCATTGGTAAAATCACAGATCCTTCACACATTCGTTTTGTTTCTAGAATTCCAAATAACCGAGTATGCGTCTACTTAGCAAACAAACAGATAGCTAAATCAATTAGTTCACGGCACTCAACCATCACTGTAAGCAACGTAACATTAGCGCCTCGCCCCCTTTTGACCAAACAACGGGTTATGCTATCCAACGTCTGCCTTGTTATACCCAACTCTGTTCTGGAACAATCCTCGATTAGCTATGGCATTACATCTGCTTCTGCTATTAGTCACATTCGTGCTGGGCTTAATACTCCATGTTATTCACATATAATAAGCTTTCGATGTCAGCGTATGTTTCACCTGATGACTTTCAAAAATTACCTGAGAGCTGTTCTGTACATCACGAAGACACTACATCCTCAATCTAGATCTCTTCAGATACACCAACATGTTTTGTGTGTAAGACGAAAAGTCATTTGGCTAGGGAATGCCCTAACAGTGTTAGTGATCTACCCATCACAAGCCTTACAAGTTCTAACACTATAGATTTTCCTCCGCTCTCGGGAAAGGTAACTGCTAACGAAGGTGATTTCCAACCGCCGGTGCGGGCGAGCACTTCATTACCAGTCGTTCCTAAACAAACGGAGCCACCTACTACACGAGCTCCATTGGATGCAGAAAGTTCAAACACTGAATGTGATATATGGGCAATGGTGAGAAGTTTGGATGAACCTCCAATACAGACTGCTGATCAACCTATGGATATTTGCGTTCGTACAAAGCGCCTGCTGTCATCTTCCAGTAGTGTAGCGGCCCGCACTTCGGAGGATCACATTTTTTCCGACACCGATGGGCTCTCACGACAAGACGATTCATCTGATGAGGACCCTCCTAAACGTAAGTCTACTCTTGTAACCAAGAAACCTAAACCCTCTGATAATTCATCCACAATTGCTGACTCTCTTCTGTCGATCAAACCACTACAGGACAAGCAACCAAGTGAATTTATTTTCACTTTCCCACAGCTCTGCAGCTTTTATGAAAATTTCATTGCTGTCAGTGACATCTCCAAAGTTGCACTAACCTATACCTCGAATCTGCAAGGTATAACACAGACTCAAGGTCCATCCCCATCTTACTAATACTGGTATAAAAGAATCGAACAATCCACCTTGAAAAGAAATTAATGGCAGCAATAGCCAGGCGTCCTGATGTACCAAAAACTTCACCTGCAGTGGATGATGGTTCTCAGTCTTCACAATGGACTGTAATCTAACCCTACTACAATGGAATATAAATGGTTTTCAGTCCCATCTTGAGTATCTACAATTTCTTTTGCATTCTCATAATCCTCTTGTGGTATGTTTACAAGAAACCAACTTCACTGCAGATTACATAGCCCCACTTAAACGCTACACTGGCTATCACAGGAACCGTTCTGAGGCAAGACGCGCTAGTGGGGATGTGGTTACCTATGTTCAGGATATTTTACCACAAAAAGAAATCCCTCTTAACACTTCACTGGAGGCCGTAGCTGTCTCCGTATTTTATAAAACAGAGATTTGCATTTGCAATATTTACTTCCCAAACAGCACCATTGTTGACTTACCAAAACTTTCTGACTTGATCATACAGTTGCCTAAACCCTTCTTATTACTGGGTGATTTTAACAGCCATAATCCTCTATGGGGTGATGGTAAGCTTGATTATCGTGGAAGACTGCTAGAGACTCTACTTCAATCTTTTGATTTAACGCTCTTGAACTCCCCAAACCCCACCCATTATGACATATATCAAGACACCTTTACTAGCATTGATCTTAAGATATGTTCTCCCAGCATAGCATCTTTATTCCACTGGTCCATTTATACTACTCCTCAGGGCAATGATCATTTCCCAATTACCGTCAATTCCACTAATTACACTCATCCTCTAAGAAAACGATCTACAACTTGGAAACTCGACAAGGCTGATTGGAAGCTTTTAAAGACCTATTTCAGACTGCTGCAAGGGATTTACCGCAACAAAATACTTTCCCACAAATGGATAATGACGAAATTGTTGCTAAGTTTTCTGAGACTATGACTAAGACAGCTGATATTTCTATTCCTACCACAGGAACAGTAATATATCATCGCACAGTTCCTTGGTGGAATACTAATTGTCAAATGGCTGTTAGGTTGAAGAACAAAGCCTACTACAAATACAAACGTCATTAAACTCCGATCAACAAATTAGAATTTCAACATCTACGTGCTGCGGCGCGTCGTGAAATCAAACGCAGCAAAAGGGAATCTTGGTTGAAGTTTGCTTCCTCCCTTACTAATAAGACTCCCCAGTCTGAAATATGGAGAAAAAAAAAAAAAAACTCCAAGCTATAGGTGCCATGCATAAACAGCATCTAATCTCTCATCTCCGAACTACGTCCTCTGCCGACGCTATTACCGAACCACAGGCTATCGCTAACACTCTTGCTTCTACTTTTTCTGCTATATGCAATGCCTCAAGTACCCTCTCCATGCATGTCTCATCTTCTCCCAGTTCTTCTCCGATGTGTCTTTTCTCTTTCTTTTCTAATAATACCCATCCATTCAACAATGTCTTAACAATGGATGAAATGCTGACTGAATTACATCAGTGCACAAGTAAAAGCCCTGGACCAGACAATATCCCTACGATCTGCCCAAGGAACTGCCAGAGAGTGGCTTGCAATAGTTACTTCACCTCTTCAATCACATCTGGACGGCACAACGCTTTCCCAATCAGTGGCGTGAATCCATTGTGGTTCTTATACCCAAACCAAATAAGGACACATCACTTCCTAGTAACTATTGTCCAATTTCACCTACATGGACCATGTGTAAACTACTGGAGAAGGTAATCAACACAATACTGCGTTGGTTCCTGGAATCTAGTCATTTCTTTAATGACCTCCAGAGTGGTTTTCGTCAATACCATTCAACTCTGGATACTCTGTCTCTTCTTGAATCTGAAATACACGATGCATTTGCCAACCGCTAACTCATGATTCTGTCAACCTTGATATCACTAAAGCTTATGATACGGTTTGGCGCCTCCCCCTCATCCAGAAACTTCTAGAAGCTAATGTTAAAGGCAACATGCTAGCATTCATTTACAACTTTCTTTTACATCGACGAATGCGAGTGAGAGCCAATGCCACCTTGTCCCAGAGTGTTTGTCTAGAAAATGGCATACCACAGGCATCGGTGTTAAGCGTTACGCTTTTCTTAGTGGCCATTAACGATGTTTTTGCTTGTCTTCAGTCTCAGTGAAAGCGGCCTTATTTGCGGACGATCTTACAATGTTCTGTAAAGGCAGATGTATTGTAACAACACAAGAACTAATACAGTCTACTTTGGACAACCTTCAACGGTGGAGTCACGACACAGGCCTAATGTTTTCTTCCCAGAAGAGTCAATGTATGGTGTTCTCCAGACTAAGAAAAACTGTTACGACTCCTGCTCTACACATCAATCAACATCTACTGCCACTCGTTGATACCATTCGCATACTTGGCATGACATTTGATCATAAGTTGACTTGGCTCGCTCACCTCAAAACTCTTAAGGTTGGCTGTATGAGGCGCCTAAATATTTTAAAAGCATTATCTGCCAAAACGTGGGGAGCTGATTTCAGTGTTCTAGTTCGCATCTATAGAAGTATTACTCTTTCCGATCTCGATTATGGCGCCATAGTTTACAATTCTGCCATTCATTCCAGCCTTAAAGTATTAGACATTGTTCAGTCATCAGCATTGAGGATTGTACTGGGTGCCTTGCATACTATTCCTGTGGAGAGTTTGCAAATAGTGGCCAATGAACTTCCTCTTTCTCTTCGGTGCAAGTTCTTAAGTCTGTCCTTTGTAGTTAAAACTGTCATCCGCCCAAATTCTGAGACAATTTCTCCGAATCCTTTCCATAATAACATACACTTTGAAACGGCCTTCGGGCGGAGAATTAAAGCATACCTAGAAGAGTTCAATATACAGATTCCTCCTGATCCCACGTACTCTTAACATAAATGTTATACCATAGAATCTACAGACTCCTGTAATCAACACCTCTTTGACTAAGTACATCAAATCTGATACAGATAGACATCTATACTATTCGATGAACTATAGGGAACCTTTCCCGACTTTCAGCCTATATATACCGATGATTCCAAATGGAATAATAAAAATGGATGTGCAGTGGTTTTTCCTACTCATACCATGTTCTACAATTTGCCTCACATACTCTGTTTTCTCTTGTAAGCTGTTTGCAATTCGGTTTGCCCTGGACTACGTATTGAAGAGCATTATCATTATCTTCACAGATTCTCTAAGCGTTCTACAAGCTATGCAACGACATTCACCCTTTCACACTCTTGTACAGGAAATCCAAGAACTCTGCGATGCTTTGGTAACTTCTGGCAAGCGACTAGTCTTTGCTTAGATACCATCCCACTGTGATACAGCGGGAAATGTGATGGCTGATTCTGCTGCGAAGGAAGCAACAAATCATCCTCCAACCATCACAGATATCAAGATTCCTCATGATGATTACCTCATGCATCTTAGGCGCACTATTTTACATCAATGGAGAACACATTGGACAGCCATATCTAAAGTAAACTGCATCAAATCTGCCCAACGCACAACAATGCTTCCTCTCTTCTGACACTTACCAGAAGAAACCAGGCACTAATCACCCGCTTGTGCATCGGACACACCGCCCTTACCCATTCCTAAATCCTGTCGCACGAACCACCTCCTAGATGTACTCTGTGTGATACTGTTCTTATAATTTATCACATAATTACAGACCGCCCGAGATACACTGCTCAAAGGAATCAATGTGGTGCGCCTACTGACTTTCAACTGGCCTTAGGTGATCCACAGAACTGGACACATGTTTTACAATTCCTGAATACCATTCAATTGTACAACAAGATTAAATTCTGTGACTAATTTGTATTAATGTTGTTTATTTTCTCTTATTGTAGTCGCGATATGACTTTGTATTAAAGCGACATTAATCAATAAAAAAAACATGTAGAGTACTGCACGTAACGTTGAAATATTATGTATCAAAAGTGACTTAATTATACAAGCATGCTCAAAGTCAGAAGCATATCGAGTTAGTCAAACCGTTGATGAACATAAGACTTTATATAATATGAAGTCCTATCGTCTAAAACAGGATAAGTGAAAATACGATTAACAAATCAGAATCAGCCTATGGATTCAGCCTAGGAATTGGACTAAAATTCATTTGTTATCAACGCCATGTGACATTTCACAATTAAAAGGATCTGTATTAGATTTGGTAAGTCTATTTTATAAAATTATCATATTTAGATAGTTTTATGGACCTATAATTGCTACATTTTCTTGTTACCTATAAGATTTACATGTTCAATGTGTGGGGAAATCAAAAAGTCTTGGGGGAAATTAGATGCATGTTTGAGGGAAACTTGACATTCAGCGTCTGGCCACATTGGTTCAAAAGGTTGCTGTCTGGAGTGGACGTCAAGTGAGAAAATGAGTGTATTAGGAAATCATGCTTTGATTAGGACTTTATATTAGTTCTACAACAGTATAGTTTGTGAATTTCTGAAACTTCAATCAATAAATATCTCTTGCAACAATGAGAGGACGAGGTCGGGGTAGGGCCAGGAGCCGTGGTCGTGGTAGAGGCTCCCGTGGTCGGGGAAAGAAAGCCACTAAGGTATACATTGTAAATTAAAAATATTTGTACCTAAATCGTAAATCTGTATTAGTACATTTCACTAACATTTGTGGTCTAACATTTTTTTTTTTTTGTAATTGGCAATGTTGGCTTACGACTATTTAAGCAATCCCCATATAGCTCTGCCTACTTTAGAATTTTCCAATTAACTTCTATACGTGATCCGGGTTTTGTACGTTTGTTATTCTGCCATTAGAGCCGGTTTGGGTTTAACTCCAGATCTAGGAATCGATGTTTTACGGAGCCATTAAGGTTGACATGTCATCCGTGAAACGTCAAGCAGACTACCTTTCGGAAATAAAACTCGCTAAAAATCCGCTAATGATTATTACACATTTTAAATGTGTGAAAGTAGTTACATCGCTTACGGTTACGTATTTTGGCGCGATTTATTCTAGTCCGGATATTTATTATTGCTAGTTTTTGTCAACATTAAACGTAGACAGCCTAAGCGTCATTGCAAAGAAATTTTGGATGATAACACAGTGCTAAACGAAAATTTGGATTTAGAAAGGCTTGCAGAAGAACTGGCAACTCTGGAGCTAGCAATATTTCTTTTCTGTTTCGTGCTTAAGTCTATTATTATTCATTTGTGTTATATTTGTTTATTGCTTTGCAGTGGTTATTCACTTGTAGTGTATTTCTTCTGAGTTTCTCATGCCGTCTTTGCATTTATTTACTATTTTGCGCTTTTCTATTGCTGCAATGTATTACATTTTGCAACTGCACCAATTACTTGTTTCCTATAACTACAGCAGTTTTTTGGTTCATTGTTTGATACCTGACATTGCACACTTACAATATTTGCCTTGGTACATCAACCTCTGCGGCAGCATTACCTGTTTTACTTATTTACAAAGTACTTATGGATTCCAGTAGTTAGTATATTCAATGTCATCCTGAGAGTCAAAGATATATAAAGCAGATGATGTTGCTCCTACAAAGAAATTACTTACCCACCTATTGTGACCTCGCTTATATACGGCAAAGTACTGCCATCATCAACTATGCTAAGAATGCTAAAAATAACAGCAAGTCAATGCTACCAACCCATGAAAATGTCACTAAACTAATTGTGGTAATTTGAGTGGGTTTAGGCTTCAGATCCTCGGCTATTCCCGGATGACGTTCCACAGTTGCAGTATTTTAAAACATTGGCTATGCTTTCCAGCTTAGGACCCTTAATCCCTCTACTCTGCTACTTCTTTTATGTTCATATTGTGAGTGTTAACAACATTGAAGAGACAAAGATAGAAAAAGCAATATTCCCATGATACATTGGGTGGGATGTTTGTTATGCATTGCAATTGAAAAATATTAGTATAATGTTATTAGCATTTATTCCCCATATTTTAGTAATAAAAGAGTATTATATGTGTGATGGATATAACATTTCAAGTCTATTCCTGCTTTATAGTTACATACTGGTTTGCTGTAAACTTTTAGGGCCCTAAACTGCAAAGCACAGCCAAGGGATCTGTGAAGAAGCTAAAGCCCCAATGATCCTAAGGAGAAGTCAAAACCTCGGCCACCTTGTAGATTCAGATCTGGAGATGTTAATATTTACAACACTTTCAAATTGGGCTCACCTGTAGAAGTTATATTTTTATTCGTTTACAACAACGTGTACATAAACCTATTGAATTTTGTATGAGTTTATGGTAAAGCTATCATTATTTGTAACTCCAATAGATGTATAGTGTAGTGTATTACATTTAAGCAATTCATTTTATAATTTAACATATGTGTAACTCATTTGATCTGATACTTTAACCTCTAATTGTAGAAATAGACCTGAGCTACTAATGTAAACTACCTAAACTGACCCTCATTTTATTATGAAGTGCCTATTTTAGAACATTTGAAGAATTTAAAGTATTTGAGCATTTCATCAACCTGTGCAATATATAGCAAATAATACTCTGTTTAACTACGTTCAAATTTGATGTCACTCTCCCCTTGAACTATTGCACCTAATTAGATTATTCTGTTCACAACATTTAATCAACTTCGCACATTCTGCTTTATTGTTTCTGTTCCTTAGTTTCTTCTATACTACTCACATTGAAATCACTGATTGCAACAAAGTATACTACAGTTGGGTTACAGCAAAATATACTACAGTTGGCCCTCCTTAACTCTTCCAGACTTCCAGTTAATTTTATGTACAACTTTTTTTTGTAAAGCCCTGGAGTCTCAGATGGATTTTATAACAGTTAGCTCACCTCAGGATGAATCAGATGGGCGTTCAACAGTGGTATGCATGAAAAATGTTAATACTGACAACTGTCAGCTTATCTATGATATCTAACTTTGATAATGCTATTACACACACACACAAATTCAGTTTTATTAATTGTTCTTCTCCAGGCTGGAATAGTAGAATCAGTATGAAAAGTGTGCTGTTGGACCACGAGAGGGTTCTTGAGGTATGAGAGCGGGCTCATGATCAATTTTGTTTACTACAAAATATGTGTGTGTATATATGTGAGTCACCCATGCTGCCAGATCTAACAGCTGTGGTACTTATAATTACACGTTTCCAGGTGCTCATTGGTAGCACATAAGTTATCTGACAACAATGTTTATGTTTATAGGTACGAGTGTGCAAGAACTTTATCTCCACGGCTGAAAATGTTTATGCAGCACATTCCTCTTGCTCAGCTCCTTCTCGTGGCCAGACAGTAAGTCAACATTGGGGAATGTTATCTGAAGAGAAGTTGAGAATATCTTATATTTGATATATTTTTTCAAGCATGTGCAAGGATGAACTTGCAAGGTTCAGTGCTGCAGCAAAACATTTATGGTTATATATTTACCTAACATAGACATACCTATTTACTACACTACATTTATTAATAAACACCGATACACCACAAGAAACATCCCTATGTTTGGTGATAATGCACAATTTGGGTCACTCAAAAAACTGAATGCAATTAATTTTAAGAGTTTTTTTTTCTAATCACATTTTACCTTGTTTATTTTTGGAAAATCTCTACAATGGAATTATATATTAATTTGTTATATGTGTTTAACAAATCTTAATCAAATTATTTTGAATAAATAGGAGACAAACATAGGGCATTTATAGCTGTTGCAGTGAATCCCAATTATTCTGTCTATTTTACATTTAAGCCAAGATTAAGCTTTAGTCATTGTGTATATGTGTGTGTGGTTGGGTGTTTTCTCCTACTATAGTTTGTATATGAGAGAGTTTCTGACTCTAGTGCTTGCTGCTATGACTTTATATCTAGTAACATGTGTTCGTAAATTGGCTGAACCATACCACAGCAGCATTGGACTGCATGAGTTTTTGGCACATCTATCACCAGTGATGCTGTAGCTACCACTGACACATAATCAAGTTGGATCTATCATGAGGAAAAGAAGTTTGTGCACGTATTTAGAGTAAAATTGTGTTGTTGCTTGTTGATAATTTGTCCATAAATAATAGTTGAGTACACTTTAGAACAACATATTTGTCTGTATGGTGTGTATGTGAAATACTCTTTTGCAAGGTGTTGTAGAGAATTGCAACATCATTTTCCAGGTGTTCGAATTCCTAGGAGGGCAACTATTCATGACAAAGTCAGGTGCTCAAGATCTTTTTTTGAACAAGAAACATATTCAACAGTGCTGACAGAAGAGACGTGTGATGAAATATGGGCCCAGTTAGAGCATTCACCCCAAAAATCACTGAGATGTTCAGCACAAGAGATAATCATTTCCAAGACTTCAGTTTTTGTAACAATGAAACTTTTCAAATTTAAGCTGTGCAAAGTAACTGTAGTTTATGCTTTACAACCACAAGATCCTGCAAGTAGGTTAATAATTGCAGTTGGGTTTTGCAGTCCATTCATAATGGTGACATGGACACACTTTTAGCATTTTTTACTGATGCATGGTTTCTATTAAAACAACAGTTACTGGGCTACCAAATATCCTCATATTATTCATGAAGTTCCTCAAGTTGGAGCTTGTTATACATTGAGTGTGCATTGAATTATCTGTCCCATATTTTTCCACAGAAGTAGATTCATACATTATGTAAATTTTATTTTAATAATTTTTTTTTCCCGTATCAACAAGAAATGAAAGATTATGTAGCTAGTTTCAGCTACAGTGCACATTGCTGCGAATTCTGTGCATGAATTGGGAAGAGTGTATGATGGCAGAATTAGTCTAGCCACCTCGATTGTGTATCTCCATGGAGTTTTTATTTATGGTGAATATTAAAGAATAAAGTGTATGCATCAAATCTAAATACGTTACAAGAATTGAAGGACAACGTCACAAGAGAAATACAGGTAACACAAATTTTTGCAAGTAAACCAGAATTGTTTTTGGAGATATAAGGAATGTGCTCCCATTGATTTTCAACAACTGTTGTAATGCAGGTGAGTCTAATGCAAGTTAGTACAATAGATAGTGTTCTGTACCCACGACTTATTGGTCCTTTGCACGAAGCTCTGGTGGAAGGTGTGCCAATCATTACCCAGTCCAAGGCTGCCACAGAATGGTCTGATTGATCTCTGAACGTATGGTAGCAATAACATTAATTTGTGTACATGTACTAAACCTTTAACTAACGTTGGGTTAAATTTAAAACCTTGATTTCACTGCAGCTTGCTAAGGCTCAGCAGCCTATACTCACTCCTATTTATTCTGAAACAAACAAAAAATTACAATACATGTAAAGCTGGCATCCAACTTCATGACAGAGTTTTTCCGATAAACAAAATGGATAAAAGCATAATCAACATTAAATAATCTACCAGTGACACAGGATTTAATTTATATTCTGAGCAGACTAACTTCTGCAAATTAGCCTATAGATTTTTTTTTTTTTTTTTTTTTTTACTTTCTCTACCAGATACATGGTAGGTAGAGAAGGTATTGTATTGCACCCAAAAATTCAATACTGAGATTTTCCTGAAAATAGCATTTTGGAATCCCCAAAATACAAAAACAAAAAAAAACAGCATCTTTAAAAATAGTCTGTACATGCCTCTGAATAGTATTTAATAACTTAAAAATGAAAAATTGGGTGAATACAAATTTGAGTTTAATTTCAGCATTTTATAAGGTGTTGTACAAAGAGTTTCAAGACAATATCCACATTCTAAACTAGCCTTTACACAAAAAAAATTTTGAAAAATTTTGGCTCCATTTTGATTAAAATAATTAAGGTATTTTCTGATAAATATAATGCATATATTGAATTTTCCAGGAATAGCCTTTTGAGCCCTCTTCCTTAAGAATGACTTTATATTGCATAACTGGTAAATCATAAGAAATAGACAAAATCGTACTATAAAAAATTTAGATCTCATTAAAGCATGTAATGTTCATTTTTAATTTTTATTATTTTAATTTTTGTTGTGAATTAAACATTTTCAAGATATTCCATGTTTTGATTTCAGTTTTAAAATACTTGTGTTATTCTCAAATGGGAAATTCTCATTCATGCTCATTATTTATAAAATCCATTTATCTAATTTTGAGTTTTTTTGTGACATTTGCTTTTCCCCTGTGCCTTTCAAATGTTTAAGTTAAAATGTTCTTTTCTTGTTTCATCCAACTTAGATAAGTTTTTCATTTCCAAATTAATCATAAAGGAATCAACATAAAGAAGCACTTTAATCAATTCATAAAAGTTTTAGTCAATGTTTGCCCTTACTCAATAAACATCAACATGTACATTTTGATGGGGACCATAGACTTCAAAACATGTTTTTTTTTAGTCTGGATGGCTCATTTGGTTTGGTGCTGGTCTCCTAATTCCAAGATCGTGAGTTTAAGCTTGGCCCAGACTAGTTGTAAGTGTGCTTAAAAGCGACAGGCCCCATATCAGTGGATTTATTGGCATGTAAAAGAACTCCAGCAGAATAAATTCCAGCACAGTGGCAGTGCTGATATAACCCTGGCAATTGATAGTATTGTTAATTAATTCATTCACTTAAAGCATGTACTGATAAAAAAAGTAAATGAAGCTGGATAGTGAATGAACATGTGACTTGAGCTTTTATTTAAGTGTGTTTAAGTTTTAACTGCTTCCATTAATCATTTCACAGAAAATATGTGAAGAAATTGTCTTGAATTATACACCATTTGCAGAGTTAGTTCATTTCTTTAGGGCCAGTTTCATAATTTAGGCCTAAGCCAATACGTTAGTAAGCTATGGATGCAGCTAAACCAGGCTTACATTTTTGTTTAAACTTTTCAAGTTTCACAGTAAAGCAGCACCACATTGGCTTCACTGAACCGAACAACTCCATGGAGGGGTAAAGCTGGTGACACTCATTTGTTTGTAGTGATGCTGTTACTACAACATACAGTTAAAGTAATAAAACTATCAGAGTGAAAACATGCTGCAAACTTTACTTCTCTAGAAGTAAGCATTTGCCCAGAAATTGTGAAGCAGCATAAACATGTAATATGAGTGCTAGCAATCATACAAATTACAATGGAGTAATAAACCAAACTTTGGAGAAGCCAAATTATAATGTAAAGAGTAGATTAGAATGGTTGAATCAGTTTTGATAGTTCTGCATATGTGAATTTTGATATGCTGGAAAAATGCGCCATTTACATATCTGAAAAAATGTGTATGTTTTAATGTGACTGTGTTAAGTATTTCATGCTCAGAAACTCCATGTAGATTGCCAATAACTGGTGAGAATGGAGAGCCCATGGCAACACCATTTGTCTGTTCATACAGAAAATAAGTAAAGGTAGGTGTGTGCTTAAACAGCTCGGTAACATCAGGAGGAAAGTGGTCTGAGAGTGGCTGTGTTGTTTCTACTAGGGGCCCTCTGATGTAGAGAGATATGACATCGAAACTGACTAGCACTTTCACTTTGCTACTGTCCAGAATTTTAACTAAGTGTAGAGTTTTTCACATGGTGTACACACTTACCTACTGATGGTTGTAGTAGACTTGCCAGATGACGAGCAAGGCAACATGTAGGGCTGCCAATAGCATCCATGGTACATAATTTGGGAGGTGTAGAGGCAGATGGAGAGACCGTCTTTGAACATCAGGATGAAGGCTGGATAATTTTATTAACTGGATGGTGTATCAGTTGCAGACACCATCAGTGGTATTGAAGCTGCCATTTATCAACTTCCATCAGCTAGTGCAGAAGAAATACACAGCAAGGTAACAAGAGCATACTAAAAAACCACTCTTCCTACTCCGAATATCAACTGAGAACATAAAGACCTGCATTCCCTCCAAAAGAATGACAAATTGGTTATTTTACCAGCAAATAAAGGGAATGCTACAGTACTTCTATCCTCCAGGCAGTACCAGGAGAAGATTCGTAAATTACTGGAAAATCTGGCTACAAAAGCATTAAAAAGGATCCCACCAGTTCAGTCGAAAAAATGCACCGTCCAGTTAATTAAGAAAACTTTCCTCCTTCCAACAGAATGAATATTCCACCAAGGATACTTCAGCTGTTTAAAAAGAGCTGGACAAAAAAGGAACCCCAACAAGGACTTTCAAGGGAATGATAAGCCAGTCACTATAGCCTATATACCATTTACGGCAATTTTTCTGGAAAGGTGGGTAGACTACTCTACAAATACGGCATCAAAACCATCCATAAGCCACTGCCTAAAATAAAAAAAATTGGTCAGGTCAGCAAAAGATAATTTAGCTCTAACGGTTCCTAATGTCTACTACATTCCTTGCAAATGTGGCACAGTGTGCATCAGTCAAACAGGATACTCTATTGTCACATGCGCCACTGAACACCAAATAACCACCAGGCTTATGCAACCTGAAAAATCTGGGCTGGCTGAACATTGTATTTAAAACAGCTACAGGCCCAATTTTGCCAAACCAGGATAATAGTGATGCAAAAGAAGAGCAATCTCATCTGAGTAAATAATCTTAATCCCGATTCAGGCCACAACTAAGAAGAGCATGGGCACCAGTAACATCTAATTCCTAACTGCCATCATCCAAGACTTACTTTCATGGCATTCTTTCATAATAAATTGTACTTAAAAACATGTGTGCTATAAAATGTTTTCTAACAGGTCCATGCTCAAGTTCAAAACATTAGACATATAACCGCCATATATAGATTTCTATGAGGTTTGTGCCCATGCCTTTAGTTATATTAAATGTCAGTTGCTTCACGGCAAAAAAGTATCATGTGCACCAATCAGATGCTAGCTTCATTCTGGTGCTTTACAAAAATCCAGACTTTCAAGTCATCCGTTTATCCTGAAAGCGAAGATGATGCACATCTTTGAAACATTGGAGTCAATCCATGTATTTACCAGGCTAAAAGCCCAAGAAAATTTAGAGTTAGATTTTGATTAGTTTCTATGCATTTGTTTACTTGCTTTTAATAGGTGCAGGTGTGAACTAAACCCTAAATATACGAGGGGTATACTGAAAGTCATGAGCAACCCATTGTAAAAATTTAAATTTCAACAATGTAACAAAACGAATTGCAGGATCGTAATCTACAGACTTTAAGCCACATGTTGACATATTGTGACGTCATTAGCTTCTATCACATGACCACAGACGGTGTTTGAAAAATGGCTGACATTGATGTTTTGTTTCGACAGCGTGCTGTCATTAAATTCCTTGTGAAAGAAGGAAATTATGCTCCCAAAATTCATCTCAGACTTCAACGTGCGTATGGAGGTGTCTGCATGGGTGCCAGCAGTGTTAGAAGATGGGTGAAACATTTCAAAGATGGAAACACGAGTCTGCAAAATGCGCCTCGTAGCGGGCATCCTCGAACTGCTTCTACAGAACGCAACAAGGAAAGAGTTACAGGAGATAGGCGTTTCACTGTGAATGAAATTGCTGCGAAACTTGGAATAGGACATAGTGCAGTGCAAGAAATGATCCACAGCTTGGGTTATCGAAAGGTCTATGCCCGTTGGGTCCCCCGTTTATTGACTTAAGACCACAAACTTCAGAGAAGAACCATTGCACAAAACCTTCTTCAGAGATTTCATAATGAAGGTGATGAATTTTTGACGTGTATTGTGACTGGAGATGAGAGCTGGTTCCATCACTATGAGCCAGAAACGAAACGTCAGCGTATGGAATGGCACCACTTAAACTCATCATCGAAGAAGAAAGCGAAGACAGTGCAGTCTGTAGGAAAAGTTATGGGAAGTGTCTTTTGGGATGCACAAGGTTGCATTCTGGTTGACTTTCTTGAACCTGGACAAACCATAAATTCTGCCCGCTACATCAAGACACTTCTGTAGCTCCGTCGGGCTTTGCGTGATAAACGCCCTGGAAATAGGATCATCCTTCAACAGGATAATGCGCGTCCGCATACTGCCCGTGCCACTATGGAGAAGATCAGGGCATTAGGGTTGGAAAATCTTCCACATCCTCCCTACAGTCCCGCCTTGGCATCCTCCGACTACCATCTTTTCAGTTCTGTGAAGGAGCAGATGCGTGGCCAACGCTACGAGACGCTGGAGGATATTCGGAAAGCAGTGCGTCAGGGTCTGCGGGCAGCTGGAACGGAGTTCTATCACAAGGGCATTTTCAAACTTGTAGAACGATGGGAAAAATGTGTGCAAAACAATGGAGACTATGTCGAAAAGTGAAAGAAAGTCTGTAGATTATGATGATGTATTTGTTTTGGCTGAAAAATAAATATTAAGATTGTAAAACAGCATTGCTCATGACTTTCAGTATGCCCCTTGTATAACACTTCATTGGAGACAAAGGTTCCTCAAATATCTTATGCCCAAAAAATTAGTCTTTTATGGATTCAGCTCTATATTTGTTCTCAAGAATGACAGCAGACATACATACAAACAGAATTGTGGAGATTTTAAAACATAACTCTTAGAATTGAACCTGTAGTGAGATTAAAATCATAATTTTTGAAGCACTATTAACACAACCCAATATTTCATATATAATTTGTTAGTAAAAATAAGTGAAGTTCAAAAATATTTTAGAAACATTTATTATACTATGTAAGTTTTGGGTTAGATCACCACCATAGTCCTTGGCAAAATGTAAGATTTGCGAGATTCACCAGATCATGACCAATAAGCCTAGAAAAAAAAAGTGTGATGTCTTCCATTCACATGACTTAAGTTGACCTGTTCTACAAAAAAAGCTACTTACAAAAGATAATACTTCTCTTTGCTGCATGCTAATTGAGATAAGCATTAGCAGAATGGTCTAATTTGTGCATTATAAGTAGAAGGGAACTAAGGGAATACACTAAGCTAAAGCCATAGTCAAATGTTTAAAAATCTGTTGCTATGAAAATTATTGAAAATTGCTTCTTTGCATGGTGTGGAGTGAAACAAGTGAAACACAGATAACTTCCTGTTTGAGAAAAAAGTACAATTATTTAAGTTTGAAACCAATAACAAAAAATATTCAGATTAATTAGCTCTACAACAAAAATGTAAAAAAACATACAATGTGTGTTTTGGTGAGATCTACATTTTTTGTCTTTCTCTTATGATTTACCAGTTATGCAAAAGTCACTCAGAATGAAGAGATTCAGAGGCTATTCCCAGGAAATTCAAGATACACATTAATATTTTAATCAAAATCGTAAGAAACATTTTTGAGAAAATAAAAATTTTCAAAAAGTTTTCCATGAAAGGTAGTTAGGGGTGGAAGGATTTTCATACAAAATTTGGCATTTAACTGACTTTTCTTTTGAGTTATGCTGTCCAAGACAACACACACAGTAACCTTTTTCTAAAAATGTTTTTTTTTTAATTCAAGGTGTCTCAAAACTTATATTCCGAGTATTAAAATTTCGGGTGGAATATAATACCTTCACTACCTACCTAAATGCATTGTACATATGCACTAGAGAAAGTAAAAAATGTATTATCCATTTACTTGATATACCTTTTAAACTGTGCTATGTTCTCAACCATGTTCTTTTATTGATTTAGGTGATAGAGAGTGATGAAGAAGAAGCACAAATCCAAGGAGGAGAAGAACCTCAAGAAACAAATGATGAAAACCAGCAACCTCCAAAGAGTAAGTAGTTTCGTAAAGTATTTGGTAAGAAGGCATAGGTCAATAAATGCCTCTTTTTAATGCAGATTTTCCTATGAGGTTTTTAAAAGCTAAATGGCCTATTAAAGGCCAGATAAACTCCTATAATAGCAGTTTTTATTTTTGATGAACGGAGTCATTCCATGGTAACATGTTACAATGACTATATGTAAAATATCACAATAATCTGAAAACAATAAGGGCAAAAATGAAATCAGTTCATGAGAGACAATTGAATTTCTTTTCTCTTTTACTGTGGCTTGCTTGTATGCAAATTAGTTTAATCTTTATCAGTATTACATGACACTGACTATAAGAGCTATGCCAAGCTCAGGGTCACCAACAAGCAAATGTATGGAACTTGGCAGTAATGCCAGTCATTTTTATACTCACATGCATGATGCAAAGTGATGAGATTTCAACTTTGCATTCCTGTTCTAATTCATTCTATAATTTCACTTGATAGCTGAATTAAGAAATGTTATTTCTGTTTGATGATTGTTCTTCCATATGTTCCAATTTTTCTTTCGTTTTTTATTGTAAATTATTCTGACATTGTAGGGTAATGAACGGAATAGATTACACTGGTCAACATTAACTGTCCTATTAAGAAAAATATATGGCTTTAATGGAAATCAGTGCCCTGATATGAAAATGAAGACCATTTTTGACTATCACATCTAGTTTTTTATATGTGCAAATATGTCTATGGTGCCAAATTCATTTGGCTTATATAGCCTACTGCTACATTTTTAATTTCTCTGGTGCATATGTATAGATAAAGAAGATATTATATTTCACTCGACAATTTAATACCAAGATTTCAGCAGAAATACATGGTTTGAAAAAAAGGTCTCTGTGTGTGCATGTTGGTATAATCAAAAATGATGTCAGTTAAATACCAAACTTCATATTTAAGTTACAGATCTTCCAGACATGGAAGATTTTCAACAAAATTTCCACCATATTTTTACCTTTACATGAAAAAAGTTTTGAAAATGTTGTTTTTCTCAAAAATGGTATAACGATTTTGATTAAAATATAATTAAAATATATTTACATGACAAATAAAAATGTATATCTGAAATTTTCTGGGAATAATCTCTGAAGACCTCTTCATTCTGGATGAATTTTGCATTAGTGGCAATCCACGAGAAATAGACAAAAACTTTCCACAAAAAAGATGTATTTCTCGTTAAAACACACAATTTAAGACATGCTTTTTGTAGAGTTAACCGTTTCCGAAATATTTCTTTTTGTTGGTTTCAGTTGTAAACGTTTCTCAAACAGGAAGTCATCTTCTGTTTCATTTCTCTTTTGTTTTATTTTTGGTCTTGCAAAGAGCCAAAGTTCAGTTGTTCATGTAGTGCCTAGATATTTTAATTATTTGACTTATGACTTCAACCTACTGTATTCCCTTCTATCACTTCTGTGTCAAGGAAGCAAGTAATAAGACCATTTCTGCTAATGTTTATGTAGTTTCAGAAGTAATCTATTTACAGAACAGGTAGAGAAAGTCATGTGAATGGAACACATCAGGATTTTTTTTTTGTTATGTTTTTCTCTATCTGTTTTTTATTTTCTTCCTAATCACTTCCTCCTCCCTTATCACCCAAATGTTTATGTTCATATTCCCAGCACTTATCAGTTTTGTTCTAAGGGTCAGGTCTGTTTTCTAGTGAGATATTTAATTTTATTTCGGTTGAGCTGAAAACTTGTATTAATATATTTGTCTTCTATATATGTAGTGCTAAATAAAAGTTGAGTATGACCTCTACACCAGGATTGTGCAGGAGACAGTGTCTACAAAGTTCTCAGAAGTTTTGTTACATTTGTGTGCATTATGTGTGTGACGGGAAGGTATGTAAAATAGACTCATAAATAAGAACTTATATTACTCATATTTCAAAGAGAAAGTTGCGGATCAGGATAAATTATTTATGTCATATTGCATAAAACAGTTGTATTAAGGAATTGTGTTATTAGTATGAAGGAAAATGTAAGACAATGCTGTTGCCAAACCAATGATATGGAGAGAGTAGCAGAATCACCGTAACAAGAAGAATTAGTTACCACATGCCAGTTTCACAAGTCCTACGCAGAACAAGATCAATTTGTATTTTGTGTGGATTTGTGTAATCTTATTCATCAATTGAGCAGGGAAGCATATGAGCCAAATAAATGGCTTCTTTTTATTGATTCTTCCAAACAAGTGTTAAAGCAGCATTACTTCATAATGACAGCAAGTTAGCTTTAATACTGCTTGCACTTGCTAAGTACCTAAAAGAGTTTTATGAAACTCTGAAGTGAGTTCTTGAGAAAAACAAATACTACCTTGAGTGGCAAATATGAGGTGACTTAAAGGTCATTAGTCTGTTACCAGGACAATAGGAAGGATACCCAAAATGCCTTTGCTTTCATTTGCAAATGGGATAGCAGGGCAAGGGACACACAATGGGAAACCAATTACTGGCCTGAGGGGTAGCAATTGGAATCTAAATCAAAATATGTTCCTGATGTGCTTCTTGTTGATCATCTACTCCCTCCATTATGCACAAAACTTGGCAAGAAGAAACATGCCAGAAATTGCTCTTACTTCCAGTACTTGTGCCAAAGTTTCCATGATTGTGGCAGGCTAAAATCAGAGGAGTATTTGATGGATCCCAGATAAGGAAATGGATGAAAGATATTAATTTTACCAGCTCTATGAACATATGAAGGAAAAGATGCATAGAAAGGATTCAGAGGGGTTGTTAAAAAATTTATGGGCAGTGTGAAAGTTTTTCAATACAAAGAAATTGTTAGAAATATGTTAAAAAATGTCAGGTTGCTCCACTGCAACATGAGTTTGAGGCTTCCTATCCTCAAGTCATATCTTGACCACTTCCTGTCAAATTTAGGAGCTTCAGTAAAGAGCAAGGTGAAAGGTTTCTGATGTTGAACGACATTATCAAGGACGTTGGAATGTACATATGATGACCGATTACTCCTGGTGTATTGCACATGACAAACCTACCATAGTACTTTCATATTATTGTTATTTATTTTCTTTTAAAAGTTTTATATGAGTGTGTAATATTTTTGCAAATTTTACAATTATATTTTCATTGAACATAGTCAGATTGCCAAAACAAGATGTCCTATGGAAAAAAGAATGCAGTTTTAAATTAAGTTGCCTATTCTTAATCATACCACCAAAAAAAAAAAAAAATCATTTGTAACCTAGTGTTACTGATAATGATGCCATGTAAAATGGTACCCTTTGTGTTGAAATTTATCTCACATTTATTAGGATGAAGTAAATTTCAGATGCAGCTGAAAAGAGAGAGCTCATCTTGATTTGTTAACTGCTGTACATGTATAATGAATAGAGCCCAGAATTTTAGGTTTTGCTTAGGGACTAAATTTTCAGTTTTTCTTAGTTTTCAGTTTCTGTAGAGGTTTATTTATGAACTTTTTTTCACAAAAGTTAATGATAGCCATCAAAAACACTGGAGAATTTATTTTATGTTTTTTTTTTTTTTTTTTTTGGCATTGTAAATAATTACATATGCACCCATAGACATTCTTGTATAAAGAAAAGGGTCTTTCAATGGAAAATTACATCATTAGAGCATATGGTCTTCAAAACCACAATTTTGTTGAATTCTCTACAGCTTTGATGAATATGCAACTCCCACTAGTCCCATTATTTTTTTTCTATAAATATTGTTAGTGACATTCAGAGCAGGGTTGTACTTTCCAATGGATAGCTCCTGAGGTAAAGCAGAAATATGTATTAATATGAAATATCCAAAGTCATTAACAACATTATTTATACCTTTTACGTGCAGCAGACAGTCAAGTTCCCCAATGGTTAAGTATCGGTTCAGGTGGAAGAAGGATTGCTGGTAGTTTCTCTTTGAAAAACTGTATACATTATGGTAGTCACCTGGGATTTGAGCACACTCCATTTCTATGTAGTTTCTCTTAACCATTGAGCTGCTTGAATGCATGCCAGTATGACTTTAAATTCCTTAATTGACTCAACTTTTTCCCAGGAAGACCACTAAGAGTCTCACTTCTGAGATAGTAATCTGAGTGGCAATTTACACTTAAGTACTTTATTTCCCAGGAATAGAACTACTTTAACAAACTATAAGGTCATTTGATTATAGGTATAAAGTTTTGCAATGAATAGCCAATTAAGACTTCTGGAAACATTTTCCCCATTGACAATTTTGCAATTAAAAATAAGTTCAACTAATTAAATCATCTTTCCCAACTTTAATTTTGCGACTGACTGGCCAATTCAGGTAGTTTCTGAAAACACCTTCCCCATCATCAGTTTTGTGGTTGTCTGGCCATATTAACAGCAATTTCTTGTATTATTTCCCCATTATCAGTTCTGCATAAACTGGTCAAATTAAGACTACTTTCCCAGAATATTTTCCTCGTCATAGCAGCTTACTGACCAGTTTCTGGCATTATCTTCTCCATTATCAGCTTTTTGGTCAATTGGCCAGATTGACTAGTTTCTGGGAATGTCTTCCCCCCTCCAGTTTTGCAGTTAATTGGCCAAATTAAGACCAATATCTGGGGTTATCTTCCCCATTATCAGTTTTGGGGTCAGTTGACCAGATTAAGATTCTAGTTTATGGGAATGTTACCTCCATCATCATAGATTAGTTTCTGGAGACATTTTCTGTGTTAAATATTTATAGAACTAGGGGTTGCAAAACTCATATGATCGAAGTATTTGCCATACAGTTCTTTGTGCAGTACATTATTGCTATTTTCATATTATATTGGCATTGCAGTTTATATCCAATGAATTATCAAGTTATCTGACGCAAACGTTAGAGCTGAAGCTGAAGAATTCAATGTAACAGCCAAGTTTTTAATTTTTCTTATGCAGTGGACCTTCCATTAATGAAGAATTTGAAATGTATATTGCCTTTAAGGTACGATGCTCAGAATAAATTACTGTGATTCTCTGGGACTACTAATTAAACATGTAGCTTCTGAGTTATTTCTCCAGGATCTCATGAGGCTGAATGCACTTTGCCTTCCCTCAGAGAAAAAGTCATGATAATAACAAGGAACCCATGTTCTTTGCATACCTATACTAGGGGGATAACCATACTGTTTGAAATTTTGCAAATAATTATAGATGAAATTCCCTATATTCTTCTTTCTTTCCTTTCTTTAGTTGATTTGGAAGCTGATATATCACAGCTTGAGGCCCCAACCTTCACAACCATTAACCGTGGTCCTCCGGAACCTATGCTTCGTCTTCGTTGGGATCATAGAGTGAACCTAATTGGAGAAAAAGTTCTTAATCCAATGATTCATTGTTGTGATAAATGTATGAAGCCCATTCTTATATATGGCAGAATGGTAAGTAAAATGTAATCATTGAATAGTAAATGGAGGAAATAGAAAAACAAACCTACTGCAGTAAACATGTGTTAACAAGATAATTTGTTTTTTAAATTAAAAATAAATGTATTTATTATTTTCATTTACTAGCATTCTTTAAGTTCCTTCAAAAGAAACACAAATGTAAAATAATAGTTGAACAAGATTTTTTATTTTGGAATATTTCCCTTCCCTAAAAGGAGGGGAAAACATATTTTAAAAACATCATCTAAATATGTCTGCATGTTTGAGACTGAAATTCTTCATTAAATAACTCTTAATTATTTGTTGAATGTTTTCCTGGTTTGTTTTGGCATTGACTTGCAGTAAACTCTAAAGAAGATGCATTTAGTTACACTCTGATACAGTAAGTATTTGTATTATTTCCAGTCTTCATTTGTTGTAGTGATAGACTGTTCATTTATAATTGAAGGTTTCAGAGCCATAGTGGGTCATGTGCTACATTTATAAATGAAGAAATCAAGGTGTAAAGTTCAGTGAATATTCTTGTTTAGAAACAAATAAATAGAACATTACAGTATATGTACCTAGAACATATTATTCTCTGGAAGAAGAAAACACGTTGATCTGAAGCCTATTATTACAAATAAAACACAAATACATTTTCACATTTTCAATGATGGATAAATTTGGCACATTCTGCTTCTAAAGTTAGTTACTAATTTTTGGGCCAACTCCAGTCTCTGTCACAATTACCTTTGACTGACCCCATTTCTGATTATTTATGTATCAAACTGTTATAAAAAAAAATCATGGTGAATGTGAGGAATGAAAGGTGGCACAGAAATTAGATCATTATGCTTATTTAAGTATTTAAGTTATTAGGTGAAGATGCAGATGATGACTCTTTGTATGCCTCCCCATGCGGTGGAGCACAATCGAGGGCTTTCCAATTTTCTATTTCATTTAGGCTATGGCAAAACTTAATTTTGAATAGCTCCTCAGATTGGAACTGATACCTTTTTATTTTGAGCTATTTCACTTTATCTGTTTCTTTACACATAAGCAAGTCATTTGTCATATACTTAATAGTAACAAAATCAGATGGTTCCATTTTGTTACACACAAAGGTTTTTGTCACCTACATTCTTTAATGAAAATTACATAATCATGTACTGCAAAAAGATATTTTGCTTCCTTTCTGCCAACTCTAATGCTGAAGTCCCTAACTTTAGGCAAAAAGAAATGGCATGATTCAAGAAGCTTATGCTCTGTTGTTGTAAATTTAGATTGACTTATTAAAGCTATTCACAAAGCTGTAATTAACTGGTTGTGGTTCTGGCTACCACATGATCACCTCTGAAGAGGCAGTTAAATTATTTGCCTTGGTTGTTCATTTTTAAGATAATGAAGTCCTGGTTTTAAATTTCCCCTGTATGCAGTGTTTTCACTCCATATATGCATATACCCTTTATCTTCTCCACAGTTATGAACCTCAAGATTATAAACTCAATTTTTTTTTTTTGTGAAAATGTTATTTTTTATCAAATTTTCAGTACTAATACTTTATTTCCTTGATTTATCAGCTTTGTTTACAAAATCTTTCCTCTGTGCGTGCCATAAGGCTGTGTGCGATGTCACATGACTATTTGGAGCATTGGGATTCACTGTTTGGAAATGGACCACTATGGGTTTCATACAAGTACAAAATACATTTTGTGCAATATTTCAAACCACAATATTACATAATATGAGAAGTCTGTTTGCATAGACTGCATAATTAAAAGATGCACAATTCAAAACAGTACTACAAGGTGCCCTATCACATTTTTTATTGTTGGTGGAGGTGGCCCATTATGGCTCTGAGCCCCTCAATTAGAGGCCTGCAAAGGTGAGGTTATATTTTCTGAAAAGTGAAGTTATTTTGCAAGAAATATATTAACTATGACAGCCTAGGTACATGTACAAATTATCTTTCAAATGACATGTAGCAAGAATTTTCTTGTTCTCTAGTCAATTAAAACATTGTTATAAATAGAAAGACATCTCTCTCCAATGGACTACATTAATGAATACTACTATTTCTTTGCAGTTTTGCTCTACATTTATTGCTGTAATAGTAGTTGTTTTGTCTCCTAACAGATACCTTGCAAGCATGTGTTCTGCTTGTCATGTGCAAAGCGTGAGGATAAAGTATGTCCCCGATGTTTGGACAAAGTGACACGTGTGGAACAAACTGGACTTGGCACCGTTTTCATGTGCACCCATGGAGGAACAAGATATGGAAATGCTGGATGTAGGAGGACATATCTGTCCCAACGTGACCTGCAGGTACTGATAGTATCATCATCTTGAATAATGTATGTTATTTGCACAAACCAATTCCACTTGCACTCCTTCAAGATAATATTCTTTGAAATACCATATGTCATTACCATAGCTGTTCTATTTCATATCAATCAAAAACTTGCATAACTTTTACATAAAACTTGCTCTAGACAACATAGAGTGAAGAAAAAATATACAATTGTCACTAATGATTTTTATACTTTGATTTAGTAACTTTGGAATTGTTCAATGTCACTTAATTCATTATTAGCAATTAATTCATTATTCTTAGTTTTCTTCTATAAATGCCAATGAATACCACACAAGTATGACATTAATTAATTGAAGTGGAGCTGTATATAAAAAACTGAAATATGTGCTATTTGAGGTATTTTTAAGGAAACATTAAGACTTATAGAATCTGGTCTGGAGTTCAAATCTTGGTTACAGTAATTTTAAAAAATGGGTTTTGACTTCCACATAGTTTTTATAATTTTACTAGCTACCTGCTCTGGCTTTGCATGGGTGGTGTATCTAATGAAAAGAACTCAGACAAAATCTTCCGTTTACAGTACAACCATGCAATGAAGTAAAATTACAATTAAATAATTTGACACTACTTTATTATAATGCCTTGTAGTGTACAATTTTCCTTCCGGAGAGAAAACAAATAGAGCTGATGGTTTGCTGACTCTCAAGCATGCAACGAACAACTACCCATTCGAAAAACATGACAATTCAAGGTATATTCCACACACTTCTAACAATTGACATTGGGATTTGTTGTCATTGCGAATGCAAGGTGCGATTAAATTCAAAAGGAAAGTCGGTTGTCATTAGTGGTATTCTTGGAATAAGTATATCCTCACCTTTGAGCTTTCCGAAGTTATAGTAGCTTAAATCAAAATTTTCATAATTTTTTCAGCAATGAGTTTTGTTCCGCTTCATAATTTTTGCTGATTGCGATTGCATAGCATAATTATCACCGAGTCAACCTTGAGCTGTAAATTGTGTGGCGGTATTTCTGGAAAATCCAATGAATTTAGGAATTCAGTAAGATAATTGACGACTTCATTTGGATTGGTAATGGAATCGATCAACTTAAATGTATGCATTTGTCTATCAATTTTAACCTGAATTTTTATATTCAAATAATCTACATCCTTATTAGTTGCTGCTAAAATGGCTCGTTTGCTCAACCAAGCAGTTTTTGTAATTAGCACAAATTTTTGGAAACACTTTCGATATTAATTCTTCCTTTGACATTGTGAAGTGACAAAAATGTGGAAAAGAGGCCAGTAGAAGTGTCAACAGGAATTTACCATTGCAAATGTCTAATAATACCTTTGAATCTGAAAAGTGCAATGAAGCGCTATGATCTGTGCAATGTAGCATATATAGTTGGTGTTGCAAAAAAGGACAAAGTCAGAGCACCCATAAGATATTGTGGAAAGGATGACATGCAGTTAACAGCGTGAGCAACCAAGATGTCGTTGGCACAATAACAGTAATGGCAGCCCTTTCATAGTATGGCAGCTAAACGCTGACATAAGTAATGAATTACATCAAGGAGACAGTCACAAAGTAACATTCATACTTCTTCTGAATCTCTTTCTTTCCTTTACTCCTAAAGTTTTCCACCTCTTTCTTTATTTTCTCCTATGTCAAAACAGCCATTTTAAGGCTAACAATGACATAACTAAAGAGCAAGTAGATCTGGTAGGGCAATTGATAAGTTTTTGTTTGATAATAGCTTTGTGTAATTTCTCCATTTAACCCAAAACATTACTTGATCAAATGTATTAAGAGCACCGCAATTGCAGTGTGATGATGACGCAGGTATCTTCATGTACTTAGCTAGCTCATGTACCACATAACGTCAAATAACCAACATCTGCAATAGAAGTTAAACTTAAAATGGATCCTGTCATTTCTCTGCCATTTTCATATTCCAAGAAGGGTTAATGGTTATGTGCATAGTTTATAACTTGTTCATTTTAAAGAATTACAACAAAAATATACTTGTTTCTTTATTTAAACAATGTGACCAGGGGAATACGTAAGAAATATATTTGATTGTCACAGTTATCTTGCGTCATTGTCTCCATAACCGGGTGCATTCCCTTAGCATTGAAGAAGAAAGATAAAGCAGTAAGTACTATGGCCATCTGGTGGCGAATAAATAAGTACGTATTTTAGGTGTTCGTCACCAGGAAAGAAATATTTGATTTTCAGTTACCTTGCGTCATTGTCTCCATAACCGGGTGCATTCCCTTAGCACTGAATGGGGAAGAAAAATAAAGCAGTAGGTACTACGCCATCTGGTGGCAAATAAATAAGTACATATTTTAGGTGTTCGTCAAAGAGCCAGTAGATCTGGTTGGGCACTTGATAAGCTTTTATTTGATGATAGCTTTATGTATTAAATTTCTCCATTTAACCCAAAATTTTACTTGATCAAATGTATTAATAGCACCGCAATTGTAGTGTGGTGGTGACGCGGGTATCTTCTTGTTCTTTAGCTAGCTATGTACCACACAATGTCAAATAACATCATCTGCAATAGGAAGTTAAACCTAAAAAGGATCCAGTCATTTCTCCGCCATTTTCAGATTCCAAGAAGGGTGTATGATTATGTGCATTGTTTATAACTTGTTCGTTTTAAAGAATTAGAACAAAAATATACTTATTTCTTTATTCAAACGATGTGACCAAGGCAACGATAGTTAATACATAAGAAATATATATTTTTGATTTTCACAGTTATCTTGCATCATTGTCTCCATAACCGGGTGCATTCCCTTAGCATTGAAGAAGAAAAATGGAGGAGTAGGAAATACGGCCATCTGGCGGCAAATAATAAGTACATATTTTAGGTGTTCGTCATCAGGAAAGCTTCTTTATTTTAAACGATAGGTGTAAGGAAAGGACAGTTAATACATAAAAATATATTTGAATTTCACTGCTGTGTTGGGTCATCTTGATAAACTGTTGCGTTACGTTATAATTGGATGGGGAGGGAAAATACTACTATGTCTCCAGGAATGCTTTTTGCTGCTTTATTTTAAACAATAGGAGTAAGGAAAGGACTGTTAATATATAAAAATGTATTTAAATTTCACTGCTGTATTGCATCATTGTGTCAATAAACTGGTGCGTTACCTTAACATTGAATGGGGAGGGGAAAATATAGCAGTACTACGACCATTTAACAACAAATAACCGTGATACCACTGCCATCTGGTGGCTATTAAAATGCATTCGTTTGGCATGGTTTTTATTCATGTTATGAGATTTTAAATACTTTCCCGTAATATTTTTAATCATTTTCTTTTCCACAAACCTTGTCGTGACAATAACAAACACAACAAAAAAAAGAATCGTTCAATTTGATGCAGTCATTCGGAAGTGATATGCGTACATACATTTCAGCAATTCATTTATATATATATATATATATATATATATATATATATATATATATATATATAAAATATAGATTTATTTACATAAAAAGGTCCCAATGAGTAAATTGCACTTGGGGGGCCTGCCATTTACAAGTAAATGATAATGAAAATATATGAGTTGTTCTTTTAAGCCCAATCTTGTATTATGTTTTATTTATTTTTTGTAGAGTTTTTGTTTACATTTTCTTTTTTTTTAATTTGAATTCGTGTGGAAATTCATATAGTGGGTAGGAGTGAGGGAGAGGGTAGAACGGATGATACAGTGGCATGCATGAGAACAGAGAAACATATCTAATATGACACACCGGTATAAAAAGTTTTACCTTAGTTAATAATTTGAATTGCTTTGAGTGGGAGAAAGAGTGCGAAGTGTAGAAATGTACCAGCAAGTATGCAGAGGGAGAATGTGACAATGGCAGCAGCATAGCCGCAACAACAATGATGAATGTGATTTTCTATTTAGAAAACATGCCAAATATCCAAATTTTTGAATTTGCTCATTGCGAGCGGGAGAGAGACGGAAAATAGAAAATGTGTTAGTTTGTCTGCTCTGGGCAGAGATGGCAGCAGCTGCTTAGTTGTAACAATTATACTGGATATGATTTTGTATTAAGACAATCTAGTTAATATATCATTATAAAAAGTTTTGCCTAATTCAATTTTGCACGTAAATTCACATTATGGGCAGAGCAGAAGGGTGAAGCAAAATATAGAGTATATGTGCAGCGGAAGGAGGGAAACACAGCTAAACCTCTTCTCTTTCTGCTTGACCATTGGCTCAGAATACATTATGTGCAACCACCGATGTAAAAGAAGTCTTCTTTTTAGTCTCGGAGATAATTTTTTTTGTAATGAAAATGCTTATAGGATCATTAACAGCTAACTTTTCAGTGCAAAATGAAACGCTTAGTATCTCCTACATATGACATTACCTGGGTGATAATCTCTGCCATTTCCCTCAGGGTTCATGGTTGAAACTTGCTTTTCCTGCAAGCTAATTGGAAAACATATATAACCCAGTTTTCAAAATTAATATTTTGGAAAACGTCATCTTGTATTTGAATAAAAATACAGTAAATTAAAATATTATAAGTTCATCAATTAATTGATTAAGAATCTTTATTGCACTTTTGCCAATTCCAACATAATATCAGTGATGCAGTTGGTAAATAGAGAATTAACACATAAAAAGATGTATGCATAAAAAATTATGTATCCCCTTGCAATATGACAACAATGATGGTTGTTAAAGCAGTGGCAGCATATATCAAGCAAAATCTGGACCAAAAAAAGAAGATAATAGCATGGGAGCTCAATGTTTCTCCATGATAAATACCTTAGGGCGCTTTCTGGTGTTACAGCTTATCGTCAGAGCAGCAAACATTTCATAACATCACAGCAGAGGAAACTGTAATCAAGACAGCTTCTGAAAGTGATGCACCAACAATGGGCTTCTGAAAATTCTTTTTACTGATGATAAAAGCTTTACACTGAGCAGAGATTTAACTACCAAAATGAAAGCATGCCACCAACCCTCTTCATTCACGATTTGGTGGGAGGTGAGTTGTGAAAGGCCCCAACAAACTTCATTTTTGTTTAAAAAAAAAGAGTAAAACCAAATGCTAGAATATATGTACCAACTGTTCTAGGCTTTATTGTGAAAGACTTGAATGACAAATGTTCACAATGAGCCTTGGACCTTCCAGCAGGATCAGTAGCTCATAAGGCAAAGATGACACAACAGTGATTGCAGGCCATTGTACCAAGTTGCTCCATTGCTGAGTGGCCTTCTGGTAGAACCCTATTTAAACTGCTTGGACTTCAAACAGGTCAATGATAGAAGGAATAGTCACAAGAAAAGACACCCCTCACTTGAAAGTTTGAAGGATTCCTTGGTGGCAGCCATGGGGGATTGCCAGGTTGATATATGTTCTGCAATAAATGATTGGTCAGGGAGAATGAGAGCATCTGTGTACGTGTGCATGCATTGATGTCTGATAGGTCCAAATGTTGAATAAAGTGTATGTTTATAACATATTAAAAGCAAATTGAAAAATCAAACATCTCACTTATTCACAAAATAGTTATAGAATAGGCTTACCAATGCCTGTAAAAGGCTGGTAAATTGTTGGTATTATTTCTTTAGGCGTGGGTGCAAGTGTGTATGCATGTGTGAGAGAGGTGGGGATCAAAACTTAGTATTCAAGTTTACCATCAAGGATGTATGGGCGAGAGAGAGGGAGGGAGGAAGAGAAGGTGAGGATCAAAATTTGGTATTTAAACCTAGCATCTTTCAAGGATGAACACAAAATATTTGCCTAAGCAAATACTATGTTAAATGCTTAATAATTCTCTTTTCATGTGTTGTATGCAAATAGACTCCTATTGATTAATTTTAAATTTCTCTAGTTGAAATATTGTATGATAAATATATTGTGGATGGAAGAATCACATTCTTTCAAATACTATAAAATATTAAATGTGTTAATTTGTAATGGTAGTGAAAGTTTTTAGTTACCATGTCAGATTTCTATGTACTCACAAGACTTTTTTTCTCAGTTTTAATTGAAAATGTATGGCAATTTTGCAAAATGTCATTTATACCTCAAAAAACTTAAGGCTTCATAGAAAGCTAGAATAGATCCTAAGTTAATGATTTAATGTATTTATTTATTATTATTGCTTTAGCGAGTTTTTTAGCTCTCTCCTAAAATTTAATCAGCTTCCCATTTAGTGCATCTCTTAAATACTACAGCTTCAGGCTGTTTTAGTCAGCACACAGATTGTATAAATGACAGTAAATGTAATTATAACGTCTATTAAGTCAACTTACTGGTTCCTTAGATTATATTTAAAACTATAGAACAATTAATAAACACATTTATCAAAAAAATTTACTCTTACAGCTATTAAAGGATTGTTTCTATATTAAAAATAATAGAAGGTATGGAACAACGAATAGGTAAACAATTGGAAAAGATGGCAATAGATATCAAAGAAGATGTTAGAGTTGAGGTGCAGGAAGCAAGAAGGGAAGTTGAAATGGTTAAGGAAAGAATGGAAAGATTGGAAGAAAGGGAGAGAAGATTTAATTTAGTGTTCACAGGAGTTAAGGAAAGAAGGTATAAATGGCCAGCAGAAGAAATATTAGAAATAACGAAGGAAAAGCTGAATTTGGAATTGTACAGATGGGAAATTATTGAAGCTTATCGAGTTGGAAGACAACTTGGCAAGAGAACAATTATAGTGAAATTTGCAACAGCCCAATTAGTACATGAAGTACTTAAAAGAGCCAAGAAATTAAAAGGAACAGACATTTTTATTAATAAAGATTTATCACCTAAGAAGAGAGCTCTGCAAAGAAATTTGGTACAAAAAATGAAAGAAGCAAGAGCCCAGGGAAGAAGAGCTTATATTAGAAATTTCCAATTGTGGATTGACGGAGAAAAGACATCGCATCTGGACAAGAAGGAGCTAAGAGAACCCCAATCAGGCACAGAGGAAATTACTCAGCAAATGTCAACGCCAACTTTAGGAAGCACAACAGGAAGATCAAAGTCCAAACAAAAAGGAATGGATGTGGGTGAAGACAGTGAAAGTGTGTGTTGGAACCGAAATCTGCCTGTCAGCATGGATATGAGGACGGCATATGCAGATAGGACGTCATCCAACTTGCCTACGAGAGAAATAACAGCTGACGAAGAAATGACGTCAACAGAGGAAGCAACAGGAGGAGGAGCCACCAGAGTGACGTCACCTAGGAAAATAGTGTCACCGAGAAGAGGGGAAGTAATAGCCGCACGTAATTTGGCTGCGAAGGGAAAGAAGGCGTGGCAACAGAGTAGCGGGGAAAATACAGAAGGGGAAGAAGACAACATCATATCATCTGAACATGGCAGCGTGCTAGTTTTAGATAGAAATAAAACTATTTCTTCCCGAGAAGGGATACAATTAAGGAGTAAAAGAACTCTAGAAACATTTAGATTTAGATTAGGCTCACAATAGGGAAGGGAGAATATAAGGAGGCTTGGATTCTGGAATTGTGAGGGAGTTAAAAACAAAATATATGCGGGGAGTTTAAATCAATTATTGACAAAACTTGATTATCTCGCGGTAGCTGAAACATGGCTAAAAGAGGACCAGGTTTACGTAAAGGATTTTGATTTTGTAGGGATAAAAGGAGATAAGGTAGCAAGAAAGGGGAGGGCATCTGGAGGCATAGGCTTTTTTGTAAAGAAAACGTTAAGTAAAGGAGTTAAAGAAACTTGGTCAAGGAGAAAAGAAATACTATGGATTGTATTAGAGGAGAAACAAATAGTTGAAAATGTTATATGTATAGGCATAGTATACAATCCTCCTCTTCCTTCGCGCTTTCATAATCCGGACCTCCTTAAACACCTAGAGATAGAAATAGAACATTTAAAGGAGAGATATGGTAATTCTGAGATTATATTAATGGGAGACTTTAATATTAGGATTGGCGAAAATGATGTTATTGGAGGGAATAGGTGGATGAGCAATGATACATTAGAGAAACCTGAGAAAATTAGATACAGCAAAGATAAGATAGTTGACAAAGGCTATATGAAATTTATAGAATTCTGTGAATTGAATGCCTTTGATATTTTGAATGGGAAATATGGAGAAGATGTGAATGGAGAATATACGTATGTTAGTAATAATGGTCAAAGTGTGATTGATTATGTATTATGGCCAATTAATATGGGGTATATTTTAAGTAATTTTAAGATACTAAATTTAAGTTCCAACAGTGGGCATTTTCCATTGATAGTAGACATAAAAACATGCACAGAGCAAATAGTCTATAATTTAAGGGAGGAAAAGTGCAACATAGAAGAATACAGTAGATACAAATGGAAGGAAGAGTATTGCAATAAATTTAGGCAGACACTAAACTCTAATTATGGCCAGATATGTCAGTGTGGAATAAGTTTTATGATAAAGGAACAAGAAATTGAAAGTGCTATGGATATCTTAAATATCATTATGCTAAGGGCTGGGGAGGAAATGAAAATGAGAAAGAAGGTTTACAAAAGAGATGAGGGCTGGTTTGATGAAGAATGTAGAGTAACTAAAAGACAAGTCAAACAGCTGCTCATAAAGTGGAGGGAATTAGGAAACATAGAATTAAAGAAAGAGTATATGCAAGGGAGGGATTTATATAATTTATTACTGGAACAAAAGAAAACAAGCTGGATGAAAAAATATGAAAGTAATTTGATACGAATTCTAAATGAAAATAATGCAAATGAGATATGGAAGGTTATGAAATCAATGTATAATAAATATGTAACAAAACCAAGTATAAAACCAGGAGAATGGATGGAATATTTTAAAAATTTGTATGGGGAAAAAAAGAGTAAAAATGAGATAGGAAATTGGGAAATAGGTAATAACTATGTAGATATACTCGATGATATAATAAGAAGTGAAGAAATAATCCAACAGGTGAAAATAATGAAAAGAAATAAAGCAACGGGAATAGATGGAATCCCTCCAGAGTTCCTTAAGGAATGGTGCACTGAAATAAACAGAGTTAAGGTTTTAGTAGACTTATTTAACACAATTAAGGTGAAGGGGTATATACCAGATAAGTGGAGGAAAGCAATCATACATCCAATATACAAAGGCAAGGGTAGTGTTGACAAACCAAACAACTATAGAGGCATTGCATTATTATCAAATGTAGGAAAAATTTTTACTGGTATTATGGCAAGCAGGATACAAACATGGGTTGAAGAATATGATATCCTCTCGGAACTTCAGATGGGCTTTAGAAAAGGGAGGAGGACAGTTGATAACTTATTTATTATAAAAACACTGGTAGATAAATACTTGAAAGACAAAAGAGGAAAGTTATATATGGCTTTTGTGGATTTAGAGAAAGCATACGATAGGATAGAGCTTCAATTGCTGTGGCATAAGTTGTTGACTAAAGGAGTGAGTAAACAAATGGTGGACACCCTTAGAGCATTATATAAGGAAAATACTTTTTGTATAAGAGTGGAGGAAGGGGTTGTAACAAGAGAAATCCAACAAGAGAAAGGCCTTAGACAGGGATGTAAGTTAAGTCCAGTCCTATTCAATTTATATATAGATGATGTATTAACAGAAATTGGGAGAAATAATAACTCGATGCCAGTAATTAATAATATTCAGATTCCAGGATTACTGTTTGCAGATGATCTAGTTATAGGTGCAATTACAGTGAATGGCTTGAAACAATCCTTGCAAACATTAAATAATTACTGTAAAGAGTGGAGTTTAAAAGTGAACCAGGACAAGACGCAGATTGTAGTGTTCAAAAAAGGGGGAAAATTGAGCAAATATGAAAAATGGAAGAATGAGAATGAAAAGGAGTACAGGGTAGTGAGAGAATGTATTTATCTAGGAGTTAAAATTGATAGTGGTGGCAATTGGGAAAAGCAAAAGAAATTTGCATTGGCAAAAGGAAAAGGAGCTTTATCAGCTATTAGAAGTTGCAAATACAAAGCACCTAATATAAATATTAGATGGTTAGAAAAAGTGTACAATATGGTGGTTGAGGCAAAAATGCTATATGGGATAGAAGTATGGGGATTAGAAGGAGGATGGGAAGGCATAGATGAGGTGCATAGGAAATTTTGCAAAGAAATACTGGGGTTACCAAATGCAACTGTTAGGCAGGTAGCACAAATAGAGCTGGGTAGAGTGGCAAGTAAGGGAAAGATTATGGAAAGGGCATTGAAATTTTGGCATAGGATATTGAAATTGGAAGAAAGGAATTTGTTAAAACAGTGTTTAGTATATCAAGAGAAAAGTTTAAAGAACAAGGGATGGGTAGACTGTCTTCGAAATAACCTGGAAAGTAGTGGGTTAGGGGAAATGTGGAGAAGAAGAGAAAATAATGTGAATAACTTCTGGAAGTTGGCAAGGAAAAGATTTGAGGATATAGAAATACAAAAAATATTTAGTGAAATAACTGAAAAGAGATCTTTAGTTTTCTATATACCAATGAAAGTCTCATGGGGAAGGGAAAAGTACATTGATGTGACAAATAAAGAGGAGCGAGAAGGTATTGCATGGCTGAAAGCAGGAGTATGGAGATTAAAAGGTCTAAGGAAAGGTATTCCACAAAATCAATGTCCTATATGTGGCGGAAATGAAGATATAGAACACATTTTATTTAAATGTAAAGGAACTGAAATTTGGAGAAAAAAGTATATTAATAAGAAATGGTTTAAAATAGATAGAAATGTAGTAGTAGTTGAAATGTTTCAAAAAGATAGTAAGAAGATTGGACAATTCTTATGCAAAGTGAAAAATAAATGGATATGGACAGTAAATAGACAAAATGGTGTAATAAACTAGAATTAATAAACTATTGTAAAATATGAGTATGACCGGTAAAGAGCCAGGGCTGAACACCGATCATATTCACCTGTATAATGCTTAGCATAAATAAATAAATAAATAAATATTAAAAATTCTTTGTACATCATTTAAATCACAGTATTTTAAGCAATTTATGCATATTTCTGAGCTTTAATGCTATAGTTTTAAATCTTTTGTTTATGAATTATGTGTGTTGGAAATTTTATATTGCACATATGCTTTTATAGATACATTGTGTCCAAAAAAAAAGGTCCTACTTTGAATTGGTATTGCATTGCTTTGGATAATCATATTTGGGCGAAACTGGTGACATTTGAAGGAAAAACTCAAATATTTTTTTACATAACGCATATACATTGTGTATGCCCCCAATGAGTGACGCTGTAGACATCAAGGGAATATTCCACGCCACACATACTCCAATATCTGAATGGTAGCTGGTACAAAGTTGCACTTCTTGCAAGTTTTGAGGCAATGGGGTACATAGAGACTATCCTTATCCATAAAGAGAAGTTACATACCATCAGGTCAGTCAACCTCAGTAGCCACCTTTAGAAGACATCATTTCCAGCACATCCAATCCATCTTCCTGGAAGTTGCTCATTCAGATGTTCCCAAACATGTAAATTCTAGTGGAGAGGTGCTCCATCTTGTTGGAAAATAAGTTTGTTTCTTCTTCTTCCAGTTGTGGAAATAACCATACAGTGAGTATGTCAAGATAAGTTGGACCATTGACAGTGGACTCTCAAGAGAAAAATGGGCCTTAGACTTGACATTTTGATACCTCTTAAAAGACATTTGCAGTCTTTCAACTTCCAAAATGCATGTGAATTTTGGCTCTCTCAAAGCCTAACATATGCCTGATCACTTTTTCACTTATGTAGAATGTTGTATCATCACTGAAAATAATTTTTTTTTTGGCAGATTTTCTTTATCTTCCATTAGCATCAATAAATGTTCACAGAAATTTAAATGTTTTGCAGGGTCAACAGGTTTCAACTTATGCATTAATTACAATTTATAGGGATGATACTTCAATTGTGTATGCAGGATCATAGATACGGTGGATTTAGGGATGTTGAACTGCTGACTTCTTAGGACTACATAAAATTCCTCCCATACTTGTTCCATAATTCCTGCATTGATAGATGGTTTCCTTGAATGGCTTTTCCTTTGATGACATATGCAGTCATGATCCACAAAATCACGGTACCACTTAAAAATTTACTTGTGTGTAGGAGCATGATGTTGAAGCCTTCACCTAAAACCATGCTGAACCTGCACCAGATTCTGCATGTTATGATATTCCAAAACACACCAACTATGTTCTTGTGTGTTCCCCATAACTTCTTAAAACTTCTTTAATGACAACACAATTTTAAAAGCATACATTCACATGTAACCTGTCTGTTAAATATGTAACAGTGAAACCAATTGGCTAATCACAAACATGAGTAAATTTAGTTCTTTGTTTGATTCCCACGATCTTGTCCATTGTTGACATGCGCAAAAATATTTGAGTTTTTCTTTAAAATGTTACCAATTGCATTTAAATATGATTATCCAAGGTCACATAGTGCATGTTTGAATGTGACGGTATTTTTATGGACACAGTATTTGAATTTGTTTTATTAGAAATTATTTATGTCTGTATTTATTTTTTAATACTCTGTACCTTGGCACACTTTATATACAGTAAAGGAAGTAAACTTTTTTTTCAGTAAATTTGTTTTTTCACCCCTGATTAAAATTCTGAAATATTGTTCAGCACATTTTTAAGTGTTATTCTGTATATTCTAAGTTATGTTTGCTTGTGTGACAAAGCAATATGAATGAGTGACTTCTGTTACAGGCCCATATTAATCATAGACATATAGCTGTACCAGTGCAGTCAATGGGGGAGAATCCACAGTTTCCATTGGTTGTAACAGGAGGCAGTACCAAATCATCAAATCCACAAGACTCTATGTTGGTGGAAACCTCTTCTGCCAACAAGATGGTGGCACCCAATCCTCAACGAATGAAGCAGTCACACATGGTGCCACAGCCATCTGTTGGAGATCCTCGTTTGCAACACACCGCAATAGTGCCAGTATCCAATTCCAATGCTGGCATGGACCACCATAGGAGAGGTCCATCACCTCCACCACCTCCTCCTCCACCTCCATACACTCATCGACCTCCAATGTTGGTATCAGGATATGCCAATCCACAACAGAATACACAAAGCAATCCCCCACCTAATATGCGAACAAATCTTATTACTGTGCCTATTCAGGACAGTAGTACCAATGTTTTGGTAGACCATGCACCACCTCACCCTTCTCCTGGATATCACCATTACACTCAAGCACCACCTCCTCAATACAGCCCTTATGGTGTTCCTCCTCCAGTGGTAGGACCTCCACAACCTCAAACAGGGTATTATCAGGCACCACCAGGAGCTGTTGTGACATACCAGGGAGCACAGGTACCACAGTATGGTGCCCAGGGTGTACCACCAAATGCAAACACTCAGGGAAGAGTTGGACAATATGCAGATCCTGTGGGACAGCAATATGGAACTCCACCACCTCAACAGTGGCAACATGCTCCAAGCAACCCTTCATTTTATAGATAAATGCAAAGAATATTACATAAAAATAAATATATGTATAGCTATTCAAGCCTTTATTATTTGACCAAAAGTCCTTTTTCTACAAATCAAAGAAAATATTTTTTCATGACATGTTTGTGTTACTAAATCTAACTTAGGTGATAACAAAGCAACACACAGGGACCTTGAATTGTTCTTTGATACTTTATTTCAGTGCAAAAGAGTTATAGAATAGTTCCTCGGTCAGGAAAATTCTGGTATGGCTAGAGACCAGAATTTTTTATTGCTACATCTGGGGTCATTACAATATTTTACTTCATGTGTTTTTACAGAATGTTAAGGAATATGAATGTACTCAGGTGAGATTTAGGAAACCTAAAATTAAATTGAGATGCATTAATCGAGGTTTCAAAATCGCATTTCCATTAAAAAAAAAAAAACTGATGTGTTCCATTCACATGACTTTCTCCACATCTCTACAATAAATTATTGTTAAAAGCTTATTCTCCTATTTACTTAATGCTAATCAAGAACAAATTGCCAGAAAGGGTCTTATTACCTGCTTCCTTGAAAGTAGAAGGGAAATAAGGGAATACATTAGGCTAAATCGATAGTCAAACCTTTTAAAAGCTAGTTGCTATGTGATTGAAGTACATTTGTTTGTATGGACAGGAGTTGACAAATTCCGTATGAGAAAAGTATAAGTATTTTAAAGCTGAAACTAATATCAGGAATATCTTAAAAATCATTGAACTCCACAAAAAAATGTATATAACATAAATTGTGTGTTTTAACAAGCTCTACATTTTTTGTGTTGCAAATTTTTGTGTATCTCTTATGGTTTACCAGTTATGCAAAATTCCACAAAATTCATCAGAATAAACATGTCTTCAGAGGCTATTTCCAGAAAATTGAAGATATACATTTTATTTATCACATAAATATGGAGGTTTTAATCAAAATCATTACAGCCAGTTTTGAGAAAATAAAAATTTTAGAAATTTTTGTGTCGCATCCTTGGAAGATGCCAAACTTAAATACCAAGTTTGGTATATGGCGGTCTTTTCATTTTTGAGCTATGCTGCCCACAGACTCATACTGACTTACTCACGGACATTTTTCTAAAAATGATTTTTTTTTATAAATATGCACAAATTTTATGCAGCAATGAAGTATAATGTACTCTTCATACAGGGCATTTTTTGGATTTCAGGTGCTGAATGTTAATGCAAAATTGGATTATTAATTAAAAGGAGTATGTGCCTGCTGGCTTTGGAGTGCTGATAGCTGATTGTGTCACATGTGCAATTAGCTTCCTTTAAATAGCCATGCTCTATGTAGCAGGGGTCGTAAATTAACAAGTGAAGAGCAGCTGTAATTTAAAGCCATGAAGATGTACTAGAATGAATTCTTCTAATCAAAATTTCTGGCCATGCATCGGCAGGTAAAAGGGAGCTGCAAGCCTGCAATGAGTCAAGTTTCAAATAGAACTTCAGAGAGCGCAGTCACAGTAGAGAGACAGCAGCAGCAGCACATGAGCAAGCGTCATAGTGATGAGAGAAGAATTATGATACAGTATCCAATAGACATTTATTTTTAATCAGTTTTAGTTATAAAAAGATACTTTCGTTACAACGGTGTCAGGAGTGGGATTTAACACCAATATGGAGGAGATTATGAAAACTTGACTTACAAAAATCCAGAACATGAAATCTGAAGTGAAGTCCAGTATGGAGAAAATGGGACACGAACATAGAATCCCAATGGAAAAGATGGACTGGAAAATGGAGTCTAGTATGGAAGAAATGAAATCTGGAATGAAAGACATTAACTTCAGAATGGAGAAGAAAATAGAAGAAATGAAATTTGCAATGGAGAAAATAGAAATGTCCAAGATAAATGCGGAAAATGTTAATAAAATCAATGAAGGAGAGCATAGAAAAACTTTGTGAAAGTTGTGAAGACCTGATTAACAACTGAACACCTCGGAAGACCTTAGAAAACATCGGGGAACAACTTAATGCCTGGGTGGCTCAGTTGGTTGGGAGTTGGCCTTCTGATCTCAAGGTCACTGTTCAAATTAGGCCCAGAGTTTAAGTTTAAATGTGCTTAAAAGCAACAGCCCCATGTCGGTAGATTTACTGGCAAGTAAATAAATTCTTGCAGGAAAAATTTTGGCACACCAATGGTGCTGATATGATTCTGGAAACTGACAGTGTCATTAACAAACATGCATATATATTTATACACACACACACACACAAGAGGTGGGAAGTGAATAAGTGCAAATATTTGTATCACCATTTGAGGACAATGTGATCATCCAGTATAAGTTATGTACGTGAGCAATACTTCATAATGTTTTTTTCTGCCTTTGCCCTCCCCGACTAGGTGGTGTGATGTATATAAACACAGCAGAGTCATAGCTCAGTACTGTTCAAAACACATTAGCCCTGAAATTTGTACTTCATTGATAATGCTATTAATAAGCTGACAAAATGAGATATATTTGTGTGTTTTATATATATTATATGCATTGCTCTCTGCTAAATAACAAATCATTTGTAGTTTTCACTTCCCACCTTGTGTGTGTGTGTGTGTGTGTATATATAGACGAGAGCCAGTCAAAACTCATGCTGCTCTCGCTCGTTACTCGTAAGCCCTGCCTCTCTCAAGTGTGTGGCAATGAGAGTCTCGTATATCGAGAACTAGTGCTCACGAGCAAGGCGACTCGAGAATTCTCGTAACTACAGACAGAGTAATTGACGTATGATCCATGGAATGAATTGGTTACGTAACAACTAAGGACCAGACTTTTTGGCATTAATCTATTTTTCTCCTTATAAATTAGAAAGCTTCAAAGTACTTTTATGTTTCAAGCGGTTTGGGCGCTAATCTTATTCAGCCTAAAAAAAGATAAACAGGACATTAAGACATAATACTCGCTAAAATTAAGTTTGATTTTTTTTTTTTTATTTATTTTTCTTCAGTTCATTTGAATTGACAATTTTTGTTGGCAATTCGCTTAGTTTTGTTTTGAGTGTACATGTGGGGTTATCCAGAGAAAGAATGCTCTTGGTATAGAAATTGTGCGAATGAAGTATGCGCCAATGACATTGTGCTATGTTGAAAGATACTTTTTTGCTCACAAGAATATATTAAAGAACAACAGAAAATTTGCAAATGTGGCTAGTTGTGTATAGCAACAGTGCTGACAAGTGAACTTTATTTTATGTGAGTGCTACATTTTAAAAATATATGCTTGATATGTTAATTACAATGTTCTAGCACACGTTTACTGTGTAATACATTGGATCAAATTACTTTACATATTAATAGTATGCTTCCGTGAAGTAAAATAGTTTTCATAGTTTAATGTATATTATGTTTAAAAGGCTTTTGTCGTCGACTTGCTTAAATAGTTAGGAAAAAGGCAGGAGCATTGTTTAAAAGCCTAGAAAAAGCTAGGAAAGTTGTTTATAAACCTAAAGAGGTTAAAAGAAGATAATAAAAGGCTAAAACTGCATTTATAAAAAGCTAAAACTGCATTTATAAAAAGCTAAAACTCCAGGCCCTATTAATAACACTAGATGACTCATCATTTAACAGTACACATGTATATCCAAACATGTTTGAATCAGCAGCTTTAATGTTAATGACACACCTATCATTTGTGTTGCTATGTATATAACTTATACTCAAACTTCATATAAAACTGAAAATAGAATTACTTCATGCAACATAAATTTCTTAGGAGTAATAAAATATTTAAATACTTATTTGTAATAAAAGTGGACACCACGTACATTTATATCTGAAGATTCTGTGATACCATATTTCATTTTTAATCTGTTCACTAGCGTGAGTTATTTAAATGTCATCCCTATCTTGGTAGGCTATTTAAATCTCAAATCATTTAAACAGATGAAATAATAGAACTTACAGATCTTAGGCAAATATTGCTATAGTATATGTTCTTCTCTTTTAGATAAACATGCATAAATTTATCAACTTTTAGCCCATTTTAACAATTTTATAGATGATTTCCTAATCCGCTGAAGGAATGCTTTAGATTTGTCATCACATCTGGTATGTTATGTCTCAATGCTGCGTTGGCTTGCACCCGTTGACACAGTTCGTAACATATCAGTTTCGCATATTTCTGCAGTGGCTGTGATCTTGAATAAAATAAAACTGTCTAGTGTTGCGATTTATAAACGAAATAACACTTCTTCATCCTATACAAAAGTTTTAGTGAGCAACAGGGTTTCCAAGTTATATGATGGGCAAAATTTAGTTTTCCAGGGATGACAGGCTTTTTATGGATATTATTAGCAATTGTTAAGTAATATTATATTGATTTTCTGTAGAAAAACTGTCACAGATGTAAATCTTTGTGTACCTACAAGACAGTGTCTGTTAAGCAATGTAACAGCTTTTATTTAGAGCTAACAGCAACAAACTTCTTGGATGACTGAACAACTCCGCAAACATGACACTGTGGTATACGGCCACGTGTGTTTATCAGAGTGGATTCTAAATTCAGTATAGTGAACACAGTGCTAATGCATTCTTTTTTTTTTTTTTTAATTACCTTATTGAACAGAAGCCTTTGCAGTATGTAAGACATTTTATTCTTAAATAAGGAATAATTAATGGAACGGTTGTTGTAGGTGCCCAGAGAACCTAGTGATGGGTGGTGCTAATATTGCCAATGCAATGTAAATGTGTCCTTGTCAGATTTACTTTTTCATGGAAAAAATAAGAAACATCTAAAAGCAGCTGAACCCTTTTTAACTTCACAATCAAAAATACCATTTCAGTCCATTAAAGAACGTGCAGCTGCAGGAGCTGTTCTTACATTGTTTGTAGTTAATCACTTCTCTTGATCATCTTTCAGACCCGACCAAGAAATTGTTCCAAAGTGCTGACCTTGAATTTTAATTTTTATTTTTGAAAGAAAATACGGAAATTACTACTTTTGATGATACACGCTTATTATAATAAAATGCAGGTCAAAATAAACACATTTACTGCTTTTGATTATTCAGCTTCATTTGATAGCTGAAAGGTGAATGTAAGTCACAAGGTTGAGCGGAGATGTAACGTATAATTACAATAGGTATCTCTACTTTCTGAGTAACCAAATAGTTCAGAGGAGAAGCAAAATGTTTAAAACAAACCAGCGCCAGGGAAAAAGATTTTGTTCTAATAAAATAAATGTGCTTAGTTTAGAGCAGATAACAGAATTACTGCTTCAAATAATGTTTACATACTGATTTATAACAAAACTATAGATCATTTGCATTCTGACTGCGAGTTTCCACACATTACACCGCAGTCTTACTATTAACGAGACTCGTGAGTCTTGCGAGTAAATGAGAATCTCATAAGTCATTAGCCAGCTCCCTTCCTGCCAGCCATACATTCAGTTGCATCTACTGGCTGCAAGAAGGCGGTTAGCGGCAGCGAGAAATGAGCGAGACTGAAAGATGTTTTGATCAGCTCTACTATAGACAATCAATTTGAGATAGGAAACCTATGATCTATGACAAGTTACAGAGTCTTGCCTTAAAATTGTTTGATTGTATGCACACCATTGATCACTATAAGGCATGTATAAGCCTGTGTGTTTAGCGCAATGGCTATGGTGTGAGAATGTAAAAATGTACATACATTAAAATTGCAGGTTCGAATCCCCATAGCCATAGGTTTTTATTTTCTTTATTTCTTTCTTTCTTCATTTGAATTTGATTTACAGGAAACATTGTGAAACATTTTCATATAATCAATGCTTAAGCTTTTTCAGTAGGTAAATATTGAAAACTTAATATATAATTAAATGAACTAATTCAAACTTAACTAACAACTTACAAAATTTAAATAATGTACTTCAAAGAGCTAAACGTTACCGAGGTATTACAAAAATAAATTTGCATTGGTATTAACATTGCAATACAATATGTAGATACAGGCAGAACAAAAGTAAGCAAACAAATTAGGATCAGGCCCAGACTTCAAAGGAATTGCTCAAAATGGCAACCTCTTAACATCGATGCATAGGTGACATTGTTACAGAAATTATTCCTGAACCCTGTTGAACATTTCTGGTGTGTTATGAATCTCATCACTGGCTGCAATAATGTAGGTAACCAACATCTCTTCAGAATCATCAGTGATGAATACACCATATTCTGAAGATGATCCTAGAAAACAAAAGTCCATGGGGTAGACATCCAGCAAATGAGGTGGCCAGGGCACGGTAGGACTGCCTCTTCCGATCCAGTGATTTGGGCGGACTTGATTTAGATGCTCTCTTATGTTTATCGCATAATCTGCAGAAGCTCAATCATGTTGGAACATCAAGTGTCATTTCTTTCAACAGGCTGGCAGGACATACTTCAAAAATGTTTTATAAGTGTCATCACACAGTCGAGGAGGAAGAAGGTATGGCCCAATGACATGGTCACAAACAATGCCAGCCCATGCGCTCATCATAAACTCTGTTGGTGCCTCTTGTGAACAGTGGCATGGGGGTTTTCTTTTGCCCATATGTGACTATTCTTGTAATTAAGAATCACTCCATCCCTGGTAAACATATCCTCTGGAAGTCGAATATACACACATGTGCTTCACAAAAACTTACTTTTACGCAGAACTAGTTTCGCATGCGTGTTACATGCATTGTCTACTGCTTTCGACTATCGGATATCGTGTTGTATCCGATAGTCGAAAGCAGTAGACAATGCATGTAACACGCATGCGAAACTAGTTCTGCGTAAAAGTAAGTTTTTGTGAAGCACATGTGTGTATATTCGACTACCAATTAAAAACTAATTGCTAGCTTCACAGTGTACCACTTCCAGTATTCAAAATTATATCCTCTGGAGTTAAGGCTTGCACATTTTGCAGAATAAGGGGAGAGATGCACCGCAAGCAATACTTGCCATACACTTGTGTGGTTGGTGCTCATTGCACATTGGTTATGTAGTAACACAGGTGTTAGTTGACGGTGCCTCTTCCAGTCTACGCAATACATTTTCTTCAAACTCTGGAGTGTCATGGGTATGTCTTGCAATGCCATCTGCTTTATTTGGCACCACAGGACCATGTTCTCGCAAACACCCATCTACAGATTTGAAAGTAGTCGGATGGAGCTGCTATCTATTGGGGTACTTTTTGCTGTAAATTTGTGCAGCTATTGTAGAATAGTATCCTGCTTCGCCATACACAAGGTGTAATTTTGCTATGTTCCCTGAATATCAGTTTAACTGTTTCAACATGGTGTGTACAGAAAGCAAATAGGAAATGAGACATGGGAGGCTTGCTTACCAAATGCTTAAGTAAGAAACAATTGCCATATGGTAGTGTTGGTGTCTGCTATGGGTATCAAAATCATCTATGTATTGGCAGCTTTAAGCATTTGTCATGCTACTCAACACATGGAGTCGTATTTTGTGCTGTTGCTTATCACCAACCAACAAATTCAGGGCAATGTCAACACTTAACTCTCCAGTCTTAGCCATCAGATCTGAGAGGAAGCAAGAGTAAGGAATACCCTATGCATTGTAAATGATGGTGTTAATTTGCGATTTTACGGTATTACATTGCTCACAAGATGGAAAAGAAATGAAAAAAAAAAAAAATAAGTTTGCCCATATCCTGATTTGAACTTGTTTCCTCAGGTTTATTCAGGTTCACAGTCTATCTGCTTAGCCATGTGACCAAAGTACAACTATCAGAATTTCCATACTTTTCTTTAGCCATTTATCACAATCTGTTATCCATTGCAGCGGCTTGCAGCTGAATATCAGGTCTGCAATTTAAATGATTTTAGTAACATAAAAATTAGAAATGTATCTTTAGAAAGATAAGAGACAAGTTTTACTAAGTGCATAATAAGCTCTAGTTTTGTTTCAAATGCAGACTATTTACATATTTCTTAGATTATGATTTACTGATCCAAATCACTTATTTTGGATACTAATAACTTGGTAACTTGACCTAGTAGACCATTAGTGTTTTTATCCCAAATTGATCAGCAGGAACCATCTACCGCCAGTAAAATTTGTGTGGTGTTATTCATTTACATGTAAGTATGTGTATATATATCACACACACAGGATGTCATTCAAACATACAATTTGGCAGGACTGTCAAGGGGTCTAAGATAAATAGTTTGAATAAGGGAAGCTATGGGCTATGAGTTCTAAATTGTTTGCTACAGCATAAAATGTATTAAAAGGTTAGTATGTCACTGTTCAAACTGCTATGGGTCATGATCTTAACACTCAAAATTTCAGAGAGCCTAGATATATAATGGCATTATTTATTGCCGTGGTTAGCATTGTGGGCATCGAGTTAAAATGTTGAGGGATCAAGTTTTTGTAGGTACTTTAATTTTTGTGTTGTCTCCTTTGGAAGAATTTTATAATGAGCATTAATAGTTTGTTGCATTACTCAAATGATTTATTTGTACTGACAAATACAGTAAATGTAATGTACAATTAACACCTAGATGAAATGGAGATTTCAATAACAATTAAATGGTCCAAGGTAAAAATGATCAAAGTCCTATTTTTAAAAAAAAATTAGTAGTGCTATCTGGTTCACTGGGTGAAGTATTAAATTCTGAATGGCAGTTTGTTGTGAAAAAGTTGAATGGTTGAAAATTTATGTGAAATGGAATAGAGATCCAAGTCTATGAATTTTATGGAATAGTGATTGAAGTCCAAGAATTTTATGGAAAAATGATCAAAGTCCTGGATGTTTGTTAGAAATGTAGTCAAAATATTATTAAATGTTCTTTTTTAAAGTGGTTTAACTGTTAAATTTGGTAACTTGTATAATTAAGTAATATATTACACCATTAAGTTTGTTAACCTGTATTTTATATAAATAAGGCAGGAAGGTTATTGTTTAACAGTCCCTTTCAAGAAAAAGTATCCATTTCAGACTTGCCCTGTGACAACTGAAGTCCTCTCAAGAGCACCCAGAACAATGATTTTGAGAACTACATATTGGGGAACATGGGAAAGTTATGGTGTTATTGACAAAACTTTGAGTAAAACTGGCCTAGAAATTTTCCAGAAACAAGATACATCTTAACTATTCCACTTCAGTCAATTTCCAGGCCATAAAGCAAAGTTTCAACATCTACAGGCGCATAAGAGGTTCTGTAGTAAAATGTCCAGGAGTTCAATGCCTTACCACTTGTAAATGATCAACATGAAACTTTCCTTCCATCTTGCTGAGTTACAGCATAGGATTTATCTTATTCCATATTTTCATTTTGTACATTGATCGTTTTTCCATAACAAGGAGTATACTTGCATTTAAACTTGTGTATTGTTGTGAGGAATTGTTATAATTTCAAAATACTTGGATACTAATATTTGTACACTCTCAAGAGATATTTTTATCACTAATGTTTTAAAATTTATTTTCCAAGTGTTTTTAATATTCAACATTAAATAACTTTATTCGAAGGAAATTGACTTTGATCGTTTTTTTTTTCCTGGAGATTTAAATAAAGGTTCACCAATTTCTGTGCTAAGAGTTTTGCCCTGTTTCACAATTTACTACACACTATTCACACTCATGTTACATGCTTTGTGAAACATTTTGTTTGAATACGCACTCAATGAAGATGACAATTCCTTAAAGAAAGTATACACTTTAAAAATAATAGTTCTGGCTTTGAAACAGGATACTTTACCATTAGTGCTTGCACCACTGATGCCAAGTTTTGAAAGTGACATTATTAACAGTTCACAGAATGTAATAAAATATGTGTTCTGGTCACATGACTTTCTCTGCATCTCTGTAACAAATTATTATTAAAGAGCTTATTCTTCTATCTACATCATGCTAATTGAGATAAACATTAGCATAAATTGTCCTCATTACTTGGTTCCTAGTTAGCAGAAGAGAAAAAATCTAAATGTGTTCCATTCACATGATGTCCTTTAGCTGTTCGGTAAATAAACCTTTTATTCAAAACATAAATCTGTTATCTACATAATGCTAATCAAGATAAACATAAGCAGAATTAGTCTTATTATAACCTTCGTTTTAAGCAGAAGGGAAATAAAATGCAAAGGCTAAAGTGATAGTGTCATACTTTAAAAGCCGGTCACTATGTGAAAGAAATAAATAAAATTCCAATATCTTTGCTTGTCAGGAGTAAACAAACTAGAAAAAAAAGTCTTCCATTTGAGAAAAATTAAGTGGCTAAAATTAAAACCAATAATCTGGAAAACGGTTAACTACAAAAAACTGTATATGACATAAATTGTGTTTTAATGAGATCTACATTTTTATTGTGTAGTAATTTTTTGTATGTGTCTTACGGTTTGCCAGGTATTCAAAAGTTATCTAGAATGAAAAGGTCTTCAAAGGCCATCCCCAGAAAATTCAAAATATACTTTTCATTTGTCATAAAAATGTATTGTACATAAGGTATTTTAATCATAATCATTAGTCATTTTTGAGAAAATCAAAAATGTTCGAAAACTGTTCCATTTAAAGGGTAGTTGGGGTGGGGGGGGGGGTTCTTGAAAATCTTTGTGTCGTATTTTTGGAAGATAACCAAAATTAAATACCAGTTTGATATTTTAACAGTCTTTTTGTTTTTGAACTATGCTGCCCGCAGACACACACACAGACATTTTTCTAAATTTTATGCATTCAGGGGTCTCAAAACGTGTATTTCCGGTGAAATCTCTCCACTTGTACATGATATGTATAAAGAAAGTGGTAAAAACGTTATGCCTACCGCCACACTTACATAAAGGACTTAAAATTTAATTTGCCTTACGCATTAGTCTTGAACCGAACTCCAAAGAAGACGCGCGTGTTCTTCCGGACTGCAGTGGACCGTATTAAATTAATTTATAAAAGAAACATAAATAGTTCAAACCGACACTTTGTAAATGTCTCACAGGCTCTGACTGCATAATGAAAAGATAATCTTGTGTACTCCATTCATAGGACTTTCTCTACATCTCCGCAACGAATTATTGTTAAAAAGCTTATGCTTCCATTTACTTAATGCTAATCGAGAAAAAAATAGTAGAAATAATCTTATTACTCCTTTACTTGTAAGTAGAAGCGAACTAAGGGAGTACCATAGGTTAAAGTGATAGTCAAAAACTGGTTACTAAATTGCTGAAGTACCTTTGGGGAGTTGACAAATTACTCTATGAAAAAAGTATAAGTTTTTAAAGCTGAAATCAATAACAAGGAGACTGCCTCCGTGGTCGAGTGGTCAGCGAGCTGACTTCTCGCCCGGGGGTCCCGGGCTCGATTCCCGGCTGGGGCGGGGAATTTTTCTCTAGCCAGAATTGTTCCCTATCCCCCACAGAGTCTGGAAGTTTGTATGTGAATGTGTGCGTGTTTGAGTAAAACAAAATGACAACCTACAGACCACGAGTTGTTTCAAGTGGAAAGCCCCCGATATAACCTTAGATGTTAAAGGGGGCTATATAAATAAAAAAACAAGGAACATCTCAAAACAATCAACTCCACGAAAAAAATGTACATGACATAAATTGTGTGTTTTATCGTGATCTACATTTTTTGTATAGTCTATCGCTTACGGTTTACCAGCTATAAAATCATCCAGAATAAAGAGGCTATTCCAGAAAATTCAAGATATACATTTTATTTGGCATGTAAATATCTCAAATAATTTAATCAAAGTCGTTGGTACCGTTTTTGAGAAAATCAAAAATTTCGAATTTTTTTCCAAGTAAAGGTAGTTTGGAATGGGGGGATTTTCTTGAAAATATTCGTGTCGCATCCTTGAAAGAAACTAAACTTAAATACCAAGTTTGGTACTTAACGGTCTTATCGTTTTTGAGTTATACTATCCACAGACACACCGCACACACACGCGGACCTTTTTCCAAATTTTTTTTTGATTCAGGGGGACCCAAAACATGTATTTCCGGTGAAATCTCGGTATTGAATTTTTGGGTAGAATACAATACCTTCTCTATACACTGTACATAGTACGTGTAGAGAAAGTAATAACACATTAGTATGATTGGAAGTTGAATCATAACAAACATAAACGTGAGAATAAGCAAGTACAGTACACAAATGTAGAAACATGGTCTTTGTACAGGTTGCTTAAAAATGTGTCGCGCACGTGCCTAGGCATACTAAGTTTCCAGGAGTAATGTTAGGAGCACAAAAAAGAAGCAAATCTGTTTCTCACGCTTGTTACACGCCTGTGGTAGGCCAATCGCTCTAAACGAGCCCTTCTTAGTACCGCCTCATGCCTTCTAAAACCGTACCAATCCTAATATTCTCTATGATTTATATTTATCCGCTATTTTATATTAATTCTTATATCTGGTTTTTGTCATTATGTGTGTTACTTATTTGTTGTATTGTTTGTGCGGTTGTGAAAATTATTTTTCCAAGAGATCGGCCGAGGCCGAAGATGTAATGTTAGCGGTATTAGCTCTCGATCTTCGTAAACACAAAATAATATGGCGGTGTGTAGCAGAAGAGTAAGCCTAATTCTTAGTTTCTTTATATATATCTTGCCCACAAACTTGTTTACATTATTGTTATTTAATTTTGGTTAAGATGAAAAACTAGAGCTGGAGAGTAATTTTTTATAGTGTTTAACGCCCGTTTTTTGCTACTTTGGCACCGCACTGATGATACATAGAATGAAGATGGAGTACCGGTGGAATGTAATGGCGGAGGAAACCGGAGAAACCCCGTCTCTGCGCTGTTTTATCAACCACAAATCCCACATGCATTCACCTAGAGCCGCCTAGGGGAGAGGTGGGTGGTCCAACCACTCGTCCACGGTGCATTCCCGGATGTAATTACAATTCCCTATGACTATTTTCTCATACCTTAATTGAACTTTCATCGGCACTTCAAAGCGCATGCGAGACCAGAACAAAGTATTCGACGGATTTTGTCCTCTATGTTCTCCGTTTCTTTAATATAGCCCTCTGTAGCATTCTTTAAGTCAATTTTTGCTGAATTATTAATTTTTATAAATATAGTTTAATTACTTTATTCTATTGTCTCTCACTTGCCCTCCGAGATGTGGGCCGCGCCGTGGCCGATTGGTTAGACCATTCACCTCTCATCTAGGCCGGGGTTCGATCCCAAGCGACCGCATGTGAGATTTGTGGTGTCATTCATGTATCATCAGTGTCACCGCCTGCGGTGCCATAGGTAGTTAAAGCGGGCCTTAAACACTACCAAAAAAATACATCCGTGGTGTAGTGGTTACCATGCTAACTTCATATATTCAAGGTTGCGAGTTCAAACCCTGTCGTTAGCGTGGCTTCCTTCGGAAGGGAAGTAAAACCGTTTGTCCCGTGTCGTAGATTTACGGCACGTAAAAGAACCTCAAGCCTGATAAAAGAGGCCTCTGAGTAAAATTAAGCGGTCTTTCACGCTCAGCATGGGACGCTGAGAAACACAGCAGTTAAAGAGCGTCCATAAATAAAATTCCATTTTCTATCATCTCTGTGGTTGTTTCATTTATAATCAAATCCTGAGTTATGCATGCCAGGTGAATACATGTTTCTCACTTCGGCATCATATTGCTTAGTTCGGAGTTTGGTTGTTAACCTATCAGACCCCAACTTATGAAAATAGAGCTGTAACCAGGTTGCCGTATACGTGGCTTTGGAGCCCTTGCAAGTTGCTACCCACCGGACCAAAAGGAACCTGGAGCTCGAGTGGGCAAGGTCGCTCAACACCTCGAAATGAGAGTTGTAGTGGTAATAATAATAGGGTACACTTATCGATTCTCCGAAATGTATCTATGCGTTGGTAAAGAGTAGAATACATTCTTCCCCAGAAAGTTACAGAGAATCACTGATGATAAACTGTACGACTTGATGCCTAAGATGCTATAGAGAAGGCGATGGAAACAAAAAAGCCTTCCGTGGTAACGTTAGATCATAAAAATAATTACATGTTCGATAAACACATAAAATTTTTATAGTGCAGATCATTCCTAAATTCATGTACACAATTTAAGCATGGAGAAAAATATATTGCTACATAGACAAGATGAAGAAGACGAACCGATTCCCATTTCTGATGGAGAAACATTTGTTGGAAGATCTTTGATACCAAATTGCAGGGATAAAAGAATTCGCGATAACCACGGCTTGATAAGAGTTTCCAACGATGGAAAATGTGTTATTTTAACACCACGGCAAACAATGTACTTCATTCCCCGTAAACAGGCTAAGAGATTTGTTCTTGAAAAAGGGAGTGCTGTTATATTACGAAGTGGCGATCGATTCTCATTTTTACCTCAGAGGTTTTGTTTCCGGATAAATGTTCCTCGCGGAAAAGCAGGAGTTAAAAGTTCGTTAATTAGCCAAAAAATTCTATCAGATCAATGCAGCAATGATGATGACTCTCCCGAAACAAAAAAGAAAGTGAAGAGAAATTTAGATGACGAATTGGTAGATGCGAAAAGCATCAAATCTTCCCAGGGTGTTGACAACGATGAAGAGTACGAACAGCAGCAGACTCCTGGAGCTTGGTACAAAAGTAAGTCTAATATGCGGGATCTGCAACCCTTTGTTGATGAAGACATGGAAGTTCCTATTCCTATAGCTGGAATAAGTAAAGCAAAAAGCCATTCAAGTTCCGAAGAAGACTATTTCGATTAACGTTAGCGAGGACAAGCATTGGAAGTGAATGTAATTTTGAATTCACCATATACGTAAGCGTCAGCATAAATTTTGGCTGCTGCCACAAGTTGCAGGCAAATCAAAATTCAGGTAATTCAAATCTTTGAGAGATAAAAGAAGTGTGCTTCATCTTAGAACCGAATCTTCAACATAATTTCAGCCACCTCACCTAGCAGAAGTGAATTCCGATTAGTGAAGTGCGTCCAGAAACCAACGTGTAATTTTTTGTATTTTTTGAAAGTTATTTGCATTAGTAAATGTTAGAATTGTATCTATTTATATTTAAGATTTTATATATTTCTTTTTAATTTCTGTTCTTTATTTTATTTTAGGTTATTAAGTTACAACTTATTTAAATCATTCAAGTCCGTCTAACCTGACATTGAAATGTTCCTTTCATTTAACTATTCACGCTATAACTCACGAAGATAAATTCGTCCTGCGCCGTGGCATAGGAGGTTGAATAGTTTTCCGGTTCCATACTAAGTATAGCATGTGGTTTCGAAATGATTTGAATCCTCTTTCTCTTCCCGTGAAAAATTCACACATCTTATGTGAAAAACAGATGTTTTAGTTTAATAGCAATGCAATTTTACTTATTCTACCAATGCCTGTACTAAACAGAGGAAGCCCTGCATTCCACCCTAAAGTTCCATATCCAAATTTCGCCGAAAATATACATTTTGAGGACCACTGAACCTTACCCCAAAACACACACATGTGGGTCTGGTTAGCTCAGTTCGTTAGGCGCTGGCTCTCTCAACTTAGGGTCGTGAATTCAAACCCGCGCCAGACCGATGATTTTTAAAAGCTTCAGCCTCGTGTCAGTAGATTTACTGGCATGTTAAAGTACTCCCCTGGGAAGAAATTCCGGCACAGCAGCTGTTATGATCCTGGCAATGGTAGCGTCGCTAATAAAAAAATTCAAAATTCACATTTGTGGGTAATGTCAGCGCGTGCGTTTCTGTTATGTCTTTCATCACAAAAATAAAAAATAATGAAACAATCTGATGCACTAGCTAAAGTGATAATCAAATATTTTTAAAGTCGGTAGCCATGTGAGTGAAATCCGTTTCTTTGCATGGCCCGGAATTGACAAATTCCCCTATGAGAAAAGTTTAAGTATTTTAAAACTGAAACCAATAACAAAAAATGTCTCGGAAATTGGTTGTTCCACGCATATGTGTGTGTGTGTGTGTGTGTGTGTGTGTGTGTGTGTGTGTGCGTGTGGAGGGGCGTGGGGGTTCTATGTGTGACATAAATTGTGTGTTTTAGCGAGATCTACATTTCTTGCATGATGAGCTTTTGTCTATCTTTTGAGGTTTACCAGTTATGCAAAATTCAGCAAAGTTCATCCTGGCTCTTCAGAGGCTATTCCCAGAAAATTCAAAATATACAGTTTGCTTATCATGCAACTGTATTTAACATCAACATCCTTAGAGCCATTTTTGTGAAAATCAACATTTTCGAAAAATTTCCGTGCAAAGGGTAGTTTAAGGTGGGGGGATTTTCCACAAAATGTTTGTATCGCATCCTTGGAAGATACTAAACTTAAATACTAAGTTTGGGATTTTACCTACTTTTCGTTTTTGAGTTATCGTGTTCAAAACCACGCGGACACTCACGCATAGACACATACACACAAGCACACAAGGACCTGTTTCTAGAAATGTTTTTTTTATACGGAGGACCCTAAAACATGTATTTCCGATGGAATGACGGTATCGATTTTTTGGGTGGAGTGCAATACCTTCTTTGCCTATGTACCATGTACTACGTAGAGAAAATAAATAAAAAAAAACAAACATATATTTAAATAGACGATCTAGATTTGGATGTTTGTTATTTGGCCACTAGATTTGTTTTTATAGTTCAGTGATTTTCGTTGTTTCGGTTGCTATCCTTCCTTGGGTGTTACGAGTCATAATAAACTCTCAATGCATCTTCCGTCTCGTACCTTTTGAAATGCATTTCTCTTGAAGATGAATAAAAAACACTTTCAGCAATGTTATCTGCGCCTTGAAATGGATCGTGGAGCAAATCTACTAACGAAATGGTATATAGCAGCTTCCTCTCACCGGCATGCGCTACATCTGCATATTGAAATTGGCAGTTGGTGAATCAAGGTAAGAAAGAAATGCCTGAAAACTCGATAGTTGTGTTTAAAACTTCAACACATAAATGTTTATTTAGTACGTATCTCTCGAATACGGTTATAAAGATCTAGGAAAGAAAAGGTGGAATGGTTGGCACATCTAGTTTTTCAAATATTCATTTATGTAAGGCTGCACCCATCGGTTGCGCTATCTTCGTTCATGTATTTTTTATTAGCGTACCTAAACTAAATGAATGCCTGTTACTCTTCAGAAATTCAGGATGCATAAACACCTGTCGGTTTTTAAACCAGTTGTGTGCTTGGTTATAGATATATTTTAGTCACGTTTGCAATGACCTAGAGTTACAGATCACATGCACACTGTGATTTGATTTTTTTTTTTTTAATTTTTATGTGATTTGTAACAATTAACTAATGGTTCTGATCTGACAATGCAATTTCCGAATCAGTCGCAAAGCAGCGTTGGCTTGTACAGGAGCATATTTATTCATTAGAAATGTATATCAGAACAAACTCATGAAACTCAGTTATAAGGTAGCGGAGACATTACTATGTCCATCCAGGAACACTGTTGCTGTGGGTTAGAACATGACATGAAGAAAGGTCAATACGAATTGAGTTTGTTCTGATAAACGTTTTTACTGAATGAATACGGTCCGGTACAGGCCAATGTTCCATCTTAGTTTTCTGTGGCTAAATCGCAACTGGAAGTTCTGTGTAGTATCCGCTGTCATAACTACATCTGTAAACGTGTTATCAACCTAAGAAAATTAAATCAATCATCAGTCAATCATGTCATCTGAAATTCCAAGCCTTTGTATGCATTGCATCTTGACTAAAATATATCTTTGGCCAAATGCAGAGTATTCTGATTGCTTTAAAAACATTAGGTGTTTATATCCCATCCTATATTTGCTTTCTGAATGTGCACTGCAGCTTTTTACATGTTTTACACTACTATTACATAATGTATAGAGAAGGTATTGTAAAGCACCCAAAAATTCGACACCGAAAATACATGTTTTGGGCCCCCTGAATCCATAAAAAAGCATTGTGTGTGTGTGTGTGTGTGTGTGTGGACACCAAAGCTCAAAAACGAAAAGACCGTTAAGTACCAACCTTGGTATTTAAGTTTGGTATCTGCTAAGGATGCGACACGAAGATTTTCAAGAAAATCCCCCCACCCTCCTACTAACTTTACGTGGAACCATTTTCGAAAATTTTGATTTTCTTAAAAATGGCTCTAACGATTTTATTAAAACGTCAAAAATTAAAGATATTTACATGACAAATAAAATGTATATCTTGAATTTTCTGGGAATAGCATCTGAAGACTACTTTATTCTGGATGAATTTTACGGAATTTCTCTTAACTGCTAAACCGTAAGAGATGGACAAAAACTTATCCCACCAAAAATGTAGAGCACGTTAAAACACACAATATGTTCTATACATTTTTTTTCGTGGAGGTAATCGTTTTTGAGATATTCTTTGTTTTTAGTTTCAGCTTTGAAGAACATACTTTTCTCATACAGGAATTTGTCAACTCCTGTCCATACAAACAAAGGAACTTCAGTCACATAGTAACCAGGTTTTGACTATCACTTTAACCTATGGTGCTCCCTTATTTTGCTCCTACTTACAAGGAAGAAAGTAATAAAGACCATTTCTGCTAACTTTTTCTCGATTAGAATGAAGTAAATAGAAGCATAAGCTTTTTAACAATAAATTGTTGCAGAGATGTGGAGAAAGTCATGTGAATGGAACACATCAGATTTTTTTCTTGGTAGTTAAAGAAAAAAAAATCTGATGTGCGGTTTACCAGTTATGCAATAATCATTCCAGAACGAAGAGGTCTTCAGAGGCTATTCCCAGTAAAGTCACTATATACACTTCATTTGTCATAAAATACAGTGTGTCCCGTTGAATCGTTATCACAAATAAATCTTAATATCTCCCAAACTAATAGACATAGATTAGCCGGGATTAAATTTTTGTTAGACAAACTCAACAAGTTTCAATACATTTCACATGTGCGTCTTTGGTGGCCCGAGGAATATCAAGACGGAACTCTTTTCTCCCTCCATGAGTTCCGCAGCAATACTGTCGTTACGGAAGTACTAGCGTCCGGCTTCGGAGGTTAGCCAGATCCTGTACTGGAATTCGATAAACGATAACTACATTTTACATATCCCTATAAAAAGGGGGTTAGACATTGAAAGAAATTTAATGGGACCTGCTCTTCCAATCCATTTGTCAAACGCCATGGACGTAATGTGGAGGTGCTCCATCTTGCTGAAGAAGAATTCATCGGGTATTTGTGGGACTGCATAGTTCTCCAGCATATATAGATATGTTGTCCCTCTTACTGTGCTTTCAGCAAAGAAAAAAAAAATCCGATCATTGTATCATACGATAACTTTGGGACTAACACGTTCATATTCCATTATGACACGTGGATTTTCTTCTCCCTATATTCTACGGTTCTGGCAATGCTCTTTACCAGATATGCGAAAGGTTGCTTCGGCTGAGAATTCGATGTGATTGAATTCATAATCATCAATGCGGAATAACAGTGCAGTAGCGAACTCAGCCCGTTTGGGTTTATCATTCCGCTGCAACTTTTGCATGAGTTGGATGCTGTATGCTCTAAATCGCAATCTTTTATGGACAACAGTGTGAACAGTCGTCTTCGGAATATCTAGCTCTAAACTGGCCCGTCGAATTAACTGCCTTGGGCTATACTGAAATACATATCTTACATCCTTAACTGTATCTGCGGACACTACACACACACACACACACACGCACACACACACACATATATATATATATATATATATACATATAGACTAGCTGACCCGGCGAATTTTCTTGCGCCTTAGAAACAATAAATGAGCAGATTTTGGATTTCATTAAGTTCAATTTTTTATTAGGATAACAAATATAAATACAAAAAAATCAACTATTTTAATGATTATTTATTGGCCGTGTATTTTGGTGCATGGGTTGCACTCTTCAGTGAAGCATCTTGTGATAGACGACATTTCTTGTTTTATTATCAGGCGCAAGAACAAATAACGCAAATGGTCTTCCGACCCGTGAACAGGCTTCAAGAATGTTGCCCATTATTTTTTTTTTATGACCAATGCGTGCCATTACACAATTTTGGGGCATTTAAATTTCGAAGCAAAATTATAAGTGAGCCAATCTTGGGCGCTTCGGCGCTGGCATGCCGAAATGAATGAGTGGAATGATCGAAATAAGAATACAAATGTCCTCAATCATTATTAATGCCTCGTTATATATTTCTGCGGAGAATTCAACATTGAGATTTTGATTAGAAATTCTAATCCGATGTAAAATATCCTCACTCATTGAGTCTTTATATTTGTTCCACAGAGCAGATGCTTCAGAGGAAAACACGTTGTTAATATTATTGAAAATAATTGACGAATTTGCTGTGGAGATGAGCTCAGTGCTGCATTTGCAATGGTTATCATCCTCCAATAAACGTAACTCACGACACGCATTGAAGAAAGTGTCGTATAAAATACCATTGACTGTTCGCAAATATTGGAAGGATGTCGGTCCAGGAACGTTGAACAATAATAAACGCAGAAACCTTGACAAAAAATGTCATTAAAATCGGTCCAGTCGTTTAGAAGAATTATGAGTAACCTATTGAAAATAACATTTTTATTAAGTAACAGGACTGAAAATATTTATTGTTCCAAATTTTAGATAAATTATGTGTAATTTTATTTTTTAGCTTTTTCTTATTTAATATTTCCAATAAGAAAACAAATGAAAAAATTTGTCATGAAATTAATTTGCCAGACAAAAACACTTGTAGGTTAGGGTGGCTGTTAATTAACACACGTGTAAATTTAATAGAAAATTATACAAAGTACTTATATCAATTCCACACTGTATTTGCAAAATGTATAGTTTTTATGCACATTTTAAAACTCTTGAAACATTAATTTCAATTAGCAAACTTTTTTTTTTTTTTTTTTTTTTATGTAACACAATAATAACACGAAGTTATAAGATATTTTCCTGAATTTTATCGTAGGAAAAACTGTCGGGAAAAACTGAAATTGGAATAAAATATTATTGAATATTCGATACTGTGATTGTAGCGCAGTCTGCCGGATCCAATCTAAACCATTCCAAAATCAACAACAACAATTTATAAATCAAACATCTGATGTGTTACACTCACATGACTTTCTCTAGCCGTTCTACAAACTTCTTACATAAGATTCTTCTTCTTTCTGTACCTTGCTAATCGAGGTACTCATTAGCACAAGTTCTTATTACTTATTTCCGTAGAAGTAGGAAGAAAATAAGGGAATACACTAGGCTAAACCAATAGTCAAATCTTTTAAAAGCTGTCGTTAGGCGATTGTCATTACTAACCGCTTCTTTTCTTGGCCAGGAGTAGAACAAAAGAAAAACGGACACTCCCGTCTGAGAAAAGTATAAGTACTTCACAACTGAAACTAATAACAATGAGTACCTCGAAAACGGGAAAAAAATGTATATGACATAAGTTGTGTATTTTAAAAAAAGCCTACATTTTTTGTATAGTAAGTTTTTGTCTATCTCTTACGGTTTACTAGTTATGGCAAATTAAGCACAATTCATCCAGAATAAACAGATCTTCAGAAGCTATTCCCAGAAAATTCAAGATATACATTTTATTTGTCAGGTAAATATCTTTAATAAACGATATTTTAATCAAAATCAATAGAGCCATTTTTAAGAAAATAAAATTTTTCGAAAAAAGTCCCATGTAAAGGGTAGTTTGGGGTGGGGGGATTTTTCTCAAAATCTTCGTGTTGCATCCCTGGAAGATACTAAACTTAAATACCAGGTTTGGTATTTCAGCTACTATTCGTTTTTGAGTTATCGTGTTCACAGACACACACACACACACACACACACACACACACACACACACACACACACACACACACGGACCTTTTCCTGAAAATGCTTTTTATGGATACAGGGGGTCCTAAAACATGTATTTCCGGTGAAATCTCGACATCGAATTTTTGAGTGGAATGCAATACTTCTCTATCCCTATGTACATTGTACATACGGGGCTAGAGAAAGTAAAAATCTGATGTGTTCCATTCACATGACTTTCTCTATCTCCCTGTAACAAATTATTGTTAATAAGCTTATCTTTTATTTATATATTGTTAATTATATTGTTAATCGAGGAAAATTAGCAGAAATAGTCTTACAAGCGAAATAAGGAAGTACCATGCACGCACGCGCCCACCCCCACACACACGCACGCACGCGCACGCACTCACACACACACGCCCACGCGCACGCGCGCACACATACACACGGACCTTTTTCTGAAAATGCTTTTTATGGATACAGGGGGTCCTAAAACATGTATTTCCGGTGAAATCTCGGTATCGAATTTTTTGGTGGAGTGCAATACATTCTCTATACACTATGTATATAGTGCCTATAGAGAAAGTAAAAATCGGTCGTTATGTGAAACAATTGAAATTCCAATCGCTTTGCTTTCCAGGAGTAAATAAATAAGAAACGAGAAGAAAGATATCTTCCTGTTTGAGAAACATTTAAGTGGCTAAAATTGAAACCAATAATCCGGAATATCTCAAAAACGATTAATTCTACAAAAAAAAAAAAAAAAAAAAAAGTGTATATAACATAACATAAAATGTATGTTTTAACGAGATCTACGGTTTGCCAGTTATACAAAAGTCATCCAGAATGAAGAGGTCTTCAGAGGCTGTTCCCAGAAAGTTCAAGATAGATATACAGTTCGTTTGTCATAAAAATATCTTAAACATAAGACAATTTAATCAAAACCGTTACAGCCATTTTTGAGAAAATCAAAATAATTGGAAAATGTTCCATGTAAAGGGTAGTTGCGCGGGGGGGGGGGTCTTCAAAATCTTAGTGTCGCATACTTGAGAGAGATACTAAACTAAACCTAAATACCAAGTTTGGTAATTTGGTCTTTTCGTTTTTAAGCTATGCTGCCCACAGACACATACACACACACACGCGCGCGCAGACATTTTCCAAAAAAATGTTTTTTTTATTCAAGGGAGCAATACCTTCTCTATACGCTGTGTGCATAGTACGTGTAGAGAAAGTAAAAATGAAATGTATCAATGACGAGAGGCTGGAAGTGGGTGGCTCAGTTGATAAAGCAATGGCCCCTAAAGGCCCAAAGGTTGCGGGTTTAAACCCGGCCCAGGCTGATGACTTTTAAATGTGCTTAAAAGTGATAACCCCATGTCAAGATTTACTGGATGTAAAAGAACGCCTGAGGGATGAAATTCCAGCACACCGGCAGCGCTTATATGATCCTAGAAATTGACAGCGCCGTGACAAATATTTATTTACATGTTCTTTTAAGGATGGAAAATTTACAGAGAATAAGTTGAATGAAAGCACCACCAAGATAATTTTTCTTGAGCACCGCTGGCTTGTTTTCTTATGCGCTAGACAGCACCGGCAGTAAAGGCGGTTTAGTGTCTAGCTGGTTTTAGTTTGGCACTCTGAAGTAGATTTTGACTAGGTGGGAGAGTTCAAAGTATTTCAAAATGACAACTGAAATATCTGTGGATACTGAATTAAATAATGCACGCAAAGCATTGGAGGCAGCATTGGGTGAAAAATCAAAAATGTAAGTATTTGTGTATTTGACAGAAACTTTTCAAAGGGAATATGTTCTGTATTTACAGTTCGTGAAAGATGCACATTTATAGGTTATGTCACGAACAATCAATTAGCCACAATATAAACAGTTTTATATGTTGTTAAAGGTTAATCTTGAACTTACGTTAAAGTGGTTAGGAGTTTTATAGTTGAAATGCAGTCATAATTCTCGATCATAGGGGATAATGCACATACGGAACAGACGCCCATCCTTTGTAGAAAAAAATAGCATGCCACTGCTTTTGGATATTGTTAGTACGTAATGCAATAGGGTTAACAGACACATAGCAACAGTGTAGTACTTATCTCTCCACGGTTAAAATATGAATAAATGGAAGAAATGCCGATCCGAAATACCAAAACTTAGTCATATATTTTATGTACTGTTTCAAGTAAACATCTACCTGACCATAAGAAGCTTTAATTTTATCATTGGTTTGTATATTATAGAATACTATAATGTTTTTGTGAAATCTGTGATGAAATGTTTCAGAGTCCCCAGACTCTACAGAATATAAACAACCAGTCAGCCTGGTAGCTCAGTTGGTTGCGCTAGCCTTCTGATTTTGAGGTCACGAGTTCAAACCTGGCCCAGACAGATGTCCCTTGTCTGTAAATTTACTGGCATGTAAAAGAACTCCTGCAGGACGAAATTCCGACACACCAGTGGTGCTGATAAAATCCTGGAAATTGAGAGCATCGTTACTAAAGAAATAATTTTGTTTAATTATAAACAACCCAAAGAGTCCCACTCTGTCGTAAGATATTCCAATATTGGAAAATGACTAAATCTGTTCTTTAATTAATGCCCACTCTGCAGTGTAGTGGCAGCATCTTTGCCTCTCATTCAAGAAGTCCCAAGTTCGAATCTTGGATAGGGTGAGAGATACTGGATGATGTTTTTCCAGGGTTTACTTTTATCCTAAGAAGATGATTGTCGAGTAACTTTAAATTTCATGTACTTCATTTTCGTATCATTTCACCAACTACAGTCATCATCTGATATGACCTACCAAAAAAAAAAAAAAAAAGAAGTAAATAGTTACCACCAATTTAGATGTACCTATAACTAACATTATTAAATTAAATAAAAAGTTATTCCTGAAGGTCCTTCTTAATAATGCAGAGCAGAGATTCATGGATTTCTTCTCATTCTCTCCACCGCAGTCATTACATGGATGTTTTGTTTATTTTTTTATTCTTTGAAACTGCCTCTAATGAGTTGCCTCCTATTTGCAATAAAAATTTACTCTAATTTTCTGTTAATAATATGTGAAGCATAAGGGTAAAGCCTAGAAGAAAAGCTTTATCTGGGTAATCACCCCTCTAATGACATGAGAATCTTTTGACGATTAGCTGTTATCAAAAGATCTAGTTCTGTTTCTATGATTGTTCTGTTTCATGTGTTTCTTCCAATAGTTCAACTGACAAATGCAGATGTTCATGTTAACATATCATATGAGTGCTTGAATTTTTGGTTTTGACTTTCTCTTCTACTTACCTTTAGTAAGTTGGGAAAGTATTACATTCCACCCAAAATTTGATCCTGAGATTTAACTAGAAACATCTGTTTAATACTCCCTGAATCCAAAAAAAGTAAATTTTTACTTTCTCTACATGTATTATTGCATAGTGTATAGAGAAGGTATTGTATTGCACCCAAAATTTTGATACCGAGATTTCACTGGAAATACATGTTTTGAGACCCCCTGAAATCCCAAAAAAATATTTTTAGAAAAATGTCTGTGTGTATCTGTGGGCAGCATAGCTAAAAAATGTTAAGACCATTAAACACCAACCTTGGTATTTAAGTTTGGTATCTTCCAAAGATGCGACACAAAGATTTTCAAGAAAATCTCCCCACCACAAACTACCCTTTACATGGAACTTTTTTTGAAAATTTTGATTTTCTCAAAAATGTTCTAACAATTTTGATTAAAATATCATATATTAAAGATATTACCTGACAAATAAAATGTATATCCTGAATTTTCTGAGAATAGCCACTGAAGACTACTTTATTCTGGATAAATTTTACAAAATTTTGCATAAGTGCTAAACTGTAAGAGATAGACAAAAACTTACTACACAAACGTGTAGATCACGATAAAACACACACTTTATGTCATATATATTTTTTTCATGGAGTTGGTCTGTTTTGAGATATTCCTTGTTTTTGGTTTCAGCTTTGAAAAACTTATACTTTTCTCATGCAGAAATTTGTCAACTCCTGTCCATACAAACAAAGGAACTTCGGTCACATAGCAAACAGCTTTTGACAACACTTTAACCTATGGTATTCCCTTATTTTGCTTTTACTTAGAAGGAAGCAAGCTATAAGACTATTTCTGCTACTTTTTCTCAATTAGCATGAAGTAAATAGAAGCATAAGGTTTTTAACAATAATTTGTTGCAGTGATGTAGAGAAAGTCATGTGAATGGAACACATCAGATTTTTTAAAAAGAAACCTGATGTTCCATTCACATGAATTTCTCTACTTGTTCTGCAAACAAACTATTCTTGCAAAAGATTATGTTTTATCTACATCATGCTAATTGAGATGAACTTCAGCAGAACTTGTCTTATTATTTGCTTCCTTGTAAGCAGAAGGGAAATAGGAGATGTTCTAGTCTAAAGCAATAGCCAAATCTTTTAAAAGCTGTTTGCTATGTGAACAATTATTGAAGTTTGGTTCGCTTAGAATTGCCAGCAATAAAACAAAAGAGAGATGAAATGAAAGATGACCCCACTGTAAAAAAAGTTAGATAGTTTAAAATTGAAACCATAACAAGGAGTATCTCGGAAATAGTCAACGCTACAACAAAAATTTATACGGCATAAATTGTGCATTTTAACCAGCTCTACATGTATTGTATAATAAGTTTTTGTCTATTGCTTATGGTTTACCAGTTATGCAAAATTCATCCAGAATAAATAGTTGTTCAGAAGCTATTCCCTGAAAATTCAAGATATACATTTTATTTTTGATGTAAATATGATTAATAGATTTACAACCTTTTAATTAAAGTCATTAAAGCATTATTGAGAAAAACAACATTTCCAAACAATTTTTCCATGTAAAGAGTAGTTTGGGGTGGGATGATTTTCTTGAAAAATTTCGTGTCGCATCTTTGGGAGATACCAAACTTATATACAACGGGCGCAAAACTTCTAGAATCGTGACCCTGACTGCCAAGCCTAGCTTGGTTGGAGTTTTCAGTATGATACCTTTGCTTACTGACAGTATGCAAAACATTTACAGTCTGCACCAAAATTGTTCCGCATTTGTTATTTTCAAAGAGAGCAGTAAATAGCGTTTATTTGTATTTTTGTAACATAACTAACCATGGCTTCTTTTCACAATTAAGTGACATTGTAATACGTAGTCAGAGCAGAGAAATGAGTGCAAATGTCCTTGACTTCATGAAACAAGAAGTAGAGATGAAGGTGGAAAATAATGTTTACCCGAGTTCCCCATAAGCCTGATTCTTGAAAATCAACAGACACCATTGTATTATTTATTCTTGTAACACTGCATGTGATGTTCACTGTTCACACTGCACAAATTAGAATATCACGTTCAAGAGGTTTGACTCTCGCTTAGGGTGAGATACTTGGACAGATTTTATCGGGGTTTTCCCTTATGCTGAGAAGGCGGATATCAAGTAACTTAAAGTTCCATGTGACCCCAACGTCATTTCACCAATTTCATTCATCGTCCAATATGACCAACCAGTTCAAGGACGTAAAAATAAATAAATAATAGAAGAAGAAAAAAACACCACATGCGAGCACCAGAATGTGCAAACTATTTTAATCACAATGCTGAGAAGGCGGATATCAAGTAACTTAAAGTTCCATGTGACCCCAACGTCATTTCACCAATTTCATTCATCATCCAATATGACCAACCAGTTCAAGGACGTAAAAATAAATAAATAATAGAAGAAGAAAAAAACACCACATGCCAGCACCAGAATGTGCAAACTATTTTAATCACTAATTCAAAATCTTCTCGGGCTTCTAGCCAGGTAAAAACTTGGCTTGACACCAACGTTTCGAAGAAGTGCATCTTCCTCGTCTTCAGGGTGAAGACGAGGAAGATGCACTTCTTCGAAACGTTGGTGTCAAGCCAAGTTTTTACCTGGCTAGAAGCCCGAGAAGATTTTGAATTAACACGTCGCCAGGAAAGCTTTAGTTCTTATTTTATTTTAATCACATTTTAATAATAGCGGTATGAGAATTAATTTGTAACAAAGCATTCCCATATTAACAGCAGTGAATATGAACAGGATCTTGGCATCTACAGTCCCATGCAAATGGAACAGAACAATATCATAACATTTTTCATACTTTCTTTAATTTAATCATAAATTGCTTCCAATTTACATTTCTTAATACCTAATATGTTCTCCTCTCTTTTTTAGAGGTTCCATTACAGAATTAGGCATTGACTCCACAAGATGGAAACACAGATTTTTGAGATCACTATCATGAAACCCTACTTGAATTAAAGCTAATATCAAACATTCATTTGTGGAACAGTCAAATTTTGCAAGTCTCCTTTTGAAAATAGTTCACAAATTTTCTATAAAAAACAAACATTGTTATCTTTGAAGAATTTTTTCACTTTCTTAGAAGTGTGGCAGGAAGCTATATCTTGCTGAAAAACTCTGTCACCTACCAAAAACCTTTTCTGGAGTTCACGAACAATTCTCACCAGTATTGTGATGTACTAATCATTTTTTATCATGCTTTTAACTGGGATTAAATGTCCTAGTCCTTCATAGGTAAAATAGCCCCAAACCATTTAGTCTGTTGAAAATGAGCTGAATTTGTAGGCTCATTATTTGCTCAGCACACATACTGGACTCTAGAAATTCTTCAAAGATAACAATGTTTGTGTGCTTGAATGGCCAGGGAATTCACCTGGCATTAACTCTATAAATAATTTGTGGGCTATTTGCAAAAAGAGGCTTGCAAAATTTGATCATTCCACAAAAGAGCATTTGATATTAGCTTTAATTCAAGTATGGTTTCATGATGATCTCAAAAATGTGTGATCCAATCTTGCGGAGCCAATGCCTAATCATAAAGTGGAACTTATAAAAAAGAAAGAGGACATACTAGATGTTAAGACATGTAATTGGAAATAATTTATTATTAAATTTACAAAAGCATGAAAAATGTTGTATTATTGTTCCGTTCCGATTAATTTGCAGGGACTGTTTTAATTGGTATTTAACGCAGTTCAAAGCAAATGTCTTCTCCTTGGTAACTGTCATACTCACTTACATGGGTTATGCAATGCCTTTGCAAATTAAATTTTATGCCACAAACTAAACACTTATTCCACCTCTTTCTACAAGTAAGAAACATTCCTCCTAGGCAGCCATAAATATAGGAGTCGATGGCCTATGTGTTAGATTGCTTTCTGTTTACAACGTAATAAACTGACATACTATATACTGTGCAAAGAACAAGAGACCATATCATGTGTTTACCCATTGTGTGCATGGAGTAAGCGTGTTTGCTCTAGCACAAAATGAAGCAAGTTGGTGATCTCTGCCCTAGGTAGTAGCTGCCCAAGAGATCCAGCAGTTTCAACTTCTATTGTAATATATTTCTCCTTGGTTCAATTGCCAATTGTAGCTTTGAATTTTGTAAAAGTGGTTCAAATTTCTTACATAATTAAAAATCTAAACTAATTGTGGGTTTGGTCAAACTAAAAAATTCAATGCCATAGCATTGATCTCAAAATAATTTGAGATCACCTTGTGATTTACTGGGAAACATGCGAGTCAGTTGGAGAACTTAATGCTGTACTGACATGTTGCTATGGTCGCACAGTAATTAGAGCAGCCAGCTAGAGACCAAGAGATCTGTGATTCAAATCCCAGCTATGGCATTGAATTTTTCTATCTGACTCTACCTATCCAGCTTGTGTCCTATACAAGGCTTGTGTGAAAAAACAATTAATTGTGGTTTTGTTTTTCTCTGTTAGGTATTTTCAATCCATGAAGCTTTGGTTTCAAATGAAGGTAAGATTTCTTTCTTTCTCTCTTTCTTCTGCTTTTTAAAAACCTGCCTATATATTATTTGCTTTTTGGAATGCAGTGGTGCTGGTACAATGGAATGGATCAGAATCCTTTTAAGGAAAGTTAAGTTATTAATGTATATTTCATCTAGTACTTACATTTTCATAATCAGCTACTTCCATTTTAGCTGGTTCTACCAAACTGAATGTGCTCTGTAGGATTTGAAATATGCTGAGGTGTAGCATTCAAGAAGGATGTCCCAAGTTGAAATCCTGTTACTAGATAATCTTAAGAGTGGTTTTCTTAGTAGGGGAAAGGATATGTCTGTCTTAAAATATCTCCTCAAAATAAAGAAACTAAGAGGATAGTATGTGAAAGCAAGTGTGCATCTAAGACCATCTGTCTATATGTTAAGTGAGATAATGCAGGAATTTTGGAACACCTGGATTATAATTTTGTACAGTGGCCAATCTGAATGACAATTTTGTAATGTGTGTTAATCAACAGGTAAATAATGAATTAGGTATTTCAGTGCAGTGAACCAGAGTTTACTTAAGAGTACAAGTTCAGTTCAATAAGTACCCGTGGTGTTACCTTTGTATACAAGCATTTATTAAATATGGTCAAAACAAATTTGGCATTGATTCATAGGTTAGTTTGGATTTGGCAGACATTACAGTTAGTCATTCAATGTTATTTCACTAAAATGGAAAAAAATTCAGTATTGCTCAGTGATTTGCTCTTTACTTTTGGATAGGAAAACTTACAAGGAGATAAAGCATAAATTGGATGCTGTTTGTCATAATGGCAACAGTTAGATATTGGTTCGACTATTCATTAGATTAGACTTATTGTCAGCCGTAGGAATTGCAAGAATTCATGGTATCATTAAAGACAGTAAATATAGAGCAAAGTAAGAATAAATATATGCCACATGTTAAATTAAACACCTTACAAGTAATCATAATTATTTAAAACCATTTGCAAATTCTTTAATTGTATAAAAACAGTATTGTAATAACAATTCTATCACTTTGTATTTCTGCTAATATTTAATTTGATTAGCCTGTAGTAGATAGAAGGATAAACTTTTAACAATAATTTATTTCAGAGATGTAGAGAAAATCATATGAATGGAACACATCAGATTTATGTAATATTTTCCTTTTAAAACATTCAGTTTGGTATTTCTGTGCATTTGTTAAAAAATGAGTTAGTTTTGGTTTTATTTGCATTATATTTACCTTATGAAAAGAGAATGTATGTACATATAAGTTAGAATTTGACAAGTCCTTGAAATTTTGTGTGTTTAAAAGATGAATAAAATACCATATACTATACCATGACCAGCATAAACTGACCTTTTAAACAGTTGGCTCATATCTCAGACTCTGCTGTGCTGTTGTGTACATACAACAAATGCTCTTTGAAGCATTTCTGATGAATCTGTATCATAATTAACAGGGAATAGAAAAATAAGGTATTCTAAGAAAAGTTTATCAAACAGTTATAAAATGTTAATTGGTAGAGTAGGTTTTGTGGTTGGTATATATTTTTAGTCCATTGTCATATGGGTTTGTCACTTATTATTTTACTAATCTCTCTTAATGTTTTTCTGAACAGAAAACAAAGAGGGAGTTTGATGCAGAAATGCGTAAAATGCTTTCTCCACAAGAAGTCCACTTGCACAATGTGTTCTTGATACGTCTGTTCAATAAATGTCATGATATATCATTGTGTATGCCTTATATGAACTCAAGAGCCTGGAAAGCAAAGAGATCTAAAGTGAAGAGGAGGTACCGCAGTGATAAAGGAAATTTTGAGGTTTGTATTAGAATTAAATATTCCTTTACTGAAACTTGCACCAAGTATATCCTGGTTTTGTATTCCAATTCATGAAGTTGGTGAGTCATCAGTAGGGAATGGATGTTGATAACCTAAAAATGATTTTAAAATGATCCAAAATGCTCTTATTGTTACAGAAAAATTACCCAAAGAGAACAAAAAATTACATTAAAAAGAGTGACTTTTTATTTTAACACTTTATTTTTAGAAATATTTTTGAAGTGTTAATGTTATACAAAACATTTACACCACAACAAATGTCCCAAAACATGTGTACCACAATTTAATATAGCAAAGCACAGTGTACAACCAGTTTAATATTGTGATGTTTTTTATAATTATTGCATGCTGAAACATTCACTGTTTTTATTGAAGATTTTCCATGAATCATTTCATGTTTTAATTTGCAGTATCTGAAAAAGGTATAAATAGTACAACTGTGTTATTTTGTTAATTTCTAAATAATAAAATAAAATGTAATTGTAGCACAATAGAAATATTGAAATTTTGCACATAGTGTTGTAGCCTTCATTTTTTATGATCAACTTCAGTTTATTATACACTGCTTTGCCTAGTTATAAAAGTACAGTTTTTGCTAATGTAGGATCTGAAGCTTTCCTGGCAACGAACATATTCTAGATGTTCTCGGGCTTCAAGCCAGGTGTAGTGATGAAGAATCATTGACGTTTTGGGAGCGTGCATCTCTCCCATCATCAGGATGATGAATGGCTCAATCGGGTAAAATTGGTAGTATATATACCTTCCGCCACGGCGAATGGCACCAACCTGGCAGAAACACTCTTATGTTTTCTACTAAAGCACGCTAATTTTTTAATACATTAGTGCTTTAGTGAGTAGCACAGTACATTAGATATTTGAAACTTCCCTATGTAGGCAGAAATGTTAGTGACCAAATTGTTCAATAATAATTCAGTGCATGGCGCAAAAACACCTTAATCAGTAGTGTTTTGTCTACAAGTTTTTTTAATGTTATTATAATAGATGTGATATATTACAGCCAGCAGATGTCGCAGATTACATCAGCAGCGCTAGCACATTACCACCACATGCACATGAAGAAAAACTGCGTTATGCCAAGCAGGAATTATTCATTCCAGATAAGGGATTTGTCATGGGACGAATGCTGTTAGGAGCATGGGAAGCTGGACTAGAGGGTGCTAATGATGCAGCAGCACAGCTTCTGGCATCTGCTGTAAAGGTATATTAACCATATATGTATTAATCTCAAAAGGTGTCTGTAAAACATCAATGTGCATCACTTATGAAACATGTACTCGTATCTGGACAATTACTCAGCTATGAGCAGAGTTCTTTAGTGTATGTATCTATATTTATTCAAGCATTACTTCATTACAAAATAATGCTCTTTGTGGCTTGGTTTCAACCCTGACTTTTTCTGAGGCCTTGAAAAATCTGTTCTAATAACAAAGATTGTCTGATGACTTAGAGTAGTAATCTCTTAATCTCTTTAATATAATATTCTTAGTTTGTGCATAATTCAAAGAACCTCAAGTTATGATCTGAGTCAATACAGCATAGGGGTTGATTGGTTGAGATCTAATGTTGAACAATTGACAATGAAGCCATTCACTTTCTTACACTCCAATAGTTTGATTGATATATTGATCAAAAGCTGGGCAGTGAAGTAGGTAGTATTGTCTTCAAGTTCACAGAAAGGCCACAGAACATGTAACAGCAATATTCAGTCACTTTTCGATCCTTATCCATTTTATTTTTTATTCAATAGAGATATTACATTAAATTTTTTATTTGTGCTCATGTCAGAAAATTCTCTTTACTGGTAACACAGATCTTGACTATACCCATTTTATTTTCTCTACCATGTACAAGTACATATTTTCTTTCCTTTCCTCTTTTTTTTTTCTTTCTTTTTTTCCTTCCTTCCTTCTCTCCCCTCCATACCTCTTTCTTTCTTTCCTTCTCTCTCCCTCTCTTTCTTCATTCTTCCTTTCCCTTCCTGGGGTTAACCATTTCTGAGATATTCTTTGTTATTGATTTAAATTTCCTATACTTTTCCAATACAAATGGAAAGTTGTCTTTGAGTTTTATTTCTTTCTGCTTTTAACTCCTTAGTATACAAAGAAAACAGAATTTGTCATACATAGCAATCATTTTTAGAAGACTTGACTATCACTGTAGCCTAGTGTTTTCCCTTATTTATCTTGTACCTACAAGAAAATAAGTAATAAGACTATTTCTGTTAAGTTTATCTTCATTAGTATTTCGTAGATAGAAGCATAGACTTTTGAGAGAATGATCTTTTGTTGAATAGATAAAGACATGAGAATGGAGCACATCATAATTTTTTTACTTAGAGGAAGAATTACAAACATTTTATACTGAGATTTCACCATAAATACATGTTTTAAGAACTCCTGCATCTAAAAACAAATTATAAAAATATCCATTGGTATGTGCTTGCATGTGTACATGAACAGCATAACTCAAAACGAAAAGTAAGTTACCAAACTTGCAGTTTTAGTTCATCTTCTAAGGTTGCAACAATTTCAAAAAATTTGATTTTCTCATAAATGATTCTAACACTTTTGATTAAAATACCACATGTAATACCACAAATATACCATAAAGTACTATATACAAATGAAATTTATATCTTAATTTTTTGGGAATAGCCTCTGTATGTCCTGTTCATTCTGGATGATTTTTTCACAACTATTAAAGGTAGACAAACTTTTATTATTTCTTATTATTGGTTTAAATTTTTCAATGAACATATTTTTCTCAAATGAGAAGTCTTTACATGTCCTGGCCATGCTAAGGTGACCAGTGCTTAATAGATTTGACTATCGCTTTAGCCTAAGTCCATTATTTCCCTTATACCTACAAGGAAATAAGTAATAAGAGCATTTCTGCTCACATTTATCTTGATTAACATGAAATATAATATTTTGTAAGAATAGATAGTTGCAGAATAGGTAGAGAAAGTCATACAAATAAAACACATCAGATTTCTTAAATCAGTTGTCTTCTCAGTCTCATCTACTGTATGGGATTTAATGGAATTTTTGTTACAACTTCATGCTGGACATAAATTCTGCTTCAGAGTCTTCTTGTTCCCTTTAATTTCCATGTTCTTAATCTAAACCATGCTAAGCCCTCTCTTTATTTCTTGTTGCATCTTAACATTATAATACTTGTTCATCTCACCTGTTTTAATGCTGCTTGATATAGCACAAAAGAACATTTCTCACTTATAACAGCAAACAAGTTTTCCCTTTCTGCCTCTGTGTGATGCTTAGCATTCTAACTTCCAAATCCAGAGGTGCCAGGTTCGGACAGTGAGAAGTTTTCTTTAGCCAGATTAGTCCCTATAATCCCTAGAATCTGAAAGTAAAAAAGATAGTTTGAATGTGTATGCGTGAATTTAAAACAAATAGTGTTGCCTACATACATATGTTTTCAAGTCTACTTACAATCCCTTCCAAAATCCTTTTGGCAAATTCTCTTTATTTGACTTATCTCCCCCATTTCATTCTGAGTTAGTATAGCCAATTTTCCCTATTCCATAGTTTCTCTTGCATTGGATTTCTAACATTTTAAACATTATTATTCAAAACATATACATGTGACAGTTGTTGCACTCTAAACAAGTATTTTAATACTTTCTCCATCACGCATTCTCTCTTACCTTTCAGGCACCAGCTGTATTTGGTAGAATATCTAAATAATTTTAGAATAATTTAAATCTAAATAATTTACTATTGTAAGAACATTTTTATAGTCTATAAAAATTAGGTGGCAAGAGAAAGTCACATGAATGTAATGCATCATATTATTTTGGGGGTGTAGAATGAGGTAGGGGGGGGTTTGAATGATGTGTATCAATTCCAAACTATCAACATGCGTAAGAGAAGGTTTGAATTTTTATGGACATTTTATAGTAGGTAGAAGAAACAGCATTTTAAGATAATTTCCAGAGTGTTTACGTTTGTGAACAACACAGCTCAAAATGACATCAGATAAATATCAAACTAGGTATACTTGTATATAAAAATACTGGTCTTGTCATGGCTAAAATAATATCTTCATGTCACTTCTTATTTTTATTTTCTAAGTTCTAGTTATTATGCCACATATTGTTTGGATTGTTGCAGTTTACATTAAATATAGTTCTATATTCATTGTTATAACATATTTCACAGCCTAGGTATTTAAAGTAAGATACTATTTCATTTGATTTTCTGTTACATTTTGGATCTCCTTCTATTTTCCCTTTAAAGCCATTTACTTTGGTTTCTGGAAGCGATATTTTAAAATTATAACCATATAAATGTGGTTGAGCTAGTACACTAGTTTTTGCATATAATCCTCATTATTTTGTAAAATAATGACATCAGCAGCAAATAAAGGAGAGACTACATTCAGTACAGTGCCTAAAAATATTTCTGGATAAACTGCTTTTTTCCATGTTTTTATGATTTCATCTGTATATCAGTTAAAAAGAGTGGGCGATAAGCTGCACCCTTATCTTAATTCTAAATTAATTATAATCTTCCCTGTAGTACTTATTTCTCTCTTCAGAACAATGTATCAGTATAATTCTTAATGATTTTAATAAAATGTTGCCTCTGGCTATTGCAAAGTAATATTCCAGATTAACAGTGTATTTATTCTTTTGTTTTATTTTACTGTGTTTAGAATATGCCTACACAAACTTTCCTTGAGATTAGACAAATGAAGCAAAATACCATGAGTTTGAATCATCCATTTTAGAGTAAAGAATATTAGTTTTCTTACTCTCCATGTTATCAACTGTGTTCATGGTACTGAGTTTCTTTTTAGACTGCATAATTCATAGAATAGAAGTTTTATATAAGAATTCTTAAATATAGAATTTTTTTTCTATTATATGATATTTCTGAAAGTAATCAGAACATTTCTTTGCAGGTATTTTTGAAAACTGTATTGACTGCTATCTTCTCCCGCCGAAAAGGTTACAAAATACGTCGGAATAAATTTCAGTATGCTATGGGAGCAACTTTGCCAAATCCATGGCTCAGAAATACAGCTGGCATTATAAATGCAATGAAGAACAGGTAAAGCATTTTGTTTTATACCTTAAATTTACTATTTTTAGGAATATCTATTATAACTATCTATCTTCCCAATCTTGTGGTCTAAATAAACTGTTTTCAGTAGACTATCATTTAATGCAGTTATTATTCAAGACCGTAAGTATGGGACAATGATTCTGCAATCTGTGATTAAAAATACTGTATCTATCTGAATACAACACGATCTCGAATGCAAGATAAACCCCTTTTTTCAGCATTTAATTTTGGAATTTAGGTATATCATCTTTGTAAAAAGAAGACATGCTAACTTAACTTTTAAACACATATTTTGAACATATACTTTGATCAAACTAATGAGCATAAAGCTTATCTGTTGCTTAATGTTCTCCGCCCCCTTCAACACACATGTGAGCATGCCCGAGGAAATTCCTGTATACCTTTGTTAGTTCTTGTGCTGTGATGCTATTGATGACACCCTGGATCCTGGTCTTCAGTTCTTCAATTGTGTGTGGCCCCACAAGTAAAAGTCACAAATGGACAATTTGGTGACCAAGGAGGTCACAAGAATTTGCTGATTGTCCTCTCTGATGTAAACATCTCATGCACAGGGACAATGAAATAGGATTATAGTTTTATTAACTTTTATTCTGCTACTCTTCTACTTTGAATAAATTGGATCCCATGCATCATCAAGGGCTTCGGTTATCCTTAGGAGCTTTTCCAATTAGCCTCACCTGTAGCCTTTATGCGGTATCTGGTGAACCATCCCTATGGGTGCACTGAAAAATTCTTTTCTGTAATTATGCTTCTACCCTACATGCCATACCTGGTAACACTACCTATTCTTCTTTCTTTGATACTGAAGTGGACCTTCGCTATCGTCAAAGTTTGACATTTATGCTTTGACAGTGCTGCTTTCTGCAAGAAGTAGATTCAAAACTTATTGTTGAAGTTGGACTCAGTGCTTCTCTGTCTCTTTTTTGGGAATACCATTGTTTTCCACCATTACTGCGACAACTGCTATGTATTCTCTTGCTTTGACTCAGTTGCCGAAGGACACCACTACTGTGCCTATATAATATACCAAACATTTCACAGCTTTGCAGCACTCATTTCCAGGACACCATTTTCTGTATACTGTATATACATGGTTCTAAAGCAGATAAAGGGACTGCAGTCTGTGGTCCATGACCCACATGTCCATCACAAGATTTGCTTCCCTTTCGACACTTCTATATACACTGCTAACTTTTTGTTTTAGATACTTAAGGCCGCCATGTTTATCTGCTCCTTCTCCTTGCTATCCAATGTCATCTGTTTGGACTCCTTAGTGCTTTGCTTAGTTTACAGATATCTACAGTCTCTATTCACTTGTTCAAAAAATCCATGATCAGTTGCATATCTCTACATCTAGCCAGTATTCGTGTGATTTTTGTCTGGGTTCTTGGACATTGTGGCATTGCAGGAAATGAACAGGCAAATCAGGCTGAGAAGGGCTGCAAATCTTCATCCTGATGAGCACATTGTCCATTGCTTATCTACAAATTAGCAAAATATTCTGCACAGGAAGATACTTTCTGATTGAGAAGAGGAGTGGTTTACATCTACTGCCAAACTGCAAGTTGAAGGCTACAACACATCCCTGATGCTGTTCTCATCCTTCACATTGCGAGGAGACAGTGTTTGCCCAGCTATGAATTGGCCTATTATTTCAGCCATGTATACCTTCTAAATAGTGAACTACCACTGCACTGTATCCACTGTGATGTGCCTTTAACAGTGAAGCATTTTCTCCTTTCTGTCGCTACTTTTTGGTGCTGTGTGAGCGACTTGGCCTGTCTCCCTCTCTAGCTAGTGTTTAGGCAATGTCACTGTCTTTATTAAGAAGCTCATGCAATATGTTCATTTAAGGGTATGTATGACTGAAATTTCATGAAAAATCACAACAAATTGACTTTTTTTATTTTAAGTAATTCCATAATCATACTATAAAACATAACCAAATTTAAAGAATATCGATGGTATGTGAACAGCAACTCATATCTCAAAGTGTCAATGCTACAGGAAACCAGGATAGAAACCTTTCAAAATCAGCATGTTATTTAAAATTATTTATAATGAAATATGAGATATGTTAAAGTTGACTGGAATCAAGAAAAATTTTATTTTGTATGTTTCTGAACTTATGAGGATGGTGTTCAACACTATCAAGATATTGTACAATAATTTTAACTACCTTTCTCTTAGCCAGTAAATAAGCAGAAATATATAGACAGAGTAATGTCAGCAGTTAATTTATACACTCAATATTTCAGGAAATACTAGCAATAAGAACAAAACACACTATAACAGTAATATAATTTGGAAAATTGTTGCAACTTTGGCAACTCGTGTTAATGGTTTCCATGATTTACACTTTCACCCCCATTTACAGCACTATTCCTTGAGTTACTTGATAATGTTAAACAGGGATATTATTGTATATATCTGTAAATTCTTAAATGATAAATTTAGTTTTTCCATAAAAACTTTTCAATATTACTTCAACATAGTCTTCTTACTTAGACATATCACACAATTCCTCATAATAAATAAAAATCACTGGATCAAAAGGGGGATGCAAATTTCTTGTAGAAGGAAAATGTTTTTTACATAAATTAAAAACTCAAGTCTTCATTTAGCCCAGTGAAAGCTGCCTGGAAAATAATGAATACTAATACAAATATTGATAAACCCACAGATAATATAACATTGAAATGTAAAGATAGGACCCAAAAACTGTAATAGGGATATTTAATGATCATTTTGTAAATGTAGCAAATAGGCTATTTCAAACAGTAACCATAGTTTTAGTAATTTTGTTCTAATTACTCTGACCAACATTCTAAGTTGAAATTGTTAAAGCAATAAGTACACTCAAAACAAAAATGTCTTTTGGTTTTTGCACTCATCAAAAAGCCTGCCCATTTTATAGCTACACCTCTCACTGACATGTAATACATATTTTAAACCAGCAAAATTCCCTTGTACACTGAAGATTGCAAGAGTAAAACCTCTATATAAAAAGGAGAAGAAAATAAAACTGAAGTATAGGCCTATTTCCTTATTAGTAGGTTTTGGTAAGGTGCTTCTATAGAAAATTGCTTACCTTCTTTGAGTAGATTACATACTATCTGACATGCAGCACGGATTCAGAAAAAGAAAGTCTACAGAAATATCCCTTTTTACCTTTGCAAATAATTTGTTAAAGATTTTAGACTAGAAAAAATACATATATAAAGTATTTTTTGACCTTTCTAAGGCATTTGATGTTTTAAATTGCCACATATTGTTCACAATTTTGAGGCATTCTCTTAGGTGGATCCAGTCATACCTTCAGAATAGAAAATATGGAAATTTAGATGCTAATGGGAACTACATGCACCAGCTTTACTCAAAGAAGCAAATTATAAAAGGTGAGAGTATCTCAGGGGCTATCCTAAGACCAATTTTGTTCCTACTTTTTGTCAATGATTTGAAGGCATGTGTTATCGAGCAGCAAAACTCAGTATGATAATGACACAAATTTTCTATTTGAGAATAATTATTTGGAAACTTGAAAACAGTAAAAACTGTAGCAATGCTCTTTTATCTTCACTCCTTGAAAATATATAGTACCCTTATTTTTAAACATAATAATTTTCTGACAAAACTCGTCAAAATGAAAATGTAATCAAGTTTTTAGATGTCTGGCTGCAAAATAACCTCAAGTTGGACAAACATGTTAAAACTCTAATAGGAAAATTATGCTCATTGTGCTATAATTTTAGAACATTTAGTGCAATCAGTGTCATTTGAATCTCTCAGGAGTGTATATTTTGCGTGTGTACACTTAATTTTCAGGTATGGTATTTTAATCTGGGGCAGCTTGCCACCTTGTAAAAAAGCTATTATGCAAAACCAAATAATAAGAATTATTACTAGAACAAGACAGAGTTCTTAGAGTGGTCCATTTTTAAACAGCTTCTAATTCTTCCATTATATTATGTATATATAAACGAATTGATATTTACAAAACAAAATCTAACAGAGTAGTAATCTCACTTTCATCAATTGAAAAATACATGATTATAATACAAGACCAAATAGTGATCTGCACATAAATAGAACTAATACAGAAAATTTTCAAAAAAGTATGGTACATATAGGTGTATCACTTTGTAACAAATTACGAAAATCCATTAAAGCAATAAAAAGTCCAAGAGTTTACAAATCTAAACCAAAAGAAATATTTGCATGGTCAGTGTTTTTACACCTTGGGAATATTTAGCTCACTGATATTGAGCTAATTAAGAATCATGTTAATACATATTGTAAATATTATACACAATTTATCTTTAAATAATACTGTTTTATTATAAAATGCTGAGATCTATTTTACATGAAACTTGTATGATAAAATTGCTAGCTATTATTTTACATTGGCCAGTTTTATGGCTCTATATTTTCATTTAATTCTCATAATTTTTTATGCTGACATGTCGTATATCATAGTAGAAATGTACATTATATGACTTAAAGGATAAATAAACTGTATCTGTTATTCGTACTCAGATTATCAGAGACTGTTGTTGGAATGAACAGGAGGCATTAGCACTTAGGATTTTTGAACTCCTTGAGCCCATACATTGTTTATGGTTATGAAGTATAGATCTACAGAGCAACAATAGATCACCATCTCACAATTTACCACTCACTTTCTTGTTATTCGGTTAGTTGCACCATGAACACTACTGTATACATTTTTTCTTTGTCTCTGCACTTTTGCTGTTTAAGCAATTATATACATGTATCGTATTACAAGAGCCCAAAATGGGCTAATGGCTATCTGTGGATTGTTTCTTGTACAATGCATTCCCTGAGCGACCTGCGGCTGCACCATAACGGGTGAGGGTCGGTGTGATCTCCACCAGAAATATGCCTAAAGGACCGACAGGGAATGTATACAGAACTCTAACTACTGTACTAATTTACATTAGGCTTACCTGAAATCACAATAGATGTTGAAATTGATGACCTTCAATGGGAATACATTCCCTATATCTCTGAAATCAGTTCTGGTTGACTTGAAGTTCATCTTGATTGATTGCCTGTATTTCTCTTGCGATGTTGTCCTTCAATTCTTGTAACGTGTGCAGGTTGAATGCATACATTTATTCTTTAACGTTCCCCATAAATAAAAATCACATGGAGATAGGTCAGGGGAACGAGATGGCCACAATCCTCGACTAATTATTCTGTCACCATACACACTTCACAATTCATGCATAGAATTCACAGCAGTGTGCACTGTAGCTGAGTCCTGCTGAAACCATCCATACAATCGTTCATCTCTTGTTAGTTGCAAAAAAAAATTATTTAAAATGGAATTTACATAAACATGTGAATCAACTGTTGTGTCGAAAAATATATGACCAACAATTCTACGTGCACTAACTGCTCAACAAACCCCAGCTTTTGCAGTGTGGTGAGGAATTTCATGAGTAATATAGGGATTTTTCGTAGCCCAATATCTATTGTTTTAGGTAGAGACGTGACCTTGAAGATAAAACCACACTTCATCAGTGAAGAACGTTAAAAGTGAGTCCATGTCACCATTATAAAAGTACTGCAAAAACCAATTGCAATAATTAACCCTAGGTACAGGATTTGTGGTTGTAAAGCATGAACTGCAGCTACCTTGTACAGCTTAAGTTTCAGAAGTTTTGTTGTCCTAAACACTGACATCTTGGAAATGCCAACCTCTTGTTCTACATGTCTCAGTGATTTTTGTGGTGAGTGCTCTAACTGGGCCCCTACTTCATCAAGCTTCTCTTCTGATAGCATACTGCATTTTTTAACATATTTCGTGTTCATAACCAATCCTGTACGCTTGACTTTGACAAGTTCATGAATAGTTCTCTTGCTGGGAATTCAAACACCTGCATGACGAAGTTGAAATTTTCTACAACACCTTCTTGCAGAAGAGTATTTCACATATGTGTCATACAGAAAAATAAGTTGTTCTAAAGTGTACTGAGCTATTGTCACTAAGAGACAGCACAATGTCACTCTAAACATGCACACAGACCTCTTTCCCTCACCAGATCCAACTCAACTGACTCGGCAGCAGTAGAGTGCTATGGCAGCAGGCACGCCACTCGTCACCCAGTCTAAGGCTGCTGCGATCGTTCAGGGAACGCACTGTATGTGACAAGCCCAGTGGCAGAGAGCTACAAGCAGCAAGCTGATTTTCAGTCACTTAACTTGCAGAGTTATAATGTAAATTCAGCTCATTCTATCTTTGAAGGCTTTAAAATCATTATGGTGCATTTCCATTTTTTTTGAAAATCTATATGCTTAAAATCCATTGTGTTTTAGGTATGCTGAGCCAGATGATCAAGATAGCAGTCAATCTCTTGCACAGGACATAGTGTCACAAGATGACCTGCAACAAAAAGCAGCTTATGAAATTGCATGTGGAAGCACAGCTGATGCAATTCCAAACAAACCAGTCACATGCTTTCAAGTTCTAGAAGCTCTTCAGGTAAGTGTCTCTTATTAGAAACTATCGGTGTACTTTTTGGAAATATAATTCTTTAGCTTGTAAGACAGAACAAGCACTAGGCACCTAAAAGCAATGATGACTAACCACATGTTCACAAATCTTGATTACTGACCAACTTCTGTACTCCCTCTGTGTACAGTGTGATAGAAGCAATCATCAGCTGTGTCAAACATTCCTCCTGCTTAGCTGGTACAAAAATTATTTTTAAAAGATTACCTTCAAGTTATGCATAGATCAGTGGAATACCTCTAAGAACAAAGGAATGTGTGTAAATGTGAAAAATTTTATGGTTAAATAATGTAGTTCCTTTGTTGTGCTCTCAAAGAATTTAAGATAATGTGCCTTCTATTTGACCACTCACATTCAATAGATTTTTTCCTAGCTACTAATCAAATATAGCATGTACTGTATAGCTAAACTAACTCAATCACCCCACTGTTGTGAAGAAAAATGCAAGAGCATGGACTGCCATCTACTGCTTGAGATTGCATTATTAACATACATCTGAATATTTGCCTCACTAAAAATTTGTTTGAACTTGCTGATTTTCATGCCATTAAGGATTGCCTAATGCTTGACCTAACGTGAAGAATAATGTTTAATTTATGTATTACTTGTCTATGGCAGGTAGAAATAGTGATGTGCTTCACCAAAAAAATATATTGAGGTTTCACCATAAATGTACATTTTAATTCCTCAGTCCAAAAAGAGAGCAGAGTAAGAAAAGGGACTCTGCCACTCCCACCTCCCCTCTCTATGAGAGAGAGAGCGAGATATATATATTTCATCTTGAGTCAAAGAACATAAGGATCGTTTTCAACGAAATATCCCTTCCCTAATTTTTTTTTTTTTGGTAGTGTTTAACGCCCGCTTTAACTACTAATGGCATCGCAGGCGGTGACACTGATGATACATGAATGATGATGGAGCACCGGTGGAATGCGATGGCGGGGGAAACCGGAGTACCCGGAGAAAACCCGCCCCAGCGCCGCTTTGTCCACCACAAATCTCACATGCGGTCACTTGGGATTGAACCCCGGCCGTCTAGGTGAGAGGCTAGTGGTCTAACCACTTGGCCACGGCGCGGCCTCCCTTCCCTAATTCAGAAGTTCCCAAACTGTTTTGATTGCCAGCTTACTTTCTACAAGCTGACACTCTAACAAGAAGAACAAGAACAACAACAACAACTTCTATTTACAAAGTTGTAGCAGAAACTTGTGTGGACAAAATTGTGTCAAAATGAGAAAAATGAGTACTGAAAACTTTTGCATTTGTAGCGTTTAAAAATAATTGTGTGTTTTTAAAGTATAATATTAAATCACATACAGTGTTGAAAATTAAATTGTGTGTTTTTCAACTTTTGCACAGTAGTGCTTGAAATTAGTTTGCTTTTCACTGCCATACTATTCGTAGGTGTATTGAATCTGGTACTTTCAAATACATACTAAAGTTACAGTTAATTTAACTTTTTACAATTTAAAGTTAGTGTTTTAAACAAAGTCCAGTGATTGGCATGAATATATGTATACATATGCCAAAGATCCTATAAATTCCTCAATTCAACAAATAAGATCCTATAAAATCCTAATCCTAATACACTGATAACCTAATTTTAACTTTTTAGAACCTAAAACTCCAGGGCTTAATGATTACATGTAGCAATGAGAGAGAAATATACCGGAATGACTTACCTTCCCTTACTCCAGTTAACTTGGGTTAAAGCAATATCAGAAATTATTTTCTTTAATAAGGTCATGTATAGCGCAAATTTGTCTGCAATGATTCTTGTCCATGATCATCTTTGTGTGGTTTATTTTCTACTGCTTCCCTTCCAGCCAAAAACTTTTTATGCCATTCATACCTTAAGTCTTTGGGTTTTTACCCCAAACTGTGCATGGAGCCCTTTCAGAAGTTCTGAAGCTTTGGTGCCCTCTTTCACCAGAAAATGGATGATTATGCACTGTGCAATGGGTATGTGTACCTCTTGCTCACTTATGGTATATTGTAGCATGTGGCACATCCAGACATGCCCCACCAACATCCTCTCAAAGTCTCACCCATTTCTGTACACTACCAGAGTCACTACATTAAAATTCTGGGTTATCTATATTTGTTTCATCCTTATAGCATAACAAGCAAATGAATGAAATTAATCACCCAGACTCTTTTATATAAAATGCAATTTATTATAAATTGTTTCAGATATATCGTGATATGATCCGTTCCCACTCAGTGTATAGTGTCAACATGGAACGGGTGATTTGCAGTTTACACTATCCTTATTCTGAAGAACTTTAAAAAGGTAATTTCTTTATTGTTTTTACTTACATCATAACCATTCACCCCTTCTTCTGTATTTGTGTATCTTACAGCGGAACTTCTATCTAAGTATTCTTATCTCTACTGTCAATCTTCTTTTCTGGAGAAGATGTATTTGTATTCAAGAGAATGACAGGTATGATAGTTTACAATAAAGTAAATTTCTGCTAAAATAGTTCCTGACAGTAGAAATAAATTTTGTTGTAACTTTGCAGAAGGGCTTGTGGACAATTATTACATTTATTATATGCCATCTGAACACTCTTAAAAATACTTCACAGACCAAACACCATATATAACAGAGACTGTAGTACGGCATATCATCTTCAGTTTAATGTGTGAAAGTATCTGTTATCCCTTAAGGCAATTTCAATGGACTCTAGAACTCATTTACTCATTTACATTCCATAAATTATATATGTGAAAAGACTACAAAAAGATTTAAACTACTGAAAAGATTAGTGGGCTCTAAATGGGGCAGTTTTGGGAAACATTAAATACAACTTACGGTACTTACATCAAACCAGTAATAAAATACTGTGGAGAAGTACTAATAACATTGTATAATAAAGGAAAACCTGAATGCACACAAAATCAAGCATTTGTTTTAATTACCCCAATAAAAGCACTCCAGACTGCTACTTCTAACAAACCACTGAATTTAGAACTTGAAGCTCCAGCTAGTTTCCAGTATGAAAAAATGATAAGATCTCCATATTTCAATAAATGGAATAATAATTCAAATGTACTTAATTTAAAAACACAATCTGGATTCATACAAGAAGTCAGTAAATTAGACAAAAAATTAGAAATACCAACTCAAAGAAAAAATTTCATTGCTTGCATTAATCCTACTGAGACTATTACAATTGAACATATGCTAAATCTAAAATTATACCTAAATTATATAGAAATGTTGAAAAAATACCACAGATTTTAAAGGAGAAATAGCGATTATATAACACTTCAAAATTGATTTCCCTGGCTGCATCAATGCAAAAATATAGTTATTCTTTCAGACTCACAGGCTGCTATACAAGCAATAGTAAAGCTCCCTAAAATGGAAAAAATTAAAGAAATCCAAAAGATGATTCATCAAATTAATAAACTGGGGAAAAAAGTTGTATTACATGGATTCCATCTCACTATGGAGTGGATGGTAATGACATTTTTTGACAAAGAAAGGAACCCAAATTAAACAAAAAACTATTACAAAATTCCCTTATGAATCAAACACATTGTTAAAAAAAAAAAAAAGTTACAAATTATATAAATAAAATAACAAGAAAATAAAAATTCAAAGTGGCTACAATTTTTACAAAATATTAATTTAATTCCAAAATTATCAAGAAAATCAACTGTTGCCAACTTTCATCTCATAACTGGACATGACTCCGAATAACAATCTCTATAGGATTGGTCTTTCAACCTCATCAAACTGCCTGCAATGTACCAAAGAAGAAATTATGAATATGGAATATCTAGAGTCACGCCAAGCTTTGAAGATGTATCCTAACATTGTTGCCAAATGCTGGGAAGCTAAAAGGAGAATGACTTCATTGTCAATCACACACACACACACATTCCATCGCTACCATTGTATGTATAAGAATAGACATCACTCAACTATGACATTTAAGCACTGTTGAATCACACACAATCTAGTCTGCACATTCAAACCGTCGCAAGTTTGAGTTGCCTTAGGGTGAGTTTGTTAGAAGATGAATGTCAAGTAACTTTAAGCTCCATGGACCCCAAGATTATTTGACTCCTTGGTGGTCTGGAGAGCTTAGTAAACTTAGGAAGTAAGGAGATATTTCAAACTTCAAAAAGAACAGTTACAAAAAAGCCATCCATAAAGCCAAAAGACATTCTTTGAGGCTGTATTGCCAGGGGATAGAAGGTAGCTTAAGAGCCGTGACTAAAAATGCTAATAAAATAATTAGCACCATTAAACTGCCTGATGTCAGTTACACAAAGTCTGGAATGTAAACACTATTATATAATTTGGGTACAAACTGTGATGTATTTGAATTAGAAGTTTAATTTAGTTGGATCATAGGAACACTGTAACATCACTAACAGATAATTTTTACCTGGACATGTTTCAAAGCATGTGTGCGCTTTATCTTCAGAAGATTCCAACTGACGCAGTATTTCCTCTGGTGATTTTTGAAGTGTTCAGCTTTGACCTGATTGGTGCTTCTATTATGTATTTCCACAGAGTGCTGTGTGGTGGCAAATCAAAATTCATTAAGTTATTTTGATTCTTAATGATGTGGATCTTCTCCCAAATATCCAACTCTGCTGCTGGTTTTATAATATTTGGTTTATTTCATGGTTGGGTGGGCAATGGCAAATGTGTCTGTCTATATTTTATTGTTCTAAGATTTTCTTTCAGTCCTGTTTCTAAAGTTCTCTTTATTTTCCCCATGTAGAGTTTGTTGCAATCTAAACATTCTATTTTGTAAATGCTGGATTTTTGGTGTTCTGGAGTTTAGGAATCACAAAGACATCCCAATTTTCATTAGAAGAACAGTAAAGTTTAAGAAAAACAATAAACAACAGAAAGCAGTTAACAAAAAAGTAATCACTCTAGAAAAGAATAAACACCATGCAAAACTGTTAATGCTAGACTTACAAATATATGAACTGCATTTAAAACTAACATACCATTTAGGATATGAATCTTGGAAAAACCTGTAGTCAAATTTTCTGCCCATAGTAACAAAATGAGCCAAAAAACCAATAAACTTAAAAAGAAATAAGAAAATCTTTGTAAAAATGAAGACAAACAAAATGCACCTAACCTCAAAAACTCAACACCAAACCAAAGCAATGCAAATCCTCACAATATGATAAATTTATCTGGTCAAACCTTTTACAATAAAGAGATAGCTACACTAAATCAAAGCTTAAAAATTTGCATAACCCACTTCAATAAAATTGATGACTTAATAGCAGAAATAGAGATTGCAAGTATAGAATTAAGAGGAAAAAACATTCATCAAAAACAATTGTGGAAAAGAGGTAAAAAATATGAACACAAAAAACCATAAATTTCCAGACAAACAAACCATCAAACCTTAAAATCAAAACCAGTAATATATGCAAAAGCTAATAAAAGTAACACTATAATAATCATAGAGAAAACTGACTACATCACAAATGTAGAAAACATGTTACCAAAAAAAAAAAAAAAAAAATTCACAAGAGATCCAAGAATGCCTAAAAAACTACAACCTTACAATAAATGAAACCAAAACACTTTCAAAAAACCACAAAAACTAAACTAAAACCAGAACATCCAACAATACCAAGACTGTAAGCTCTTCCAAAAATGCACAAAACAGGAATACCATGAGACCAATAGTTAACAATATAGATGCACCCACATACAAACTATCAAAATGGCTAGTACAAAAATTTAATTCCTCACCAAAATATCCCACCAGATCTTATCAACAAAATATAAAATATAGAACTAAAGCCTGAAGACACACTAGGTTCATTTGCTGTAAAAGCTCTGTATCCAAGCATACCCATACACAGTTACAACACCTAACAGAATGGTTAACCCAAGCAGACATCCAGAAAATAGAAATAGAAGATCACCAAAAACTAATAGAATTGTACATAAGCCAGAACTACTTCACATCCAATAACAAGATGTACCAACAAACCACTGGTTTAACAATGGGAAACCCCTTATTACTATTTCTTGCAGATTTGCACATGAGTTTCTTTGAAACATGCACAATCGCAGCATTTCCACATATATTTAAAATTTGGCATAAATATGTAGATGACATTCTAGCAATAGTATCAAAACAATGTTTACCAGATACATTGAACTCCTAAACATCAACAAAAGTCAATGCAATTTACTATGGAAATAAAAAAAAACAATATCTTACCATTCTTAGATTTAAAAATAATCAAAGAGCAAAATGGAATTTTTCACAAACCAATCCAAGTGGACAACTATATAAAAGACAATAGTATCAACCCCAAATATTATAAACATTCAGCATTATACAGCCTAGCCCATAGATTAGTCTTTATGCCATTAAAAGAAGAAATATAAGAGTGAATATGAACACATAATACACACATCATTAACAATGGTTTCAGTTCGCAACTAATAGACAAGAAAATAGGAAATTACAATCAACAAAAAAGAATAACAGACTCGCAAAACTAAGCCAAGTGAAAGACAAACCCATCTTCAAGAAAATCAAATACCATCCACATTTACATCCAAAAATTTTCAGAAAATTTAATGTCACATTAACAATCCTAAACAACTACAGCCTGCAGAAAATACTATGCACCAACCTGAAGGACCCTATTCCAGAACACCAAAAATATAGCATTTACAAAATAGAATGTTCAGATTGCAACAAATTCTGTATAGGAAAAACAAAGAGAACTTTAGAAATAAGACTGAAAGAACATTTTAGAACAATAAAATACACACAGACAAGTCTGCTGTTGCCCACCACTTTTGGTCATTAAACCATGAAATAAACCAAACCATTACACTTATAAAACCAGCAAATTCGCAGCAGAGTTGGATGTTTGGGAGAAGATCCATATCATTAAGAGCCAAAATAACTTAATGAATTTTCAGTTACCACCAACAGCACTCTGTGGAGATACATAACAGGAACACCAATCAGGCCTAAGCTGAACCCTTCAAAAACCACAGGAGGAAATAACCATCAGTTGGAGTCTGCTGAAGATAAAGTGGACACATGCTTTGAAACATGTCCAGGTAAAAATTATCTGTTAGTGATATTATAGTGTTACTATGATCCAACTCAAGCTTCTAAACACTATATATTAGTCAAAGGTAATCAGTGATCAACCAGTTGTTCAGGGGAAAATCAATCTGCATTACATGTGTCATGTCAGGGAGGACTGGGTCGCTCTCTGTGGTGTAATGGTTACAATGCTAACTTCATATACCCAAGGTCACAGGTTCAAACCTGGCAGAGGACGATGGATTTTTTCGGGCCTCAGCATGGCTTTCTTCGGAAGGGAAGTATAGCCGTTGGTCCCGTGTTGTAGATTTATGGTATGTAAAAGAACCTCAAGCCTGGAAGAATGCCTCTGAGCAAAATTAAGCGGTCTTTCATGCCCAATTTGGAATGGGACGCTGAGAACCACAGTAGTTAAAGAGCATTCATAAATAACATGCCATTTCCTTTAGAGAGGACTGAAACCTGATCAAAGGGATGATCACCATTACTATATCAGATGGGTTGACAATACATTTAAATCATTTAAATCAGCAAGACCTGATTCAATCTTCCCTGCACTGTTGCAACAAGGAATTCATTTCATTTAGTCCCTGCTCTGCAGAAGCTACAAAGGTTGCATAGCTTTTGGCCATGTTTCACTGGTATGGCTCAAGTGACATTTATTCCCAAATCTGGGCAAACTAGCTATGCCAAGATGAAAGCATATCCTCCAACAAGCTTCTCTTTCTGTTTTCTTAAAGGATTAAAGAGATTAATTGATATACATTTAAGGGACAATGTACAGGGGAATGTCCCACTACACGGAAACTAGTTTGGGAAATCAACTGAAATAGTGCTTCATGTACTGTCTGCTTTAGAGAAATCGCTGGCATCTAAAGAGATTGCAATTGATGTATTTCTCTGTATAGAAATTGCCTTTGATAAAACTTCCTGAGAAGTAATAAACAAGCGTTCAAGTGCATGATGCACCCTGTTTATGGTGGTTACATTTCATATTAACCAATAGGACCCTGAGTTTTTTGGGGCAGCGTTTGGTCTATTGGCCATCAGAGTTGCCTACAGAGATGATTCCTCTCAACTTTGCTTTGGAACTTGGCAGTGGATGGACTAAAGGATAAACTCAATGCTCACCATTGAATTTGCAGACTACATTGCTATTATTGTCAAAGGGAAGTTGCTTTAATCTGCACTCAGATAGTAGAGACGTGGAGCGACGGAACCAAATGGCCTGTCAATCCAAGTAAAGCAAGGTAATAGCCTTCACCAGAATGAAAAATACTGGGATCTTAAAGGAACCTACTTTCTTTGATAAAACTGTACCATATTTATCCCGAGTCAATACCTTGCTCTTCTTTTAGACAGGAAACTCACTTGGAAATATCATGTAGGTCCCAAAGTGATGTATTGGATATACATCATAATGGTTAGATCCCTTTTCTTTTATGGTGCATTGTATTGGTGCCCAAGAGTTAAGTTAAGGGAGTGCAAAAACTAAACAAGTTTAAAGGTTGTTCTGCATTGTCATTACAGGAGCATAAAACAAGTATTCTTGCCAGCAAATCCTTTTTGGTTCGAATTGATGTGCCTCCTTTTGCTTGTTTCCATTTAAAACCATTGTAAATGGAAATTCTGTTCAATTTTATTCTGCCAAGTGGAAGCACACTCATATGAGTGCCAAGAGTCTCAAATTATACTGGCTGCCCACTATTCAGTTCAGTCAGTTGAGGTGGGTACCAAGAATGTGTGGGAATTCTGGGCAATGGAAAGGGGAGATGAAGCTGCCAAGAATCTGAACCATTTCTGGGGCTATCATTAGGATCAGTTAAGCTAGCTATCAAAAGGAGAATTTTTTTCACGATCTTCAATAATTTTTTTTGAAAGAAAATTGGTTAATATTATTACGATAAAGGAAATTATTAATACGATTAGGACTGGTTGCTCAAGAGAATACAAGAAGTACTGGAACTTCTCTAGGAATCTTGTGTATGAGGGTGGTTTGATAAGTTTTCGGAATGGAATAGAAAAAAGGACCTCTTGTGGTGATTCCAAGACCTTATCAAACCATCCACTTAGATTGTGGAAGCAGTTTGCAAGAACTTTAAATTTAAGTAGTGAAAAGCTTTCTTGGGCAATATGACTCTTTGCAGGATGCTGTCCCTTAGATGGCACCCACACAGAATAGGGCAGCAAATGAATCTTAACCTGTAGGTAATAGGTGGATGAGACAGCTGTTCATTTATTGTGTAAGTGCCCAAGAATTGCTCACAAAAAGAGCCCCCATTTTTGGGGGTCAGTTTCCAAAATTAGAGAAGCTTTTAAACATCACAATGAAAATATTGGGCACATACAAAGATCTGAAAAAGTTGCAGTACAGGGCAGTGCAGCCCCACCTCCCTATCATACTCATGCTCTCACTCAAGGCCATACTGCAATAAAACAGTCAGCTTGCACATTACATTTTCTGGTAATATCACATTTCTTTATTCTTATTTTCTCTTATTTGTACTGTGTTGATATTGTGCTAATTTTTCACCTGGATTACCTCTCTATGTAATTGCTACAAAATGCATGCACTAGACTATATCTATGCAGTAAGGCCAAGAACCCTGATAGTTAATATACATTTAGGTTTGTTTTGGTTACACGAGTAAATACAGTATTGTGAAGAATGAGGTGGAGAATAATGCAATTTGGAACTGCAAATCAACTGCCTTAAATGTAAAGACACGCTGTTTATTGTAGTTTTTGTCATAGTAGATTCAATATAAAAATGTAGTGGTTTTAATTATCTAGTATCTTCTATTATGGTCAAGTGGTATTGATTTAATTGTATTTTCTCACAAGTTGTGTGTAGGACAGGAGTTGGATCGGTAGAGTGAGACTGAAAAATTCAATGCCATAACTGGGACCATGGATCTCCCGGTCTCTAGCTGGTTGCTCAGCCACTGAGCTACCGTGGCAACATGCCAGCAGAGCATTGAATTTCTCAACTGACTCACATGTTTCCCATTAAACCACAAAGGATCTCAAATTATTTTGAGATGACAATCCCAATGGCCACTTACAATGTTGTAAGTACTTAAAAGTCCCAGGATTCATAGTATAGCCAACTATTATGGTCAAATGCTATTGATTTAAATGTATTTTCACACAGACCTTGTGTAGGACAGGAGTTGATAGGTAGAGTCAGATTGAAATGCCAGCATTTGCCATGGAGCTCAGTGGTAGAGCAATCAGCTGGAGACCGGGAGATCCGTGGTTCAAATCCTGGCTATGCCATTGAATTTTTCAGTCTGACTCTACCTAGTACCTTCTCTCTATGTAAGTTGGTTCAGAGTATTTTGCTTGGTAATAATCCTATTCTGGATGCAGTGCATCCAATGAAGGGATATGAATTTGAGCTTCAATTTAATTTCATTGATTTAAATGTAGATGTGCTGCTGCTTTTTTGTTCTACCTATAGACCATAGTTTGGCAAGCCCTGACATAGAATAAAAGTAATTAAAGTGAAAAATTGAAACTGAATAAATAAAGTATGTTTTATTGTTTCTCTTCACAGGTACACAACCTTCCAGAGTGCTGCTACAATAACTTAAATACTCTATATGCAGTATATGTGCATTTTTGTCTGTGATTTCTGTAATTTCTTAATATGAATCAATAAACTGTTTGTCATTTTCCTCCATTTGAAGGATTACTAAAATGATCCCATTTATCTCAGTATTAATCATTTTTAGTGGGGGGGGGGATAAGTGATTAAAATTCTAAAACTATCAACTAAACATCATCTTTGTCACAATAAGAGTAGATAAAAATTTCTGGGCTGCCTCTGTGACTTCTTAACCCAGAGGTCCAAGGTTTAATTCCTGCCTAGACAAGATATTTGTCTTTAACAAGAATATTCCTTATTCCTGACTGGCTGAAACTGTGTGCATTTAATAGCAAAAACTGATAAAACCAACATTAAGAAACTCTCCAATTCAGCGTCATTGGTTGTTTTTCTAGTCAAAGTCCCCAGTATACCAAATAAGTTAAAGGGGGCACATGGAAAGATATCTAAGTTAAATTGTACTCTTGAAATCTGGGAACATAGTGCTGAGACTTTTATCAATAATCAGAGGAGTTACCAGGAATGAAGCTGCCCTGCAAATAGATAGATTTGCAAGGAATTGCTGAAGTATAGAATGTAATGCAAAGAAGGAATCTCGCAATATTTGTTTAGTAAGAAAACTAGCAGCACAAACTGCTAGTAATAATTAATATATGTAGTAGTTATTCACTCAGTTTCTATTTAAAACTTTCAATTAAGTGATTCCTTATGTAATTCAATACCTTCAGCTTACAAGAATAATCCATAAATTTATGCTGGAAATTACATTTTTAGTCACAAATTTTATTGCAAGCGCATAATAACATATGGAAAATTGAGACAACAAATATTTTTGTATAAACACATGAGAAACCCAAATATAGCTCCTAAGTATCTAAAAGTAAGATATTTAAACTACTGCTAAATCAAACAATAGTGGATGTTTAAGACTGGTTGATACTACTGACATTTGGCCATAAACTATGTAATAACTGAAATTCAATAAGAAAGAATTTTATATGAACTTTAATAATAATGAGGATTTTAATACAGTACTGTGCAGATCAATTGGAACAGCACTGAATTTAAATTACACACTGCATTATTACTGGATGTGTTTTGTTTAAAACCATTACAACAATGTACAGTAATATACCAATAAGAACAGTTAATTTAACTGATAACTCTTTCCTCAATTCAGTCTGAATTCATATTTAGTGGTGTTGATGCGCATTAAGGTTAAAAAAGGATTTTTGTGTTTTTTGTTTACTATGGATATTACACCCTGTAAAAGGGCAAAAATCATTGCTGATAGTGAAAACATGATGATGAGTATAACACAGATAGCAGCTGCAATTTGTATTGGTAAATCTAGCATGTCAAGGATTGAGAAGCTGCATAAAGACACGTAAAAACGTCAAAAAAAGGAGCAAAGAGGAAAACTTCTCCCAGGGATGATACACTAATCCGAAGAATCAGCATCATCGACCCAAAAAAAGATCAGCAATAATGTAAAAGGACATGTTGCATCTCATGGGATTGATATAGATTGATATAGACACTTCCAATGTACTTCGCCACCTTCTGGAATGTCGCCCTCCGTGGTGAAATGGTTACCATGCTAACTTCATATACCCAAGGTCGCAGGTTCAAACCCGGCAGAGGACGATGGATTTTTTTCGGCTGTAAAAATCCTTAGCATAACTTCCTTTGGAAGGGAAGTAAAGCTGTGGGTCCCGTGTCGTAGATTTATGGCACATAAAAGAACCTCAAGCCTGACAGAGAGGCCTCTGAGCAAAATTAAAAAGCGGTCTTTCACTCCCAATTTAGAATGGGACGTTGAGAACCACAGTAGTTAAAGAAGACCATAAATAACACACCATTTCCATTTACCTTCTGTAATGTGGCTGTTTGGCACAACATCCTATCCAGAAAATACTCTTGACACCCCTAATAAAGAAGAAAAGGCTGTCCTGGGTGAAAAATAAAGACTGGACTCGGTGAGAAAAGTAATTTTTACTTTCTCCTCACATATTATGTACATAGTGTATAGAGAAAGTATTGCACTCTCCCAAAAATTTGATACCAAAGATTTCACCGAAAATATATATTTTAGGGTCTCCCGTATCCAAAAAAAAATAAAAAGAGGATGGGACGGGACGAGACGAGACGAGAAAGTAAGTAAATAATATGGTTTTAGGGCGCACAACTGCAAAGGTCATTAGCGCCCTAGGGCAAATAAAATAGCTAAATATTAAAAGGCATAAAAACCACTAAAACAGGAGTACCACACAAGGGTTAAAACCAGGGAAAGCATAAAAAGGCTACCAAAGCCAGACTAAAAACGAGGCACTAAAAACATGTCGGTAAAAACTAAAACCCAGAGATAAAATTAAACCCTACTGTACATCCCACAGGAGCGGAGAGAATTAAAAAGTCCGGCACAAGATACAGGGTTATCGCCCAGAAGGCTGGGGATGTCAGTAGGAAGACACAGGGATGCACGCAGCACAGTATAAAGGTGGCACTCCAATAAAAGATGACGCACCGTCAACGGCTCGTTACACGAAGCACATTGAGGTGCGGGTTCCCCACATAAAAGATGCTGGTGACTAAAGCGCCAATGTCCGATATGCAGTCGTGGCGACATGCACGTGAAGAAGTAGGCCAGGGGACAGGAAGGGACTTGACCGCCCTCAGTTTGTTGTCACGGACCCCGGACTATTCCGCGAACCAGCGCGAAAGAATGGCCCGGCGCAGGTGAACACGAACATCACCTGGAGGAACAGTGGTGCTAAAATCATTAGGCAATAAAACTGCAGACTTGGCAGCTGTGTCCGCTTGTTCGTTTCCGCTCACACCTACGTAACCAGGAACCCAAACAAACGACACGCTGACGTGAGCGATTGCAGGCGATCCTGTATACGCTGTATCAACGGATGGCATGGATATAGCTCACGCAGGCCCTGTAGTGCACTGAGGGAATCGCTACAAATAACAAACTGTTTTAAATCCTGTCCCCGGATAAAAAGAAGAGCCTGATAGATACCAAAAAGTTCGGCGGTAAAAATCGAACATTGCCCCAAAAGATGAAATGTATAACTCCGCGAATTAAAAACGAAAGCACATCCCACACCATGGTCTTCCTTAGAACCATCCGTATAAATAAAACAATGGTTGGGAAACCTGGCCTGCAGCTCTAAAAATGCGGAGCGGAAGACTGAAGGTGGAGTCGTTGCCTTCGGCATGGATGCCAACCCAAGGTGGAACTGGGTGTCGCAACGTAACCACAGGCGGTAGGCGAACATCCAAGAGCCGAAGAAGCAGGCGAAAACGAACTCCTGCGGGAAGCAAGGCAACCGCGCTGACAGCAAATTGACGGTCAAGAGACTCGTCAAAGAATAACTTGAAAGACGGGTGATCTGGCAAGGCAAAGAGGCGGATAGCATAGCTGCAAAGAAGGAGATCACGCCTATGAGACAGCGGAGGTTCAGCAGTCTCCGCAGACAAACTAATAACTGGGCTAGTCGGAAACGCACCCAGCGCCAGACGAAATCCACGATGGTGGACTGGGTTTAAACATCGTAAAACCGAAGGACAAGCCGAAGAGTATACAATGCACCCGTAATCCAGTTTAGACCGAACAAGCGAACGGTAAAGCTGTAATAGCGCGGTGCGATCTGCTTCCCAGGATGTGCCACATAAAACACATAAAATATTAAGTGCACGATCACATCTAGCCTTCAGAGAAGAGACATGGAACGACCAGCTAAGCTTCCTGTCGAACACCAAACCAAGAAACTTTACAGTTTCGGCGAAGGGCAGCGGTTCGGTCCCAAGATGTAGAGAAGGCGGTTCGTATGGTTTCCGACACCAGAAGTTGACACAAACTGTCTTCTCGGAAGAAAAACGGAAGCCATTTGTGACAATCCAAGTATATAGACGGTCAAGACATGCCTGTAGGCGACGCTCCAAAAGGCACGTGCGTCGAGAACTGCAATAAATTGCAAAATCGTCCACAAATAAGGAGGAGAAGATACCAGCAGGAACACATTCGACAATGGGATTGATGGCGAGTGCGAAGAGAGTGACGCTGAGTACCGACCCTTGCGGCACTCCGTTCTCCTGACTAAAAACACGAGAGAAAACAGAGCCCACACGCACATGAAACACCCGGTTCATTATGAACTCCCGGAGGAACACTGGAAAGCGGCCACGGCAGCCCCAACTATGCAAGGTACGCAGCAAGTGTCATAAGCTTTCTCCAGATCGAAAAATATGGTCACAGTTTGACACTTCCGAAGAAAACCATTCAGGATGTGAGTCGAAAGGGAGACAAGGTGGTCAGTCGTGGAGCGGTATCGGCGAAAGCCGCACTGTATGTTGCACAGAAGTTTCTCAGACTCAAGCCACCATCGTAACCGTCCATTGATCATGCGTTCCATCACCTTACAAACAGCACTGGTGAGGGAGATAGGACGGTAACTATGAGGAAGACTACAGTCCTTCCCCGGTTTTAAGATGGGAACAACGGTGGCGCCAAGCTGTAGGAAACACACCCTCGCGCCAAACGAGGTTGTACAGGTTCAGGAGGTATTGCTTACTGTCAGAAGAGAGGTTCTGTAGCATGGTGATATGGATACCATCGGGTCCTGGAGCGGAGTGTCGAGAGGATGCTAAACAGGCATCCAGCTCCCGCATTTTAAAATCCGAGTTATAGCACTCGGAATCCAAAGACGGGAAAGGGAGATTCTGGGACTCCACGTCCGCCTTGATGGCACGAAACGCTGGGTGATAATTGGCGGAGCTAGACGCAGTTGCAAACATACTACCAAGGGCATCTTCAATAGCAACCGGGTAAACGACGGTGTGAGTTCCCACGAGAAGCCCGGGTATGGAAGTACCAGTCTGCTTACCGGCAACACGGCGGAGCTTCTCCCACACTTCAGATGAAGGTGTTGTGTGACTGAATGTTTCAACAAACGAAGCCCAGGAGGCCGGTTTGCTCTCTTGAATGCGCCGTACCCGGGCGCGTGTTTGTTTAAATCTGATCAAATGCTCCAAGGTAGGGTGATGGCGAAATACCCGAAGAGACCTCCTGCGAGCACGAATAGCATCGCGGCACTCGGTAGTCCACCAAGGGACTGGTAAGAGTCTAGGGTAGGAAGACGACCGCGGGATGGACTGCTCGGCAGTGGAGGTCACGACAGAGTTGAAATGTTCGACCATGTGGTCAACGGAGTCGAACAGGCGGTCACTGAAAACAGCCAGAGCGGATAAAAGAGCCCAATTCGATTTAGACAGCTGCCAAGAATTCGCACGCGAGGAGGAAATGTGGTGTGATAGCAGAGTAATGACACAAGGGCAATAATCACTGGAATGAGTGTCTGATACTACATTCCACTGAAAACGGCGAGCAAGCTGTGCAGAGCAAACAGAAAGGTCCAGGTGGGAGAGCGTAGCAGAAGAGTCGGAAATGAAAGTAGGTTCACCGGTGTTCACTAGATTGAACGAAAAGGTCAGCAAGAATAGTCCCCCGCACGCATGCCCTAGGAGAACCCCATAGGGGATGGTGGGCATTAAAATCATCCAACAGAAGAAAAGGTGCCGGGAGCTGAGACAAAAGATGGTGCATGTCAGCGGCGCAGAGGGAAGATAAAGGTGGAACGTAGACATTACATACAGTGAAGGAGAAACCGGGAAGAGTAAGTAGGATAGCAACAGCTTGCAAGGTAGTGGTAAGTGAGACCGCCTGACCGCAGATGTCATTGCGCATTAGGATCATAACACCCCCTAATGAGCAGGAGAGCCTTCCTCCGGTGTAACATCAAACCGCACAGGAACGTATTGGTACAGGGCAAAGGTATCGTGGGGGCGAAGCTTTGTCTCCTGCAAACACAGAACTAGAGGGTTATAAGACCGTAGTAACAACTGCAATTCGGTCCTATGGGTACGCACACCGCGGATATTCCACGTCAGGAGAGCTATGGAGCACAGTTAGAGGCGGGAAAGATTATCGATGAAGCGAACTCTGAGTTTGCAGCTGGGAAGCAAACGACTGGCGGAAACGAAGTGGATGCAGTTAAGGTGGGCGTTTCTTGTTCTTTGCACATTTTGGACCCACAAGAGTATAGCAACCTTCGTCGGCACTATCCGCTGATGTTCGGGATGAGGAAGATCCCCTACGACTCGTAGAACGAGAACGGGACTTGGATGGTTTAACAGTGGCCTTGAGTTTCTTACGACTGCGGTCATGAGCAGCAGCGACAGATGGTGTCGGTCTAACTAGCGGCTTACGAGCAGGTTCTGGAGAAATAGAACTTGAGGCATGCTGTGGATGTTGTTGACTGCGAGGTTGTTGTGGTCGGCGTCTGTTCTGTTTGAGTACACGCGTCGGCTACAGGCACGGTTTGTAATGCCACTGAGGAAACAAGAGTGCCGCGGAGCGCTGATGCGTAGCCTGAGATGGTCGAAGGTGCAGCTTTTGGAAGCGGCGTCTGGCTTCCGCAAAAGTCCGGCGTTCCTTAACTCGCAGCTCCTGGATGGAGCTCCTGAAAAACGTGGACATTGCCGGGAGCTAGATGGGTGGGCCCTTTACAATGGACGCAATAAGGGTCTCAAGCACAAGTAGTTTCTACGTGGGCAGCTTGGCCGCAACGTTCATATGTAGCGTCGAAAGTGCACCGGCTTTTGGTGTGACCAAATTTCTGGCAACGGAAACAACGCATAGGGTTCGGTATATACGGCCTGCCAGCAGCGCGTTCTTATCCACAGAAGAGTGCCTCAGGTGAGTTGGTCACTTTGAACGTTAGGAAGACTGTCCGTAATGCAACCGACTCACCATTACGTTTGCCAAGAAGACGGTACGCCTGACACACACTGGCCGGAGAGATTGCGACAATTTCAGTGCGGCGAGGCGCGAGAGCGGAGAGGTGAGGCGCGAGGCAAGGCAAGAGGCGCAAGGCTAGGCGAGAGGCGATACGCGAGAGGCTAGAAGCGAGGCGCGAGATACGAGGCGAGAAGTAAGGCGCGAGAGGCGAGGCACCAGTGGCGCGGTGCGAGAGGTGAGCGGTGCGAGGCGAGGCGACAGGTTCGAGGCGAGGTGAGAGGCGCGAAACGACGGGCGAGAGGAGAGGTGAGAGTGGCGAGAGCCGAGGCGCGACAGGCGAGAAGCAAGAGGCGTGAGGCGAAAGGCGCGAGCCGAGGCGAGCAGAGACGAGAAGAGACGAGACTCGCCTCTCGCTTGTCGCCTCGCTCGTCTCACCTCGCCTCGAACCTGTCGCCTCGCCTCGCGCATATCGCCTAACGCCTCGCCTCAAGCCGCTCGACTCTCGCGTGTCGCCTCTAGCCTCTCTCCTCTCGCGCCACGCCTCTCGCGCCTCACCTCTCGCACCTCACCCGTCGCCTCTCGCCTCGCTCCTTTCGCCTCACGCCTCTTGCTTCTCGCCTCTCGCGCCTCGGCTCTCGCACCTCGCCTCTCGCCCGTTGTCTCGCGCCTCTCACCTCGCCTCGAACTTGTCGCCTCGCCTCGCGCCTCTCACCCCGCCTCGAACCTGTCGCCTTGTCCCGCGCATCTCGCCTCACTTCTCGCCTCGCGCCGCTCGCCTCTCGCACCTCGCTTCTCGCCTCTCTCGCCTCGTATGTCTCGCCTCGCTTCTAGCCTCTCGCTCCTACCTTCTCTCCTCTCGCGCCTCACCTCTCTCCTCTCTCGCCTCCCCTCTCGCAACTCGCGTCTCGCCTCTCGCCTCACCTCGCGCCTTTCGCCTCAAACCTCGCGCCTCTTGCTTCTCGCCTCTCGCGCCTCGGCAATCGCCACTCGCACCACGCCTCTCGCCCGTCGTTTCGCACTTCTCACCTCGCCTCAAACCGGTCGCATCGCCTCGTGCATCTCGGCTCATTTCTCGCCTCGCGCCGCTCGCCTCTCACACCTCGCCACTGGTGCCTCGCCTCGCGCCTCTTGCTTCTCGCCTCTCGTGCCTCGGCTCTCGCTACTCGCACCTCGCCTTTCGACCGTCGATTCGCGCCTCGAACCTGTCGTCTCGCCTCGCGCATCTCGCTTCTCGCCTCGTATGTCGCGCCTCGCTTCTAGCCTCTCGCGCCTCGCCTCTCCTCTCGCTCCTACCCTCTCTCCTTTCGCCTCTCGCGCCTCACCTCTCTCCTCTCTCGCCTCCCCTCTCGCAACTCGCGCCTCGCCTCTCGCACCTCACCCGTCGCCCCTCGCCTCACCTCGCGCCTTTCGCCTCAAGCCTCGCGCCTTTCGCCTCAAGCCTCGCGCCTTTCGCCTCAAGCCTCTTGCTTCTCGCCTCTCGCGCATCGGCTATCGCCACTCGCACCACGCCTCTCGCCCGTCGTTTCGCGCTTCTCACCTCGCCTCAAACCAGTCGCATCGCTGTGCATCTCGGCTCACTTCTCGCCTCGCGCCGCTCGCCTCTCACACCTCGCCACTGGTGCCTCGCCTCGCGCCTTTCGCCTCGCGCCTCGTGCTTCTCGCCTCTTGTGCTCTCGCTACTCGCACCTCGCCTTTCGCCCGTCGATTCGCGCCTCGAACCTGTCGCCTCGCCTCGCGCATCTCGCCTCACTTCTCGCCTCGCGCCGCTCACCTATCGCACCTCGCCACTGGTGCCTCGCCCCTCGCGCCTCGTTTCTCGCCTCTCTCGCCTCGTATCTCGCCTCTCGCGCCGTGCCTCTCGCCTCTCGCGCCTCGCTTCTGGCGTCTCGCCTCTCGCGCCTCGTTTCTCGCGTCGCCTCGCCTTGCCTCTTGCCTCTCACCTAGCCTCTCGCCTGTCCCCTAGCCTCGCCTCGGTCCTCTAACCTCTCGCGCCTCGCCTCTCCGCTTTCGCGCCTCGCGATCGTCTCTCGCGCCTCGCCGCACTCAAATTGTCGCAATCTCTCCGACCAGGGTGTGTGTCAGGCGTAACGTCTTCTTGACAAACGTAATGGTGAGTCGGTTGCATTACGGACAGTCTTCCTAACGTTCAAAGTGACCAACTCTCCTGAGGCACTCTTATGTGGATACGTACGCGCTGCTGGGAGGCCTTATATACCGAAGCCTATGCGTTGTTTCCCCTGCCAGAAATTTGGCCACACCAAAAGACGGTGCACTTTCGACGCTACATATGAACGTTGCGGCCAAGCAGCCAACGTAGAAACTACTTGTGCTTGAGACCCTAATTGCGTCCATTGTAAAGGGCCCATCCATCTAGCTCCCGGCAATGTTGCCGAGACGAACCGAACCGAGCCGAGACGAGACGAGACTCGCCTCTCGCTTGTCGCCTCGCTTCTAGCCTCTCGCGCCTCGCCACTGGCGCCCCGCCTCTCGCGCCTAGCTTCTCGCCTCGCATCTCGCTTCTAGCCTCTCGCGCCTCGCCTCTCTCCTCTCGCCTCTCACGCCTCGCCCATCTCCTCTCTCGCCTCTCTCCTCTCTCAACTCCCCTCTCGCAGCTCCCCTCTCTCGTGTCGCCTCTAGCCTCTCGCGCCTCACCTCTCGCACTTCACCCGTCGCATCTCGCCTCAGGCTCGCGCCTCTTGCTTCTCGCCTCTCGCGCCTCGGCTCTCGCCACTCACACCTCGCCTCTCACCCGTCGTTTCGCGCCTGTCACCTCGCCTCGAACCTGTCGCCTCGCCTCGCGCCTCTCACCTCGCCTCGAACCTGTCGCCAAGCCTCGCGCATCTCGCCTTGCGTCTATCGCAACTCGCCACTGGTGCCTCGCCTCTCGCGCCTCGTTTCTCGCCTCTCTCACCTCGTATCTCGCGCCTCGCTTCTAGCCTCTCGTGCCTCGCCTCTATCGCGCCTCGTCTCTGGACTCCCGCGCCTCGCCTCTCTCCTCACGCCTCGCCTATCTCCACTCTCGCCTCTCTCCTCTCTCAACTCCCCTCTCGCAGCTCCCCTCTCTCGTGTCGCCTCTAGCCTCTCGCGCCTCACCTCTCGCAATTCACCCATCGCAACTCGCCTCAGGCTCGCGCCTCTAGCTTCTCGCCTCTCGCGCCTCGGCTCTCGCCACTCACACCTCGCCTCTCACCCGTCGTTTCGCGCCTGTCTACTCGCCTCGCCTCGCGCCTCTCACCTCGCCTCGAACCTGTCGCCAAGCCTCGCGCATCTCGCCTTGCGCCTATCGCACCTCGCCTCTCGCGCCTCGTTTCTCGCCTCTCGCGCCTCGTTTCTCGCCTCTCTCACCTCGTATCTCGCGCCTCGCTTCTAGCCTCTCGTGCCTCGCCTCTCTATCGCGCCTCGTCTCTCGCCTCCCGCGTCTCGCCTCTCAACTCGCGTCGCCTCGCCTCTCGCCTTGCCTCTCACCTGTCACCTAGAAAAGACTCGAACCTCTTGCCTCTCGCCTCCCCTCGTGCCTCGCCTCTCCGCTCTCGCACCTCGCCGCTCTGAAATTGTCGCAATCTCTCCGACCAGGGTGTGTGTCAAGCAAACGTAATGGTGAGTCGGTTGCATTACGGACAGTCTTCCTAACGATCAAACTGACCAACTCTCCTGAGGCACTCTTCTTTGGATACGTATGCGCTGCTGGGAGGCCGTATATACCGAACCCTATGCGTTGTTTCCGCTGCCAGAAATTTGGTCACACCAAAAGCCGGTGCACTTTCGACAGTACATATGAACGTTGCGTCCAAGCTGCCCACGTAGAAACAAGTTGTGCTTGAGACTTGCGTCCATTGTAAAGGGCCCACCCATCTAGCACTTGAAAATGTCGACGAGACGAGCCGAGACGAACCGTGCCGAGACGAGACGAGCCTCTCGTTTGTCTCCTCGCGCCTCTCACTTCGCCACGAACCAGTCGCCTCGCCACGTGCATCTCGGCAAACGCCTCGCCTCGCGCCGCTCGTCTCTCGCGCCTCGCCACTGGCGCCTCGCTTCTCGTATCTCGCGCCTCGCCACTGGTGCCTTACCTCTCGCGCCGCGCTTCTCGTACTCTCTCGCCTCGCATCTCGCGCCTCGCTTCTAGCATCTCTGGTCCCGGCACTGGCGCCTCGTCTCTCGCGCCACGCTTCTCGCATCTCTCGCCACGCATCTCGCGCCTCGCTTTTAACCTCTCGCGCCTCGCTTCTCGTGCCTTGCCTCACGCTCAACGCCTCTCTCCTCTCACCTCTCGCGCCTCTTGCCTCTCGCCCCTCCTCGTGCCCCGCCTCTCCGCTCTCGCGCCGCACTGAAATTGTCGCAATCCCTCCGACCAGCGTGTGTGTCAGGCAAACGTAATGGTGAGTCGGTTGCATTACAGGACGAGAAGAGACGAGAACGAGACGCGACGAGGCGAAACGAGACGAGGCGAGTCGTGGCGAAGCGAGGCGTGTCGAGACGCGACGAGGAGAGGCAAGGGGATCCGAGGGGAGGCGAGGCGAGTCGAAGCGACACGAGACGAGGAGAGGCATGACTAGACGAGGCGAGGAGAGACGAGCCGAGACGAGACGAGACGAGACTCGCCTCACCAATCGCATTTCGCCTCGCGCCGCTTGAATCTCGCGCCTCGCCACTGGCGCCTCACTACTCGCTTCTCTCGCCTCGCATCTCGCGCCTCGCTAATAGCCTCTCGAGCTTCGCCACTGGCGACTTACCTCTCGCGCCACGCTTCTCACCTCTCTCGCCTCGCATCTCGCGCCTCGGTTCTAGCATCTCTCGTATCGCCACTGGCGCCTCGCATCTCGCGCCACGCTTCTCGCCTCTGGCGCCTCGCATCTCGCGCCTCGCTTCTAGCGCCTCGCCTCTCGCGCCACGCCTATCGCTCCAAACCTCTCTCGCTTCCCCTCTCGCGCCACGCCTCGCGCCTCTTGCGCCTCGCCTCTCCGCTCTCTCGCCTCGGCGCACTGAAATTGTCGCAATTTCTCCCACCAGGGTGCGTGTCAGGCGTACGTCTTCTTGGCAAACGTAATGGTGAGTTGGTTGCATTACGGCACAGGACGAGACGGGACGATGACGAGTCGAGACGAGACTCGCCTCTCGCTTGTCGCCTCGCGCCTCTCACCTCGCCTCGAACCTGTCGCATCGCCTCGCGCATCTCGCCTAACGGCTCGCCTCTCCTCGCTCGACTCTCGCGCCTCGCCACCGGCGCCTTACCTCTCGCGCCACGCTTCTCGCCTCTCTCACCTCGCATCTCGCGCCTCGGTTCTAGCATCTCTCGTCTCGCCACTGGCGCCTCGCTTTCGCGCCTCGCTACTAGCCTCTGGCGCCTCGCCACTCGTTCAAATACTCTCTCCTCTCGCCTCTCGCGCCTCACCTCTCTCCAGTCTCGCGTCCCCTCTCGCAGCTCGCCTTACGCGTCTCTCCTCTAGCCGCTCGCCTCCCGCGCTATGCTTCGCGCCTCTTGCCTATTGCCCTCCTCGCGCCTCACCGCACTGAAACTGTCGCAATCTCTCCGACCAGGGTGTATGTCAGGCGTACCGTGTTCTTGGCAAACGTAAAGGTAAGTCGTTTGCATTACGGGACGGGACGAGACGGGTCGCGACATGACGAAGACGAGAACCAGACGAGGACGAGAGGAGCCGGGGACGGGACGAGGACGAGGACGAGACGAGACGAAACTCGCTTGCCGCCTCGCGTCTCTCACCTAACGGCTCGCCTCTCGCCGCTCGACTCTCGTGCTTCGCCACTGGCGCCTCGATTCTCGCCTCTTCCGCCTCGCATTTCGTGCCTCGCTACTAGCCTCTCGCGCCTCGCCTCTGGCGCCTTGCCTCCCCGCGCCACGCTTCTCGCCTCTCTCGCCTCGCATCTCGCGCCTCGCTTCTAGCATCTCTCGTCTCGGCACTGGCGGCTCGTCTCTCGCTCCACGCTTCTAGCCTCTCTCGCCACGCATCTCGCGCCTCGCTTCTAGCCTCTCGTGCCCCGCCTCTCTTGCCACGGCTCTCGCTCCACGCCTCTCTTATCTCATCTCTCGCTCCTCACCTCTCTCCCCTTCCCTCTCGCGTCTCATTATAGCCTCTCGCGCCTCTTGCCTCTCGCCCCTCCTCGTGCTTCGCCTCTCCGCTCTCGCGCCGCACTTAAATTGTCGCAATCCCTACGACCTATGTGTGTGTCAGGCGTACCGTCTTCTTGGCAAACGTTATGGTGAGTCGGTTGCATTACGGGATGTGACTGGACGGGACGAGGATGAGGACGAGACGAGGCGAGTCGAGGCGGGGAGAGACGAGGGGTGGCGGGGCGAGACGAAGAGAGACGAAGGGAGCCTAGGAGAGGCGCGGCGAGGCGAGCCGAGACGAGACGCGATGAAACGAGATGCGACGCGACACGAGACGGGACTCGCCTCTCGTTCGTCACCTCGCGCCTTTCACTTCACCTCGAACCTGTCGGCTCGCCTTGCGCATCTCGCCTAACGCCTCGCTCGCGCCGCTCGACTCTCACGCCTCGCCACTGAGACCTCGATTCTCGCCTCTCTCGCCTCGCTACTAGCCTCTTGCGCCTCGCCACTGGCGGCTTGCCTCTCGCGCCACGCTTCTCGCCTCGCATCTCGCGCCTCGCTTATAGAACCTCTCGTCACGCCATTAGCGCTTAGTCTCTTGCGCCACGCTTCTCGCCTCTCGCGCCTCGATTCTAGCCTCTCGTGCCTCGCTTCTTGCTCCACGCCTCTCTCCTATTTCCTCTCACGCCTCAGCTCTCTCCTCCCTCGCCTCCCCTCTCGCAGCTCGCCTCTCGCGTCTCTCCTCTAGCCTCTCGCGCCTCTTGCCTCTCGCCCTTCCTCGCGCCACGCATCTGCGCTCTCTCGCCTCGCCGCACTGAAATTGTCGGTATCTCTCCGACTAGGGTGTGTGTCAGGCGTACCGTCCTCTTGGCAAACGTAATGGTGAGTCGGTTGCATTACGGGACGGAACGAGACGGGACGCGACGGAACGAGGACGTGACGATGACGAGACGAGATGAGACTCGCCTCTTGCTTGTCGCCTCGCGGATCTCACCTCGCCTCGAACCTGTCACCTCGCCTCTCGCCGCTCGACTCTCGCGCCTCGCCACTGGCGCCTCGCTTCTCGCCTCGCATCTCGCCTCGCATCTCGCTTCTAGCATCTCACGTCTCGACACTGGCGTCTCGCCTCTCGCGCCACGCTTCTCGCCTCTCCCGCCAAGCATCTCGCGCCTTATTTCCAACCTCTCGCGCCTCGCCTCTCGCTGCACACCTCTCTCCTCTCACCTCTTGCGCTTCACCTCTCTCGCAGTTCGCCTCTCGCGCCAAGCCTCGCGCCTCTTGCCTCTCGCCCCTCCTCGTGCCTCGCCTCCGCTCTCGCGCCGCACCGAAATTGTCGCAATCTCTCCGACCAGGGTGTGTGTCAGGCGTACCGTCTTCTTGGCAAACGTAATGGGAGTCCGTTGCATTACGGGACGGGACGAGGACGAGACGAGACGCGACGAGATGAGACGAGACGAGTCATGCCGAGAGAGGCGCGGCAAGCCTAGGAGGGGCAAGGCGAGCCGAGAAGAGCCGAAACGAGACTAGTGGAGACGAGACGAGACGAGAAGCGACGAGACCAGACGTGACGCGGCGAGACGAGACTCGCCTCTCCCTAGTCACCTCGCGCCTCTCACCTCGCCTCGAAACTGTCGCCAAGCCTCGCGTATCTCGCCTAACGCCTCGCCACTGGTGCCTCGCTTCTCGCCTCTCTCGCCTCGCTACTACCCTCTCGTGCCTCGCCACTGGCGCGTTGCCTCTCGCGCCACGCTTATCACCTCTCTCGCCACGCATCTCGTTCCTCGCTTCAAGCCTCTCACGCCTCGCCGCTCGTGCCTCGCCTCTCGCTTCACGCCTCTCTCCTATCACCTCTCGCGCTTCACCACTATCCTCTCTCTGCTCCCCTCCCTCATCTCTCCTGTAGCCTCTCGCCTCTCCCGCCACGCCTCGCGCCTCTTGCCTCTCGCCACTCCTTGTGCATCGCCTCTCCGCTCTCTCGCCGCACTAAAATTGTCGCAATCTCTCCGAACAGAGAGTATGTGTCAGGCGTACCGTCTTCTTGGCAAACGTAATGATGAGTCGATTGCATTGCGGGACGGGACGAGACGAGGCGAGGCGAGCCTAGCCGAGACGAGCCCTGACGAGAGGAGACGAGACTCGCCTCTCGTTTGTCGCCTTGCACCTCTCACCTGGCCTCGAACCTGTCGCCTCAACTCGGGCATCTCGCCTCGCACCGCCCGACTCTCGCGCCTCGCCATTGGCGCATCGCTTTTCGCCTCCCTAGCATCTCGCGCCTCGCTACTAGACTCATGCGCCTCGCCACTGGCGCCTTGCCTCTCGCGCCACGCTTCTCGCCTCTTTCGCTCGCATCTCGCGCCTCGCTTCTAGCATATCTCGTTTCGCCACTGGCGCCGCGCCTCTCGCCGCTCGCGCCACGCATCTCGCGCCTCGCTTCTAGCATCTCGCGCCTCACCTCTCGTTCCTAGCCTCTCGCTCCACGTCTCTCGCCTCTCGCGCCACACCTCTCTCATCTCTCGCCTCCCCTCTCGCAGTTCGCCTCTCGCGTCTCGCCTCTCGCGCCACGCCTCGCCTCTCCACTCTCTCGCCTCGCCAAACTGAAATTGTTGCAATCTCTCCGACCTGGGTGTGTGAAAGGCGTACCGTCTTTTTGGCAAACGTAATGGTGAGTCTGTTGCATTACGTGACGGGACGGGACGAGCAAGAGGACGAGGACGACACGAGGACGAGACAAGGACGAGACGCGACGAGGACAAGATGAGGACGAGACAAGACGAGGACGAGACGCGACGAGACGAGACGCGACTTGACGAGGCGAGAAGAGGCGTGGAGAAGTGAGGTGAGACGAGACGTGACGAGACGAGACTCGCCTCGCCTATCGCATTTCGCACCGCGCCTCGCGCCTATCACCTCGCCTCGCGCCTCTCACCTCGCCTCGAACCTGTAGCCTCGCCCCGCGCATCTCGCCTAACGCCGCCTCGCCTCGCGCCACTCGTTTCTCGCGCCTCGCCACTGGCGCCTCACTTCTCGCGTCTCTCACCTCGCTAAAAGCCTCTCGCGCCTCGCCCCTGGCGCCTTACCTCTCGCGCCACGCTTCTCGCCTCGCATCTCGCGCCTCGGTTCTAGCATCTCTCGTCTCGCCACTAGCGCCTCGCCTCTCGCGCCTCACCTCTCGCGCCACGCCTATCGCTTCACACCTCTCACCTCTCGCGCCTCACCTCTCTCCTCTCTCGGCTCTCCATTCGCAGCTCGCCTCTCGCGTCTCTCCTCTAGCCTCTCGCGCCACGCCTCGCGCCGCTTGCCACTCGTCCCTCCTCGTGCCTCGCCACTCCGCTCTTGCGCCGCGCTGAAATTGTCAACGGGACGAGGACGAGTCGAGACGAGACTCGCCTCTCGCTTGTCGCCTCGAGCCTCTCAGTTCGCCTCGAAACTGTCGCATCGCCTCGCGCATCTCGCCTAACCGCTCGCCACTCGTCGCTCGACTCTCAGGCCTCGCCACTGGCGCCTCGCTTCTCACCTCTCGCATCGCATCTCGCGCCTCGCTACTGGCGCCTTGCCTCTCGCGCCAAGCTTCTCGCCTCTCTCGTCTCGCGCCTCACTTCAAGCATCTCTCGTCTCGGCACTGGCGCCTCGCCTATCGCACCACGCTTCCCGCCTCTCTCGCCACGCATCTCGCGCCTTGCATCTAGCCTCTCGCGCCTCTCGCCTCCCCTCTTGCAGCTCGCCTCTCGAGTCTCTTGCCTCTCGCGCCACTCCTCGCGCCTCTTGCCTCTTGTATCTCCTCGTGCCTCGCTTCTCCGCTTTTGCGGCACACTAAAATGGTCTCAATCTCTTCGACCAGCGTGTGTGTCAGGCGCATTGTCTTCTTGGCAAACGTAATGGTGAGTCGGTTGCATTACATGACGGTACGGGCCGAGACGAGGCGAGGCGGGACAAGGAGAGGCGAGGCGAGGCGCGGCGAACGGTGGCGAGACGAGGCGATGCGTAGCGAGGCGAGATCAGACTAGGCAAGACGAGACGAGGAAATGCGAGGACGGTCGAGCAGAGGCGAGGCGTGGCGAGACGAGGTGATACTCGCCTCTCGCTTGTCGCCTCGCGCCTCTCACCTCGCCACCAACCTGTCGCCTCGCCTTGCGCTTATCGCCTAACGCCTTGCCTCGCGCCGCTCGACTCTCGCGCCTCGACACTGGCGCCTCGCTTCTCGCCTCGCAACTAGCCTCTCGTGGCTCGCCACTGGCGCCACGCTTCTCGCCTCTCTCGCCTCGCAGCTCGCGCCTCGCTTCTCGCCTCTCTGGCCTCGCTACTAGCCTCTCCCGGCTCGCCATTGGCGCCTTGCATCTCGTGCCACGCTTCTCGCCTCGCATCTCGTGCCTCGCTTCTAGCATCTTTCGTCACGCCACTGGCGCCTGGCCTGTCGTGCATCGCCTCTCGCTCCAAGCCTTTCTCCTCTCGCCTCTCGAGCCTCACCTCTCTGCTCTCTCGACTTCCCTCGCGTAGCTCGCCTCTCGCGTCTCTCTAGCCTCTCGCCTCCCGCGCCACGCCTCGCGCCTCTTTCCTCTTGCGCCTCGCCTCTCCGCTCTCTCGCCTCACCGCACTGAAATTGTCGCAATCTCTCCGACCAGGGTGTGTGTCAGGCGAACCGTCTTCTTGGCAAACGTAATGGTGAGTCGGTGCATTACGAGACGAAACGCGACGGGACGAGAACAAGACGAGAACGAGACGTGGACGAGACGAGACTCGCCTCTCGCTTGTCGCCTCGCGCATCTCACCTCGCCTCGAACCTGTCGCCTCGCATCGCGCATCTCGCCTAACGACCCGCCTCTCGCCGCTCGACTCTCGCGTTTCGCAACCGGCGCCTGAATTCTCGTCTCGCACCTCGCGCCTCGCTACTAACCTCTCGCGCCTCGCCACTGGCGCCTTGCCTCTCGCGCTACGCTTCTCGCCTTCTCTCGCCTAGCTTCTAGCATCTCTCGTCTCGGCACTGGCGGCTCGCCTCTCGCACCACGCTTCTCGCCTCTCTCGCCACGCATCTGGCGCCTCGCTTCTAGCCTCTCGCTCCACGCCTCTCTCCTCTCGTGCCTCACATCTCACCTCTCTCCCCTCCCCTCTCGCGTCTCTTCTATAGCCTCTCACCTCTCGTGCCACGCCTCGCCCCTCTTGCCTTTCGTCCCTCCTCGTGCCACGCCACTCCGCTCTCGCGCTGCACTGAAATTGTCGAAATCTCTCCGACAGGGTCTGTGTCAGGCCTACCGTGTTCTTGGAAACGTAATGGTGAGTCGGTTGCATTACGGGACGGAACGGGACGAGTACGAGGCAAGATGTGACGTGACGCGACGAGACGAGACTCGCCTCTCGCTTGTCGCCTCGTGCCTCTCACCTCGCCTCGCGCATTTCGCCTAACGCCACGCCTCGCGCCGCTCGACTCTCGCGCCTCGCCACTTCCGCCTCACTTCTCGCTATTCTCGCCTCGCATCTCGCTCACCGCTACTAGCCTCTCGCTCCTCGCCACTGGCGCCTTGCCTCTCGCGCCACTATCTCGCCTCTCTCGCCTCTCGCCTCGCATCTCGCGCCTATCTTCTAGCATCTTTTGTCTCGCCACTGGCGCTCCGCCTCTCCCGCCTCGCTTCTAGCCTCTCGTGCCTCGCCTCTCGCTCCACGCCTCTCTCCTCACATATCTTCCGCCCCACCTCTCTCCTCTGGCTTACCCTCTCGCAGCTCGCCTCTAGCGTCTCTCCTCTTGCCTTTCGCCCCTCCTCGCGCCTCACCTCTCCGCTCTCTCGCCTCGCCGCACTGAAATTGTCGCAAACTCTCCGACCAGGGAGTGTGTTATGCGTACCGTCTTCTTGGCAAACGTATTGGTGAGTCGGATGCATTAAGGGATGGGACGAGACGGGACACGATGGGATGAGGACGAGATCAGGACGAGACGAAGACGAGATGAGACTCGCCTCTCGCTTGTCGCCTCGCGCCTACCACCTGGCCTCGAACCTGTAACCTCGCCTCGCGCATCTCGCATAACGGCTCACCTTTTGCCGCTCGACTCTCGCGCCTCGCCACTGGCGCGCCGATTCTCGCCTCACTTGCCTCACATATCGCGCGTCGCTACTAGCCTCTCGCGCCCCGCCACTTGCGCTTTGCCTCTCGCGCCACGCTTCTCGCCTCTCTCGCCTCGCCTCTCACGCCTTGCTTCTAGCATCTCTCGTCTCGGCACTGGCGGCTCGCCTCTCGCGGCACGCTTCTCGCCTCTCTCGCCACGCATATCGCGCCTCGCTTCTAGCCCCTCGAGCCTCGCCTCTCGAGCCTCGCCCCTCGTGCCTGGCCTCTCCCTCCACGCCGTTCTCCTTTCACCTCTCGCGCCTCACCTCTCTCCCCTGCCCTCTCGCGTCTCTCCTATAGCCTCTCGCCTCTGGTCCCTCCTCGCGTCTCGCCTTTCTGCTCACGCGCCGCACTGAAATTTTCGCAATCTCTACGACAGGGGTGTGTGTCAGGCGTACCGTCTTCTTGGCAAACGTAATGGTGAGTCGGTTGCATTACGGGACGGGACGGGACGAGGACGAGGACGAGGAGGAGGACGTGACAAGATGCGACGAGACGAGACTCGCCGCTCGCTTGTCGCCTCGCGCCTCGCCACTGGCGCCTCAGTTCTCGTCTCTCTCGGCTCGCACCTCGCTTCTAGCATCTCTCGTCTCGACACTGCCGCCTCGCCTCTCGCGCCACATTTCTCGCCTCTCTCGCCACGCATCTAACGCCTCGCTTCTCGTGCTTCGTCTCTCGTACCACTCCTCTCACCTCTCTCCTCTCTCGCCTCCCCTCTCGCAGCTCGCCTCTCGCGTCTCTCCTCTAGCCTCTCGCTCCACGCTTCGCGCCTCTTGCCTCTCGCCCCTCCTCGTGCCTCGCCTCTCCGCTCTCGCGCCGCACTGAAATTGTTGGAATATCTCCGACCAGGGTGTGTGTCAGGCGTACCGTCTTCTGGGCAAACGTAATGGGAGACGGTTCCATTACGGGACGGGACGAGGACGAGACCGAGATCGAGACGGAGACGCGTGAGACGGAGACGAAGGCGAGACGAGGAGAGGAAGGCGATCCGAGGAGAAGCGTGGCGAAGCGAGGTGTCGCCTCGCGCCTTTCACCTCGCCTCGAACCTGTCGCCTCGCCTCGCGCATCTCGCCTAACGCCTTGCTTCGCTTGTCGCCTCGCGCCTCTCACCTCGCCTCGCCTCGCGCATCTCGCCTAACGCCTCACCTCGCGCCGCACGACTCTCGCGCCTCGCTTCTCGCCTCTCTGGCCTCGTATTTCGCGCCTCGCCACTGGCGCCTTGCCTCTCGCGCCACGCTTCTCGCCTCACTCGCCTCTCGCGCCTCGCTTCTAGCATCTCTCGTCTCACCACTGGCGCCGCGCCTCTCGCACCACTCTTCTCGCGCCTCGCCTCTCATTCCTCGCCTCTGGCTCTACGCCTCTCTCCTCTCACCTCTTGCGCCTCACCACTCTCTCTAGCTACCCCTCTCGCTGCTCGCCTCTCGCGTCTCTCTAGCCTCTCGCGCCTATTGCCTCTCGCCCCTCCTTGTGCCTCGCCTCTCCGCTCTCATGCCGCACCGAAATTGTCGCAAACCCTACGACCAGGGTGTGTGTCAAGCGTACCGTCTTCTTGGCAAACGTAAAGGTAAGTCGTTTGCATTACGGGACGGGACGAGACGGGACGCGACATGACGAAGACGAGAACCAGACGAGGACGAGAGGAGCCGGGGACGGGACGAGGACGAGGACGAGACGAGACGAGACAAGATTCGCTTGTCGCCTCGCGTCTCTCACCTAACGGCTCGCCTCTCGCCGCTCGACTCTCGTGCTTCGCCACTGGCGCCTCGATTCTCGCCTCTTCCGCCTCGCATTTCGCGCCTCGCTACTAGCCTCTCGCGCCTCGCCTCTGGCGCCTTGCCTCCCCGCGCCACGCTTCTCGCCTCTCTCGCCTCGCATCTCGCGCCTCGCTTCTAGCATCTCTCGTCTCGGCACTGGCGGCTCGTCTCTCGCTCCACGCTTCTAGCCTCTCTCGCCACGCATCTCGCGCCTCGCTTCTAGCCTCTCGTGCCCCGCCTCTCTTGCCACGGCTCTCGCTCCACGCCTCTCTTATCTCATCTCTCGCTCCTCACCTCTCTCCCCTTCCCTCTCGCGTCTCATTATAGCCTCTCGCGCCTCTTGCCTCTCGCCCCTCCTCGTGCTTCGCCTCTCCGCTCTCGCGCCGCACTTAAATTGTCGCAATCCCTACGACCTATGTGTGTGTCAGGCGTACCGTCTTCTTGGCAAACGTTATGGTGAGTCGGTTGCATTACGGGATGTGACTGGACGGGACGAGGATGAGGACGAGACGAGGCGAGTCGAGGCGGGGAGAGACGAGGGGTGGCGGGGCGAGACGAAGAGAGACGAAGGGAGCCTAGGAGAGGCGCGGCGAGGCGAGCCGAGACGAGACGCGATGAAACGAGATGCGACGCGACACGAGACGGGACTCGCCTCTCGTTCGTCACCTCGCGCCTTTCACTTCACCTCGAACCTGTCGGCTCGCCTTGCGCATCTCGCCTAACGCCTCGCTCGCGCCGCTCGACTCTCACGCCTCGCCACTGAGACCTCGATTCTCGCCTCTCTCGCATCGCTACTAGCCTCTTGCGCCTCGCCACTGGCGGCTTGCCTCTCGCGCCACGCTTCTCGCCTCGCATCTCGCGCCTCGCTTATAGAACCTCTCGTCTCGCCATTAGCGCTTAGTCTCTTGCGCCACGTTTCTCGCCTCTCGCGCCTCGATTCTAGCCTCTCGTGCCTCGCCTCTTGCTCCACGCCTCTCTCCTATTTCCTCTCACGCCTCAGCTCTCTCCTCCCTCGCCTCCCCTCTCGCAGCTCGCCTCTCGCGTCTCTCCTCTAGCCTCTCGCGCCTCTTGCCTCTCGCCCTTCCTCGCGCCACGCATCTGCGCTCTCTCGCCTCGCCGCACTGAAATTGTCGGTATCTCTCCGACTAGGGTGTGTGTCAGGCGTACCGTCCTCTTGGCAAACGTAATGGTGAGTCGGTTGCATTACGGGACGGAACGAGACGGGACGCGACGGAACGAGGACGTGACGATGACGAGACGAGATGAGACTCGCCTCTTGCTTGTCGCCTCGCGGATCTCACCTCGCCTCGAACCTGTCACCTCGCCTCTCGCCGCTCGACTCTCGCGCCTCGCCACTGGCGCCTCGCTTCTCGCCTCGCATCTCGCTTCTAGCATCTCACGTCTCGACACTGGCGTCTCGCCTCTCGCGCCACGCTTCTCGCCTCTCCCGCCAAGCATCTCGCGCCTTATTTCCAACCTCTCGCGCCTCGCCTCTCGCTGCACACCTCTCTCCTCTCACCTCTTGCGCCTCACCTCTCTCGCTACCCCTCTCGCAGTTCGCCTCTCGCGCCAAGCCTCGCGCCTCTTGCCTCTCGCCCCTCCTCGTGCCTCGCCTCCGCTCTCGCGCCGCACCGAAATTGTCGCAATCTCTCCGACCAGTGTGTGTGTCAGGCGTACCGTCTTCTTGGCAAACGTAATGGGAGTCCGTTGCATTACGGGACGGGACGAGAACGAGACGAGACGCGACGAGATGAGACGAGACGAGTCATGCCGAGAGAGGCGCGGCAAGCCTAGGAGGGGCGAGGCGAGCCGAGAAGAGCCGAAACGAGACTAGTGGAGACGAGACGAGAAGCGACGAGACCAGACGTGACGCGGCGAGACGAGACTCGCCTCTCCCTAGTCACCTCGCGCCTCTCACCGCGCCTCGAAACTGTCGCCAAGCCTCGCGTATCTCGCCTAACGCCTCGCCACTGGTGCCTCGCTTCTCGCCTCTCTCGCCTCGCTACTACCCTCTCGTGCCTCGCCACTGGCGCGTTGCCTCTCGCGCCACGCTTATCACCTCTCTCGCCACGCATCTCGTTCCTCGCTTCAAGCCTCTCACGCCTCGCCGCTCGTGCCTCGCCTCTCGCTTCACGCCTCTCTCCTCTCACCTCTCGCGCTTCACCACTATCCTCTCTCTGCTCCCCTCCCTCATCTCTCCTGTAGCCTCTCGCCTCTCCCGCCACGCCTCGCGCCTCTTGCCTCTCGCCACTCCTTGTGCATCGCCTCTCCGCTCTCTCGCCGCACTAAAATTGTCGCAATCTCTCCGAACAGAGAGTATGTGTCAGGCGTACCGTCTTCTTGGCAAACGTAATGATGAGTCGATTGCATTGCGGGACGGGACGAGACGAGGCGAGGCGAGCCTAGCCGAGACGAGCCCTGACGAGAGGAGACGAGACTCGCCTCTCGTTTGTCGCCTTGCACCTCTCACCTGGCCTCGAACCTGTCGCCTCAACTCGGGCATCTCGCCTCGCACCGCCCGACTCTCGCGCCTCGCCATTGGCGCATCGCTTTTCGCCTCTCTAGCATCTCGCGCCTCGCTACTAGACTCATGCGCCTCGCCACTGGCGCCTTGCCTCTCGCGCCACGCTTCTCGCCTCTTTCGCTCGCATCTCGCGCCTCGCTTCTAGCATATCTCGTTTCGCCACTGGCGCCGCGCCTCTCGCCTCTCGCGCCACGCATCTCGCGCCTCGCTTCTAGCATCTCGCGCCTCACCTCTCGTTCCTAGCCTCTCGCTCCACGTCTCTCGCCTCTCGCGCCACACCTCTCTCATCTCTCGCCTCCCCTCTCGCAGTTCGCCTCTCGCGTCTCGCCTCTCGCGCCACGCCTCGCCTCTCCACTCTCTCGCCTCGCCAAACTGAAATTGTTGCAATCTCTCCGACCTGGGTGTGTGAAAGGCGTACCGTCTTTTTGGCAAACGTAATGGTGAGTCTGTTGCATTACGTGACGGGACGGGACGAGCAAGAGGACGACACGAGGACGAGACAAGGACGAGACGCGACGAGGACAAGATGAGGACGAGACAAGACGAGGACGAGACGCGACGAGACGAGACGCGACTTGACGAGGCGAGAAGAGGCGTGGAGAAGTGAGGTGAGACGAGACGTGACGAGACGAGACTCGCCTCGCGTATCGCATTTCGCACCGCGCCTATCACCTCGCCTCGCGCCTATCACCTCGCCTCGCGCCTCTCACCTCGCCTCGAACCTGTAGCCTCGCCCCGCGCATCTCGCCTAACGCCTCGCCTCGCGCCACTCGTTTCTCGCGCCTCGCCACTGGCGCCTCACTTCTCGCGTCTCTCACCTCGCTAAAAGCCTCTCGCGCCTCGCCCCTGGCGCCTTACCTCTCGCGCCACGCTTCTCGCCTCGCATCTCGCGCCTCGGTTCTAGCATCTCTCGTCTCGCCACTAGCGCCTCGCCTCTCGCGCCTCACCTCTCGCGCCACGCCTATCGCTTCACACCTCTCACCTCTCGCGCCTCACCTCTCTCCTCTCTCGGCTCTCCATTCGCAGCTCGCCTCTCGCGTCTCTCCTCTAGCCTCTCGCGCCACGCCTCGCGCCGCTTGCCACTCGTCCCTCCTCGTGCCTCGCCACTCCGCTCTTGCGCCGCGCTGAAATTGTCAACGGGACGAGGACGAGTCGAGACGAGACTCGCCTCTCGCTTGTCGCCTCGAGCCTCTCAGTTCGCCTCGAAACTGTCGCATCGCCTCGCGCATCTCGCCTAACCGCTCGCCACTCGTCGCTCGACTCTCAGGCCTCGCCACTGGCGCCTCGCTTCTCACCTCTCGCATCGCATCTCGCGCCTCGCTACTGGCGCCTTGCCTCTCGCGCCAAGCTTCTCGCCTCTCTCGTCTCGCGCCTCACTTCAAGCATCTCTCGTCTCGGCACTGGCGCCTCGCCTATCGCACCACGCTTCCCGCCTCTCTCGCCACGCATCTCGCGCCTTGCATCTAGCCTCTCGCGCCTCTCGCCTCCCCTCTTGCAGCTCGCCTCTCGAGTCTCTTGCCTTTCGCGCCACTCCTCGCGCCTCTTGCCTCTTGTATCTCCTCGTGCCTCGCTTCTCCGCTTTTGCGGCACACTAAAATGGTCTCAATCTCTCCGACCAGCGTGTGTGTCAGGCGCACCGTCTTCTTGGCAAACGTAATGGTGAGTCGGTTGCATTACATGACGGTACGGGCCGAGACGAGGCGAGGCGGGACAAGGAGAGGCGAGGCGAGGCGCGGCGAACGGTGGCGAGACGAGGCGATGCGTAGCGAGGCGAGATCAGACTAGGCAAGACGAGACGAGGAAATGCGAGGACGGTCGAGCAGAGGCGAGGCGTGGCGAGACGAGGTGATACTCGCCTCTCGCTTGTCGCCTCGCGCCTCTCACCTCGCCACCAACCTGTCGCCTCGCCTTGCGCATATCGCCTAACGCCTTGCCTCGCGCCGCTCGACTCTCGCGCCTCGACACTGGCGCCTCGCTTCTCGCCTCGCAACTAGCCAGACGTGGCTCGCCACTGGCGCCACGCTTCTCGCCTCTCTCGCCTCGCAGCTCGCGCCTCGCTTCTCGCCTCTCTGGCCTCGCTACTAGCCTCTCCCGGCTCGCCATTGGCGCCTTTCATCTGGTGCCACGCTTCTCGCCTCGCATCTCGTGCCTCGCTTCTAGCATCTTTCGTCACGCCACTGGCGCCTCGCCTGTCGTGCATCGCCTCTCGCTCCAAGCCTTTCTCCTCTCGCCTCTCGAGCCTCACCTCTCTGCTCTCTCGACTTCCCTCGCGTAGCTCGCCTCTCGCGTCTCTCTAGCCTCTCGCCTCCCGCGCCACGCCTCGCGCCTCTTTCCTCTTGCGCCTCGCCTCTCCGCTCTCTCGCCTCACCGCACTGAAATTGTCGCAATCTCTCCGACCAGGGTGTGTGTCAGGCGAACCGTCTTCTTGGCAAACGTAATGGTGAGTCGGTGCATTACGAGACGGGACGCGACGGGACGAGAACAAGACGAGAACGAGACGTGGACGAGACGAGACTCGCCTCTCGCTTGTCGCCTCGCGCATCTCACCTCGCCTCGAACCTGTCGCCTCGCATCGCGCATCTCGCCTAACGACCCGCCTCTCGCCGCTCGACTCTCACGTTTCGCAACCGGCGCCTGAATTCTCGTCTCGCACCTCGCGCCTCGCTACTAACCTCTCGCGCCTAGCCACTGGCGCCTTGCCTCTCGCGCTACGCTTCTCGCCTTCTCTCGCCTAGCTTCTAGCATCTCTCGTCTCGGCACTGGCGGCTCGCCTCTCGCACCACGCTTCTCGCCTCTCTCGCCACGCATCTGGCGCCTCGCTTCTAGCCTCTCGCGGCTTGCCTCTCGCTCCACGCCTCTCTCCTCTCACCTCTCGTGCCTCACATCTCACCTCTCTCCCCTCCCCTCTCGCGTCTCTTCTATAGCCTCTCACCTCTCGTGCCACGCCTCGCCCCTCTTGCCTTTCGTCCCTCCTCGTGCCACGCCACTCCGCTCTCGCGCTGCACTGAAATTGTCGAAATCTCTCCGACAGGGTGTGTGTCAGGCCTACCGTGTTTTTGGAAACGTAATGGTGAGTCGGTTGCATTACGGGACGGAACGGGACGAGTACGAGGCAAAATGTAACGTGACGCGACGAGACGAGACTCGCCTCTCGCTTGTCGCCTCGTGCCTCTCACCTCGCCTCGCGCATTTCGCCTAACGCCACGCCTCGCGCCGCTCGACTCTCGCGCCTCGCCACTTCCGCCTCACTTCTCGCTATTCTCGCCTCGCATCTCGCTCATCGCTACTAGCCTCTCGCGCCTCGCCACTGGCGCCTTGCCTCTCGCGCCACTATCTCGCCTCTCTCGCCTCTCGCCTCGCATCTCGCGCCTATCTTCTAGCATCTTTTGTCTCGCCACTGGCGCTCCGCCTCTCCCTCCTCGCTTCTAGCCTCTCGTGCCTCGCCTCTCGCTCCACGCCTCTCTCCTCACATATCTTCCGCCCCACCTCTCTCCTCTGGCTTACCCTCTCGCAGCTCGCCTCTAGCGTCTCTCCTCTTGCCTTTCGCCCCTCCTCGCGCCTCACCTCTCCGCTCTCTCGCCTCGCCGCACTGAAATTGTCGCAAACTCTCCGACCAGGGAGTGTGTTATGCGTACCGTCTTCTTGGCAAACGTATTGGTGAGTCGGATGCATTAAGGGATGGGACGAGACGGGACACGATGGGATGAGGACGAGATCAGGACGAGACGAAGACGAGATGAGACTCGCCTCTCGCTTGTCGCCTCGCGCCTACCACCTGGCCTCGAACCTGTAACCTCGCCTCGCGCATCTCGCATAACGGCTCACCTTTTGCCGCTCGACTCTCGCGCCTCGCCACTGGCGCGCCGATTCTCGCCTCACTTGCCTCACATATCGCGCGTCGCTACTAGCCTCTCGCGCCCCGCCACTTGCGCTTTGCCTCTCGCGCCACGCTTCTCGCCTCTCTCGCCTCGCCTCTCACGCCTTGCTTCTAGCATCTCTCGTCTCGGCACTGGCGGCTCGCCTCTCGCGGCACGCTTCTCGCCTCTCTCGCCACGCATCTCGCGCCTCGCTTCTAGCCCCTCGAGCCTCGCCTCTCGAGCCTCGCCCCTCGTGCCTGGCCTCTCCCTCCACGCCGTTCTCCTTTCACCTCTCGCGCCTCACCTCTCTCCCCTGCCCTCTCGCGTCTCTCCTATAGCCTCTCGCCTCTGGTCCCTCCTCGCGTCTCGCCTTTCTGCTCACGCGCCGCACTGAAATTTTCGCAATCTCTACGACAGGGGTGTGTGTCAGGCGTACCGTCTTCTTGGCAAACGTAATGGTGAGTCGGTTGCATTACGGGACGGGACGGGACGAGGACGAGGACGAGGAGGAGGACGTGACAAGATGCGACGAGACGAGACTCGCCGCTCGCTTGTCGCCTCGCGCCTCGCCACTGGCGCCTCAGTTCTCGTCTCTCTCGGCTCGCATCTCGCACCTCGCTTCTAGCATCTCTCGTCTCGACACTGCCGCCTCGCCTCTCGCGCCACATTTCTCGCCTCTCTCGCCACGCATCTAACGCCTCGCTTCTCGTGCCTCGTCTCTCGTTCCACTCCTCTCACCTCTCTCCTCTCTCGCCTCCCCTCTCGCAGCTCGCCTCTCGCGTCTCTCCTCTAGCCTCTCGCTCCACGCTTCGCGCCTCTTGCCTCTCGCCCCTCCTCGTGCCTCGCCTCTCCGCTCTCGCGCCGCACTGAAATTGTTGGAATATCTCCGACCAGGGTGTGTGTCAGGCGTACCGTCTTCTGGGCAAACGTAATGGGAGACGGTTCCATTACGGGACGGGACGAGGACGAGACCGAGATCGAGACGGAGACGCGTGAGACGGAGACGAAGGCGAGACGAGGAGAGGAAGGCGATCCGAGGAGAAGCGTGGCGAAGCGAGGTGTCGCCTCGCGCCTTTCACCTCGCCTCGAACCTGTCGCCTCGCCTCGCGCATCTCGCCTAACGCCTTGCTTCGCTTGTCGCCTCGCGCCTCTCACCTCGCCTCGCCTCGCGCATCTCGCCTAACGCCTCACCTCGCGCCGCACGACTCTCGCGCCTCGCTTCTCGCCTCTCTGGCCTCGTATTTCGCGCCTCGCCACTGGCGCCTTGCCTCTCGCGCCACGCTTCTCGCCTCACTCGCCTCTCGCGCCTCGCTTCTAGCATCTCTCGTCTCACCACTGGCGCCGCGCCTCTCGCACCACTCTTCTCGCGCCTCGCCTCTCATTCCTCGCCTCTGGCTCTACGCCTCTCTCCTCTCACCTCTTGCGCCTCACCACTCTCTCTAGCTACCCCTCTCGCTGCTCGCCTCTCGCGTCTCTCTAGCCTCTCGCGCCTATTGCCTCTCGCCCCTCCTTGTGCCTCGCCTCTCCGCTCTCATGCCGCACCGAAATTGTCGCAAACCCTACGACCAGGGTGTGTGTCAAGCGTACCGTCTTCTTGGCAAACGTAATGGGAGTCGGTAGCATTACGGGACGGGACGAGACGGGGCGCGCCGGGACGAGGACGAGACAATTTGAGGACGCAACGAGGACGTGACGATGACGAGACGAGAAGAGAGAAGACGAGACGAGGCGAGACTCGCCTCTCGCTTGTCGCCTCGCGGATCTCACCTCGCCTCGAACCTGTCGCCTCGCCTCGCGCATCTCGCCTAACGGCTCGCATCTCTCCGCTCGACTCTCGCGCCTCGCCAATGGCGCCTCGCATCTACACCTCGCTTCTAGCATCTCTCGTCTCGACACTGGCGTCTCGCCTCTCGCGCCACGCTTCTCGCCTCTCTCGCCACGCATCTCGCTTCACGCCTCTCGTGCCTCGCCTCTCGCTCCACGCCTGTCTCCTCTCTCGCTACCCCTCTCGCGTCTCTCCTCTAGCCTCTCGTCTCTCGCGCTTAGCCCCGCGCCTCTTGCCTCTCGCCCCTCCTCGTGCCTCGCCTCTCCGCTCTCGCGCCGCACCGAAATTGTCGCAATCCCTCCGACCAGGGTGTGTGTCAGGCGTACCGTCTTTTTTTCAAACGTAATGGGCGTCGGTTGCATAACAGGACGGGACAAGGCGAGGAGAGGCGTGGCGATCGAGGCGAGGCTAGGCGAGCATGGCAAGGCGAGGCGAGCCGAGACGAGCCGAGACGAGACTAGTGGAGAAGAGACGAGACCCGACGAGACCAGACCCGACGAGACCAGACCTGACGCGACGAGACGAGCCGAGACTCGCCTCTCCCTTGTCACCTCGCGCATCTCACCTCGCCTCAGAACTCGCGGCTCTCACCTCGCTTCGAAACTCTCTCCTCGCGCCGCTCAACTCTCGCGCCTCGCCACTGGCGCCACGCTTCTCGCCTCTCTCGCCTCGCTACTCGCCTCTCGCGCCACGCTTCTCGCCTCTCTGGCCTCGCTACTAGGCTCTCGCGCCCTGCCACTGGCGCCTTGCCTCTCGAGCCACGCTTCTGCCCCTCTCACCCCGCATCTCGCGCCACGCCTCGCGCCTCGCCTCTCCGCTCTCTCGCCTCGCCGCACTGAAATTGTCGCAATCTCTCCGACCAGGGTCTGTGTCAGGCGTACCGTCATCTTGGCAAACATAATGGTGAGTCGGTTTCATTACTGGACTGTTAGGGACGGGACGAGGACGAGGACGAGACGAGCCGAGACGTTGCAGGACGAGACGAGACGCGACGACACGAGCCGCGAGGAGACGAGACTCGCCTCTCGCTTGTCGCCTCGCGCCGCTCGACTCTCGCGTCGTCTTTTTGGCAAACTTAATGGTGAGCCGGTTGCATTACGGGACGAGGACGTAGGCGAGACGAGACGAGTCGAGACGAGGACGTAGGCGAGGCGAGGACATTGGCGAGACGAGGCGAGGTGAGGACGTAGGCGAGACGAGACGAGGCGATACGAGACGAGACACGAGAGACCAGAGAAGACACGAGACGAAAGACGACACGAGACGAGAAGAGAGACGAGACGAGAGAAGTGTCGAGACGAGACGAGATACGAGAGACAAGACGAGGCGAGAGACGAGACGAGAGACGAGACGAGACGAGATGCGAGACGTGAAGAGAGACGAGACGAGAAACGAGACGATCAACGAGACGAGAGATGAGACACGAGACAAGACGAGACACGAGACAAGACGAGACACGAGAGACGACATAAGAGTCGAGAGACGAGACAAGACGTGAGACAAAACGAGACGAGACGAGATGAGACAGGGAGACGAGACACGAGACGTGCGGAGAGACCAGACGCGACGAGAGACGAGACGAAAAACACGTGACGAGAGACACGAGACGAGAATAGACACGAGACGAGAGGAGAGACAAGAGCCGAGACGAAACGAGAGATTAGACAAAAGACCAGAGGAGAGACGAGACAAGTGATGAGACGAGACGAGAGAAGAGACGAGACGAGACGAGACGAGGGACGAAACGAGACGAGAGACGAGAGACGAGACGAGGCGAGACACGAGACGAGAGAAGAGACGAGGAACGAGACGAGAGACACGAGACGAGAGACGAGAAGAGACACGAGACGAGAGGAGAGACAAGAGACGAGACGAAACGAGAGATTAGACAAAAGACCAGAGGAGAGACGAGACAAGTGATGAGACGAGACGAGAGAAGAGACCAGAGACGAGACGAGACGAGAGACGAGACGAGAGACAAGACGAGACGAGAGACAAGACGAGACGAGAGACGAGACGAGGCGAGACAAGAGACGAGAGAAGAGACGAGAGACGAGACGAGACACAAGGCGGGACACGAGACGAGAGACGAGACGAGAAGCGAGACGAGACGAGAGACGAGACCGGACGAGAGACGAGACGAGACTAGACGAGAGACGAGACGAGACGATACGAGAGACGAGACGATACGAGAGACGAGACGAGAGACGTGACTAGACGAAACGGGACGAGACGAGACGAGACGTGAGACTAGATGAGACCAGACGAGACACGAGAGACGAGAAACGAGATACCGGACGAGAGACGGTTTACGAGACGAGAAACGTGACACTAGATGAGACGAGATGAGAGACGAGACGAGACAAGAGACGAGAGACGAGACGAGAGACTAGACGAGGCGAGAGACGAGACAGGAAACGAGACACGAGGCGAGAGACGAGACACGACAAGAGTCGAAATACGAGACGAGAGAAGAGACAAGAGACGAGACGAGACACGAGAGCCGAGACGAGACACGAGATGAGACGAGACGAGAAGAGACGAGAGACGAGACGAGTAACGAAACGAGACGAGAGACGAGACGGGACGGGACGAGACGAGAGACCTGACGAGACGAGAGAAGAGACCATAGACGAGACGAGACGAGACACGAGACGGGACGAGAGACGAAACGAGACGAAGAGCGAGACGAGACGGGAGACGGGACGAGACGTTGCGAAAGACGAGACGAGACGAGAAATGAGACGAGACGGGACGAGACGAGACGTGAGACGAGACCAGACAATATACGAGACGAGGGACGAGACGAGAGACGAGACGGTAACAAGACGAGAAACGTGACACTAGATGAGACGAGAGACGAGACGAGACACGAGACGAGAGGCGACACGAGCCACGAGGCGAGACGAGACGAGACTCACCTCTCGCTATTCGCTTCGCGCCTCTCGCCTCGAACCTATCTCTTCGTCTCGCGCATCTTGCCTAACGCCTCGCCTCGTGCCGCTCGACTCTCGCGCCACGCCTCGCGCCTCTTTCTTCTCGCCCCTCCGCTCTCTCGCCGCACTGAAATTGTCGCAATCTCTCCGACCAGGGTGTGTCAGGCGTACCCTCTTCTTGGCAAACGTAATTGTGAGTCGGTTGCATTACGGGACGAGGACGTAGGCGAGACGGCCCGAGGACTGAGACGAGACGAGAGAGACGAGTCGAGACAACACGAGAAGAGGTCGTAGGTGAGACGAGACGAGTCGAGACGAGCCGAGGACGTAGGCGAGACGAGGCGAGACGAGAGAAGAGACGAGAGAAGAGACGAGACACGAGACGAGTGGTGAGACGAGACGAGACAAGTGACGAGAGACGAGACGAGACACGCCTCGCCTCTCGTACCCAGCGTCTCGCTCCACGCCTCTCGCCTCTCGTGCCTCACCTCTGTCTTCTCTCGTCTCCCCTCTCGCAGCTAGCCTCTCGCGCCACGCCTCCCGCCTCATGCCTCTCGCCCCTCCTCGTGTCTTGCCTCACCGCTCTCACGCCGCACTGAAATTGTAGCCTTCTCTGCGACCAGGGTGTGTGTCAGTCGTACCGTCTTCTTGGCAAACCTAATGGTGAGTCGGTTGCATTACGGGACGAGGACGTAGGCGAGACGAGGCCGGACGAGACGAGGCGAGGCGAGGACGTTGGCGAGACGAGGCGAGGCAAGGACGTTTGCGAGACGAGGCGAGTTCGATGGCGAGACGAGGCGAGGACGTACGCGAGACGAGGCAAGGCGAGGTCGTAGGCGAGACGAGACGAGGCGATACCAGACGATAGACGAGACGAGACAGGAGACGAGAAGATAGACGAGACACGAGACGAGACGAGAGACGAGACGAGATACGAGACGAGCAGAGAGACGAGACGAGACGAAACGAGACACGAGGCGAGACACAAGACGAGACGAGAGACGAGACGCTGGATGAGACGAGACGAGAGACAAGACGACACGAGACGAGACGAGAGCCGAGATGAGACGAAACGAAACACAAGACGAAAGCAGAGACGAATTGAGACGAGAGACGAGACGAGAAGCGAGACACCACGAGACGATACGTGAGACGCGACGAGACGAGAGAACACACGAGGGACGAGACGAGACGAGACCAGACGATAGACGAGACTAGACTAGACGAGACGAGACACGAGACGAGAGACGACACAAGTCACGAGACGAGCCACGAGACCTGAGACGAAAAACGAGACGTGAGACGAGACGAGAGAGGAGACGAGACGAGAGACGAGACGAGAGACGAGACGCGAGTAGAGACGAGACGAGAGACGAGACGACAGGAGACGAGACGACACGAGACGATACGAGAGACGAGATGAAAGACTTGACGAGAGATGTGACGAGACGAGATGGGACGAGACGAGATGGGACGAGACGAGACGAGACGAAGGACTAGACGAGACGAGACACGAAAGACGAGACGAGAGAAGAGACACGAGACGAGAGATGAGACGAGACGAGAGTTGAGACACGTGACACGAGAGACGAGACGAAACGAGAGACGACCCGAGAGACGAGACGAGAGACGACACGAGATGAGAGACGAGAAATACAGGACGAGAGACGAGACGAGATGAGAGACGACACGAGACGAGACGAGACGATACGAAGGACGAGACAGACGAGACGAGAGACGAGATGAGATGAGACGAGACGAGAGACGAGACACGAGAGACGAGACGAGACGAGAGACGAAAGACGCCTCAAGCTTGTCGCTTCGCGCCTCTCACGTCGCCTCGCCTCGCGCATGTCGTCTAACGCCTCGCCTCGCATCGCTCTGCTCTCGCGCCTCGCCACTGGCACCTCGCTTCTCGCTTCCCTTCTCGCGCCACATCTAGCGGCACGCTTCTCGCCTCACTTGCCTCGCATTTCGCGCCTCACTTCTAGCGTATCTCGTCTCGCCACTGACGCCTCGCCTCTCGCGCCACGCCTCTCGCGCCTCGCTTCTAGCCTCTCGCGGCACGCCTCTCGTGTCTTGCCTCCTGCTCCACGCCTCTCTCCTAGCGCCTCTCGCTCCTCACCTCTCTCCTATCTCGCCTACCCTCTTGCAGCTAGCCTCTCGCGCCACACCTCGCGCCTCATGCCTCTCGCCCCTCCTCGTGCCTCGCCTCTCCGCTCTCGCGCCGCAATCTCTCCGACCAGGGTGTGTGTAAGGCGTACCTCTGCTTGGCAAACATAATGGTGAGTCGTTTGCTTTACGGGACGAGGACGTAGGTGAGACGAGACGAGGCGAGACGAGTCGAGGCGAGGCGAGACGAGTCGAGGCGAGACGAGCCGAGACGAGTAGTGGCCGTAGGCGAGACGAAGCCGGACGAGACGAGGCGAGGCGAGGTGAGGACGTAGGCGAGATGATACTAGACGAGACACGAGAGACGAGAGGAGACACTAGACGAGACGAGAGACGACACGAGACGAGAAGAGAGACGAGACGTGAGAAAGGACGAGACGAGATGAGTCACGAGACGAGACACGAGTCGAGACACAAGACGAGACGAGACGAGCCGAGACGAGACGAGACGAGAGGATTCACGAAAGGAGTCACGAGACGAGACATGAGACAAGACACGAGACACGACGAGACGAGAGACGAGGTGAGACAAGAGACGCGACGAGAGACGAGACGAGACGAGAGACGAGACTAGCGAGAGACAAGCCGAGACACGAGACGAGAGACACGAGAGACGAGACGAGAGACAAGACGAGACTCGCCATTCGCTTGACGCTTCGCGCCTCTCACCTCGCCTCTCGCTTGTCGCCTCGTGCCTCTCACCTCGCCTCGCGCATTTCGCCTAACGCCACGCCTTCCGCCGCTCGACTCTCGCGCCTCGCCACTTGCGCCTCGCTTCTCGCTATTCTCGCCTCGCATCTCGCGCATCGCTACTAGCCTCTCACGCCTCGCCACTGGCGCCTTGCCTCACGCGCCACTATCTCGCCTCTCTCGCCTCTCGGCTCGCATCTCGCGCCTCTCTTCTAGCATCTTTTGTCTCGCCACTGGCGTCCCGCCTCTCCCGCCTCGCTTCTAGCCTCTCGTGCCTCGCCTCTCGCTCCACGCCTCTCTCCTCTCATAACTTCCGCCCCACCTCTCTCCCCTGGCCTACCCTCTCGCAGCTCGCCTCTAGCGTCTCTCCTCTTGCCTTTCACCCCTCCTCGCGCCTCACCTCTCCGCTCTCTCGCCTCGCCGCACTGAAATTGTCGCAAACTCTCCGACCAGGGAGTGTGTTATGCGTACCGTCTTCTTGGCAAACGTACTGGTGAGTCGGATGCATTACGGGATGGGACGAGACGGGACACGATGGGATGAGGACGAGATGAGGACGAGACGAAGACGAGATGAGACTCGCCTCTCGCTTGTCGCCTCGCCTCTCGCGTGTCGCCTCGCGCCTCCCACCTGGCCTCAAACCTGTCGCCTCGCCTCGCGCATCTCGCATAACGGCTCACCTTTTGCCGCTCGACTCTCGCGCCTCGCCACTGGCGCGCCGATTCTCGCCTCTCTCGCCTCACATATCGCGCGTCGCTACTAGCCTCTCGCGCCTTGCCACTTGCGCTTTGCCTCTCGCGCCACGCTTCTCGCCTCGCCTCTCTCGCCTCGCCTCTCGTGCCTTGCTTCTAGCATCTCTCGTCTCGGCACTGGCGGCTCGCCTCTCGAGCCTCAATTCTCGTGCCTGGCATCTCCCTCCACGCCGTTCTCCTTTCACCTCTCGCGCCTCACCTCTCTCCCCTGCCCTCTCGCGTCTCTCCTATAGCCTCTCGCCTCTGGTCCCTCCTCGCGTCTCGCCTTTCTGCTATCGCGCCGCACTGAAATTTTCGCAATCTCTACGACAGGTGTGTGTGTCAGGCGTACCGTCTTCTTGGTAAACGTAATGGTGAGTCGGTTGCATTACGGGACGGGACGGGACGAGGACGAGGACGAGGAGGAGGACGTGACAAGATGCGACGAGACGAGACTCGCCTCTCGCTTGTCGCCTCGCGCCTCGCCACTGGCGCCTCAGTTCTCGTCTCTCTCGGCTCGCATCTCGCACCTCGCTTCTAGCATCTCTCGTCTCGGCACTGGCGCCTCGCCTCTCGCGCCACATTTCTCGCCTCTCTCGCAACGCATCTAACGCCTCTCTTCTCGTGCCTCACCTCTCGTTCCACACCTCTCTCCTCTCACCTCTCTCCTCTCTCGCCTCCCCTCTCGCAGCTCACCTCTCACGTCTCTCCTCTAGCCTCTCGCCTCTCGCTCCACGCTTCGCGCCTCTTGCCTCTCGCCCCTCCTCGTGCCTCACCTCGCCGCTCTCGCGCCGCACTGAAATTGCTGGAATATCTCCGACCAGGGTGTGTGTCAGGCGAAGCGAGGTGAGGTGAGGTGAGGTGAGACGAGGCAAGACGAGACTCACCTCTCGCTTGTCACCTCGCGTCTTTCACCTCGCCTCGAACCTGACGCCTTCCTCGCGCATCTCGCCTAACGCCTTGCCTCGCCTCTCGCTTGTCGCCTCGCGCCTCTCACCTCGCCTCGCCTCGCGCCTCTCACCTCGCCTCGCGCATCTCGCCTAACGCCTCGCCTCGCGCCGCACGACTCTCGCGCCTCGCTTCTCGCCTCTCTGGCCTCGTATTTCGCGCCTCGCCACTGGCGCCTTGCCTCTCGCGCCACGCTTCTCGCCTCTCGCGCCTCGCTTCTAGTATCTCTCGTCTCGCCACTGGCGCCTCGCCTCTCGCGCCGCACTGTAATTGTCGCAATCTCTCCGACAAGGGTGTGTGACAGGCGTACCGTCTTCTTGGCAAACGTAATTATGAGTCGGTTGCATTGTTGGACGGGACGAGACGAGACGCGACGAGGCGAGGAGAGACGAGACGAGTTGAGGCGAGACGAGCCCTGACGAGATGGGACGACACTCGACTCTCGTTTGTCCCCTCGCGCCTCTCATCTCGCCAAGAACCTGTCGCCTCGACTCGCGCATCGCGCCGCTCGACTCTCGCGCCTTGCCATAGGCGCATCGCTTCTCGCCTCTCTCGCATCTCTGGCCTCGCTACTAGGCTCTCGCGCCCCGCCACTGGCGCCTTGCCTCTCGAGCCACGCTTCTGCCCCTCTCACCCCGCATCTCGCGCCTCGCTTCAAGCATCTCTCAACTCGCCACTGGCGCCTCGCCTCTCGCGCCACGCCTCGCGCCTCGCCTCTCCGCTCTCGCCTCGCCGCACTGAAATTGTCGCTATCTCTCCGACCAGCATGTGTGTCAGGCGTACCGGCTTCTTGGCAAACGTAATGGTGAGTCGGTTGCATTACGGGACGGGACGAGACGAGACGAGACGAGACGAGACTCGCCTCCCACTTGTCGCCTCGCGCCTCTCACCTCACCTCGAACCTACCGCCTCACCTCGCGCATCTCGCCTAACGGATCGCCTCTCGCCGCTCGAATCTCGCGCATCGCCACTGGCGCCTCGCTTCTCGCCTCTCTCGCCTCGCATCTCGCGTCTCGCTTCAAGCATCTCTCGTCTCGGCACTGGTGCCTCGCTTCTCGCGCCACGCTTCTCGCCTCTCTCGCCACGCATCTCGCGCCTCGCTTCTAGCCTCTCGCGCATTGCCTCTCGTGCCTCGCCTCTCCCTCCACGACTCTCTCTTCTCTCGCCTCCCCTCTCGCAGCTCGCCCTTCGCGTCTTGCCTCTCGCGTCACGCCTCTTACCTGTCATCCCTCCTCGTGCCTCGTCTCTCCGCTCTCGCGCCGCACTGAAATTGTCGCAATCTCTCCGACCAGGGTGTGTGTCAGGCGTACCGTCATCTTGGCAAACATAATGGTGAGTCGGTTGCATTACTGGACGGTTAGGGACGGGACGAGGACGAGGACGAGACGAGCCGAGACGTTGCAGGACGAGGCGAGACGAGACGAGACGCGACGCGACGAGCCGCGAGGAGACGAGACTCGCCTCTCGCTTGTCGCCTCGCGCCTCTCACCTCACCTCGCGCATCTCGCCTAACGCCTCGCCTCGCGCCGCTCGACTCTCGCGTCGTCTTTTTGGCAAACTAAATGGTGAGCCGGTAGCATTACGGGACGAGGACGTAGGCGAGACGAGACGAGGCGATACGAGACGAGACACGAGAGACCAGAGGAGACACGAGACGAAAAACGACACGAGACAAGAAGAGAGACGAGACGAGACGAGAGAAGTGTCGAGACGAGACGAGACGAGATACGAGAGACAAGACGAGGCGAGAGACGAGACGAGATGCGAGACGTGACGAGAGACGAGACGAGAAACGAGACGACAGACGAGACGAGCAACGAGACGAGAGATGAGACACGAGACAAGATGAGACACGAGAGACGACATAAGAGTCGAGAGACGAGACGAGACAAGACGTGAGACAAAACGAGACGAGACGTGACGAGATGAGACAGGGAGACGAGACACGATACGAGCCGAGAGACCAGACGAGACGGGACGAGACGAGAGACGAGACGAGAAACACGTGACGAGAGACACGAGACGAGAAGAGACACGAGACGTGAGGAGAGACAAGAGCCGAGACGAAACGAGATATTAGACAAAAGACCAGAGGAGAGACGAGACAAGTGATGAGACGAGACGAGAGAAGAGACGAGACGAGACGAGGGACGAAACGAGACGAGAGACAAGACGAGACGAGAGACGAGGCGAGACACGAGACGAGAGAAGAGGCGAGAAACGAGACGAGAGACACGAGACGAGAAGAGACACGAGACGAAAGGAGAGACAAGAGACGAGACGAAACGAGAGATTAGACAAAAGACCAGAGAAGAGACGAGACAAGTGATGAGACGAGATGAGAGAAGAGACCAGAGACGAGACGAGACGAGGGACGAGACGAGACGAGAGACAAGACGAGACGAGAGACGAGAGGAGGCGAGACAAGAGACGAGAGAAGAGACGAGAGACGAGACGAGACACAAGGCGGGACACGAGACGAGAGACGAGACGAGAAGCGAGACGAGACGAGAGACGAGACCGGACGTGAAACGAGACGAGACTAGACGAGAGACGAGACGATACGAGAGACGAGACGATAGGAGAGACGAGACGATACGAGAGACGAGACGAGAGAACAGACGAGAGACGAGACCAGACGAGACGAGACGAGTGACGAGACGAGACGAGAGAAGAGACGAGTGACGAGACGAGACGAGAGAAGAGACGAGTGACGAGACGAGACGAGAGAAGAGACGAGACGAGGGACAAAACGAGACGAGAGACAAGACGAGACGAGAGACGAGACGAGGCGAGACACGAGACGAGAGAAGAGACGAGACACGAGACGAGAGACGAGAAGAGACACGAGACGAGAGGAGAGACAAGAGACGAGACGAAACGAGAGATTAGACAAAAGACCAGAGGAGAGACGAGACAAATGATGAGACGAGACGAGAGAAGAGACCAGAGACGAGACGAGACGAGGGACGAGACGAGAGACAAGACGAGACGAGAGAAGAGACGAGAGACGAGACGAGACACAAGGCGGGACACGAGACGAGAGACGAGACGAGAAGCGAGACGAGACGAGAGACGAGACCTTAACGAGAGACGAGACGAGATTAGACGAGAGACGAGACGATACGAGAGACGAGACGAGACGATACGAGAGACGAGACGATACGAGAGACGAGACGAGAGAACAGACGAGAGACGAGACGAGACCAGACGAGACGAGACACGAGACGAGTGACGAGACGAGACGAGTGACGAATCGAGAGCCGAGACGAGAGCCGAGACGGGAAACGAGACGAGACGAGACACCAGACCCGAGACGAGAGACGAGACAAGACGAGACACGAGACGAGAGACGACACGAGACCAGACGAGAGCCGAGAGACGAGACATGAGAGACGAGCCTAGAGACGAGACAAGACGATACACGAGACGAAACGAGATACGAGACGCGAGACGAGACGAGATACGGGACGGGACAAACGAGACGATACGAGAGACGAGACGAGAGACGTGACGAGACGGGACGAGACGAGACGAGACCAGACGAGACACGAGAGACAAGAAACGAGATACCGGACGAGAGACGGTTTACGAGACGAGAAACGTGACACTAGATGAGACAAGATGAGAGACGAGACGAGACGAGAGACTAGACGAGACGAGAGACGAGTCAGGAAACGAGACACGAGGCGAGAGACGAGACATGACAAGAGTCGAGATACGAGACGAGAGAAGAGACAAGAGACGAGACGAGACACGAGAGTCGAGACGAGACACGAGATGAGACGAGAGACGAGAAGAGACGAGACGAGAAACGAAACGAGACGAGAGGGGACAGGACGAGACGAGAGACCTGACGAGACGAGAGAAGAGACCATAGACGATACGAGACGAGACACGAGACGGGACGAGAGACGAAACGAGACGAAGAGCGAGACGAGACGGGAGACGGGACGAGACGTTGCGAAAGACGAGACGAGACGAGAGAACAGACGAGAGATGAGACGAGACGGGACGAGACGTGAGACGAGACCAGACAATATACGAGACGAGGGACGAGACGAGAGACGTGACGGTTGACGAGACGAGAAACGTGACACTAGATGAGACGAGAGACGAGGCGAGAGATGAGACGAGACACGAGACGAGAGGCGACACGAGCCACGAGACGAGCCACGAGGCGAGACGAGACGAGACTCACCTCTCGCTATTCGCTTCGCGCCTCTCGCCTCGAACCTATCGCTTCGTCTCGCGCATCTTGCCTAACGCCTCGCCTCGTGCCGCTCGACTCTCGCGCCACGCATCTCGCGTCTCGCTTCTAGCCTCTCGCGCCTCGCCTCTCGTGCCTAGCCTCTCGCTCAACGCCTCTCGCGTGTCACCTATCTCCTCACTCGCCTCCCCATTCGCAACTAGCCTCTCTCCTCTCGCGCCACGCATCGCGCCTCTTTCTTCTCGCCCCTCCGCTCTCTCGCCGCACTGAAATTGTCGCAATCTCTCCGACCAGGGTGTGTCAGGCGTACCCTCTTCTTGGCAAAGTGAGTCGGTTGCATTACGGGACGAGGACGTAGGCGAGACGGCCCGAGGACTGAGACGAGACGAGAGAGACGAGTCGAGACAACACGAGAAGAGGTCGTAGGTGAGACGAGGCGAGACGAGGACGTAGGCGAGACGAGGACGTAGGCGAGACGAGGTGAGACGAGACACGAGATGAGATACGAGACGACAGAAGAGACGAGACACGAGACGAGTGATGAGACGAGACGAGACAAGTGACGAGAGACGAGACGAGACACGCCTCGCCTCTCGTGCCTAGCATCTCGCTCCACGCCTCTGGCCTCTCGCGCCTCACCTCTCTCTTCTCTCGTCTCCCCTCTCGCAGCTAGACTCTCGCGCCACGCCTCCCGCTTCATGCCTCTCGCCCCTCCTCGTGTCTTGCCTCGCCGCTCTCACGCCGCACTGAAATTGTAGCCTTCTCTGCGACCAGGGTGTGTGTCAGTCGTACCGTCTTCTTGGCAAACGTAATGGTGAGTCGGTTGCATTACGGGACGAGGACGTAGGCGAGACGAGGCCGGACGAGACGAGGCGAGGACGTTGGCGAGACGAGGCGAGGCGAGGACGTTTGCGAGACGAGGCGAGGTCGATGGCGAGACGAGGCGAGGACGTAGGCGAGACGAGGCAAGGCGAGGTCGTAGGCGAGAGGAGGCGAGGCTAGGACGTAGGCGAGACGAGACGAGGCGATACCAGACGAGAGACGAGAGGAGACACGAGACGAGACAGGAGACGAGAAGATAGACGAGACACGAGACGAGACGAGATACGAGACGAGACGAAACGAGATACGAAACGAGACACGAGGCGAGACACAAGACGAGACGAGACGCTGGATGAGACGAGACGAGAGACAAGACGACACGAGACGAGATCAGAGACGAGACGAGAGACGAGACACGAGACGAGAGACGAAACGGGACGAGAGACGAGACGAGAGCCGAGATGAGACGAAACGAAACACAAGAGGAAAGCAGAGAGGAATTGAGACGAGAGACGAGACGAGAAGCGAGACACCACGAGACGATACGTGAGACGCGACGAGACGAGAGAACACACGAGGGACGAGACGAGACGAGACCAGACGATAGACGAGAGACGAGACGAGACGAGAGACGACACAAGACACGAGACGAGCCACGAGACGAGAGACGAAAAACGAGACCAGAGACGAGACGAGAGAGGAGACGAGACGAGAGACGAGACACGAGACGAGAGACGAGAGGAGACGACACGAGACGATACGAGAGACGAGACGTGACGAGACGAGATGGGACGAGACGAGACACGAAAGACGAGACGAGAGAAGAGAAACGAGACGAGAGATGAGACGAGACGAGAGTTGAGACACGTGACACGAGAGACGAGACGAAACGAGAGACGACCCGAGAGACGAGACGAGAGACGACACGAGATCAGAGACGAGAAATACAGGACGAGAGACGAGACGAGATGAGAGACGACACGAGACGAGACGATACGAGAGACGAGACAGACGAGACGAGAGACGAGATGAGATGAGACGAGACGAGAGACTAGACGTGACGAGACACGAGAGACGAGACACGAGAGACGAGACGAGACACAAGACGAGACGAGAGACGAAAGACGCCTCAAGCTTGTCGCTTGGCGCCTCTCACGTCGCCTCGCCTCGCGCATGTCGTCTAACGCCTCGCCTCGCATCGCTCTGCTCTCGCGCCTCGCCATTGGCACCTCGCTTCTCGGCTCGCTTCTCGCCTCGCATCTAGCGGCACGCTTCTCGCCTCACTTGCCTCGCATTTCGCGCCTCACTTCTAGCGTTTCTCGTCTCGCCACTGACGCCTCGCCGCTCGCGCCACGCATCTCGCGCCTCGCTTCTAGCCTCTCGCGCCACGCCTCTCGTGCCTTGCCTCCTGCTCCACGCCTCTCTCCTAGCGCCTCTCGCTCCTCACCTCTCTCCTATCTCGCCTCCCCTCTTGCAGCTAGCCTCTCGCGCACACCTCGCGCCTCATGCCTCACGCCCCTCCTCGTGCCTCGCCTCTCCGCTCTCGCGCCGCAATCTCTCCGACCAGGGTGTGTGTAAGGCGTACCGTCTTCTTGGCAAACATAATGGTGAGTCGTTTGCTTTACGGGACGAGGACGTAGGTGAGACGAGACGAGGCGAGGTGAGGACGTAGGCGAGAAGATACTAGACGAGACACGAGAGACGAGAGGAGACACTAGACGAGACGAGAGACGACACGAGACACGAGACGAGAAGAGAGACGAGACGAGATACGAGACGAGAGAAAGGACGAGACGAGACGAGTCACGAGACGAGACACAAGACGAGACGAGACGAGCCGAGAGACGAGAGACGAGACGAGACGATTCAGGAAAGGAGTCACGAGACGAGATATGAGACAAGACACGAGACACGACGAGACGAGAGACGAGGCGAGACAAGAGACGCGACGAGAGACGAGACGAGACGAGAGACGAGACTTGACGAGAGACAAGCCGAGACACGAGACGAGAGACACGAGAGACGAGACGAGAGACAAGACGAGACTCGCCATTCGCTTGACGCTTCGCGCCTCTCACCTCGCCTCTCGCTTGTCGCCTCGTGCCTCTCACCACGCCTCGCGCATTTCGCCTAACGCCACGCCTTGCGCCGCTCGACTCTCGCGCCTCGCTTCTCGCTATTCTCGCCTCGCATCTCGCGCATCGCTACTAGCCTCTCACGCCTCGCCACTGGCGCCTTGCCTCACGCGCCACTATCTCGCTCTCTCGCCTCGCATCTCGCGCCTCTCTTCTAGCATCTTTTGTCTCGCCATTGGCGCCCCGCCTCTCCCGCTTCGCTTCTAGCCTCTCGTGCCCCGCCTCTCGCTCCACGCCTCTCTCCTCTCATATCTTCCGCCCCACCTCTCTCCCCTGGCCTACCCTCTCGCAGCTCGCCTCTAGCGTCTCTCCTCTTGCCTTTCACCCCTCCTCGCGCCTCACCTCTCCGCTCTCTCGCCTCGCCGCACTGAAATTGTCGCAAACTCTCCGACCAGGGAGTGTGTTATGCGTACCGTCTTCTTGGCAAACGTACTGGTGAGTCGGATGGATTACGGGATGGGACGAGACGGGACACGATGGGATGAGGACGAGATGAGGACGAGACGAAGACGAGATGAGACTCGCCTCTCGCGTGTCGCCTCGCGCCTCCCACCTGGCCTCAAACCTGTCGCCTCGCCTCGCCTCGCGCATCTCGCATAACGGCTCACCTTTTGCCACTCGACTCTCGCGCCTCGCCACTGGCGCGCCGATTCTCGCCTCTCTCGCCTCACATATCGCGCGTCGCTACTAGCCTCTCGCGCCTCGCCACTTGCGCTTTGCCTCTCGCGCCACGCTTCTCGCCTCTCTCGCCTCGCCTCTCCCGCCTTGCTTCTAGCATCTCTCGTCTCGGCACTGGCGGCTCGCCTCTCGCGGCACGCTTCTCGCCTCTCTCGCCATGAATTTCGCGCCTCGCTTCTAGCCCCTCGAGCCTCGCCTCTCGTGCCTGGCCTCTCCCTCCACGCCGTTCTCCTTTCACCTCTCGCGCCTCACCTCTCTCCCCTGCCCTCTCGCGTCTCTCCTATAGCCTCTCGCCTCTGGTCCCTCCTCGCGTCTCGCCTTTCTGCTCCCGCGCCGCACTGAAATTTTCGCAATCTCTACGACAGGGGTGTGTGTCAGGCGTACCGTCTTCTTGGCAAACGTAATGGTGAGTGGGTTGCATTACGGGACGGGACGGGACGAGGAGGAGGACGTGACAAAATTCGACGAGACGAGACTCCTCTCTCGCTTGTCGCCTCGCGCCTCGCCACTGGCGCCTCAGTTCTCGTCTCTCTCGGCTCGCATCTCGCACCTCGCTTCTAGCATCTCTCGTCTCGGCACTGGCGCCTCGCCTCTCGCGCCACATTTCTCGCCTCTCTCGCCACGCATCTAACGCCTCGCTTCTCGTGCCTCGCCTCTCGTTCCACTCCTCTCTCCTCTCACCTCTCTCCTCTCTCGCCTCCCCTCTCGCAGCTCGCCTCTCGCGTCTCTCCTCTAGCCTCTCGCCTCTCGCTCCACGCTTTGCGCCTCTTGCCTCTCGCCCCTCCTCGTGCCTCGCCTCTCCGCTCTCGCGCCGCACTGAAATTGCTGGAATATCTCCGACCAGGGTGTGTGTCATGCGAAGCGAGGTGAGTTGAGGTGAGGTGAGACGAGGCAAGACGAGACTCACCTCTCGCTTGTCGCCTCGCGCCTTTCACCTCGCCTCGAACCTGTCGCCTTGCCTCGCGCATCTCGCCTAACGCCTTGCCTCGCCTCTCGCTTGTCGCCTCGCGCCTCTCACCTCGCCTCGCCTCGCGCCTCTCACCTCGCCTCGCGCATCTCGCCTAACGCCTCGCCTCGCGCCGCACGACTCTCGCGCCTCGCTTCTCGCCTCTCTGGCCTCGTATTTCGCGCCTCGCCACTGGCGCCTTGCCTCTCGCGCCACGCTTCTCGCCTCACTCGCCTCTCGCGCCTCGCTTCTAGCATCTCTCGTCTCGCCACTGGCGCCTCGCCTCTCGCACCACTCTTCTCGCGCCTCGCTTCTCATTCCTCGCCTCTAGCTCTACGCCTCTCTCCTCTCACCTCTTGCGCCTCACCACTCCTCTCTAGCTACCTCTCTCGCAGCTCGCCTCTCGCGTCTATCTAGCCTCTCGCCTCTCACGCCAAGCCTCGCGCCTATTGCCTCTCGCCCCTCCTCGTGCCTCGCCTCTCCGCTCTCATGCCGCAACGAAATTGTCGCAAACCCTCCGACCAGGATGTGTGTCAAGCGTACCGTCTTCTTGGCAAACGTAATGGGAGTCGGTTGCATTACGGGACGAGACGAAACGGGGCGCGCCGGGACGAGGACGAGACAATTTGAGGACGAAAAGAGGACGTGACGATGACGAGACGAGAAGAGAGAAGACGAGACGAGGCGAGACTCGCCTCTCGCTTGTCGCCTCGCGGATCTCACCTCGCCTCGAACCTGTCGCCTCGCCTCGCGCATCTCGCCTAACGGCTCGCCTCTCTCCGCTCGACTCTCGCGCCTCGCCAATGGCGCCTCGCTTCTCGCCGCGCATCTACACCTCGCTTCTAGCATCTCTCGTCTCGACACTGGCGTCTCGCCTCTCGCGCCACGCTTCTCGCCTCTCTCGCCACGCATCTCGCTTCTCGCCTCTCGTGCATCGCCTCTCGCTCCACGCCTGTCTCCTCTCTCGCTACCCCTCTCGCAGCTCGCCTCTCGCGTCTCTCCTCTAGCCTCTCGTCTCGGGCGCTTAGCCCCGCGCCTCTTGCCTCTCGCCCCTCCTCGTGCCTCGCCTCTCCGCTCTCGCGCCGCACCGAAATTGTCGCAATCCCTCCGACCAGGGTGTGTGTCAGGCGTACCGTCTTTTTTTCAAACGTAATGGGCGTCGGTTGCATAACAGGACGGGACAAGGCGAGGTGAGGAGAGGCGTGGCGATCGAGGCGAGGTTAGGCGAGTATGGCGAGGCGAGGCGAGCCGAGACGAGACTAGTGGAGAAGAGACGAGACCCGACGAGACCAGACCTGACGCGACGAGACGAGCCGAGACTCGCCTCTCCCTTGTCACCTCGCGCATCTCACCTCGTCTCAGAACTCGCGGCTCTCACCTCGCTTCGAAGCTCTCGCCTCGCGCCGCTCAACTCTCGCGCCTCGCCACTGGCGCCACGCTTCTCGCCTCTCTCGCCTCGCTACTTGCCTCTTGCGCCTCGGCACTGGCGCCTCGCCTCTCGCGCCACGCTTCTCGCCTCTCTCGCCACGCATCTCGTGCCTCGCTTCAAGCCTCTCGCGCCTCGCCTCTCGTGCCTCGCCTTTCGCTCCACGCCTCTGACCTTCCGCGCTTCACCTCTCTCCTCTCTGGGCTCCTCTCTCGCATCTCTCCTATAGGCTGTCGCGTCTCCCGCCACACCTCGCGCCTCTTGCCTCTCGCCCCTCCTTGTGCCTCGCCTCTCCGCTCTCGCGCTGCACTGTAATTGTCGCAATCTCTCCGACAAGGGTGTGTGTCAGGCGTACCGTCTTCTTGGCAAACGTAATTATGAGTCGATTGCATTGTTGGACGGAACGAGACGAGGACGAGACGAGACGCGAGGAAACGAGACGAGACGAGGCGAGGCGAGGAGAGACGAGACGAGTTGAGGCGAGACGAGCCCTGACGAGATGGGACGACACTCGACTCTCGTTTGTCGCCTCGCGCCTCTCACCTTGCCTCGAACCTGTCGCCTCGACTCGCGCATCGCGCCGCTCGCCTCTCGCGACTCGCCATTGGCGCATCGCTTCTCGCCTCTCTCGCATCTCTGGCCTCGCTACTAGGCTCTCGCGCCCCGCCACTGGCGCCTTGCCTCTCGAGCCACGCTTCTGCCCCTCTCACCCCGCATCTCGCGCCTCGCTTCAAGCATCTCTCAACTCGCCACTGGCGCCTCGCCTCTCGCGCCACGCCTCGCGCCTCGCCGCACTGAAATTGTCGCAATCTCTCCGACCAGCATGTGTGTCAGGCGTACCGGCTTCTTGGCAAACGTAATGGTGAGTCGGTTGCATTACGGGACGGGACGAGACGAGACGAGACGAGACGAGACGAGACAAGACTCGCCTCCCACTTGTCGCCTCGCGCCTCTCACCTCACCTCGAACCTACCGCCTCACCTCGCGCATCTCGCCTAACGGATCGCCTCTCGCCGCTCGAATCTCGCGCATCGCCACTGGCGCCTCGCTTCTCGCCTCTCTCGCCTCGCATCTCGCGTCTCGCTTCAAGCATCTCTCGTCTCGGCACTGGTGCCTCGCTTCTCGCGCCACGCTTCTCGCCTCTCTCGCCACGCATCTCGCGCCTCGCTTCTAGCCTCTCGCGCATTGCCTCTCGTGCCTCGCCTCTCCCTCCACGACTCTCTCTTCTCTCGCCTCCCCTCTCGCAGCTCGCCCTTCGCATCTTGCCTCTCGCGTCACACCTCTTGCCTGGTCATCCCTCCTCGTGCCTCGTCTCTCCGCCCTCGCGCCGCACTGAAATTGTCGCAATCTCTCCGACCAGGGTGTGTGTCAGGCGTACCGTCATCTTGGCAAACATAATGGTGAGTCGGTTGCATTACTAGACGGTTAGGGACGGGACGAGGACGAGGACGAGACGAGCCGAGACGTTGCAGGACGAGGCAAGACGAGACGCGACGAGACGAGCCGCGACACGAGACGAGAAGAGAGACGGGACGAGACGAGAGATGTGTCGAGATGAGACGAGATACGAGAGACAAGACGAGGCGAGAGACGAGACGAGACGAGAGACGAGACGAGATGCGAGACGTGACGAGAGACGAGACGAGAAACGAGACGACAGACGAGAAACGAGACGACAGACGGGACGAGCAACGAGACCAGAGATGAGACAAGACGAGACACGAGAGACGACATAAGAGTCGAGAGACGAGACGAGACAAGACGAGACGAGATGAGACAGGGAGACGAGACACGAGACTAGCCGAGACGGGACGAGACGAGAGACGAGACAAGAAACACGTGACGAGAGACACGAGACGAGACACGAGACGAGAAGAGACACGAGACGTGAGGAGAGACAAGAGCCGAGACGAAACGAGAGATTAGAGAAAAGACCAGAGGAGAGACGAGACAAGTGATGAGACGAGACGAGAGAAGAGACGAGACGAGACGAGGGACGAAACGATACGAGAGACAAGACGAGACGAGAGACGAGTCGAGGCGAGATACGAGACGAGAGAAGAGACGAGAAACGAGACGAGAGACACGAGACGAAAGGAGAGACAAGAGACGAGACGAAACGAGAGATTAGACAAAAGACCAGAGAAGAGACGAGACAAGTGATGAGACGAGAGAAGAGACCAGAGACGAGACGAGACGAGGGACGAGACGAGACGAGAGACAAGACGAGACGAGAGACGAGGCGAGACAAGAGACGAGAGAAGAGACGAGAGACGAGACGAGACACAAGGCGGGACAGGAGACGAGACACGAGACGAGAAGCGAGACGAGACGAGAGACGAGACCGGACGTGAAACGAGACGAGACGAGACGATACGAGAGACGAGACGATACGAGAGACGAGACGATACGAGAGACGATACGAGAGACGAGACGATACGAGAGACGAGACGATACGAGAGACGAGACGATACGAGAGACGAGACGAGAGAACAGACGAGAGACGAGACCAGACGGGACGAGAGACGAGACCAGACGGGACGAGAGACGAGACGAGTGACGAGACGAGACGAGAGCCGAGACGGGAAACGAGACGAGACGAGACACAAGACACGAGACGAGACAAGACGAGACACGAGACGAGAGACGACACGAGACCAGACGAGAGACGATACGAGAGACGTGACGAGGGTCGAGACGAGACGAGAGCCGAGAAACGAGCCGAGAGACGAGACAAGACGAGACACGAGACGAAACGAGATACGAGACGCGAGACGAGACGAGATACGGGACGGGACAAACGAGACGAGACAAACGAGACGAGACGACACGAGACGATACGAGAGACGTGACGAGACGAGACGGGACGAGACGAGACGTGAGACTAGACGAGACCAGACGAGACACGAGAGACGAGAAACGAGATACCGGACGAGAGACGGTTTACGAGACGAGAAACGTGACACTAGATGAGACGAGATAAGAGACGAGACGAGACACGAGACGAGAGACGAGACGAGAGACTAGACGAGGCGAGAGACGAGACAGGAAACGAGACACGAGGCGAGAGACGAGACACGACAAGAGTCGAGATACGAGACGAGAGAATAGACAAGAGACGAGACGAGACACGAGAGTCGAGACGAGACACGAGATGAGACGAGAGACGAGAAGAGACGAGAGACGAGACGAGAAACGAAACGAGACGAGAGACGAGACGGGACGGGACGAGACGAGAGACCTAACGAGACGAGAGAAGAGACCATAGACGAGACGAGACGAGACACGAGACGGGACGAGAGACGAAACGAGACGAAGAGCGAGACGAGACGGGAGACGGGACGAGACGTTGCGAAGGCGAGACGAGACGAGAGAACAGACGAGAGATGAGACGAGACGGGACGAGACGAGACGTGAGACGAGACCAGACAATATACGAGACGAGAGACGAGACGAGACGGTTGACGAGACCTGAAACGTGACACTAGATGAGAAGAGAGACGAGACGAGACACGAGACGAGAGGCGACACGAGCCACGAGACGACCCACCAGGCGAGACGAGACGAGACGAGACGAGACGAGACTCATCTCTTGCTATTCGCTTCGCGCCTCTCGCCTCGAACCTATCGCTTCGCATCTTGCCTAACGCCTCGCCTCGTGCCGCTCGACTCTCGCGCCACGCATCTCGCGTCTCGCTTCCAGCCTCTCGCGCCTCGCCTCTCGTGCCTAGAATCTCGCTCAATGCCTCTCGCGCGTCACCTATCTCCTCACTCGCCTCCCCTTTCGCAACTAGCCTCTCTCCTCTAGCGCAACGCCTCGCGCCTCTTTCTTCTCGCCCCTCCGCTCTCTCACCGCACTGAAATTGTCGCAATCTCTCCGACCAGGGTGTGTCAGGCGTACCCTATTCTTGGCAAACGTAATTGTGAGTCGGTTGCATTACGGGACGAGGACGTAGGCGAGACGGCCCGAGGACTGAGACGAGACGAAAGAGACGAGTCGAGACAACACGAGAAGAGGTCGTAGGTGAGACGAGTCGAGACGAGACGAGGATGTAGGCGAGACGAGGCGAGACGAGACACGAGACGAGAGACGAGATACGAGACGTGAGAAGAGACGAGAGAAGAGACGAGACGAGTGATGAGACGAGACGAGACAAGTGACGAGAGACGAGACGAGACACGCCTCGCCTCTCGTGCCTATCATCTCGCTCCACGCCTCTGGCCTCTCGCGCCTCACCTCTCTCTTCTCTCGTCTCCCTTCTCGCAGCTAGCCTCTCGCGCCACGCCTCCCGCCTCATGCCTCTCGCCCCTCCTCTTGTCTTGCCTCACCGCTCTCACGCCGCACTGAAATTGTAGCCTTCTCTGCGACCAGGGTGTGTGTCTGTCGTACCGTCTTCTTGGCAAACGTAATGGTGAGTCGGTTGCATTACGGGACGAGGACGTAGGCGAGACGAGGCCGGACGAGACGAGGCAAGGACGTTGGCGAGACGAGGCGAGGTCGATGGCGAGACGAGGCGAGGACGTAGGCTAGGCGAGACGAGGCAAGGCGAGGTCGTAGGCGAGAGGAGGCGAGGCTAGGACGCAGGCGAGACGAGACGAGGCGATACCAGACGAGAGACGAGAGGAGACACGAGACGAGACACGAGACGAGACAGGAGACGAGAAGATAGACGAGACACGAGACGAGAGACGAGACGAGATACGAGACGAGACGGGACGAAACGAGAGACGAAACGAGACACGAGGCGAGACACAAGACGAGACGAGACGCTGGATGAGACGAGAGACAAGACGACACGAGACGAGGCCAGAGAACGAGACGAGAGGAGACACGAGACGAGAGACGAGACACGAGACGAGAGACGAAACGGGACGAGAGACGAGACGAGAGCCGAGATGAGACGAAACGAAACACAAGACGAAAGCAGAGACGAATTGAGACGAGAGACGAGACGAGAGGCGAGACGCCACGAGACGATACGTGAGACGCGACGAGACGAGAGAACAAACGAGGGACGAGAAGAAACGAGACCAGACGATAGACGAGACGAGAGACGAGACGAGACACGAGACGAGACGAGAGACGACACAAGACACGAGACGAGAGACGAAAAACGAGACGAGAGACGAGACGAGAGAGGAGACGAGACGAGACACGAGACGAGAGACGAGACACGAGACGACAGACGAGACGCGAGTAGAGACGAGATGAGAGACGAGACGACACGAGACGAGACGACACGAGACGATACGATAGACGAGACGAGAGATGTGACGAGACGAGATGGGACGAGACGAGACGAGACAAGACACGAAAGACGAGACGAGAGAAGAGACACGAGACGAGAGATGAGACGAGACGAGAGTTGAGACACGTGACACGAGAGACGACCAGAGAGACGAGACGAGAGACGACACGAGATGAGAGACGAGAAATACAGGACGAGAGACGAGACGAGATGAGAGACGACACGAGACGAGACAGACGAGACGAGAGAGGAGATGAGATGAGACGAGACGAGAGGCTAGACGAGAAGAGACACAAGAGACGAGACACGAGAGACGAGACACAAGACGAGACGAGAGACGAAAGACGCCTCAAGCTTGTCGCTTCGCGCCTCTCACGTCGCCTCGCCACGCGCATGTCGTCTAAGGCCTCGCCTCGCATCGCTCTGCTCTCGCGCCTCGCCACTGGCACCTCGCTTCTCGCCTCGCATCTAGCGGCACGCTTCTCGCCTCACTTGCCTCGCATTTCGCGCCTCACTTCTAGCGTATCTCGTCTCGCCACTGACGCCTCGCCGCTCGCGCCACGCATCTCGCGCCTCGCTTCTAGCCTCTCGCGCCACGCCTCTCGTGCCTTGCCTCCTGCTCCACGCCTCTCTCCTAGCGCCTCTTGCTCCTCACCTCTCTCCTATCTCGCCTCCCCTCTTGCAGCTAGCCTCTCGCGCCACACCTCGCGCCTCATGCCTCTCGCCCCTCCTCGTGCCACGCCTCTCCGCTCTCGCGCCGCAATCTCTCCGACCAGGGTGTGTGTAAGGCGTACCGTCTTCTTGGCAAACATAATGGTGAGTCGTTTGCTTTACGGGACGAGGACGTAGGTGAGACGAGACGAGGCGAGACGAGTCGAGACGAGGCGAGACAAGTCGAGACGAGACGTGGCCGTAGGCGAGACGAAGCCGGACCAGACGAGGCGAGGCGAGGTGAGGACGTAGGCGAGATGATACTAGACGAGACACGAGAGACGAGAGGAGACACTAGACGAGACGAGAGACGACACGAGACACGAGACGAGAAGAGAGACGAGACGAGAGACGAGACGAGAGACGAGACGATTCACGAAAGGAGTCACGAGACGAGACATGAGACAAGACACGAGACACGACGAGACGAGAGACGAGGCGAGACAAGAGACGCGACGAGAGACGAGACGAGAGACGAGACGAGACGAGAGACGAGACTTGACGAGAGACAAGCCGAGACACGAGACGAGAGACACGAGATACGAGACGAGAGACAAGACGAGACTCGCCATTCGCTTGACGCTTCGCGCCTCTCACCTCGCCTCTCGCTTGTCGCCTCGTGCCTCTCACCTCGCCTCGCGCATTTCGCCTAACGCCACGCCTTGCGCCGCTCGACTCTCGCGCCTCGCCACTTGCGCCTAGCTTCTCGCTATTCTCGCCTCGCATCTCGCGCATCGCTACTTGCCTCTCACGCCTCGCCACTGGCGCCTTGCCTCACGCGCCACTATCTCGCCTCTCTCGCCTCTCGCCTCGCATCTCGCGCCTCTCTTCTAGCATCTTTTGTCTCGCCATTGGCGCCCCGCCTCTCCCGCTTCGCTTCTAGCCTCTCGTGCCCCGCCTCTCGCTCCACGCCTCTCTCCTCTCATATCTTCCGCCCCACCTCTCTCCCCTGGCCTACCCTCTCGCAGCTCGCCTCTAGCGTCTCTCCTCTTGCCTTTCACCCCTCCTCGCGCCTCACCTCTCCGCTCTCTCGCCTCGCCGCACTGAAATTGTCGCAAACTCTCCGACCAGGGAGTGTGTTATGCGTACCGTCTTCTTGGCAAACGTACTGGTGAGTCGGATGGATTACGGGATGGGACGAGACGGGACACGATGGGATGAGGACGAGATGAGGACGAGACGAAGACGAGATGAGACTCGCCTCTCGCGTGTCGCCTCGCGCCTCCCACCTGGCCTCAAACCTGTCGCCTCGCCTCGCCTCGCGCATCTCGCATAACGGCTCACCTTTTGCCACTCGACTCTCGCGCCTCGCCACTGGCGCGCCGATTCTCGCCTCTCTCGCCTCACATATCGCGCGTCGCTACTAGCCTCTCGCGCCTCGCCACTTGCGCTTTGCCTCTCGCGCCACGCTTCTCGCCTCTCTCGCCTCGCCTCTCCCGCCTTGCTTCTAGCATCTCTCGTCTCGGCACTGGCGGCTCGCCTCTCGCGGCACGCTTCTCGCCTCTCTCGCCATGAATTTCGCGCCTCGCTTCTAGCCCCTCGAGCCTCGCCTCTCGTGCCTGGCCTCTCCCTCCACGCCGTTCTCCTTTCACCTCTCGCGCCTCACCTCTCTCCCCTGCCCTCTCGCGTCTCTCCTATAGCCTCTCGCCTCTGGTCCCTCCTCGCGTCTCGCCTTTCTGCTCCCGCGCCGCACTGAAATTTTCGCAATCTCTACGACAGGGGTGTGTGTCAGGCGTACCGTCTTCTTGGCAAACGTAATGGTGAGTGGGTTGCATTACGGGACGGGACGGGACGAGGAGGAGGACGTGACAAAATTCGACGAGACGAGACTCCTCTCTCGCTTGTCGCCTCGCGCCTCGCCACTGGCGCCTCAGTTCTCGTCTCTCTCGGCTCGCATCTCGCACCTCGCTTCTAGCATCTCTCGTCTCGGCACTGGCGCCTCGCCTCTCGCGCCACATTTCTCGCCTCTCTCGCCACGCATCTAACGCCTCGCTTCTCGTGCCTCGCCTCTCGTTCCACTCCTCTCTCCTCTCACCTCTCTCCTCTCTCGCCTCCCCTCTCGCAGCTCGCCTCTCGCGTCTCTCCTCTAGCCTCTCGCCTCTCGCTCCACGCTTTGCGCCTCTTGCCTCTCGCCCCTCCTCGTGCCTCGCCTCTCCGCTCTCGCGCCGCACTGAAATTGCTGGAATATCTCCGACCAGGGTGTGTGTCATGCGAAGCGAGGTGAGTTGAGGTGAGGTGAGACGAGGCAAGACGAGACTCACCTCTCGCTTGTCGCCTCGCGCCTTTCACCTCGCCTCGAACCTGTCGCCTTGCCTCGCGCATCTCGCCTAACGCCTTGCCTCGCCTCTCGCTTGTCGCCTCGCGCCTCTCACCTCGCCTCGCCTCGCGCCTCTCACCTCGCCTCGCGCATCTCGCCTAACGCCTCGCCTCGCGCCGCACGACTCTCGCGCCTCGCTTCTCGCCTCTCTGGCCTCGTATTTCGCGCCTCGCCACTGGCGCCTTGCCTCTCGCGCCACGCTTCTCGCCTCACTCGCCTCTCGCGCCTCGCTTCTAGCATCTCTCGTCTCGCCACTGGCGCCTCGCCTCTCGCACCACTCTTCTCGCGCCTCGCTTCTCATTCCTCGCCTCTAGCTCTACGCCTCTCTCCTCTCACCTCTTGCGCCTCACCACTCCTCTCTAGCTACCCCTCTCGCAGCTCGCCTCTCGCGTCTATCTAGCCTCTCGCCTCTCACGCCAAGCCTCGCGCCTATTGCCTCTCGCCCCTCCTCGTGCCTCGCCTCTCCGCTCTCATGCCGCAACGAAATTGTCGCAAACCCTCCGACCAGGATGTGTGTCAAGCGTACCGTCTTCTTGGCAAACGTAATGGGAGTCGGTTGCATTACGGGACGAGACGAAACGGGGCGCGCCGGGACGAGGACGAGACAATTTGAGGACGAAAAGAGGACGTGACGATGACGAGACGAGAAGAGAGAAGACGAGACGAGGCGAGACTCGCCTCTCGCTTGTCGCCTCGCGGATCTCACCTCGCCTCGAACCTGTCGCCTCGCCTCGCGCATCTCGCCTAACGGCTCGCCTCTCTCCGCTCGACTCTCGCGCCTCGCCAATGGCGCCTCGCTTCTCGCCGCGCATCTACACCTCGCTTCTAGCATCTCTCGTCTCGACACTGGCGTCTCGCCTCTCGCGCCACGCTTCTCGCCTCTCTCGCCACGCATCTCGCTTCTCGCCTCTCGTGCATCGCCTCTCGCTCCACGCCTGTCTCCTCTCTCGCTACCCCTCTCGCAGCTCGCCTCTCGCGTCTCTCCTCTAGCCTCTCGTCTCGGGCGCTTAGCCCCGCGCCTCTTGCCTCTCGCCCCTCCTCGTGCCTCGCCTCTCCGCTCTCGCGCCGCACCGAAATTGTCGCAATCCCTCCGACCAGGGTGTGTGTCAGGCGTACCGTCTTTTTTTCAAACGTAATGGGCGTCGGTTGCATAACAGGACGGGACAAGGCGAGGTGAGGAGAGGCGTGGCGATCGAGGCGAGGTTAGGCGAGTATGGCGAGGCGAGGCGAGCCGAGACGAGACTAGTGGAGAAGAGACGAGACCCGACGAGACCAGACCTGACGCGACGAGACGAGCCGAGACTCGCCTCTCCCTTGTCACCTCGCGCATCTCACCTCGTCTCAGAACTCGCGGCTCTCACCTCGCTTCGAAGCTCTCGCCTCGCGCCGCTCAACTCTCGCGCCTCGCCACTGGCGCCACGCTTCTCGCCTCTCTCGCCTCGCTACTTGCCTCTTGCGCCTCGGCACTGGCGCCTCGCCTCTCGCGCCACGCTTCTCGCCTCTCTCGCCACGCATCTCGTGCCTCGCTTCAAGCCTCTCGCGCCTCGCCTCTCGTGCCTCGCCTTTCGCTCCACGCCTCTGACCTTCCGCGCTTCACCTCTCTCCTCTCTGGGCTCCTCTCTCGCATCTCTCCTATAGGCTGTCGCGTCTCCCGCCACACCTCGCGCCTCTTGCCTCTCGCCCCTCCTTGTGCCTCGCCTCTCCGCTCTCGCGCTGCACTGTAATTGTCGCAATCTCTCCGACAAGGGTGTGTGTCAGGCGTACCGTCTTCTTGGCAAACGTAATTATGAGTCGATTGCATTGTTGGACGGAACGAGACGAGGACGAGACGAGACGCGAGGAAACGAGACGAGACGAGGCGAGGCGAGGAGAGACGAGACGAGTTGAGGCGAGACGAGCCCTGACGAGATGGGACGACACTCGACTCTCGTTTGTCGCCTCGCGCCTCTCACCTTGCCTCGAACCTGTCGCCTCGACTCGCGCATCGCGCCGCTCGCCTCTCGCGACTCGCCATTGGCGCATCGCTTCTCGCCTCTCTCGCATCTCTGGCCTCGCTACTAGGCTCTCGCGCCCCGCCACTGGCGCCTTGCCTCTCGAGCCACGCTTCTGCCCCTCTCACCCCGCATCTCGCGCCTCGCTTCAAGCATCTCTCAACTCGCCACTGGCGCCTCGCCTCTCGCGCCACGCCTCGCGCCTCGCCGCACTGAAATTGTCGCAATCTCTCCGACCAGCATGTGTGTCAGGCGTACCGGCTTCTTGGCAAACGTAATGGTGAGTCGGTTGCATTACGGGACGGGACGAGACGAGACGAGACGAGACGAGACGAGACAAGACTCGCCTCCCACTTGTCGCCTCGCGCCTCTCACCTCACCTCGAACCTACCGCCTCACCTCGCGCATCTCGCCTAACGGATCGCCTCTCGCCGCTCGAATCTCGCGCATCGCCACTGGCGCCTCGCTTCTCGCCTCTCTCGCCTCGCATCTCGCGTCTCGCTTCAAGCATCTCTCGTCTCGGCACTGGTGCCTCGCTTCTCGCGCCACGCTTCTCGCCTCTCTCGCCACGCATCTCGCGCCTCGCTTCTAGCCTCTCGCGCATTGCCTCTCGTGCCTCGCCTCTCCCTCCACGACTCTCTCTTCTCTCGCCTCCCCTCTCGCAGCTCGCCCTTCGCATCTTGCCTCTCGCGTCACACCTCTTGCCTGGTCATCCCTCCTCGTGCCTCGTCTCTCCGCCCTCGCGCCGCACTGAAATTGTCGCAATCTCTCCGACCAGGGTGTGTGTCAGGCGTACCGTCATCTTGGCAAACATAATGGTGAGTCGGTTGCATTACTAGACGGTTAGGGACGGGACGAGGACGAGGACGAGACGAGCCGAGACGTTGCAGGACGAGGCAAGACGAGACGCGACGAGACGAGCCGCGACACGAGACGAGAAGAGAGACGGGACGAGACGAGAGATGTGTCGAGATGAGACGAGATACGAGAGACAAGACGAGGCGAGAGACGAGACGAGACGAGAGACGAGACGAGATGCGAGACGTGACGAGAGACGAGACGAGAAACGAGACGACAGACGAGAAACGAGACGACAGACGGGACGAGCAACGAGACCAGAGATGAGACAAGACGAGACACGAGAGACGACATAAGAGTCGAGAGACGAGACGAGACAAGACGAGACGAGATGAGACAGGGAGACGAGACACGAGACTAGCCGAGACGGGACGAGACGAGAGACGAGACAAGAAACACGTGACGAGAGACACGAGACGAGACACGAGACGAGAAGAGACACGAGACGTGAGGAGAGACAAGAGCCGAGACGAAACGAGAGATTAGAGAAAAGACCAGAGGAGAGACGAGACAAGTGATGAGACGAGACGAGAGAAGAGACGAGACGAGACGAGGGACGAAACGATACGAGAGACAAGACGAGACGAGAGACGAGTCGAGGCGAGATACGAGACGAGAGAAGAGACGAGAAACGAGACGAGAGACACGAGACGAAAGGAGAGACAAGAGACGAGACGAAACGAGAGATTAGACAAAAGACCAGAGAAGAGACGAGACAAGTGATGAGACGAGAGAAGAGACCAGAGACGAGACGAGACGAGGGACGAGACGAGACGAGAGACAAGACGAGACGAGAGACGAGGCGAGACAAGAGACGAGAGAAGAGACGAGAGACGAGACGAGACACAAGGCGGGACAGGAGACGAGACACGAGACGAGAAGCGAGACGAGACGAGAGACGAGACCGGACGTGAAACGAGACGAGACGAGACGATACGAGAGACGAGACGATACGAGAGACGAGACGATACGAGAGACGATACGAGAGACGAGACGATACGAGAGACGAGACGATACGAGAGACGAGACGATACGAGAGACGAGACGAGAGAACAGACGAGAGACGAGACCAGACGGGACGAGAGACGAGACCAGACGGGACGAGAGACGAGACGAGTGACGAGACGAGACGAGAGCCGAGACGGGAAACGAGACGAGACGAGACACAAGACACGAGACGAGACAAGACGAGACACGAGACGAGAGACGACACGAGACCAGACGAGAGACGATACGAGAGACGTGACGAGGGTCGAGACGAGACGAGAGCCGAGAAACGAGCCGAGAGACGAGACAAGACGAGACACGAGACGAAACGAGATACGAGACGCGAGACGAGACGAGATACGGGACGGGACAAACGAGACGAGACAAACGAGACGAGACGACACGAGACGATACGAGAGACGTGACGAGACGAGACGGGACGAGACGAGACGTGAGACTAGACGAGACCAGACGAGACACGAGAGACGAGAAACGAGATACCGGACGAGAGACGGTTTACGAGACGAGAAACGTGACACTAGATGAGACGAGATAAGAGACGAGACGAGACACGAGACGAGAGACGAGACGAGAGACTAGACGAGGCGAGAGACGAGACAGGAAACGAGACACGAGGCGAGAGACGAGACACGACAAGAGTCGAGATACGAGACGAGAGAATAGACAAGAGACGAGACGAGACACGAGAGTCGAGACGAGACACGAGATGAGACGAGAGACGAGAAGAGACGAGAGACGAGACGAGAAACGAAACGAGACGAGAGACGAGACGGGACGGGACGAGACGAGAGACCTAACGAGACGAGAGAAGAGACCATAGACGAGACGAGACGAGACACGAGACGGGACGAGAGACGAAACGAGACGAAGAGCGAGATGAGACGGGAGACGGGACGAGACGTTGCGAAGGCGAGACGAGACGAGAGAACAGACGAGAGATGAGACGAGACGGGACGAGACGAGACGTGAGACGAGACCAGACAATATACGAGACGAGAGACGAGACGAGACGGTTGACGAGACCTGAAACGTGACACTAGATGAGAAGAGAGACGAGACGAGACACGAGACGAGAGGCGACACGAGCCACGAGACGACCCACCAGGCGAGACGAGACGAGACGAGACGAGACGAGACTCATCTCTTGCTATTCGCTTCGCGCCTCTCGCCTCGAACCTATCGCTTCGTCTCGCGCATCTTGCCTAACGCCTCGCCTCGTGCCGCTCGACTCTCGCGCCACGCATCTCGCGTCTCGCTTCCAGCCTCTCGCGCCTCGCCTCTCGTGCCTAGAATCTCGCTCAATGCCTCTCGCGCGTCACCTATCTCCTCACTCGCCTCCCCTTTCGCAACTAGCCTCTCTCCTCTAGCGCAACGCCTCGCGCCTCTTTCTTCTCGCCCCTCCGCTCTCTCACCGCACTGAAATTGTCGCAATCTCTCCGACCAGGGTGTGTCAGGCGTACCCTATTCTTGGCAAACGTAATTGTGAGTCGGTTGCATTACGGGACGAGGACGTAGGCGAGACGGCCCGAGGACTGAGACGAGACGAAAGAGACGAGTCGAGACAACACGAGAAGAGGTCGTAGGTGAGACGAGTCGAGACGAGACGAGGATGTAGGCGAGACGAGGCGAGACGAGACACGAGACGAGAGACGAGATACGAGACGTGAGAAGAGACGAGAGAAGAGACGAGACGAGTGATGAGACGAGACGAGACAAGTGACGAGAGACGAGACGAGACACGCCTCGCCTCTCGTGCCTATCATCTCGCTCCACGCCTCTGGCCTCTCGCGCCTCACCTCTCTCTTCTCTCGTCTCCCTTCTCGCAGCTAGCCTCTCGCGCCACGCCTCCCGCCTCATGCCTCTCGCCCCTCCTCTTGTCTTGCCTCACCGCTCTCACGCCGCACTGAAATTGTAGCCTTCTCTGCGACCAGGGTGTGTGTCTGTCGTACCGTCTTCTTGGCAAACGTAATGGTGAGTCGGTTGCATTACGGGACGAGGACGTAGGCGAGACGAGGCCGGACGAGACGAGGCAAGGACGTTGGCGAGACGAGGCGAGGTCGATGGCGAGACGAGGCGAGGACGTAGGCTAGGCGAGACGAGGCAAGGCGAGGTCGTAGGCGAGAGGAGGCGAGGCTAGGACGCAGGCGAGACGAGACGAGGCGATACCAGACGAGAGACGAGAGGAGACACGAGACGAGACACGAGACGAGACAGGAGACGAGAAGATAGACGAGACACGAGACGAGAGACGAGACGAGATACGAGACGAGACGGGACGAAACGAGAGACGAAACGAGACACGAGGCGAGACACAAGACGAGACGAGACGCTGGATGAGACGAGAGACAAGACGACACGAGACGAGGCCAGAGAACGAGACGAGAGGAGACACGAGACGAGAGACGAGACACGAGACGAGAGACGAAACGGGACGAGAGACGAGACGAGAGCCGAGATGAGACGAAACGAAACACAAGACGAAAGCAGAGACGAATTGAGACGAGAGACGAGACGAGAGGCGAGACGCCACGAGACGATACGTGAGACGCGACGAGACGAGAGAACAAACGAGGGACGAGAAGAAACGAGACCAGACGATAGACGAGACGAGAGACGAGACGAGACACGAGACGAGACGAGAGACGACACAAGACACGAGACGAGAGACGAAAAACGAGACGAGAGACGAGACGAGAGAGGAGACGAGACGAGACACGAGACGAGAGACGAGACACGAGACGACAGACGAGACGCGAGTAGAGACGAGATGAGAGACGAGACGACACGAGACGAGACGACACGAGACGATACGATAGACGAGACGAGAGATGTGACGAGACGAGATGGGACGAGACGAGACGAGACAAGACACGAAAGACGAGACGAGAGAAGAGACACGAGACGAGAGATGAGACGAGACGAGAGTTGAGACACGTGACACGAGAGACGACCAGAGAGACGAGACGAGAGACGACACGAGATGAGAGACGAGAAATACAGGACGAGAGACGAGACGAGATGAGAGACGACACGAGACGAGACAGACGAGACGAGAGAGGAGATGAGATGAGACGAGACGAGAGGCTAGACGAGAAGAGACACAAGAGACGAGACACGAGAGACGAGACACAAGACGAGACGAGAGACGAAAGACGCCTCAAGCTTGTCGCTTCGCGCCTCTCACGTCGCCTCGCCACGCGCATGTCGTCTAAGGCCTCGCCTCGCATCGCTCTGCTCTCGCGCCTCGCCACTGGCACCTCGCTTCTCGCCTCGCATCTAGCGGCACGCTTCTCGCCTCACTTGCCTCGCATTTCGCGCCTCACTTCTAGCGTATCTCGTCTCGCCACTGACGCCTCGCCGCTCGCGCCACGCATCTCGCGCCTCGCTTCTAGCCTCTCGCGCCACGCCTCTCGTGCCTTGCCTCCTGCTCCACGCCTCTCTCCTAGCGCCTCTTGCTCCTCACCTCTCTCCTATCTCGCCTCCCCTCTTGCAGCTAGCCTCTCGCGCCACACCTCGCGCCTCATGCCTCTCGCCCCTCCTCGTGCCACGCCTCTCCGCTCTCGCGCCGCAATCTCTCCGACCAGGGTGTGTGTAAGGCGTACCGTCTTCTTGGCAAACATAATGGTGAGTCGTTTGCTTTACGGGACGAGGACGTAGGTGAGACGAGACGAGGCGAGACGAGTCGAGACGAGGCGAGACAAGTCGAGACGAGACGTGGCCGTAGGCGAGACGAAGCCGGACCAGACGAGGCGAGGCGAGGTGAGGACGTAGGCGAGATGATACTAGACGAGACACGAGAGACGAGAGGAGACACTAGACGAGACGAGAGACGACACGAGACACGAGACGAGAAGAGAGACGAGACGAGAGACGAGACGAGAGACGAGACGATTCACGAAAGGAGTCACGAGACGAGACATGAGACAAGACACGAGACACGACGAGACGAGAGACGAGGCGAGACAAGAGACGCGACGAGAGACGAGACGAGAGACGAGACGAGACGAGAGACGAGACTTGACGAGAGACAAGCCGAGACACGAGACGAGAGACACGAGATACGAGACGAGAGACAAGACGAGACTCGCCATTCGCTTGACGCTTCGCGCCTCTCACCTCGCCTCTCGCTTGTCGCCTCGTGCCTCTCACCTCGCCTCGCGCATTTCGCCTAACGCCACGCCTTGCGCCGCTCGACTCTCGCGCCTCGCCACTTGCGCCTAGCTTCTCGCTATTCTCGCCTCGCATCTCGCGCATCGCTACTTGCCTCTCACGCCTCGCCACTGGCGCCTTGCCTCACGCGCCACTATCTCGCCTCTCTCGCCTCTCGCCTCGCATCTCGCGCCTCTCTTCTAGCATCTTTTGTCTCGCCACTGGCGCCCCGCCTCTCCCGCCTCGCTTCTAGCCTCTCGTGCCCCGCCTCTCGTTCCACGCCTCTCTCCTCTCATATCTTCCGCCCACCTCTCTCCCCTGGCCTACCCTCTCGCAGCTCGCCTCTAGCGTCTCTCCTCTTGCCTTTCACCCCTCCTCGCGCCTCACCTCTCCGCTCTCTCGCCTCGCCGCACTGAAATTGTCGCAAACTCTCCGACCAGGGAGTGTGTTATGCGTACCGTCTTCTTGGCAAACGTACTGGTGAGTCGGATGCATTACGGGATGGGACGAGACGGGACACGATGGGATGAGGACGAGACGAAGACGAGATGAGACTCGCCTCTCGCGTGTCGCCTCGCGCCTCCCACCTGGCCTCAAACCTGTCGCCTCGCCTCGCGCATCTCGCATAACGGCTCACCTTTTGCCGCTCGACTCTCGCGCCTCGCCACTGGCGCGCCGATTCTCGCCTCTCTCGCCTCACATATCGCGCGTCGCTACTAGCCTCTCGCGCCTCGCCACTTGCGCTTTGCCTCTCGCGCCACGCTTCTCGCCTCTCTCGCCACGAATCTCGCGCCTCGCTTCTAGCCCCCGAGCCTCGCCTCTCGTGCCTGGCCTCTCCCTCCACGCCGTTCTCCTTTCACCTCTCGCGCCTCAACTCTCTCCCCTGCCCTCTCGCGTCTCTCCTATAGCCTCTCGCCTCTGGTCCCTCCTCGCGTCTCGCCTTCCTGCTCACGCGCATCACTGAAATTTTCGCAATCTCTACCACAGGGGTGTGTGTCAGGCGTACCGTCTTCTTGGCAAACGTAATGGTGAGTCGGTTGCATTACGGGACGGGACGGACGATGACGAGGACGAGGAGGAGGACGTGACAAGATGCGACGAGACGAGACTCGCCTCTCGCTTGTCGCCTCGCGCCTCGCCACTGGCGCCTCAGTTCTCGTCTTTCTCGGCTCGCAACTCGCACCTCGCTTCTAGCATCTCTCGTCTCGGCACTGGCGCCTCGCCTCTCGCGCCACATTTCTCGCCTCTCTCGCCACGCAACTAACGCCTCGCTTCTCGTGCCTCGCCTCTCGTTCCACTCCTCTCTCCTCTCACCTCTCTCCTCTCTCGCCTCCCCTCTCGCAGCTCGCCTCTCGCGTCTCTCCTCTAGCCTCTCGCCTCTAGCTCCACGCTTCGCGCCTCTTGCCTCTCGCCCCTCCTCGTGCCTCGCCTCTCCGCTCTCGCGCCGCACTGAAATTGCTGGAATATCTCCGACCAGGGTGTGTGTCAGGCGAAGCGAGGTGAGGTGAGGTGAGGTGAGACGAGGCAAGACGAGACTCACCTCTCGCTTGTCGCCTCGCGCCTTTCACCTCGCCTCGAACCTGTCGCCTTGCCTCGCGCATCTCGCCTAACGCCTTGCCTCGCCTCTCACTTGTCGCCTCGCGCCTCTCACCTCGCCTCGCGCCTCTCAATTCGCCTCGCGCATCTCGCCTAACGCCTCGCGCCGCACCACTCTCGAGCATCGCTTCTCGCCTCTCTGGCCTCGTATTTCGCGCCTCGCCACTGGCGCCTTGCCTCTCGCGCCACGCTTCTCGCCTCACTCGCCTCTCGCGCCTCGCTTCTAGCATCTCTCGTCTCGCCACTGGCGCCTCGCCTCTCCCACCACTCTTCTCGCGCCTCGCCTCTCATTCCTCGCCTCTGGCTCTACGCCTCTCTCCTCTCACCTCTTGCGCCTCACCACTCCTCTCTAGCTACCCCTCTCGCAGCTCGCCTCTCGCGTCTCTCTAGCCTCTCGCCTCTCGCGCCAAGCCTCGCGCCTATTGCCTCTCGCCCCTCCTCGTGCCTCGCCTCTCCGCTCTCATGCCGCACCGAAATTGTCGCAAACCCTCCGACCAGGGTGTGTGTCAAGCGTACCGTCTTCTTGGCAAACGTAATGGGAGTCGGTTGCATTACGGGACGAGACGAAACGGGGCGCGCCGGGACGAGGACGAGACAATTTGAGGACGAAAAGAGGACGTGACGATGACGAGACGAGAAGAGGCGAGACTCGCCTCTCGCTTGTCGCCTCGCGGATCTCACCTCGCCTCGAACCTGTCGCATCGCCTCGCGCATTTCGCCTAACGGCTCGCCTCTCTCCACTCGACTCTCGCGCCTCGCCAATGGCGCCTCGCTTCTCGCCTCGCATCTACACCTCGCTTCTAGCATCTCTCGTCTCGACACTGGCGTCTCGCCTCTCGCGCCACGCTTCTCGCCTCTCTCGCCACGCATCTCGCTTCTCGCCTCTCGTGCCTCGCCTCTCGCTCCACGCCTGTCTCCTCTCTCGCTACCCCTCTCGCAGCTCGCCTCTCGCGTCTCTCCTCTAGCCTCTCGTCTCTCGCGCTTAGCCCCGCGCCTCTTGCCTCTCGCCCCTCCTCGTGCCTCGCCTCTCCGCTCTCGCGCCGCACCGAAATAGTCGCAATCCCTCCGACCAGGGTGTGTGTCAGGCGTACCGTCTTTTTTTCAAACGTAATGGGCGTCGGTTGCATAACAGGACGGGACAAGGCGAGGCGAGGTTAGGCGAGTATGGCGAGGCGAGGCGAGCCGAGACGAGACTAGTGGAGAAGAGACGAGAACCGACGAGACCAGACCTGACGCGACGAGACGAGCCGAGACTCGCCTCTCCCTTGTCACCTCGCGCATCTCACCTCGTCTCAGAACTCGCGGCTCTCACCTCGCTTCGAAACTCTCGCCTCGCGCCGCTCAACTCACGCGCCTCGCCACTGGCGCCACGCTTCTCGCCTCTCTCGCCTCGCTACTTGCCTCTTGCGCCTCGGCACTGGCGCCTCGCCTCTCGCGCCACGCTTCTCGCCTCTCTCGCCACGCATCTCGTGCCTCGCTTCAAGCCTCTCGCGCCTCGCCTTTCGCTCCACGCCTCTGACCTTCCGCGCTTCACCTCTCTCCTCTCTGGGCACCTCTCTCGCATCTCTCCTATAGGCCGTCGCCTCTCCCGCCACACCTCGCGCCTCTTGCCTCTCGCCCCTCCTTGTGCCTCGCCTCTCCGCTCTCGCGCTTCACTGTAATTGTCGCAATCTCTCCGACAAGGGTGTGTGTCAGGCGTACCGTCTTCTTGGCAAACGTAATTATGAGTCGGTTGCATTGTTGGACGGGACGAGACGAGGACGAGACGAGACGCGAGGAAACGAGACGAGACGAGGCGAGGAGAGACGAGACGAGTTGAGGCGAGACGAGCCCTGACGAGATGGGACGACACTCGACTCTCGTTTGTCGCCTCGCGCCTCTCACCTTGCCTCGAACCTGTCGCCACGACTCGCGCATCGCGCCGCTCGACTCTCGCGCCTCGCCATTGGCGCATCGCTTCTCGCCTCTCTCGCATCTCTGGCCTCGCTACTAGGCTCTCGCGCCCCGCCACTGGCGCCTTGCCTCTCGAGCCACGCTTCTGCCCCTCTCACCCCGCATCTCGCGCCTCGCTTCAAGCATCATTCAACTCGCCACTAGCGCCTCGCCTCTCGGGCCACGCCTCGCGCTTCGCCTCGCCGCACTGAAATTGTCGCAATCTCTCCGACCAGCATGTGTGTCAGGCGTACCGGCTTCTTGGCAAACGTAATGGTGAGTCGGTTGCATTACGGGACGGGACGAGACGAGACGAGACTCGCCTCCCACTTGCCGCCTCGCGCCTCTCACCTCACCTCGAACCTACCGCCTCACCTCGCGCATCTCACCTAACGGATCGCCTCTCGCCGCTCGAATCTCGCGCATCGCCACTGGCGCCTCGCTTCTCGCCTCTCTCGCCTCGCATCTCACGTCTCGCTTCAAGCATCCCTCGTCTCGGCACTGGTGCCTCGCTTCTCGCGCCACGCTTCTCGCCTCTCTCGCCACGCATCTCGCGCCTCGCTTCTAGCCTCTCGCGCATTGCCTCTCGTGCCTCGCCTCTCCCTCCACGACTCTCTCTTCTCTCGCCTCCCATCTCGCAGCTCGCCCTTGGCGTCTTGCCTCTCGCGTCACGCCTCTTGCCTGTCATCCCTCCTCGTGCCTCGTCTCTCCGCTCTCGCGCCGCACTGAAATTGTCGCAATCTCTCCGACCAGGGTGTGTGTCAGGCGTACCGTCATCTTGGCAAACATAATGGTGAGTCGGTTGCATTACTGGACGGTTAGGGACGGGACGAGGACGAGGACGAGACGAGCCGAGACGTTGCAGGACGAGGCGAGACGAGACGATACGCGACGAGACGAGCCGCGAGGAGACGAGACTCGCCTCTCGCTTGTCGCCTCGCGCCTCTCACCTCACCTCGCGCATCAGGCCTAACGCCTCGCCTCGCGCCGCTCGACTCTCGCGTCGTCTTTTTGGCAAACGTAATGGTGAGGCGGTTGCATTACGGGACGAGGACGTAGGCGAAACGAGACGAGGACATACGCGAGACGAGACGAGTCGAGACGAGGACGTAGGCGAGGCGAGGACGTTGGCGAGACGAGGCGAGGTGAGGACGTAGGCGAGACGAGACGAGGCGATACGAGACGAGACACGAGAGACCAGAGGAGACACGAGATGAAAGACGACATGAGACGAGAAGAGAGACGAGACGAGACGAGAGACGAGACGAGATGCGAGACGTGACGAGAGACGAGACGAGAAACGAGACGACAGACGAGAAAAGAGACGACAGACGAGACGAGAAACGAGACGAGAGACGAGAGATGAGACACGAGACGAGACAAGACGAGACACGAGAGACGACATAAGAGTCGAGAGACGAGACGAGACAAGACGAGAGACAAAACGAGACGAGACGAGACGAGATGAGACAGGAGAGACGAGACACGAGACGAGCCGAGAGACCAGACGAGATGGGACGAGACGAGAAACACGAGACGAGACACGAGACGAGAAGAGAAACGAGACGAGAGGAGAGACAAGAGACGAGACGAAACGAGAGATTAGACAAAAGACCAGAGGAGAGACGAGACAAGTGATGAGACGAGACGAGACGAGAGAAGAGACGAGAAACGAGACGAGAGACACGAGACGAGACACGAGACGAGAGACGAGAAGAGACACGAGACGAGAGGAGAGACAAGAGACGAGACGAAACGAGAGATTAGACAAAACACCAGTGGAGAGACGAGACAAGTGATGAGACGAGACGAGAGAAGAGACCAGAGACGAGACGAGACGTGGGAAGAGACGAGAGACAAGACGAGACGAGAGACTAGACGAGGCGAGACACGAGACGAGAGACGGTTTACGAGACGAGAAACGTGACACTAGATGAGACGAGATGAGAGACGAGACGAGAGACGAGAGAAGAGACGAGAGAAGAGAAGAGACACGAGACGAGACGAGACAAGTGACGAGAGACGAGACGAGACACGCCTCGCCTCTCGTGCCTAGCATCTCGCTCCACGCCTCTCGCCTCTCGCGCCTCACCTCTCTCTTCACTCGTCTCCCCTCTCGCAGCTTGCCTCTCGCGCCACGCCTCGCGCCTCATGGCCTCATGCCTCTCGCCCCTCCTCGTGTCTTGCCTCTACGCTCTCACGCCGCACTGAAATTGTCGCCTTCTCTGCGACCAGGGTGTGTGTCAGGCGTACCGTCTTCTTGGCAAACGTAATGGTGAGTCGGTTGCATTACGGGACGAGGACGTAGGCGAGACGAGGCCGGACGAGACAGAGCGAGGCGAGGACGTTGGCGAGACGAGGCGAGGCGAAGACGTTTGCGAGACGAGGCGAGGTCGATGGCGAGACGAGGCGAGGACGTAGGCGAGACGAGGCAAGGCGAGGTCGTAGGCGAGAGGAGGCGAGGCTAGGACGTAGGCGAGACGAGAAGAGGCGATACCAGACGAGAGACGAGACAGGAGACGAGAAGATAGACGAGACTCGAGACGAGAGACGAGACGAGAGACGAGACGAGATACGAGACGAGCAGAGAGACGAGACGAAACGAGAGACGAAACGAGACACGAGGCGAGACACAAGACGAGACGAGAGACAAGAAGAGACGAGAGACAAGAAGAGACGAGAGACGAGACGCAGGATGAGACGAGACGAGAGACAAGACGACACGAGACGAGACCAGAGACGAGACGAGAGGAGACACGAGACGAGAGACGAAACGGGACGAGAGACGAGACGAGAGCCGAGATGAGACGAAACGAAACACAAGACGAAAGCAGAGACGAATTGAGACGAGAGACGAGACGAGAAGCGAGACACCACGAGACGATACGTGAGACGCGACGAGACGAGAGAACACACGAGGGACGAGACCAGACGATAGACGAGACGAGACTAGACGAGACGAGAGACGAGACGAGACACGAGACGAGAGACGAAAAACGAGACGAGAGAGGAGACGAGACGAGACACGAGACGAGAGGCGAGAAGAGACGAGATGAGAGACGAGACGACACGAGACGAGACGACACGAGACGATACGAGAGACGAGACGAGACGAAAGACGAGACGAGAGATGTGACGAGACGAGACGGGACGAGACGCAACGAGACGGACTAGACGAGACGAGACACGAAAGACGAGACGAGAGAAGAGACACGTGACGAGAGATGAGACGAGAGATGAGACGAGACGAGAGTTGAGACACGTGACACGAGAGACGAGACGAAACGAGAGACGACCCGACGGACGAGACGAGAGACGACACGAGATGAGAGACGAGAAATACAGGACGAGAGACGAGACGAGATGAGAGACGACACGAGACGAGACGATACGAGAGACGAGACGAGACGATACGAGAGACGACACAGACGAGACGAGAGACGTGATGAGATGAGACGAGACGAGAGACTAGACGAGACGAGACACGAGAGAGGAGACGAGACACGAGAGAGGAGACGAGACACAAGACGAGACGAGAGACGAAAGACGCCTCAAGCTTGTCGCTTCGCGCCTCTCACGTCGCCTCGCCTCGCGCTTTTCGCCTAACGCCTCGCCTCGCATCGCTCTGCTCTCGCGCCTCGCCACTGGCACCTCGCTTCTCGCCTCCCTTCTCGCCTCGCATCTAGCGGCACGCTTCTCGCCTCACTTGCCTCGCATTTCGCGCCCCACTTCTAGCATATCTCGTCTCGCCACTGACGCCTCGCCTCTCGCGCCACGCATCTCGCGCCTCGCTTCTAGCCTCTCGCGCCACGCCTCTCGTGCCTTGCATCCTGCTCCACGCCTCTCTCCTAGCGCCTCTCGCTCCTCACCTCTCTCCTATCTCGCCTCCCCTCTTGCAGCTAGCCTCTCGCGCCACACCTCGGGCCTCATGCCTCTCGCCCCTCCTCGAGCCTCGCCTCTCCGCTCTCGCGCCGCACTGAATTTGTCGCAATCTCTCCGACCAGGGTGTGTGTCAAGTGTACCGTTTTCTTGGCAAACGTAATGGGAGTCGGTTGCATTACGGGACGGGACGGGACGAAACGGGGCGCGCCGGGACGAGGACGAGACAGGTTGAGGACGAAACGAGGACGTGACGATGATGAGACGAGAAGAGAGAAGACGAGACGAGGCCAGACTCGCCTCTCGCTTGTCGCCTCGCGGATCTGACCTCGACTCGAACCTGTCGCCTCGCCTCGCGGATCTCACCTCGCCTCGAACTTGTCGCCTCGCCTCGCGCATCTCGCCTAACGGCTCGCTTCTCTCCGCTCGACTCTCGCGCCTCGCCAATGGCGCCTCGCTTCTCGCCTCGCATCTCGCACCTCGCTTCTAGCATCTCTCGTCTCGACATTGGCGTCTCGCCTCTCGCGCCACACTTCTCACCTCTCTCGCCACGCATCTCGCTTCTCGCCTCTCGTGCCTCGCCTCTCGCTCCACGCCTGTCTCCTCTCTCGCTACCCCTCTCGCAGCTCACCTCTCGCGTCTCTCCTCTAGCCTCTCGTCTCTCGCGCTTAGCCCCGCGCCTCTTGCCTCTCGCCCCTCCTCGTACCTCGCCTCTCCGCTCTCGCGCCGCACCGAAATTGTCGCAATCCCTCCGACCAGGGTGTGTGTCAGGCGTACCGTCTTTTTTTCAAACTTAATGGGCGTCGGTTGCATAACAGGACGGGACAAGGCGAGGCGAGGAGAGGCGTGGCGATCGAGGCGAGGTTAGGCGAGTATGGCGAGGCGAGGCGAGCCAAGACGAGACTAGCGGAGAAGAGACGAGACCAGACCTGACGCGACGAGACGAGCCGAGACTCGCCTCTCCCGCCACACCTCGCGCCTCTCGCCCCTCCTTGTGCCTCGCCTCTCCGCTCTCGCGCCGCACTGTAATTCACGCAATCTCTCCGACAAGGGTGTGTGTCAGGCGTACCGTCTTCTTGGCAAACGTAATGATGAGTCGGTTGCATTGTTGGACGGGACGAGACGAGGACGAGACGAGACGCGAGGAAACGAGACGAGACGAGGCGAGGAGAGACGAGACGAGTTGAGGCGAGACGAGCCCTGACGAGATGGGACGACACTAGACTCTCGTTTGTCGCCTCGCGCCTCTCACCTCGCCTCAAACCTGTCGCCTCGACTCGCGCATCGCGCCGCTCGACTCTCGCGCCTCGCCATAGGCGCATCCCTTCTCGCCTCTCTCGCATCTCAGGCCTCACTACTAGGCTCTCGCGCCCCGCCACTGGCGCCTTGCCTCTCGAGCCACGCTTCTCGCCCCTCTCACCCCGCATCACAAGCCTCGCTTCAAGCATCTCTCAACTCGCCACTGGCGCCTCGCCTCTCGCGCCACGCCTCGCGCCTCGTCTCTCCGCTCTCTCGCCTCGCCGCACTGAAATTGTCGAAATCTCTCCGACCAGCATGTGTGTCAAGCGTACCGGCTTCTTGGCAAACGTAATGGTGAATCGGTTGCATTACGGGACGGGACGAGACGAGACGAGACTCGCCTCCCACTTGTCGCCTCGCGCCTCTCACCTCGCCTCGAACCTACCGACTCGCCTCGCGAATCTCGCCTAACGGATCGCCTCTCGCCGCTCGAATCTCGCGCATCGCCAGTGGCGCCTCGCTTCTCGCGTCTCTCGCATCTCGCGTCTCGCTTCAAGCATCTCTCGTCTCGGCACTGGTGCCTCGCTTCTCGCGCCACGCTTCTCGCCTCTCTCGCCACGCATCTCGCGCCTCGCTTCTAGCCTCTCGCGCATTGCCTCTCGTGCCTCGCCTCTCTCTCCACGACTCTCTCCTCTCTCGCCTCCCCTCTCGCAGCTCGCCCTTCGCGTCTTGCCTCTCGCGTCGCGCCTCTTGCCTGTCATCCCTCCTCGTGCCTCGTCTCTCCGCTCTCGCGCCGCACTGAAATTGTCGCAACCTCTCCGACCAGGGTGTGTGTCAGGCGTACCGTCATCTTGGCAAACATAATGGTGAGTCGGTTGCATTACTGGACGGTTAGGGACGGGACGAGGACGATGACGAGACGAGCCGAGGCGTTGCAGGACGAGGCGAGACGAGACGCGACGAGACGAGCCGCGAGGAGACGAGACCCGCCTCTCGCTTGTCGCCTCGCGCCTCTCACCTCACCTCGCGCATCTCGCCTAACGCCTCGCCTCGCGCCGCTCGACTCTCGCGTCGTCTTTTTGGCAAACGTTATGGTGAGCCGGTTGCATTACGGGACGAGGACGTAGGCGAGGCGAGTACGTTGGCGAGACGAGGCGAGGTGAGGACGTAGGCGAGACGAGACGATGCGATACGAGACACGAGAGACCAGAGGAGACACGAGACGAGATACGAGACGAGAGACGACACGAGACGAGAAGAGAGACGAGACGAGAGAAGTGACGAGACGACATACGGGAGACAAGACGAGACGAGAAACGAGACGAGATGCGAGACGTGACGAGAGACGAGACGAGAAACGAGACGACAGTCGAGAAACGAGACGACAGACGAGACTAGAAACGAGACGAGAGACGAGAAATGAGACACGAGACACGAGAGACGACATAAGAGTCGAGAGACGAGACGAGACAAAACGAGACGAGACGAGACGAGATGAGACAGGAGAGAAGAGACACGAGACGAGCCGAGAGACCAGACGAGACGAGACGGGACGAGACGACAGACGAGACGAGAAACACGAGACGAGAGACACGAGACGAGACACGAGACGAGAGACGAGAAGAGACACGAGACGAGAGGAGAGACAAGAGACGAGACGAAACGAGAGATTAGACAAAAGACCAGAGGAGAGACGAGACAAGTGATGAGACGAGACGACAGAAGAGACGAGAGACGATACGAGACCAGACGAGGGACGAAACGAGACGAGAGACAAGACGAGACGAGACGAGGCGAGACACGAGACGACAGAAGAGACGAGAGACGAGACGAGACACGAGGCGGGACACGAGACGAGAGACGAGACGAGAAGCGAGACGAGACGAGAGACGAGACCGAACGAGAGACGAGACGAGACTAGACGAGAGACGAGACGATACGAGAGACGAGGCGAGAGAACAGACGAGAGACGAGACGAGAAACGAGAGACGAGACGGGACGAGACGAGACCAGACGAGACGAGAGACGAGACGAGTGACGAGACGAGTGACGAGACGAGTGACGAGACGAGACGAGACACCAGACACGGGACGAGAGACGTGACGAGAGTCGAGACGAGACGAGAGACGATACGAGAGACGTGACGAGAGTCGAGACGAGACGAGAGCCGGGACACGAGAGACGAGCCGAGAGACGAGACAAGACGAGACACGAGACGAGACGCGAGACGAGACGAGATACGGGACGGGACAAACGAGACGAGAGACGAGACAAACGAGACGATACGAGAGACGGGACGAGAGACGTGACGGGACGAGACGTGACGGGACGAGACGAGACGTGAGACTAGACGAGACCAGACGAGACACGAGAGACGAGAAACGACATATCGGAAGAGAGACGGTTTACGAGACGAGAAACGTGACACTAGATGAGACAAGACGAGACGAGACACGAGACGAGAGACTAGACGAGGCGAGAGACGAGACAGGAAACGCGGCGAGAGACGATACACGACACGAGTTGAGATACGAGACGAGAGAAGAGACAAGAGACGAGACGAGAGTCGAGACGAGACACGAGATGAGACGAGAAGAGACGAGAGACGAGACGAGAAACGAAACGAGACGAGAGACGAGACGGGACGGGACGAGACGAGAGACCTGACGAGACGAGAGAAGAGACCATAGACGAGACGAGACGAGACACGAGACGGCACGAGAGACGAAACAAGACGAGACGAGAGACGGGACGAGACGTTGCGAAAGACGAGACGGGACGAGACGTTGCGAAAGACGAGACGAGACGAGAGAACAGACGAGAGATGAGACGAGACGGGACGAGACGTGAGACGAGACCAGACAATATACGAGACGAGGGACGAGACGAGTGACGAGACGAGACGGTTGACGAGACGAGAAACTTGACATTAGATGAGACGAGAGACGAGGCGAGAGACGAGACACGAGATGAGAGGCGACACGAGACACGAGACGAGCCACGAGGCGAGACGAGACGAGACGAGACTCGCCTCTCGCTATTCGCTTCGCGCCTCTCGCCTCGAACCTATCGCCTCGTCTCGCGCATCTTGCCTAACGCCTCGCCTCGTGCCGCTCGACTCTCGCGCCACGCATCTCGCTTCTAGCCTCTCGCGCCTCGCCTCTCGTGCCTAGCCTCTCGCTCAACGCCTCTCGCCTCTCGCGCGTCACCTCTCTCCTCACTCGCCTCCCCTTTCGCAACTAGCCTCTTTCCTCTCGCGCCGCGCCTCGCGCCTCTTTCTTCTCGCCCCTCCGCTCTCTCTCCGCACTGAAATTGTCGCAATCTCTCCGACCAAGGTGTGTGTCAGGCGTACCCTCTTCTTGGCAAACGTAATGGTGAGTCGGTTGCATTACGGGACGAGGACGTAGGCGAGACCGCCCGAGGACTGAGACGAGACGAGAGAGACGAGTCGAGACAACACGAGAAGAGGTCGTAGGTGAGACGAGTCGAGACGAGACGAGGACGTAGGCGAGACGAGGCGAGGTGATTAAGAAGGCGAGACGAGACGAGACACGAGACACGAGACGAGAGAAGAGACGAGAGACGAGACACGAGACGAGTGATGAGACGAGACGAGAGACGAGACGAGACACGCCTCGCCTCTCGTGCCTAGCATCTCGCTCCACGCCTATCGCCTCTCGCGCCTCACCTCTCTCTTCTCTCGTCTCCCCTCTCGCAGCTAGCCTCTCGCGCCACGCCTCCCGCCTCTCGCCCCTCCTCGTGTCTTGCTCTTCGCTCTCACGCAGCACTGAAATTGTCGCCTTCTCTGCGACCAGGGTGTGTGTCAGGCGTACCGTCTTCTTGGCAAACGTAATGGTGAGTCGGTGAGACGAGATACGAGACAAGCAGAGAGACGAGACGAGACGAAACGAGAAAGCGACGAGACGAGACGAGAGACGAGACGAGACGAGAGACGAGACGAAACGAGACACTAGGCGAGACACAAGACGAGACGAGAGACAAGAAGAGACGAGACGAGACGCAGGATGAGACGAGACGAGAGACAAGACGAAACGAGACGAGACCAGAGACGAGAGACGAGACACGAGACGAGAGACGAAACGGGACGAGAGACGAGACGAGAGCCGAGATGAGACGAAACGAAACACAAGACGAAACGAGAGACGAATTGAGACGAGAGACGAGACGAGAAGCGAGACACGACGAGACGATACGTGAGACGCGACAAGACGAGAGAACAGACGAGGGACGAGACGAGACGAGACGAGACCAGACGATAGACGAGACGAGAGACGAGACGAGACACGAGACGAGAGACCACACAAGACACGAGACGAGCCACGAGACGAGAGACGAGACGAGAGAGGAGACGAGACGAGAGAAGAGACGAGACACGAGACGAGACGCGAGAAGAGACGAGATGACACGAGACGATACGAGAGACGAGACGAAAGACGAGACGAGAGATGTGACGAGACGAGAAGGGACGAGACGAGACGAGACGAAGGACTAGACGAGACACGAAAGACGAGACGAGAGAAGAGACACGAGACGAGACGAGAGACGAGAGGAAACACGAGAGACAAGAGAGGAGACGAGACGAGAGACGAGTCGAGAGACGAGACGAGACGAAAACGAGACACCAGACGAGACGGGACGAGAGAAGAGACGAGAGACGAGCCGAGACACGAGACACGAGACGAGAGACGAAACGTGACGAGAGACTAGACGAGACGAGAGATGAGACGAGACGAGAGATGAGACGAGACGAGAGTTGAGACACGAGACACGATAGACGAGACGAGACGAGAGACGACCCGAGACGAGACGAGAGAGAACACGAGACGAGAGACGACACGAGATGAGAGACGCGAAATACAAGACGAGAGACGAGACGAGATGAGAGACGACACGAGACGCGAGACGAGAAATACAAGACGAGAGACGAGACGAGATGAGAGACGACACGAGACGCGAGACGAGACGACACGAGAGGAGACGAGATGATACGAGAGACGAGACGACAGACGAGACGAGAGACGTTACGAGACGAGATGAGACGAGAGACGAGACGAGAGATGCGACGAGACAAAACGAGAGACGACACGAGATGAGAGCCGAGAAATACAGGACGAGAGACGAGACGAGATGAGAGACGACACGAGACGCGAGACGAGACGACACGAGACACGAGACGATACGAGAGACAAGACGATACGACAGACGAGACGACAGACGAGACGAGAGACGTGAAGAGATGAGACGAGACGAGAGACTAGACAAGACGAGACACGAGAGACGAGACGAGACACAAGACGAGACTAGAGACGAAAGACGCCTCAAGCTTGTCGCTTCGCGCCTCTCACATCACCTCGCCTCGCGCATGTCGCCTAACGCCTCGCTGCGCATCGCTCTGCTCTCGCGCCTCGCCACTGGCACCTCGCTTCTCGCCTCGCATCTAGCGGCACGCTTCTCGCCTCACTTGCCTCGCATTTCGCGCCTCACTTCTAGCATATCTCGTCTCGCCACTGACGCCTCGCCTCTCGCGCCACGCATCTCGCGCCTCGCTTCTAGCCTCTCGCGCCACGCCTCTCGTGCCTTGCCTCCTGCTCCACGCCTCTCTCCTCGCGCATCTCGCTCCTCACCTCTCGAAGAAGAAAGACGAGACGAGAGAAGGGACGAGAAGCGACGAGTCACGAGACGAGACGAGACACGAGACGAGGGACGAGATGAGAGACAAGACACGAGACGAGTCACGAGACACGAGACGAGTCACGAGACACGAGACGAGAGACTAGGACAGACACGAGACAGGAGTCGAGACGAGAGTCCAGACGAGACGAGACGAGAGACGAGACGAAAGACCAGACGAGACACGAGACGAGTTACGAGTCACGAGACGAGAGACCTAGCCTCTCGCTCCACGCCTCGCTCATCTCGCTTCTCGCGCCTCATCTCTCTCCTCCCCTGTCGCAGCTAGCCACTCGCGCCATGCCTCGCGCCTCATGCCTCTCGCCCCTCCTCGTGCCTCGCCTCTCCGCTCTCGCGCCAGACTGAAATTGTCGCAATCTCTCCGACCAGGGTGTGTGTCAGGCTTACCGTCTGGCAGCAAACGTAATGGTGAGTCGGTTGCATTACGAGACGAGGACGTAGGAGAGACGAGGACGGACGGACTAGGCGAGGCGAGGACCTTGGCGAGACGAGGCGAGGACGTAGGCGAGACGAGGCGAGGTGAGGCGATACGAAACGAGACGAGACATAAGAGGAGACACGAGACGAGAAGACAGACGAGACGAGAGACGAGACGAGACTAGACTAGAGACGAGACGAGAGACGAGACGAGAGACGAGACGAGACGAAAGACGAGAGACGAGACGAGACGAAAGACGAGACGAGACGAGAGACGAAACGAGTCGAGATACGAGACGAGAGACGAGTCGAGACACGAGACGAGGAGGACGAGACAGCAGACGAGAGACGAGATGAGACGAAACGAGAGACGAGACGAGAAACGAGACTAGAGCCGAGAAGAGACACGAGACGAGAGACGAGACGCGAGACGAGACGAGATACGATAGGAGACGATAAGAGAGACGAGACGAGACGAGACACGAGACGAGGAGGACGAGACAGGAGACGAGAGACGAGACGACACAAGACGAGAGACGAGACGTGACGAGACTCGCCTCTCGCTTGTCGCCTCGTGCCTCTCACCTCGCCTTGAACCTGTCGCCTCGCCTCTGGCGCCTTGCCTCTCGTGCCACGCTTCTCGCCTCATATCTCCTCGCATCTCGCGCCTCGCTTCTAGCATCTCTCGTCTACCCACTGGCGCCTCGCCTCTCGCGCCACGCATCTCGCGCCTTGCCTCTCGTGCCTAGCCTCTCGCACCACGCCTCTCGCCTCTCGAGCCTCATCTCTTTCCTCTCTCGCCTCCCCTCTCGCAGCTAGCCTCTCGCCTCTCGCGAGAGAAGAGACGAGACGATGTGTGGCGAGGCGAGGCGAGACGAGACGAGGAGTGCCGAGGCGAGCCTAGGAGAGGCGAAGCGAGGTGTGGCATGACGAGGCGAGGCGAGACGAGACACGCCTCTCGCTTGTCCCCACGCTCCTCTCAGCTCGCCTCAAGCTTGCCGCCTCGCGCCTCTCACCTCGCCTCGCGCATGTCGCCTAACGCCTCACCTCGCGCCTCGCCACTAGCGCCTCGCTACTAGCCTCTCGCGCCTCGCCACTGGCGCCTTGCCTCTCGCGGCACGCTTCTCGCCTCACTTGCCTCGCATTTCGCGCCTCGCTTCTAGCATCTCTCGTCTCGCCACTGACGCTCGCCTCTCGCGCCACGCATCTCGCGCCTCATGCCTCTCGCCCCTCCTCGTGCCTCGCCTCTCCGCTCTCGCGCCGCACTGAAATTGTCGCAATCTCTCCGACCAGGGTGTGTGTAAGGCGTACCGTCTTCTTGGCAAACGTAATGGTGAGTCGGTTGCATTACGGGACGAGGACGTAGGCGAGACGAGACGTGGCCGTAGGCGAGACGAAGCCGGACGAGACGAGGCGAGGCGAGGTGAGGACGTAGGCGAGATGATACGAGACGAGACACGAGAGACGCGAGGAGACACTAGACGAGACACGAGACGAAAGACGACACGAGACACGAGACGAGAAGAGAGACGAGACGAGACGAGAGAAGGGACGAGACGAGACGAGAGATGCGACGAGAGACGCGATGAGATACCAGACGAGAGACGAGACGATACGAGAGACGAGACGAGGCGTGAGACCAGATACGAGACATGACGAGAGACGAGACGAGAGATGATACACGAAACGAGACACGAGATGAGAGACCAGAAGAGACACGAGACAGGAGACGAGACGAGAGCCGAGACGAGAGACGAGACAAAAGACCAGACGAGACAAAAGGCCAGACGAGAGACGAGACGAGAGGCGAAACGAAAGGAGAGCCGAGACGAGAGACGAGACGAGACGAGTGATAAGACGAGACGAGAGGAGAGATGAACCGAGGCACGAGACGAGACGAGAGACGAAACGAGACGAGAGGCGAGAAACGAGACGAGAGACGAGACGAAGCGACGAGACAAGAGAGCAGACGAGGGACGAGACGAGGCCAGACGAGAGACGAGACGAGACGAGACACGAGACGCGAGACGACACGAGACGACACGAGACGAGCCACGAGACGAGAGACGAATCACGAGACGAGAGGAGAGAGGAGACGAGACGAGAGAAGAGACGAGACACGAAACACGAGACAAGACGAGACGCGAGACGAGACGAGACACGAGGCGACACGAGACGAGAGACGAGGCGACACGAGACGATACGAGAGACATGACGAGAGACGAGACGAAAGACGAGACGAGAGATGTGACGAGACGAGACGAAGGACTAGACGAGACGAGACACGAAAGACGAGACGGGAGACGAGACGAGAAACTCGAGAAACGAGAGGCGAGACGAGAGACGAGGGACGAGAGAAGAGACGAGGCGAGGCGAGGTGTGGCGAGGCGAGACGAGACTCACCTCTCGCTTGTCGCCTCGCGCCTCTCACCACGCCTCTCGCTTGTCGCCTCGCGCCTCTCACCACGCCTCTCGCTTGTCGCCTTGCGCCTCTTACCTCGCCTCGCGCCGCCCGACTCTCGCGCCTCGCCACTGGCGCCTCGCCACTGTCGCCTTGCATCTGTCGCCACGCTTGCCGCCTCTCTCGCCTGGCATCTCGCGCTTCGCCTCTAGCATCTCTCGTCTCGGCACTGGCGGCTCGCCTCTCGGTCCACGCTTCTCGCCTCTCTCGCCATGCATCTCGCGCCTCGCTTCTAGTATCTCGCGCCGCGCCTCTCGTGCCTGGCCTCTCGCTCCACGCCTCTCTCCTATGACCTCTCGCGCCTCACCACTCTCCCCTGCCTTCTCATGTCTCTCCTATAGCTTCTCGCGCCATGCCTCGCACCTCTTACCTCTCGCCCCTCCTCGCGCCTCGCCTCTCTTCTCTCGCGCCGCAATCAAATTGTCGCAATCTCTCCGACCAGTGTGTGTGTCAGGCGTACCGTCTTCTTGGCAAACGTAATGGTGAGTCGGTTCATTACGGGACGATGACGTAGGCGAGATGAGACGAGACGAGGACGTAGGCGAGACGAGACGAGTCGAGGCGATACGAGGCCGGACGAGACGAGGCGAGGCGAGGATGTTGGCGAGACTGGCGAGGCGAGGTCGTAGGCCAGATGAGGCGAGGACTTAGGCGAGATGAGGCGAGGTGATACGAGACGCGACGAGTCACGAGACGAGAGGAGACACGAGACGAGATACGAGATGCGAGACGTGACGAGAAACGAGACACGAGACGAAACGTTTCACGAGTCGAGACAGGAGACGAGACACGAGACGAGAGATGAGACACGAGACGAGACACGAGACGAGACGATAAACCAGAGACGAGACACGTGACACGAGAGACGAGACACGAGAGACGAGACTCGAGACTCGAGACGAGGCGATACACGAGACGAGAGACAAGGGGAGACACGATACGAGACACGAGACACGAGACGAAGGCGACACGAGACGAAACACGAAACGAGAAGAGAGACGAGACGAGAGAAGAGACGAGAGACGAGATGAAACGAGACGAGAGACGAGACGGGACGAGACCTGACAAGAGATGAGACGATACGAGAGACGAGACGAGACGTGAGATGAGACGAGACGATAAACCAGAGACGAGACACGAGACTCGAGACGAGACGAGACGATGCGACACGAGAATAGAGACGAGACGAGAGGAGTCACGAGACGAGACGAGAGGAGTCACGAGACGAGAGACGAGACAAGACACGAGACCAGACACGAGACGAGACACGAGAGATGAGACGAGAGACGAGATGAGACTAGACGAGAGACGAGACCCGACGAGACGATACACGAGACAGGAGACGAGAGACAAGGGGAGACACGATACGAGACGACCCGAGACGACACGAGAATACAGACGAGACTGGTAACGAGACGAGACAAGACACGAGACCAGACACGAGACGAGACACGAGAGATGAGACGAGACGAGACACGAGAGATGAGACGAGATTCCAGAGACGAGACGAGACTACACGAGACGCGACGAGACGAGACGAGCCGAGACGAGACGAGCCGAGGCGAGGTGTGGCGAGGCGAGGCGAGGCAAGACGAGACGAGGAGAGGCGAGCCTAGGAGAGGAGAGGCGTGGCATGACGAGTTGAGGCGAGAAGAGACGAGACTGGCCTCTCGCTTGTCGCATCGCGCCTCTCACCTCGCCTCGCCTCGCGCCGCTCGACTCTCGCGCCTCGCGCCGCTCGAATCTCGCGCCTCGCCACTTAGGCGAGACGAGGACGTTGGCGAGACGAGGCGAGGCTAGTACGCAGGCGAGGTGAGGACGTAGGTGAGACGAGACGAGCCGATACACGAGACGAGAGACGAAAGACGAGGGACGAGAGAAGAGACGAGACGATGCGAGACGAGACTTGGCGAGACGAGACCCGACTCTCGCTTGTCACCGCGCCTCTCGCTTGTCGCCTCGCGCCTCTCACCTCGCCTAGCCTCGCGCATCTCGCCTCGCCTCGCGTAGTTCTACTCTCGCGCCTCGCCACTGGCGCCCTGCTACTAGCCTCTCGCCACTGGCGCCACGCTTCTCGCCTCTCTCGCCTGGCATCTCGCGCCTCGCCTCTAGCATCTCTCGTCTCGGCACTGGCTCTCGCTCCACGCTTCTCGCCTCTCTCGCCACGCATCTCGTGCCTGGTCTCTCTAATCTCACCTCTCGCACCTCACCTCTCTCCCCTGACTTCTCGCGTCTCTCCTATAGCCTCTCGCGCCACGCCTCGCGCCTTTTGCCTCTCTCCCTCCTCGCGCCTCGCCTCTCTGCTCTCGCGCCGCACTGAAATTGTCGCAATCTCTCCGACCAGGGTGTGTGTTAGGCGTACCGTCTTCTTGGCAAACGTAATGGTGAGTCGGTTGCATTACGGGACGAGGACGTAGGCGAGACGAAACGAGACGAGGACGCAGGCGAGACGAAACGAGACGAGGACGCAGGCGAGACGAGTCGAGGACGTAGGCTAGACGAGGCCGGACGAGACGAAGGCGAGGATAGACACGAGACGAGAGACGACACGAGACGAGAAGAGACGAGACGAGATACGAGAGGAGAGACAACAGGAGACGAGTTGCGAGACGTGACGAGAGACGAGACGAGACACGAGACGAGACGAGAGACAAGACGAGACGAGAAGAAACGAGACACGAGACGAGACACGAGACGAGACGGGACGAGACGAAAGACGAGACGAGAGGAGATGAGACGAGAGACGAGACACGAGACACGGAATGAGAAACGAGAAAAGACACGAGACACGAGAAACGAGACTTGACGAGACGAGAGCCGAGACGATACGAGAGATGATGCCAGACGAGAGACGAGACGAGATGAGACGAGAGACGAGACGACAGACGAGACGTGTGACCAGACGAGACGAGAGACGAGACGTTACGAGAGACGAGACGAGATTAGAAACGTGACGAGACGAGAGACCAGACGAGACGAGCGACGAGACGAGACGAGAGACGAGACACGAGACAAGAGACGAAACACGAGACGAGACACGAGACGAGACGAGAGACGAGACGAGAAACGAGACGAGCCACGAGAAGAGACACGAGAGGGAACACGAGACGATATGAGAGACGGGAGTCGAGACGAGACGAGAGATTAGACGAGACGATACACCAGAGACGAGACACGAGAGACGAGACTCGAGACGATACGGGAGACGAGAGACGAGACGAGATACGAGACGATACGAGAGACAAGATGAGAGACGAGACGAGACATGAGACGAGACGATACACGAGACGAGACGAGACATGAGACGAGGCGAGACGAGAAACGAGACGAGAGACGGGACGAGACGAGAGACGGGACGAGACGAGAGACTAGACGAGACGAGACGAGAGCCCAGTTGAAAGACGAGACGAAGGACGAGACGAGACGAAGCGAGACGAGACACAAGACGTGGAGGACCATACAGGAGACGAGAGATGAGACGAGAGGTCACGAGATGAGACGAGACGAGAATCGAGACGAGACACGAGACGAGGAGAGGCGAGGCGAGCCTAGGAGAAGCGAGGCGAGGCGAGGCGTGGCATGACGAGGCGAGGCGTGGCATGACGAGGCGAGGCGAGACGAGACGAGAATCGCCTCTCGCTTGTCGCCTCGCGCCTCTCACCTCGCCTCGAACCTGTCGCCTCTTCTCGCGCATCTTGCCTAACGCCTCGCCTCGCGCCGCTCGACTCTCGCGCCTCGCCACTGGCGCCTCGCTTCTCGCCTCGCATCTCTCGCCCGGCTACTAGCCTCTCGCGCCTCGCCACTGGCGCCTTGCCTCTGGCGCCACGCTTCTCGCCTCTCGCGCCACGCATCTCCGGCTTCGCTTCTAACCTCTCGCGCCTCGCCTCGCGTGCCTGGCCTCTCGCTCCACTCCTCTCGCGCCTCACCTCTCTCGGCTCCCTTCTCGCAGCTCGCCTATCGCGCCACGCTTTGCGCCTCTTGCGACCCGCCCCTCCTCGTGCCTCGCCTATCCGCTCTCTCGCCGCACTGAAATTGTCGCAATCTCCCCGAACTGGGTGTGTGTCATGGTGATTCGGTTGCATTACGGGACGAGGACGTAGGCGAGACGAGACGAGACGAGGGCTTAGGCGAGACGAGTCGAGACAACACGAGACGAGGCCAGACAAGGACTTTGGCGAGACGAGGCGATACGAGACGAGACACGAGGCACCAGACGAGAGACGAGTCGAGACACGAGACGAGACACGAGAAGAGACGAGACGAGATGAGAGACGAGGCGAGAGACGAGACGAGTGACGAGACGAGGGACGGGACGAGACGAGACGAGGGACGAGACGAGAGACGAGACGAGGGACGAGACGAGAGACGAGAGGAAACGAGAGAAGAGACGAGAGACGAGACACGAGATAGAGACGAGACGAGAGACGAGACGAGAGCCGAGACGAGACACGAGACGAGAGACAAGACGAGACTAGAGACGAGACGATACGAGAGACGAGACGAGAGCCGAGACGAGACACGAGACGAGACGAGAGACAAGACGAGACTAGAGACGAGACGAGACGATACGAGAGACGAGACGAGGGACGAGTCGAGACGAGAGACGAGACGAGGGACGAGTCGAGACGAGAGACGAGATTCGAGACGAGAGACGAGATTCGAGACGAGACGAGAGGAGAGACGAGCGGAGACAAATTTGAGACGAGAGACGAGACGATACACGATACATTAGACGAGAGACAAGGGGAGACACGAGATGAGAGACGACACGAGACGAGACGAGAAGTGAGACGAGACGAGAGTCGAGATGAGACGAGAGACGAGACGAGAGAAGAGGCGAGAGACGAGAGACGAGACGAGGAGAGAAACGAGGCGAGAGACGAGATGAGAGAAGAGACGAGAGAGGAGACCAGACGAGAGACGAGACGGGACTACACGAGACGCTACGAGACGAGACACGAGACGAGCCGAGGTGAGGTGTGGCGAGGCGAGTTTTTTTTTTTTTTTTTTTTTTTTTTTTACCGTGGAGGGGAAAAATGCATTCCTGCATTCGACCCCAAGCCTTAGTGCAATGGCTTGGGGGATATGTGGAGCTCCCCGCAGAGTGTGGTATATCCACTAAAAAACCCCTCCACGTGTTAATCGTTATATATGGAGTACTTTCGTGCAAACATGCATTAGTCGGGTCCCGCATAGCACCCCGGTTAGTAAGTGAGAGCTACTTAGCTGGCATGCATTGCATGCGAGCGCGTTAATGCTACTTACTGGGATTGTCCATGAAACCTGAACAATACCAGTGGATAATCATGCGCTACTTTGTAGGTGTTTTATTCGTTAATGATTATGTTCTATTTCTGCAGGGTGTGCCTGCTTGTCATATTAAGTAAAATGTTATCTAACATGCACTTAAATTTAGTCTTATAGTATATGTTTAGAATGAGTTCCGCTTCTGCGCTGTTGCTTCGGGAGATTTCTCCGTCCGTCAGTGGTTGCGCAGCCGCTCGTCGCTCGTAGCACTACCGGGCTCATAGGCCTTCGTCATCTCGTTTGCCATGTAGTTGCCAAGGTCGTCTAAGTGATTGACTCCATATTGCAGCTGCCCGAAGTACGCTGCCCGCGTCGATCACAATGGGAGGCCCCTTCCCCCGGTCCGCCTCAGCTGTAGCTGAGGGCTTTAGGGCTCTGCGACGGGCTGGTACTGAAACATATTGGAAGAGAGAAAGAATAAACATATATATAGCTGTGTGTTAGAAGGGGAGAGGTTTTTAGCGAAGGAGGTTTGTGAGGTATTGTTGTATTTCGTCTGGAGTGGTGTCTTGTGTTATAGTTCTGTCGAAAAGTGATAAAGGTCTGTTGTGTTTGTTTGTTTGTTTGTGTGTCGTAGTTCCCTAGCGTTTCAATTAAAGGGTTGTGATGTGCACTTAATTTTTGATATGCGTCGTAGGTTAGCTTTTTAATGAATTGTTCGATTGTATGTATTTTGAGTTCTTCGTGGAGTATGTCAGCTGGAGCTGTGTATGGTACCTTAGATACTAAGCGTAGAATTTTATTTTGGAATCTTTGTAAGTTTTTGATGTGGTTTTCGGCGGCATACCCCCATACTTGGGATGCGTAAGTAATTATAGGTCGGATTAATGTTTTGTAAAGTGTGAGTCCCATGTTAAGGCTTAGCTGTGAGCCCATGTTGATGAGTGGGTATAGCCTGCCCAATTGGGCATTGGCTTTTCCACGAGTCTGAGTAATATGCTTTTTTCATGTTAGACCTTGGTCCATTTTAAGTCCAAGCCAAGTTACCGTATCTGTCCATCCAATATCTTCACCAAATATGGTAAGTGGAGGCAGGCGGTGTCTGGGAAATCTGTGATTGATACGCTTTGTGAATATGATTGCTTGAGTTTTTGGTGCATTTACTTTGATTCGCCATTTGGTAAGCCAGTCCTCTAGGTTATTAAGGGACCTCTGGAGTCTGCTGTGAATGAATTTCGTTTTTCCCGATTGGGTCATTATGGCGGTGTCGTCCGCATAAATGTATAGTTCTGTATTTTCGGTTTTTGGGATGTCATTTATATAGATATTAAATAGTGTTGGCCCGAGTATGCTGCCTTGTGGCACTCCGGCTTTGATTGGGCGTTCGGATGACAGGTGATTGTTTACTCTGCATTGAAATTTTCGATCGCTTAGGTAGTTTGCTATGAGTTTAATGAGTGAGTCGTGTATATTTATTGTTTTGAGCTTCTTTAGTAGGCCAACATGCCATACTCTGTCGAAGGCTCGTTCGACATCTAATAATAAAGCACCTGTTGATTTGTTGATGTTGAAACAGTGCGTTATAGATTCGGTTGCCCTAATTAGTTGTAGAGTTGTTGAGTGTTTGGCTCGGAATCCAAATTGTTCTGGAATTAGTATGTTTTGTTTGTTTAGTTGTGAGTTGAGACGTTTGAGAATTACTTTTTCGAGAAGTTTTCCAAGTGTGCTTAGTAGACTAATTGGTCTGTAGTTGTGCGGTTTGGACAAGTTTTTCCCCTTTTTGGGGAAGTGGACCACGGTGGCTAGTTTCCACCTTTTAGGGTAATGTCCACTAATGAGCACGTAGTTGAATATGTCAGCCAGTAGCTTAATTGCCCTTTCGGGCAAATGCATTAGGGCCACTGTTGGGATGTTATCTGGCCCAGGGGCTTTTCTCTTTGGGAGGTGCCTGATTAGCCAGTTTATTTCACTCGGGCAGGTTTTTCTCACTAAGTTGTGGGTTGCCTGTTCTTTGAAAATTTCCGTTTCCTCTTCCGTTGCCTCCGTAAATTGAGGGCAGCAGGGAGTAGGATTAGGCGTGCAGATTTCTTGCAGTAAGGCGAGGCAAGACGAGACGAGACGAGGAGAGGCGAGGCGAACCTAGGAGAGGCGAACCGAGGAGAGGGGTGGCATGACGAGGCGAGGCGAGGCGCCTCTCACCTCGCCTCGAACCTGTCGCCTCGCCCTCGCGCATCTTGCCTAACACCTCGCCTCGCGCCGCTCCATAAAGTTTATCATACAGCTAGAGTTATTTTAGGAGTACCATACTTATTTATTTTTTTCTTTCATTTTTATACAAATTTCATTTACATATAAAGTCTGTTGATTTTTTTTATTTATTTTTTTATACAACCGTTATGGTCCTTTTAAGTGTGCAAATTACTTTCATAGGTTTGGGGTATTGTAATATATTTAATAGTTTTTTTAAATTAAATTTCTCAATCTTTCTATACATTAAGTCACTCTGGAAGCCACTTTTAATGCTCTGCAAAATATCCATCTTTTTGTCATTGCTTGAATGATGTCTGCTAATATTAAAATGAGACAAGTGATCATTAATTTTTTAATCCAATATAGATTTTTTTAACTTATTTCAATTTCCTGATTAATTGCACTGTAAATATAAATATTGTTTATCCCCTTAAGCATTTTGTATAAGCAAAATTATTTTTACAAGAAAGAGGGAAGCCTGTTGTTAATGGTTTTAAAATACTGTGGCTTTAGCACAGAATATTGCAGCTAATTTGTTAGAGAGCAACTTACATAGATGTACTTTGAAAAGTACATTTCTTGGTTTTCATAAGTAAATTTGTGCAAGAAGCATCTCCATTGAAAGGAGGCATTTTTGAGAAACTTGAAATGTATTAAGTGTTAAAATTGTAATATAATTTCCAGATGTTGATTTTCATTGAAATGGGATAACATTTATGTTGTTTCACACTTAGACGAATTGTTTCCAAATCGATGGATTGCACATGGAGCAGAACAATCTCCGACTCCATTACTGTGACCTGCAAAAATCCCTAACCTCACCACACCTAACAATACACTGTTTCGTGTCAAGGATGGATCCAAAGAGGGAGGGCACAGGTAGCGCGCCTGTCCTCGCCAAGGGGGATAGGTACAACTGCAACATAATAAATCTCATATAAAGATTAAAAAGCTGGTCACAATATTAGTAAAATATAAACTTAAACAAATTGATCTTTATATGATAAGTAAAAATAAATACTGCAAAGGTAGAGTCAGATTGACAAATTCAATACCATAGCCGGAATGTAATCCACGGATATCCCGATCTCCGTCCGGTTATGCTAACGACTGAGCTGCAGTTGCAATATGCTGGTATGCCATTAAAATTCTCAAGTAGCCTCTATGTTTCCCGGTAAAGTATAAGACCCCAAATAATTTTGAGATGATATATCCCAAAGTACCAAATTTCATAGTTTCTACAGGCATGTGTGGGAAAAAACAATAAATAAATACTGTAGTCTGCTTGCTTAATCTAACACGTATAGTTTTGTTTGTTGGCTTACAAGGGTCTGCTGAGCCGTGCGGGAAGGGCGGGGGTGAGACAAATGCGCAGTAACGACATTAAAAATGTTATGATTCTGACGGTTGTGCTATTATGTCATCAAGTGACAATTGCATTTGTTTTTGTGCCGTGGCTAAGTGGTCGGGGTTCGCTAGCGAATTTAACGCAACAGCCCTGGATTTTCGGGATGCCCGCCTTCATGGTAAATCTATCGTCAAATATCTAATCGATAGTAAACTCGAGGTTGCCAAGCCGGTAAAATGTTTATTTGTGAAAATCAAACACTCAGTAACCATAGCAGTGCAAAACAGGACCGGAAACCATAAAGCGGTCAAAATGGGGGAATACGATCCAGGTAAAGATGATGCTTTTAATTATTCGTAAGACTTACTAATACCTAACCTCTTGCATGTTTAAAACATACACTGTTACTATCTGTAGCATACTCTCATTATTTTTCCTTTATGCGCCTATCTTGAAATCATCCGCGTTATTTCCCAAACATACGAACAAATTGTATCGTGTCTCTCTGTACTATTGGATATGTATCATTGCTCTGGGAATTTCAATTGGCGGTATTTACTGGCATGGTTATGATGCGTGTGCAGGAAAATTGAGCGCGTTTCCTTTCAGTGGCGGATTGTCTAACAGCATGGCAAATAAGTGAAAAACAGCACTTTCGATTAAGCAAAATGTATTAAAAATGCTAGGAAAGTACTATTATTTATTTTATAACCTTCTTCTTCATTATTATTATTATTATTATTATTATTATTATTATTATTAGGTAGTTTAACGTCTTTTAGCCTGGTTGGTCATATCAAAAGTGTATATGAAATTGGTGAAATTGTGTTCAAAGATTTCGGGGCCCATGGAGCTTAAAGTTTCTAGACATTCGTCTTTTCGTGATAAAGGACAACCTCCGAAAAAAACTTATTCGAGTAACTTACCATAAGCGAGATTCGAACGCACGACCTTTGAATGTGAGGCAAGACACGCTACCACCACACTACCCAGGCAGGTACATACATTATTATTATTATTATTATTATTGTTTATTTATTTGTTTATTTTTTGCAATATTATGAAAAGTTTACGAATTTTCAACTAAAATTCTTGTTGATCGTGACTTACTGCAGATAAAAGTGTTTTTTTTTTTTCTTCTTTTTCATTTATATAGCCCTCCTTAGCATCTAAGGTCATATCGAGGGCTTTACATTAGAAGCAACTCGTGTGTATGTTCTTTACGTTGGGTTTAATTTTTTCCCCTTTAATACACACGCGCGCGCACACACACACTCACTCTCACAAACATACTTGCAGACTCTGTGGAGGATAGAGGATAATTCTGGTTAAAGAAAAATTCCCCGCCCCAGCCGGACCTCCGGATGAGTAGTCAACTCTTGACTACTCGACCACGGAGGCAGTCCCGATAAAATTTTGTTATAGTAAATTAAGACAGAATAAGGTTGGTCACTGAAATAACAATCACGATTAATTACAGTTTATTGTCAACTTAGCCATGCGGGCGGTTTATGCAGTTTATTAAAATATTTTAATCAGCTTTTTTTATATACAAATAACTAAAAATTCAGAGAAAAAAAAATAACCGCGGAAATTTTAATTGGTTTAGTATTAGATACAACACGACTTTTTATATAGCTATTTCTTTCCCTATTTCATTTGAGTTAAATAAGAAAGAAAGCGCAGTGTCAAATCAATTATACTTTCTTGCATTCTTTATGTTTAAAAAAAAATCTGTCTTGTAGGGATTATGATACCAGCCAGTTGATTATCTGGATCCGATGAGCATAACCACTAACTTGGTACTAGCGAAGGAGAGCGCATGCATGAGCGGGTTGAACCTGCTGTGACGTTACATACTTTTGATACCTATTGCGTTAGGATCAAACCAGTTATAGGAAGTAACCGGATCTTTCGAATCAAATCGCGCCGCTATTATCGTTAATATGTTTTGAACGAACTAAGAAATTAAAATTTAATTTTATTTATGGACGCTATTTAACTGCTGCATTATCAGCATCCCATTATATTATAGACGTGTAAGATCGCTTAATTTTGTTCAGAAGCCTCTTTATCAGACTTGAGATGCTTTTACGTACCGTAAATCTACGGCACGAAAACAACGGCTTTACTTCCCTTCCGAAGAAAGCCATGCTAAGGATTTTTATATCCCAAAAAATTCATCCCCTTCCGCGGATTTGAACCCGAAACCTTGGAAACTGGACGGTAATATGTTGTTACTCTTCGATCATAGAGGAATGCGAACTATTAAATGACTGCTAACTCGTAGCATTTGCTCTTCGAACTTCAAAACAACTAAAATACTGCGAAAGTGTATCAAACCTAATTCAGATTAGCTGCATGGAACTCCAACATTTGAAATTTATTTCAAGTTGTTCATGGGAAACTCTTTATTACTTTCTCTACACGTACTATGTGCATAGTGTATAGAGAAGGTATTGTAATGCACTAAAAAATTCGATACCAAGATTTCACCGTAAATACATGTTTTGAGACCCCTGAATCCAAAAACAAATTTTTTGTATGTGTGTCTGCAGCATAGCGCAAAAAACGAAAAGACCATTAAAAACCACACTTGGTATTTAGGTTTCATATCTTCCAAGGATGCGACACAAAGATTTTCAAGAAAATCCCACCACCTCCAACTACCCTTTACATGGAACTTTTTTTGAAAATTATGATTTTCTCAAAAAATTGAATAAAATATCAGGTATTAAAGATATTTACAGGATAAATAATATTTATATCTTGAATTTTCTAGGAACAGCCTCTGAAGACTACTTTATTCTGAATGAAGTTTACAGAGTTTTTCATAACATCTAAATCATAAGAGATGGACAAAAACTTGTCATTACTATTATTATTTTTATTATTATTATAATAAATATTATTATTATTACTACTATTATTATTACTATAACTATTATTACCTTTATTATTATCATTATTATTACTATTATTATTGTTATTGTTATTATTCTTGTTATTGCTATTACTATTATTGTTATTATTATTGTAATTATTATTGCTGTTATTATTATTATTATTATTATTATTATTAGTGTTGTTGCTGCACCACTCCAGCTTAAACGTCTTTTAAATCTAAATCAAACTGGTCTAAACAGAATAAAATAAAAAAAGGGCTTTTTCTTTCAGATGAACTTAATGCCTTTGAACAAACAATAATTGAAGCATTTGAAGTATTTGATCACTCCAGTAGTCAGACTGTTGATGTACGAGAAATCGGTACAATCATTCGTTCTTTGGGTAAGTTCAATAATTATTTGTAAAACGTACACCCATATTTTTATGCAAATTAGCAGAGCTAAGTTATTGAAGTCACTTATTAGAAAGAATTAGAAAGTTATTTAAGTTCATGTCTATTTGTGCAAGAATCTTTCATCATTTCTGAGCCTCTCAGAGTGCATGTGCACGTGCATAGTACTATGTGCCCCTTCCTCGATATTTTCCATTGTTTCTTCCCAACTGTGAGCTATGCAATTGAGGCAAAGCAACACATGGTGCACCTCATTTTACACATATGTGAGTTTACACATTTGAGAGGACCTGTTTTAAGCTACTTCTTCAGATATAATTCTGTACAAATGTGTGTAATAATACTGCTTTATTACAGTTGTCCGGATGAAAGGTGGGTACTTATACTTAAAATGAATGTGGAAGAAGTGATAGCTATTATTTATCTTTATATGTGCTCACATAATTATCAAAACAGGAAAATTGTGTATTTCACTCATATTGTATTTTAATCTACAATGCTCACACAATATTTTCATTTTTCTATAAATGAACATGAGACAATATATCCCTGAAGGAAAGCTTTTAGTCACATTGAGATAACAAAATATAAATGACATTATAAATAATTTGCCTTTCTTTTAACCTTAACTAAATAAACTTTTATTATTTAATAATCTTAATAGTGTTAACATTACATTAAAAAATAAAAGCTAAACTATCTTCAAAGATTTTCTAATCAAAATGCTCTTATGAGCTCCGCTAGCTGTTCTTTTTTAATAAATGCATTGTTTATAAGATTTACCATTGACTCACAAAATTAATTACTGTGAATTTATGTTTCTGTTTTATTTTAACTAATTTATTCAGAATTAAAAATTGTTTAGAACTCGAATTGCTTTCCATTTGCAGTACCTTTGAATGATTTTAAGTATTGTCCTCAGAGTCTGAAAGAATAAATGGGAATGTGAATGTTTGTGTGTGTGTGATCTAATAAATAAAAACTAAAAAACTAACAATATAACAGAAACCCCATGACAACAGTACATGAGTTAACACCATTTCCAATAGGCAATATGTTGCAAAGGAAAAATGCTGCCATATGACCTCAGTAAAGCTCGGGGTATATATTGAACCCCAAAAAAAAAAATAGTACAGGAGCAGGTGTACACAGATCACGAGGGTGACCAAATGTGGATGATGATGAGCACTGACAAGGACCACTGGGTCCTTGTTAGCGCTTTAGAGAGAGATTCCAATGAGAGCACACTTGCCAGTGGCACTTGCACACACACACACACACGCACGCATGCACATATATATTTTTCTAAAAATGCTTTTTTTGGATTCAGGGGCTACCAAAACATGCATTTCTGGTGAGATCTTGGTATCAAATTATATAATATTTTCTCTATAGATTATGTATATAGTACTTGTAGAGAAAGTCAATAAAAAACACAGAATAATATATTTTATAACAGATACTATTATGCTAGTACAAAGTACAGAAAACAATCCTTCATGTCACACATTATTTTGCTTGGTACAAATTACAGGAAAATATCTTTCATTTTTGATAAGTGCAGGAATTTGTCTTTCATATTGATCTATTACAATCGGTAAAATGCACAGGAAAAATCTTTCCTTATGTTAAGCTGGATACAAATTAAAGGATGATATCTTTCATACTTTTCAATTAAATAATTAATGGCAGAAAATGTTCTTTGTGAAGTCTTATTGTTTTAGGATGTTGTCCTAGTGAAGCTGAGATTCAAGAAATACTTGTCAAAGTAGAAGATCAAGAAGCTCAAGGCAGTGTTCATCTGGATCGATTTATGGAAGTTGTTACTCAGATAATTAAAGAACACAAGTAAGATTATTATTTTAATATTTCTGTCAATTATGGTTTAGAGCAATTTAATGTACATAGAATATATTTTGTTAAGTCAAAAGCATAAAATTGCTTTAAAATTATTATAGCAATAATGATGTGCCATGTGCCATTAGTCATTATAAGATATGCACTTAAACCAAGTGGTCCAACATTCTGTTTAAATTGGTTTTATGCAACCCCTTTTATTCAAACATCAGTTCTCGTTTTATATATATATATATATATATATAGCGGCAGCTGCTGTGTAGGAGCACAACAGCACGTGAACCTCCAATATTTCTTAGTGGATCTCCTTTTTCTCTTTCAGGAAACATTTAATAAAATGTGCTACCTGGTGCCACTTGTTTAGATATACCACGCTCTGCTCTTCTGCTGAGAACCTGAGTATGTGAAAACAACGCTTGTAGCACAGGCCTTGTGTGCTAGCGTATAACTAACATTTAACAGCTCTGCGCTTGTGCAGGCAACAACAGCTTGGAATTTTACAGCCAGAAATGAGCACAGTGCGACCTTGCACATTAACACCTCCAGGGTTCTGTTTATCAGCAGGAGGTGCTGCTATCTTTGAGATTTAGTTGAAACTATCCGGAAGTGCAACTGCAGTCTTTGTGAGACGTGCTATTGGCATTTTATGTGAGAGTTAAGCAGTTCATAACAGAAAACAACCTCAACGAAGAAACTTTTTTAGAAGATTGTTATCACTACGACCATGACTACATCAGAACCAGAAATATGCTTTTCCACAATAAAAAGAATTAAAACCTTTACTAGGAATATGATGGATGAAGACCGACTTTCAGCACTGGCAATGCTTGCTATTGAGAAGAACCCGGTTGATAGCATAAAAGACTTTAATTACCGAGTGATAGAAAAGTTTGCACATTTGAAAAACCGGCGCGTGGAATTTCTGTGCAAATACATTTGGTGTTAATTGCGTAATTTAATGTAAATATTATTTACTGTAAATACAATTCTTCACATGAACTGCATCAAAGGACTTCAGCCCTTCATCACCTCATATTGCTGTTAACTCTCGGAGACTAAGAAATTCAACATCTTTACAATACTGGGTGGCTGAGGATTTGCGTAAAAAATTTATAATTCTTGTTATTAGGCACTATCATTGTTTCTAATATTACTAGATTTGATGTTACGGTGACGGTAGCAGTAACTGCAGCGGTGGTAAATTGCTGATTTGTGAACACCTGAATTTTTAATCCACGAGCCGCCACTGTATATATATATATATATATATATATATATATATATATATATATATATATATGCACTTTTATTTTATTTGACTGTGTTTTTCTTTCATTTTTTTCTTATTTTGCTTAAGTTTTACTTTCTATACTTAGTACATAGGTTGAGAAGGTACACCATCCAAAATTTCAATACCCAATTTTCAGCAGAAATGCATTTTGGGTTTCCCTGTTTCCAAATCAAGCTAATTTTGTACAACTCTGTCTATTCTGATAATAGATGAAAAAAAAATCCTCTGATATTCATGCAGGGTATGTGAAGCATTAGCAGAACATTTGACTTCCTTAAACTCCCTCAAACAGTCTGCTAAGTTCTGCAACTGCTATAATGTATAGGAAGAATCCTTGATTGGAATAGTTGTGTAATTTAGTAGATAAAACACACTAGATAGCATTTTAAACCTTTATACTTCTCTTTGACCATGAAGTTATTTAATAACATAACAGCTACATAGTAAGAAGATAAGACAGTTCTTAAATAAAATGAGAAATAAATGGAAATGGACACTAAACAAAATCAAACAAAAAAATACAAATGTTATGATAGGCTAGAATTACATATCAACCTAATTCCACTCCATACATTATTAAAAGGTTAAACAAAATCTGATGTATGCCCTTCACATAACTTTCTCAGCTTTTCAAAATACAGACTACTCTTACAAAAGATTATTCTCTTATCTATGTCATGCTAATCAAGATAAACATAGCAGAATTGCTATTATCACTAGTTTCCTTAAAGCAGAAGGGAAGTAAGGCAATATACTAGGCTAAAGTGATAGTCAAATCTTTTAAAAGCTGGTTGCCATGTGAAACAATTAAGATTTGATTCACTTTGCATGGCCAGCAGTAAAACAAGAGAGATGAAACAAAAGGTGGTTTCCCATTTGAGAAAAGTTAGGTAGCTTAAAATTAAAACCAATAACAAGGAATATCTCAAAAACAGTCAATTCTACAAGAAAAATGTATATGACATAAATTATGTGTTTTAACAAGATCCACATTTTTGTATAGTAAGTTTTTTTATTTCTTACGGTTTAACATACAAAATTCTGAAAAATTGATCCAGAATGAAGAGTTCTTCAGAGGATATTCCCAGAAAATTCAAAATGTACATTTTATCTGTGATTTAATTATCTTTAATATATAGTATTTTAATCAAAATCATTAGAGCCATTTTTGAAAAAACAAAATTTTCAAAACTTTGCTATGTAAAGGGTAGTTTTTGGTGAAGGGATTTTCTTGAAAATCTTCATGTTACATCCTTGTAAGATACTAAACATAAACACCATGTTTGGTGTACAACAGTCTCATTGTTTTTAAGCTATGCTGTCCACAGTCACATATGCATGTACAGATCTTTTTCTATTTTTTTGGACTTAGGGGATCTCAAAACATATATTTATGATGAAATCTCAACATCAAATTTTTGGAAAAAGTCAACAGATATTTCATTCCAAGCTGTATATATTTAAATAGTCATAATTTAGTAAATCAAAAGAGTATAAAACCAGCTTTATAACACTATGATGTAGGTACATATGATAGCAAACAATTTTAATATTTCTCAAGTAAGAAAATTTTATTTTAATTCCTTGCATAAAATAACCAAAATCATTAATAGAGTACCTATGTTAAATAATTGTATAAAGAGAGAAAACTGTCTTCAGCTAACATTAGAAATTAGTAAAAAAAAATCAGAATATTAATTGATTATGGTTGTAGACTATGAATATTTTTCAAAGAGGTTAATTTAGTGGCCTGGGAGCAGAAAATCTCCATATTTATCAGCTTCATTTCTATTTCATTGTAAATGTAAGGATCTATGTGTACTGCAAAAACTATGTAGCTGTTATGTTATTAAATAACTTCATGATCAAGAGAAGTATAAAGGTTTAAAATGCTATCTAGTGTGTTTTATCTACTAAATTACACAACTATTCCAATCAAGGATTCTTCCTATACATTATAGCAGTTGCAGAATTTAGCAGAGGGAGATTAAGGAAGTCAAATGTTTTGCTAATGCTTCACATACTTTGCATGAATATCAGAGGATTTTTTTTTCAAAATTACAATTATGATGGGGAGAATTCTCTGTAACAGTCTTCTAGATTATTGGATAATAATTTCATAAAGAATGGGAGGAAGGTAAATGAAATTAATTAAATCCTCATTGAATTTGAAAAGCTACCCATGCATCAATGGAAACCAACTGGTATAATAATAAATTGTGTACATTTATCTAAAAGCCAAGAGCTTTCATTATTGGAACCGAATGAAGCAATTCTGATAATAATCCTGTCTGATTAATAGAAAAATAATTTTAAATGTAGAAAGGAAGCTAGTAACAGTGAAGCAACACAAATATTAATATAATAATTAATAATTGTAACAATTCTCCACTTATCTTTTTGAAATCCAAGGACTAGTTTCACAATAAAACGGTCTATTGCATTGTGAGCTCATTTTCTTTTTGATCTTGTTTATTTACATTGTTATGGTACTGCTACTAGGTGTATTGTATACTAAGGTCTTTAAAAATTTAACATTTGGTGTTTATCAGTTAAATTGTTTAAATTGTGACCTTGATTACATTGGTAATACTAAATGTCATTTGGAAACCAGAGTAAAAGAGCACTTTAGGAATATTAAGTACAAACAAATTGATAAATCAGCTGTGGCAGAACATTTTTGAAATTTCATCATGATATAAATCCAGATGTTAAATTGTTAAAACACTTAAATGGACCCATTGATTTAATGGTTTGGGAGAAGATATTTATATTAAAGAATAAAAATCATGCAATGAATTTAGATATAACACCAATTGATTTTCTCACTAAATTTGTTTCCATTCCAGTAGTTAGCAATGCCTTAATACACAATCCATCAAGTAGCAGTAAACATAATAATGTAAATAAACAAGATCAAAAAGGAAGTGAACTGACGATGCAATAGATCATTTTATTGCAAAACTAGTCCTTGAATTTCAAAAAGATAAGTGGAGAATTGTTACAATTATTAACCGTTATATTAAGAAAAATCATTGTTGGATCCTGGATGTCATTTTTGATTTTGACTTTTACTTATGTTCATGCATTTTCAGTAATTTAAAGGAAGTGATACAAAGACCCATGTGTATGTTTCACCTTGCCTTAGTGCTAGAAAGCTCTTGAGTACAAGGAAATATAGTTAATTGTGCATTTCAAATTGATTTTGGTATATTTATAATAGTGTGGTATCTTTTTAGGCTAGAGCCAGCATCACCTGAGATGATACTGAAAGCATTTCAAACTCTTGATCCTGATGGTAATGGCTACCTTACTAAAGATTATCTCAGTAAACTGATGATGGAAGAAGGTGAACAGTTCACCCAGGAAGAGGTTGATGAGATGATGGGTGTTGCAGTTGATCCAGAAACAGGAAATATTCCTTATGAATACTACATAAATCAGCTAATGGTAATTATTATTCTTTTATTTAAAATGTTAGTGTTGTGGAGAACAAACCAAGTCATAATTAGTTAATAGCAATGACAAATGATAGAGAAGTAAAATATGTAAAAATAAACTTTGCGCTGTGATAAAAGATTGCATATTGTCATGCTTATCAGGAACTGGCAGAAAAATAGTTACAATATTCCTGCAATTGCTCACATTCTGATCGTTACGACTACAATTTGATATTAAGGACTTTCTCTATCATACCCATCAAAAATGTTGGAAACATTTCCTTTTCTATCCACACATGTCTGAAAGCTCCTCAGAAAATTTTTGTTCACATTTGAGAGTGTTATATTTTAAATTGAATGAATTTCTCACCTGAGGTGTTCTTTTATTTCTTAAAATGGATTGGAATAAATTAAATTGAGTTGTATTTATGGCTGCTCCTTAACTGCAATGGTTCTTAGTATACCATTCTATTGTGACTATGCATTTCTGGCCTGTAGTAATAATAGTACTTTATTCGCCTTTTGATTTATACATAAATCATGGCTTCCTCAGTTTACCTATATGTTTACATATATATAAATTAATTTTTTTTAAATTTGTGAATGTTGAAGGGTATATGCTCTTAGAGAACTTGGGTTAGTGAACGTTTAAATTTGCTGTAGACCTATTCTTTATAGTGTCAAGGTAGTATATTGTACAGGTTGGTTCCAATGGGAAAGGCTATTGCAGCTCTTATTTGCATGGCAGAATGTGGTATGTATATAGTTCAAAGATCTAGTATTGTGTGCATGATACATGTTATTTGTTTTAAAGAGATTCCTGTTTTTGTGAATGAAGCATAATGTTTCAAGTATATATATATATGGAAAAGGGAGAGGTAAGATATTTAATTCCTTAAGTACTGTTTTGCTTGGTGTTTTCATGGAAACTTGCTCTTATATTTTTAATATTTTCTTTTGTAATTTAAAGATAGCATATAAATTTGTGGAATTGCCCCATATTGGAATACCATAGGTTAAAGCAGAGTGAACATATCCAAAATACATAGATCTTAATAAGCTTGTGGTACACACTTTACTTGCTACTCTGAATAGATTTTGGATAATTTGTTGACTAGATAATAGTTCCATTTTAGCTCCAAATCTATCCAAACTCCTAAGAATTATGTTTCATTGCCTTTGTTTATTGGGTGTTATTAATGCAAATCTCTAATTCTTTATAAGTTTTACCTTGGCTGAAGCTTATAAATTTGTCTTATCTACATTTAAATGGAGCTTATTTCTGCCAGACAATTATGTAGAATTATGTCCTTTAATTTATATCATTTCCCAGGGCAGAGAGATTACTGTTTATATGTATAATATTGGTGTCATAAAGTTGTTTGTGTTTCATTGAAATTTGTTGGCGAGTCATTTATATAAATTAAGAACAAAAATGGGTCCCAAAATTGATCCTTGTGGAACTCCGTCTTTCAGAGGTGTTGAAATAGAGTAGCGACCATTAACTTTCATATACTGTACCTTTTGACTAAGATAGGACTTAAACCAATCATTTGCTATATCTCTTATGCCAATTTTATCTAGTTTATTCAATAATATCTTATGATTAACTCTATAGAAAGCTTTTGAAAGATCTAGAAATATACCAACTGCTCACTGCTATGCCCCTTGAGCTCTGTAAAGTGCTAGTCACTTTTCAGTGCCTTATGGAATGAGAGGGCTGACTTATGATGCCTGCCTGCCTGCTATATCTGGATGTCATTATTGTTGTTGGCAGCAACTTTGAAGACCATCTCGAGAACCTAACCAAAGCTGCAAGCAGCTAATCTGAAGCTGAATGCAAAGAAGTGTCAACTCTCTGCAAGGATTTGAACAACTTGGCCACACAGTCTCACCAGCTGGGATGGCCACGGACTGGAGAAGACACAGGCAGTGAGAAATTGGTCACACTTGAAAGACAAACAAGAGCTGTAAAGTTTTTTAGGCCTATGCAGCTACTACACTCTGCTGGTTTGTCAGAGGTTTCTCCAACATTGCAAAACTCTTCTGATGCAAAACCTGATGGAAATCACCAGCCTTACATGTGGTCAGAAGAGGCCAAAAGTGTATTTCAGGCACTTTAAATCAGCCTTTTTTAAGATTTCCACAACCTGGTGATGTCTTTATCGTGGACACTGATGCCAGCGATTTCAACATTGGAAGCATTTTATCCCACATGCAGGATAGCATGCCATTCTTAACCAAAAAGCTAAGATGATCCAAACTGCTCTGTTGCACCATTTTTGGGCATTGTTGGAGCTATGCAGTGGAGAGGGCACTAACTTCAAGTCAAAGCTGATGAGAAAAGTACTGGAGTGACTTGGAGTGCATGAGAAGTGAGGTTTTAGTCGCCAGAGACAAATCTAAATGGATAAAAAATAGTCTGCACAACCAAAAAGCTAAGATGATCCAAACTGCTCTGTTGCACCATTTTTGTGCATTGTTGGAGCTATGCAGTGGAGAGGGCACTAACTTCAAGTCAAAGCTGATGAGAAATGTACTGGAGTGACTTGGAGTGCATGAGAAGTGAGGTTTTAGTCGCCAGAGACAAATCTAAATGGATAAAAAATAGTCTGCACAACAAAACTTCCCATATAGCACAAAAAATATAATCAAAGTGTTACCAGGGCTTAAAAGAAAATTACAGGGCATCAAAGACAAAATAACTGCTTTCAACAATATTGAATGCTAGATTTGTTCTGATTTGAGAATAACATTAAGGAAAAATACCATAGCAATTTTTTCTATGAAAATCTGTCTGATATCTTGTAAAACAGATTCCATTTTGTGATTAGATGATAGTAAACATGCAACAAGTTTCCAGCTCATTTGTTTCCCTAAAAATTGTTTACGGCTTTTCTGAAAGAAATCCATGCCTCTTTCTTAACGTCATTTAAGAAGTGTTCAAATATTTCAACTTGGTGAAGTTGATGAACCTGTGGGCCAACAAAAACTGCTTTCTTTAATTTTGTCTCACTAATTGTAGGAAATTTTGTAACTAGGTATTTTAATGCAGTCCATTTCAGTCCAACTTTTTAACAAAGTTTTTGATGAGACCAAGTTTTACATGTAGTGGAGGAATTAAAATGTTTTCTGATTCCACCAGAGGCTCATGTTTAAAATGTATTTTTCCAGTATCTATACTTTGATGTAAAGGCCATCCCTTTTTACTTTCTCTAGCTCACATGTACAATGTACATAGTGGATAAAGAAGGTATTGTATTCCACCCAAAAATTTGCTCTGTGTGTGTGTCTCTCTCAAAAGCGAAAAGACCGTTAAATACCAAACTTGAAGGTATGCGACACAAAGATTTTTGAGAAAATCACCCCACCACAAACTACCTTTACATGGCAAAATGTTCAACAATTTTGAATTTCTAAACAAGGGCTCAAACAATACTGATTAAAATGTTGCATATTAAGTGTATTTTCATCCCAAATAAAATGCATATTTTGAATTTTCTGGGAATAGCTTCTGAAGACCTCTTTATTCTGGATGAATTTTGCTTAACAGCTAAACCGTAAGAGATAGAAAAAAAACTTACTTCACAATAAAGTAGATCTCATCGAAACGCACAGTTTTATGTTTTTGTTGTGGAGGCAACTATTTCCGAGATATTCCATGTTATTGGTTTCAATTGTAAAGACAGGAAGTGTCCATTTTTCTTTTCTTCTACTCCTGGCCAAGCAAAAATGCGATTTGCAATCACAATTGCATAATAACAGCTTTTAAAACATTTGACTATCCCTTTAGCATAGCACATTCCTTTAGTTTCCTTCTTCTTATAAGGAACTAATTAATAAGAACATTCTGCTAATGTTTATCTTGATTAGCATTGTGTAGAAAGAAGAATAATCTTTGTAAGAAGTTTGTTTGTAGAGTAGCTAGAGAAAGTCATGTGAATGTAACATATATGGCTTAATATTAAATGAGAAGCTCTGTCTCTATTGTCGCATTCACATATGAAACAATAGTGTTTAGTGTAGCCTCGTTGGAGTCCAGTTAATATTGCAATTTCTTTGAAGTCAGCATATATTTTGCATTTATGTGTTATAATGAATTGAATCAAGAAGGAGTTTCAGGCTACCATATGATTTCTTCTTATGCAGGGAAAAAGCAATAGAAATTGAAGGTAACTGATTGCTATTATGGAGTAATACAGCTTTGAGACTTAATTTTGAAGCATCTATAAGCATTCGCCACTGATCAGAGATGTGAGATGTTCAGAGCACTCAATAAGCACTAACATCACTGCAAAACATTAAATCGCCTTCTTCAAAAAAATATTCCTCAAGATGTTTCTGACATCGCAAAAATATGTCACTTTCACATTTTCAGCCATCTGGAGGCCAACAACTTTGCCTTGACTTTAGAAAGTTACAGCTCTCTGACTAAATCATTTAATTCACTGTGGCTAATTTTGTTTTTCTTTTTGTTTTTTTATAATGTTTAACACCTACTTTTACTACAAATGGCACTGATGATATATGGAATGAAGATGGAGCACCAGTGGAATGCAATGGCAGGGGAAACTGGAGAACCTGGAGAAAACCGCCCCTGCATCACTTTATCTAGCAAAACTCGCACATGCAATTGCTTGGGATCGAACCCCGGCCATGTAGGTGAGAGGCGAGTGGTCTAATCACTCGGCCACAGTGTGGCCACTAATTTTGTGATCTTCAGATTTAATTTCAGGTGCAAAGTGAAGATCTGTAGATGTGGATGGTTGTGGATTACAAGGCTTGTCTTCCAAGTCTATGAAATATGATTCAGGCGGTGTTGGAACAGGTAGCTCATCACTATGGGTACAGGACAAGTAGCAGAATGTATACTGGGATATGTAATAATCTTCTTTTTGTAATTCATCATACTTCAGAGTGGTGGAACCATACAAAATAGACAGTTGTCAGTGTGATTTGTTTGCCAAGCCAAACAACTGGAATGGCAAGAGGCATCAAAAGTCTCTTGTGATTCAAATAATCCAGAAGATTTGTGTAGCAAGTCTTAGAACAGATATGTGGAGCCCAAATCTTATCTTGGTCTTCTAATTTGCAAATTAAACATGGCAAATTTAGCCCAGAGACCTTTTCTTTAAGGTATGGGTTTTTTTTATCTGGAAATAAACATTGCATGGGACCAGTGAGTTTACTTCCTTTCTGATTGAAGATATACTAAGGACTATTATGCTTGAAAAAAATCCATTGTCCTCTGCCAGGTTTGAACCCACAACCTTTGGTATTAGAGGTTAGCATAATAACCACTATACCATGAAGGTCAACTCCTTTAATAGTACATATTGATACACTTAATTCTTGCAAGCATTGCTTCATTGTAGAAAACTGAAAGAAATAGAAATGACATGACATCATTGAATGAAACACTCTGGTCAGCCAGCCCATACCTACAGCAGTGTATGTATGGCTGGCGACACTGTATCAGTAAAGTTAGTAAAGTTTCATTTCTTTTAGCTACCCAAAGAGGCATAATGCCATTATGCAGTGTATGGCTGTTATAAAATTGATGTGTTCCATTCACAAGACCTTCTCTATCTATTCTGCAAACAAACTATTCTTACAAAAGATTATTCTTTTATCTATATCTTGCTAATTGAGATATGGTCTTATTACCTATTTCCATATAAGTAGAACGGAAGTTCCTTAAAACTAGGCTGAAGCGACAGTCAATCCTTTTAAAAGTATCATTATGAGATTTTCAGTGAAGTTCCAGTCTCTTTCCATGGCTAGGAGTAAAACAAAAGAGAGATGAAAGGATGAGGGCTTCCCACTTGAGATATCTTTAAAGTTGAAACCAAAACTGGCAATACCTCCAAAATAGCTCTACAAAAACTAAATGACATAAACTGTGTGTTTTAATAAGATCTACATACTTAGTGCTGTAAGTTTTTTTGTTTTTGTTTTGATAGTATTTAAAGCTCACTTTAACTACAGATGATACTGCAGGCAATGATACTGAAGATACATGGAATGAAGATGGAGCACTGGTGGAATGCGATGGTAGGGGAAACCAAAGAACCAGTAGAAAAACCTATCCCTGCACCACTTTGGCTACCACAAATCCCCCTGGAATCAAACTTGGGCCATCTTGGTGAAAGGCAACTACTAACTACTCGGCCATGGTGTGGCCTTGTTAAGTTTTTGTCTATATCTTACAGTTTACCAGTTATGTAAAAGTTATTCCAAATGAAAAGGTTTTCAGGGGCTATTCCCAAGAAATTCAGTATACATTTTATTTACCATTAAATATCTTTAATATGCAGCATTTTAATCAAAATAGTTAGAGCCATTTTTAGAAAATAAAAAAATTTCCATGTAAATAGTAGTTGGGGATGGAAATCTTGGTGTCATACATATTCTTGGAAGATACTGAACTTAAATACAGACTCCTTTTTGAGTTATACTGTATGCATGCACACATACACACACTGACCTTTTTCTAAATTTTTATTCAGGGGCCCTCAAAATATGTATATCTGGTAAAATCTTGCATCAAAATTTAAGGTGGACCTTCTATATACACTGTATGTACAGAAGTGCTAAAGAGATTAATAAAAAGTGGGTCTGAAGAATGCAAAAGCAAGAAAATCCACCTTCATGATAACCACTTGCTAACACAGGTTGCAAGCTACATTTTTTTCCTTGAATTGAGGCTGTTTTTCTACAGGATGACTAATGTTAATGAAATTGCTATTGTAATGTAAAAGTCAAAAAGCTTCAAGACTGTTCAAAGAAAACATTTCAAGAATAGTAACATGAGCCAGCCTAGTAAATGGCAGAAAACTTCTGCAGAATATGGCTTAAAACATTGTACCTGCATTTGTACTTGAAATTGTGATCATTCAATTAGAAGATAAACTCTGCAATTTGGACCTAGTACTTTAATTTCTAGAACTTCTGAATTGAAAAATTAAAAATTGTAATTAATACAAGAGAAGCTTACCTGAATTGGTACTTCAGACTCAAAGATTCTTATAGAAATAGGTTTGATATTGTATCCTTGAGATTGTTGTATACAAAGAAGAACTCTGCGACAAAAGTGTTCATGAGGTTCTTTGTTTATAAAGTAAAAATTACCTTAGCCATAAATGCTTGTAGAGTACAGTTTCTTACTATGAAGAAAATAAAATCTTACATTAGAAATTTATATTTGCTGTGTGTGTTTTTTCTAATTTAACAGAATTTAACTAAAGTAGATTTTCAGAGTAATTTTCAATTTTTTCTTTAATTGGCAAATTCTATTTGATTTCCCACATATAATGTTCATGATACACCACTGCTCTTTTCCACGTTTTTTTTTGTTTTTTTTCCCCCCCCACCAATTACATTGGATTCTGTGGTTTTCTGTGTGCTTTAGTTAGAAACAACCAGGTCCATGAAATTCTATAAGATGGAGAACAAAAACTAGTTTTAAGAAATTTTAATGCCTTATTGAATAATATAGGTCTGAAAATTGCATAGTATTTACCATAAAATATATTGTTTCAAAGTTTTCATGTTGAAGATAAATTCTGCAGAGTATAGTTTTAGTGATGAGTTCACTTTGTTTCTCTGAAGTTGTCAATGGAAATGACTGATCAGAAATAGTAATCTCTAGAACCCCAGCATGGAGTTACAATGTTTACATCACATACTTATAACTGACTCTGAGTTCATTTAAGTGTTTTAATAATTTAACAATTATGGGTCTATTTAAGTGTTTTAATAATTTAACACAGATTTAATGGTTTGGGAAAATATTTATATTAAAGTATAAAAATCATGCAATGAATTTTGATATACCACCAATTGACTCTCTCACTAAATTTGTTTTGATTACAGTAGTTAGCAATACCTTAGTACACAATCCACCTAGTAACAGTAACCATAACAATTTAAATAAACAATGTCTACTAATATGCAAGTATAACAACTGCAGCACATAATTTAATATTAATATTTGTATTCGTGCATTGCAGTTCATTGTGCATGTTAAACAATGGTCCAGTAATTGTAACATAAGGCTTGCTTTGCCTGGTTTCACATTTCTCTGTGGAGGTCCACTTATGCTATATATCTAACTGTATTACCTGTATTGCGTCATCACTCCCAATGCATGTCCTGTACAGTTTGGCAATACTGGAATGCTGCAGTTAAGTCTCTTATAATGGACAGGTTCGAATCAAGTAAAAATCAAACATTACCGCCTGTAGTTATATGCTCACAAAGTAAAATTAATATTCATTAGTGATAAAGAAAACAGTAAGTTTAACCTGTTGTGGATCGTTAAGTTTATTCCTGTTTAAGTATGCTATGCTAATTTTCTGATGACCAGGCTGTTCTGCACTATATTTCAGCCTTCTCTGACCACTCTAAACCATGCCATGCTACACCATGGACCTCCCCAAACAACTGCAGATATTTAGCACCTGTGTGACCGCTTATCAACACGGATTTGTTCTTTGTTCACACACCCTACCACACATTTATAGCCAAGCATCATCACCTATTCCATAGGCAGACTGCCAGTCCTGCTGATAAGTTTTACCCTGTACTTCCTGCACAAAACTGAAGTCAGATCTTGCATTAATCTGGCTGTTCCAAACTACTATCTTTTAAAATAGATAAATTATATTTTATTATAATGGAAATTTGAAAATAGTGTTGTTATAATTAATCAATTTTGAAAATGAGTCAATGACACAAACAACACTTACTTGGAACATGTTTCAGAGTCTTTATTTTCTTCTAGGAAACTTCAGAGTAAGTTTATGAGAAGGTTTGAGAGAATAGAAACACTTGAATCACTTACATTGTTTTGTTGTCTGACAGATTTCAAGAACTATAATTTTGTTCTCATCTTCAGAGACCAACTGGTTGCTGTTAGCATCTAGTGCATTTGTTTGTGTTGACATCTAGTGGAGGAGAGATATACTTTCATAACTGATTCAGTGGCAGCAATTCGAAATTCATTAAACAATGTTTATGTTTTAAGATTACTATCTTTTCTCAAGTATCTAACACTGCTGTGTATTTTGCAGGCTATAAGAGTGAAATATTCAGTGTGATGTGATTATTGGTCACAAAGTGGTTTGAAACCACAGATTTCTCTATCAGTTTGTGTTTGATGTGTCTCATGTGTTCCTCTGGTCTTCAGGTTTCCTTTTGTTTTTCCTATACAGATTTTGTTCAAAGTAAGTGTTGTTTTGTGTTATCAATTGACTCACTTTCAAATTTAATTAATTAATAGATCAATTATATTTTCAGGTTGATAGAACAAAAGATATATATTCCAAAATCCCGGTTAAAAAAGAGGACCCAAGGAAAAAGAGGTTGATGCAAGCATTTGCTCAACTGAAGCATTCTGCAGTTAGTACAGTACCATCCAACATAAATATACATAAATCATATGCAGATTTACGAAGACTGCAGCTTTCACGGATATCAGCATCTCAGTTTGAAACATAAGATATTTCTTTAACAATTTTTAATATACATGAGAGTTCAGAAAAGCTATACATGATCCCCCATTATGTTTTGTAAAAATAAACAAGTTTAAATTATTTTGTTACTTCATTTATTCAGTAATAAGAAACTAATTTTATCATCATTTTAAGAAGAAAAATATTTTTTTGTTTTTTTGTTTCAGTTATATAGTCCTCTTTAACATCTAAGGTCATAATTGGGGCTTTGCATTAAAACAACTCGTCTATAAGTTCTTTTATGTTGGTTCTAAATCATATTTTATTTTCCTTAAACGCACAAACACACACACATTTACTCTCATATACGAGGGTCGGCTGATAAGTCCTGAACCTCACACAGATATGGTGCCACTAGGCCGGTTAGATGGTAGCATCGTATAATTCAACTCTAGAATAGCTTCTATCCATAGTTACAGGTCAATAGCTTGTTTAGTTTTCAAATGACAGCATTTCAAACAAGACAACTTTAGAACTTTCATGAAAATGGAGGATATGGAAAACGAGCAGTGATTAAATACTTCCATTTGAAAGGCTTAACACCTAAAGAAATCAAGGAGAAAATGGACAGTATTTTGAAAGCCTCTGCCCCTTCATACCCAATGATTAAAAGGTGGGTTGCAGAGTTTAAAATGGGACATATAAGCACTAGTTATGAGTGTTGCTCTGGATGCCCTGTAGAAGTGACAACTCCAGAGATCATTGAAAAAAATCATGTTTAGTACTGGTAGACTGCAGATTCCCCTCAGGGGCTCACCTTGGTGAGTACGGGGAGTAGCGCCCCCGAGGTGCCTGAGCTACCCAGTGTTCGGGGGTATAACCAGACCACCCTGCTTCCTGGGGACATAAATAAGGAAGCCTGGTCCTCCAGGTTGGGGGTTAAGCATTAGGTTAACAACCTAATCTTGTAAAAAAGCTATTGTTACGAAACCTGCAAAAAAGCCTCGGAATGATTTAATGTTGGCGACCTGGAACGTAAGGACAATGCTGAAACCTGGGAAAATGAAAGAAATAGCAAATGAAGTATTAAAATATAAATTAGATGTGGTAGCGCTCCAAGAAATAAGATGGGCAGGGGAAGGTAGAATAGATAAGAAAGAATACACGGTATTATATAGTGGACCTAAAAAAGCTGGACTTAATGGTACAGGATTTATTATCTCAAAGGAAATCAAAAAGAGCCTAATAGAATTTAAATCAATTAGTGAACGAATCTGTAAAATACGCCTTAAAGGTAAATTCAGAAATATAACTATATTATCTATATATGCACCTACAGAAGAGAAAGATGAGATAAACAAGGAAGAGTTTTACGAAAGCTTAGAAAATACACGTAATTCAGTAGGAACTTATGATACATTGGTGATACTAGGAGATTTTAATGCCCAAGTGGGGAAAGAAGACTATTTAAATGGAGTGGCAGGGAAACATTCACTACATCAAATAAGTAATGAAAATGGTAATCTACTTGGACAATTCGCAGTTAGAAATAATATGATTATTAAAAGTACCTGCTTCCCTCACAAAGAAATACATAAAGGAACGTGGAAAATGCCAGGCTCAGATATAGTAAATCAAATTGATCATGTGCTAATTAAAGCAAGACATACATCATCAATTATAGATGTAAGAAGTTGTAGAGGCCCAAATTGTGATTCAGATCACTTTTTGGTTAAAGTGAGAATGAGAATAAAAATAAAGAAGATGGAGAGGGTTCAAGAGAACAAACATATACGATGGGATAGAGAAAAAATAAAAGATAAAGAAGAAAAAAAGAAATATCAAAAGTTAATGAGCAGCAAATTAAATGAAAAAGGAACAGAAGAAGGTGTAGAAGAACAATGGGAGGTAATAAAGGAGACAGTAAAAGAGGTAGCAAAAATAAGTATAGGTGAAAAGAAAATGGAAAGAAACATAGAATGGTATGATAAAGAGTGTGAGCAAGCTATAGAAAAAAAGAACATGGCTAGGAAAAAAATGCTCCAGAAAGAAACTAGAAATAACTATGAAGAATACCGTCAAAGAAGAAGAGACGCTAATAACATATGTAAGAAAAAGAAAAGAGAATATTGGAAAATGCAAACCCAAGAAATAGAAACGCTGATTCAACAGAGTGAGATAAAGAAATTCTATATGGCATTAAAGCAAATGAAACAAGGGAAACAGAATAAAATGAAAGAATGTCTAAGCAAGGAAGGTAATGTTCTTGGAGAAGATAAAGATATACTGGAAAGATGGGCTGAGTACTACAAGGAATTGTTAAATAAACGACAATCAATAAATAATCAGGAACAAGGAGAGAATGAAAATGGAAATGAACAAAAAATGGAAGAAGAAGAAGAAGAAGAAGAAGAACCGGATATTTGGGATGTTAAAATAGCAATACAGAGCCTAAAGAATAATAAAGCACCAGGAGAAGATGACATAATCGCTGAGCTAATTAAATATGGTGGGAATGAAATTATGAAAGCAATACATAAGTTAATATTAGAAATATGGAGGAAGGAACAGATGCCTGAAAGCTGGAAGACAGGCATAATATGCCCAATATATAAAAAGGGTAATAAATATCAATGCCATAATTATAGGGGAATTACATTGCTAAATGTAGCATATAAAATATTTTCAAGTATTTTAAATAATAGAGTGAAAAAATATGCGGAAAATGTATTAGGCGAGTATCAATGTGGATTTAGAAGTGACAAGAGTACGATAGACCAGATATTTGTAATACGACAAATAATGGAAAAATTCTATGAGCATGGCATAGATTTATGCTTTCTGTTTATTGACTTTAAGTTTGCATTTGACTCAATTGACAGAGAAGTTCTCTATAACACCTTACAATGTTTTAAAGTGCAACTGAAAATAATAAGACTAATAAAAATGACAATGGAAAATACAAAAGCCAAAGTGAAAGTAATGAATAAATTAAGTCCGGATTTTGATTATAACACAGGAGTAAGACAAGGTGATGGACTATCGACGACTCTATTCAACCTAGCCCTGCACAGAGCAGTAGAAAAAATAAATACTAAAGGAACAATATTTTTTAAGTCTAGTCAGATATGTGCATATGCAGATGACATATTGATTGTGGCAAGAGATAGGAAAATGTTAGTTGAAGTTTATGAAGAATTAGAAAGAAGGTCAAAAAAAATAGGATTAGAAGTAAATGAAAAAAAAACTAAATACCTGAAAATGACAGCAGACAAAAGCAAAAGAATAATTGAAAATCTAGTAGTTGAAGACAAAACATTTGAAGGGGTATCCAAATTTAGATATTTAGGAGCGCTTGTAAATAATGATAACAATTTAAACGAGTGCATAAAAGAAAGAATTCAAGGTGGAAATGCAGCCTATTATGCAAATTTAAATCTATTAAAAAATAGGCTTATTAGTATAGGGACAAAATACAAGATCTATAAAACACTAATAAGACCAATAGTAACGTATTCTGCAGAAACCTGGACCCTAAACAATGTAGATGAAGAAATACTACGAAGATTTGAACGGAAAATACTTAGACGAATCTTTGGACCTGTAAAGGATAAAGACCAATGGAGAATAAGATATAATTATGAGATAGAAGAACTAATTAAGCAGCAAAATATTGTGAAATTTATAAAGGCACAAAGAATAAGATGGCTAGGACACATAGAGAGAATGACAGAAGATAGAATGCCAAAAAGAATATTGAAAGGAAGACTGTACGCTAGAAGAAAAAAAGGAAGACCAAAAACAAGATGGTTAGATGATGTGATGGAAGACCTAAGAAAAATTGGAATCAGAGGGTGGAAAAGTAAAGCAGAAGATAGAGATATGTGGAGGAGGATTGTGCAGGAGGCCAAAGCTCACCAAGGGCTGTAGAGCCAGAAGAGAGAGAGACTGCAGATTAAAGTTGTTAGAGATAGCAGAAGCTGTAAACTTATCAAAAGATTGTGCAGGTAATATTTTAAGTAAATGTTTGGGCTTTCACAGGGTCTGTGTAAGATGTGTGCCACATTTGTAAACACCTGATCAAAAGTTGCAAAGAAAAACTGTTTCTGTTAAGAATGTGGAGCTCTACCATAAAAATATCAGTGAATTTTTTACATGGCTTATTACCATGAATGAGACTTGGATACACCACTACACTCCAGAAAGTAAATCACAGTCAAAACAGTGGATTGCACCAGGTGAACCAACACCATAAAAGGCAAAGTCAATTTTGTCAGCTACCAAGGTTATGGCGAGTGTTTTCTGGGATGCCCAGGGAATTATTTTTATGGATTACTTGGAAAAGGGTAAAAGTATCACTGGTGACTACTATGCAAGCTTACTGCAACATTTGAGTGATGAGGTGAAAAGAAAAGGACCTCATTTGGCAAAAAAAAAAAATCTTGTTTCATCACGACAATGCTCCAGCCCATCGTTCAGTCATTGCAATGGGAAAAATGTGCTAATTAAAGTTGGAATTGCTTGAACATCCACCCTATTCGCCAGATCTAGCACCCAGTGACTACCACCTATTCCCAAACGTCAAACAATTTCTTAGAGGATGCAGATTTCACAGCAACGAGGTCATTGATGCGGTAAACAGCTATTTTGAGGCCCTTGAAAAATCACACTACAGAGATGGTTTAATTAAATTAGAACACCAACATGACAAATGTATTAGCTTTTCTGGAGATTATGTTGAGAAATAAAGCAAAAAAGTGCATACTTCCAGACTCAGTGGGGGATAGGGAATAATTCTGGTTAAAGAAAAATTCACCACCCCAGCCAGGAATTGAACCTGGGACTGCCGGGTGAGAAGTCTGTTCACTGACCACTCGACCACGGAGGCAGTCAAAGATATTTTGTTCTGTCACTAAAGTCATACAAATTTAACTAGCTCTTCTATCAGTAGAGTAGATTGACTGAATACCAGTTCTCTATAATAAAGAATAGTTTCGCATCATCAGTGGTTTTTTGTTGATTTACAAGCAACAGAACTGTTGATAGACAATTACTGTCCATAAAGTAAAATTATTGTGTTAATGATAGTGTGTTCCCATAGCAATGTTATACCATTGCTGTCTGTGGTGTCTGGTGATCCTTTTCTTTCCCGGGTGGGAGGCTTGGTATGGGGTACATTCAACCTCATGAGGTATCTGAAAGCTAATTGATCAAAAAGTAGAGGCCAAAGTGGCTCAGACCCCCCTCACCCTAATCAGATGTCCAGTGTTATAAAAACAAACACTCCAACAGACATTGTAGGTTTTTTGTGTCAGCTTTTACCTTTGTGTTTATGTTAATAAAACTCTGTACTTTTTCTACCACTACAATGCACATAGTAGAGAGAGATGCTATTACATTCCACCCAAAAATTTGATACAGAGATTTCACACAAGAAATGTGTTTTGAGGACCCCTGAATCAATAAAAGCATTTTTAAAAAAAAAATATGCGTCTGTGAACAGTATAACTCAAAAACAAAGCTGGTTAAGTACAAAATTGGTACTTAAGTTCAGTATCTTCCCTCATATAGAAGATTTTTTACAATTTTCTCAAAAAAAGACACAATTTTTATTAAAATACCATATAAAAAAGATATTTACTTGGTGAATAAAATGTATTTTGAATTTTCTGGGAGTAGCCTCTGAAGCTCCCTTCATTCTGGATGACTTCTGTATAACTGGTAAACCATTAAAGATAGACAAAAAATGTAGATCTCATTTAAGCACACTTTATGTGAGATACATTTTTTGTGGAGTAACCATTTCTGAGATATTCTGTATTATCGTTTTAACTTTCCTAATACTTATACTTTTCAAATGAGAAATTGTTAACCTTTTTACTTTCTATAGCATGTATGTACAATGTACATAGAAGGTAGAGAAAGTATTGCATTCCACCCAATAATTTGACATCAAATATTACCAGAAATAAATGTTTTGAGAACCTATGATTAAAAAAAAGAAGCCTTTTAGAAAAAATGTATGTGGGTGTACTTTTGATATCAAATATCACCAGAAATATGTGTTTTGTGGACCTATGATTAAAAAAAAGAAGCCTTTTTAGAAAAAATGTATGTGGGTGTACTGTATAGACAGCATAACACAAAATCAAAGTCTGTTAAATACCAAACTTGTTATTTCAAAATAAGAACTGAAGCTTTCCTGGTGACGTGTTAATTCAGTTTAGTATCTTCCCAGTATGCAACACAAAGATTTTCAAGAAAATTTCCCTACCACAAATTACCCTTTACATAGAACATTTTTCAAAATATTCAATTTTGTAAAAAATGTATCATAATGATATTGATTAAAATGAAGATATTTTAATGCCAAATAAAATTTGTATCCTGAATATCTTGGAAATACCTCCTGAAGAATTCTTCATTCTGAATGACTCTTGCATAATTGGTAAACATAATAGATATACAAAAACATACTGCACAAAAAATACAAATAATGTAGATCATTTAAAACACAAAATGTAATATATAATTTTTTTTTTTAACTAACCATTTCGGTTTGCAGTTTTTAAATACTTACACACTTCTCAAACAGGAAGTTCTCATCCATTTCATCTCTCTTTTGTTTTACTCCTTGCAAACAGAAATCTGAATTTCAATGAAAATCACATAACAACCAGCTTTTAAAAGATTTGACAGCTTTAGCCTAGTATTATTCCATTATTTCTCTTCTACTTACAAGGAACTAAGCAAAAAGATAATTTCTGCTAATATTTATCTTGATTAGCATGGAGTAGATCTAAGAACAGGCTTTTAGACTAATTCATTGTAAATAGATAGAGAAAGTCATGTAAGGTAACACAGATATATATTTTAATTTCTCTAGTGTATATGAACAATGCACATAGTAGACAGAGAAAGTTGTTGTATTCCACCCAAAAATTTGATACCAGGATTTCACCAAAAATGTATATTTTGAGACCCTCTAAATCCAAAAAAAAAAAAAAAAAAATTAGAAAAAAGTCAGTGTGTCTGTGTGTGCACGCCTGTGGACAGCATAGCTCAAAAACAAAAAGTCTGTTAAATACGAAACTTGGTATTTCAGTTCAATATCTCCTAAGGATGTGACACAAAGATTTTCAACCCCCCCCCCCCCCCCCCGTACTACCCTTTACATAGAGAAATTTTCAAAAATGGCTAACGATTTTGGTTAAAATACTGTATATTAAACATAGTTACATGATAAATAAAATGCATATCTTCAATTTTCTGGCAATAGCCTCTGAAGACATCGTGGATGAATTTTGTATAACTTATAAATCATGACAGATAAGACAAAAACTTACAACATAAAACCAATGTAAATCTTGTCAAAACTCTCAATATTGTCCCTTACATTTTTGTTGTAGAGGTAACCATTTCGAAGATATTCTTTATTATTGGTTTAAATTTTAAAATACTTATACTTTTCTCTGACAAGAAGTGGACCGTGTTTCATTTGTTTTCCACCTGGCCAAGCAAAGAAGCAAATTTAAATGACAATCACATAGTGACAGGTTTTAAAACATTTGACTATTGCTTTAGCATCAGAAAGAATTATTAAAAGTGTTTATATGAAGAAATACAATTGTAGAGCAGTAAGTATAGCTTGTGAAATATAAAAAAAATATAGTTTGGAGGTTATTCCAGTTCCTGCTGGTACACTATACTCCCACTCCCGATTATTTGTGTGTGGATTATCTGGTTTATGGATTATCCATGCCTCCCCCCCAAAAAAGTTATTGTAGATTATTTTTCTTCAGGAAACAACAATGACCCACTGTGTGACAATAAGTGCCATTTCCATTGTTTAAATGACAATGTTATTGATCTGCCTGTTCTAAAACCTAGTTCAAGTTCTCTCATGTTAATCAAAGAAATGTACAATGTCAAATTAAAAAAAAAACTTTATAAAAGAGATGGTGGAGAAATGAAAAAAAAACCTGCACATTAAAACAAAAATTAGAATTGAAAGATTTGAGAAGGGGGAAACTAAGTCCTGATTATGGGACAGGAATACAGACTGTTCGGGACATTAAAAACAATAAGCAGAAAATACAGGATTTTATCAGTAACTATAATTCTAATTCTGGACCATCTGTACAAAAAAAGCATGAAGAAATCTATGTACATTTGATGACTTAGATGCTGCTCTTTTACAATGGTTCAGCCAAAAACGAGAAAAAAGTGTGTTTCAGGTGCAATGAGTGCTGAAAAGGCTAAATTTTGTCATGAAGCTCTAGGGTTAGAACGACAATTTAATGCCTCATCTGGTTGGCAGGATTTGTGGACTGCAAAAAAGGTTTGAAGTGCTGTGTGAGAAAATGTCAACTCCTCTTAGAAGCAGACCAATATCATGGACACTTTAAGAAATAAACAGGACTACAATACTTATGCACAGAAGTAGAATAAACAAAGAATACATGTTGAAAAAAGCTTTTAAACATCATTTCCTATTTACATATGTTTGTTTTACCTTAAAAGCGTTAAATTATGGGTTTCTTGTTTATTCATGTTTCTGTTCCCCCACATTACCCCGGATAATCAAGGGTATGAGGATTGGTCTTGATCCAGCAAGAAATCTGAATTTCAAGGCTATCACAATAGTGATTAGCTCTTGAAAGAGGGTGACTATTGCTTAAGGCTTTTTTGCTTTTTTTTGGTGTTGTTTGGGTTGGGGGGGGTGGGGGTGAATGATTTGAGTTGGATTGGAGATTATTGTGTAGGTTGTGAGTTTCAAGTAGAAGAGTGAAGAGAGTAGCTTTTTGGTTTTTATGGGAGGATTTGGGTGAGAGGGTTGGATTGTGTTGGGGGTTTTGGTGGGGTGGGGGGGGTGTTTTTAGTATTAATTGATGATGTTGTTATAGAACGTGGGGGTTTTGGTGGGGGTGGTGTTTGGGTTGTTGTGAGTAATTGAGTTTGTTTGAGTTGGTTTGATGGGAGTGTGGTGTTGTTGTGGGGGGGGGTTGGTGTTGTGGTGTGGGGGGGGTTCTTGCTTTTTGAAGTTGTTTTAGTATTAATGGGTTTTAGTGTATGGTGGTTTGGGGGGGGGTTGTGGGGGGGTGTTTATAATTTTTTGGTTGTTTTTAGTAGTGTGGGTGTGTGGTGGTGTTGGTTGGATGTGGAAGGGGGTATATGGGGGGAATTGGATTGGTATTTAAAGCCTAGTTAAAATTTGTTCTTGAGTTCTAAAACTTTGTATAAAATCGTGTTGGTATTTTAATTTTGGACTTCAAACTGTGTAAGTGTTCCAGTAATTGTCTTATGGCAGTTTTCTTAGCTTTTCATAGAGATATGTTCCTTTTTCTTCAATGTCATACCTAATGACTATTCTTTACTTTCTCTAGCACATATGTACAATGTACATAGCAGATAAAGAAAGTATTTTATGTCATCCAAAAATTTGATACAAAGATTTGACTGGATATGCCCAAAAAAAAAAAAAAGCATTTTGAGAAACTATGTGCATGCGTGTGTGGACAGCATAGCTCAAAAACAAAATGTCTGTTAAATACCAAATTTGTTCAGTATCTTTCAAGGATATGATACGATCATAACTACCCTTTACATGGAATATTTCTCGAAAATTTTGATTTTCTCAAAAATGGCTCTAATGATTTTGATACATTTAAGATATTTTCATGACAAACTATGTATCTTGAATTTCTGGGAATAGCGTACTATAGATCTCTTCATTCTGGATAATTTGTATAACTTGTAAACTGTCCTCAAAAGACAAAAAGTTTTATTTGAGGGAATAAGCTAGAACTGTGAAGTGTAGTCATATAAAAGATGAGTTGGCAAATGGTTACAAAAGTGAAAAATCACTTACTTGCCAACTCATTTATTGTGGACAAAAGTGTAGTTCTCATTAAAACACATAATATATGTTATATACATTAGTTATAGAGTTAATCATTTGAGATATTCCCTCTTATTGGTTTCAATTTCAATTTTAAACTACTTAAAATTTTTCTCAAGCAGGAAGCCAACTTTTGTTTTATCTGTTTGTTTTTTTTTCCCCTCTCTCGGGAATGCAAAAGAGAACCAAATTTCAATTGTTTTTCATAGTGATAGTTTTTAAAAGATTTGGCTATTCCTTTAGCCTACTGCATTCCCTTTTACTTACAAGAAAGCAAGTCATAAGACAATTTCTGTTAATGTTTATCTTGGTTAGCATGACATAGATAAAAGAAATAATCTTTTGTAAGTAAAGTTTGTGTTGTGTTTATTATTATATAAAATAATAAATTCTAATCTTAATAAAGTCATCAATAAATATTTACTCTTGAATAGCTAAAGAAAGTCATGTGAATGGAACACATCATATTTTTGTTACTATCTGCATTGACTGAATGGAAACTCTGTGCCATCTTTGCAAAAGTTCCAACATTTTCTGAGCTGTACCTATAGATGGTGCATTTTGTTAAAATGAGGATTAGCAAGCTGATTATCTTGATTGAAGGAAATTGTGCAAGAAATCAGAATGGGAGAGCTAGTGAACTGCCAGACAAGTAGATTAAGCTTATGGAATAAGTTAAAATCAAGAATTGATGATATAAGAGTTATGGGAGCTTAAGAAATAGGAGCTCTCTGATATTTTGTAGGAATTTTAAGAAAGACTATGGCAAGGAAAAAAATTACATTTATGTATGCGACAAAATAGAAAATTTTGCCCTGTGTATGGGCAAGAACAGGAACAATGATATTAAGTGGTTTAAAAATGCATAAAGAATGGTGCCCATTATGAGGCACTGCAGATAAGAATTTACACAGTGTTCTAGAATGATCAGAAGGTATGAGATATGAAACAAAAAATTGGATAAATTACAGGTATAAATATTGGTATTAACGCTTTCTGAAAATAATACAATAACATTTTTGAAACAAGAAAATATGTAGGGAAGGCATGGGAGAAGTAGTTGAAGAAAAAAATTATTCAAGAAAAAGCGGAACTTAATAGCATAAATGAGGAGGAAGATAGCTTATAGAAGTGATAGATAAATTGAGTAAAGAATTGAGGGAATATATACAGTGTAAAGAAGGATAAGGATATGAAAGTATATATACAAACAAGGACATGTGTGTATACATATTAGGTGTGCACGATCCCAATCTTAAGCAACTGATAGGAGGAGGAAAATCTTTTTGATTAAAATTCACTGAAAAAGGAGCTTAACACAGCAAAAACAAATTTAGATTAATTATTTTGAGATGACTTCATCTCCACAAAAAAACTAATCTTTTTATGTGTTTATCATGTATATGAAGAAATAAATAAACTGATTTAAGTCATTCATATAATCATAACTGGAAAGGATTAAATTATAGACGAAATGCACAGTTTATTTCAAATAAGTTTATTTGGTGGAATCGGGCATTTCGAAGATATTTTTACTTTCTCTACACGTACTAAGTACATAATGTATACAGAAGGTATTGTAATGCACTCAAATATTTGATACTGAGATTTCACCGGAAATACACGTTTTGGGTCTCCCTGAATCCAAAAAAAAAAAAAGCATTTTTAGAAACAGGTGCATGCACGCATGCGTGCATGTGTGTGTGTGCTTGGTATCTTCCAAGGATGCGATATGAAGATTTTCAAGAAAATCCCCCCTCCCCCAACTACCCTTTACATGGAACATTTTTCGAAAATTTTGATTTTTTTAAAAATGGCTAACGATTTTGATTAAAATATTGTACATTAAAGATATTTACCTGACAAATAAAATGTATATCTTGAATTTTCTGGGAATAGCCTCTGAAGACTACTTTATTCTTGAGGAATTTTGCATAACTGCTAAACTGTAAGAGAGAGACAAAAACTTACCACACAAAAAATGTAAAGCACATTAAAACACACAATTTATGTCATACACATTTTTTTCGTGCATTTGATGGTTTTTGAGATATTCCTTGTTTTTGGTTTCAGCCTTGAAAAACTTATACTTTTCTCATATGGGAATTTGCCAACTCCTGTCCATACAAACAAAGGAACTTCAGTCACATAGTAACCAGCTTTTGACTGGCACTTTAACCTATGGTATTCCCTTATTTCGCTTCTACTTACAAGGAAGCAAGTAATAAGACTATTTCTGCTAATTTTTTCTCGATTGGATGAAGTAAATATTAGCATAAGCTTTTTAACAATAATTTGCTGCAGAGATGTAGAGAAAGTCATGTGAATGGAACACATCAAATTTTTTATTATTGATTCAGTTTGTTCAATACTTACTCATTCTTTTATAGTGTGACCAATTGTCATTTGTAATGATGGGGACAATAAATTTGCGGTGGAAGATGAACAACCATTGTCTGTTGACCCAGGAAAACCCCAAAAATCCTATATGTCAGAGTGCAAGGTCATTTCCCCCATGCAAAAAATGAAACTTAAAGAGCCTCATTTTTATTATGTATAAAAAAGATACAATAATAAAGTTTTACTTATTTCATTCACAACTTCATTCATCATACATCCAATTATTTTCAGTGATTCAGTTACATTTACAGTTTTGAAAATGTTGGAGGTGGAGATTTTGTTGCTAGTGCCATTGCTGCATTCATAAAGTCTTCACTCTGCAGCATCGCCATGTTCCAATATCGCTGAAACAAGAAGGAAAAAAATTTGATGTATGATACAAATAATGACAATAATCTAGCAGATCAATTTTGGATACAGAAATTAAGGCTGGTATTACTTTGGATAAATAAATAAGAAAACTGGCAAAGGAGAAAACCATATTAAAATTAAGTTGTCTTTAAATGAATATGCTAATAAGTCAAATTTTGTTTGTCGTCCGTGTGCATATTTTTAGAGTAATTGACTCCATGCATATGGAAATAACATCACATTTGTTAAATTGAGATGCCCTGAAGTAAATACCAACCAAATTTGGACTCATTATGTTTATTTGAAAAGTTCACTTTCTAGTTAAAATCACAAAATAACACGTAGTTTTGGTTTCTGTTTATTCGCTTAAATCAACCATATATTTTAAGCTCCAGTTGACTAAAAAGATGAAAACGAATTGTAAAGAACTGGACAGTTTAAAATCATGCTATTATGCTTTTTCATTTTTAAAATATATAGCAAAATAAGAACATAGTTATGGAAAACTTTTCATATTTTTCTAATTAGAGAAACTTGCTGCAAACAGTCATGCATATATGAAGAAAATAAAAATAAAAGTTTTATACTATTCTAAACATTATTTGTATTTTCAGAACATGCTATGAAACTCATTATGAAAAAAATCATTTACTAAAAATGAAATTAATGTCATTAAAATGCCTAGGAAACTAAGGCAACTATTTTTTTTTTTTCTTATTTGGAAACGGCAAGTTTTTAAAATGCAACAATAATTTACAGTTTAGCCGAAAATTTTAGCATATTTGTAAATCTCAAAAGAGCCCAAGAAGTTAAACAAACCTCTTCTAACATAAGTTACACTCATAAGATGGGTCCAATCTTTTTACTACTGCTACTGCAAGGGATGGGTCAAAATCTTTTTACTAAAGCTACAGCAAGAGGGGTACTGAATGAAGTGGGGGGAAGTGTGATAAGTGGGGAAAATGGGCCTGAGCGGACTGAGGAAATAAGATAACCACAAGTCTTATTACATTTCTTGTATTTTGGAAAAATGGCAATAAAGATGATTATTGTATGCAAGGCAGGATTTTATGGTTAGAGGCACAGACAATATGTGTGCTTACTCACTTGCATCTGTTCTTCATCAATTTTATAAGTACAAGTCAGGTAATAACAGTACATTATAATATATTACATATAATACTTTAAAAATATACATGAAAGTAAAAATAAATTTGATCATATAATATGTTATAAGATAAAATTATTGGTAAGTAAAATACATTAATAGATGGAATTATTATACATAGATTATTATTTTATAATTTAATATAGGGTAATTATAGTATTATTAAGAATTATTAAAATAAAATGAGTGAATTTTTATTTAGTTTTATATTTCAGATAATTGTTTTTAACTGAATGTTTGTTTTTTCTAATTGTTTTATCTTATGATAGTTGAAAATGAGTCGGAATAGTAACACTCACCTCACTTATATGTAATTATGTTCAAAACATATGTTTCAAGGGCAATTGCCCTCTTCTTCAGTTGAAGTCCGACTGATGGCTGGAATTTGTGCTCTGTGGTCTATTACGGTGGAGCCATCTGGTGTTCTCAGTAGAAGTTCATAATCATGTGGCGGTATTTCAAAATTCATCAGTTGGTCTTTTTGTTGTGTAATGAGAATATTCTCCCAAACTGTAAGTTCTGCCGGGTTGTTTACAGGTTTTAGCAATTTTATGTCATTTTGTATTTCATGATGTGATGTCCAAAAATGGTATGCTACTGCCGATTTATCTGTTTGTTTCTGTTTTATATGTCTGAAATGTTCCTTTAGCCTTGTTTCCAGTCTTCTTTTTGTTTAGGAACATTTCAGACATATCAAACAGAAACAAACAGATAAATCGGCAGTAGCATACCATTTTTGGACATCACATCATGAAATACAAAATGACATAAAATTGCTAAAACCTGTAAACAACCCGGCAGAACTTACAGTTTGGGAGAATATTCTCATTACACAACAAAAAGACCAACTGATGAATTTTGAAATACCGCCACATGATTATGAACTTCTACTGAGAACACCAGATGGCTCCACCGTAATAGACCACAGAGCACAAATTCCAGCCATCAGTCGGACTTCAACTGAAGAAGAGGGCAATTGCCCTTGAAACATATGTTTTGAACATAATTACATATAAGTGAGGTGAGTGTTACTATTCTGACTCATTTTCAACTATCACATTGATTAAAACTTCACTTGTCTCAAACTTCTGAGTTATTTAATTTGTTTTATCTTAGTTTATTTTTGGTTAGCACTTGTAGTTTATTATCTGTAGAATAATACTATAAATTTGTTAATAAATAATAAGATCTGGGATATTAGGCTGGTATACTTAAAATTAGATGCCAGGGTATGGTATACAGATATTATTTTATTTTAATTTTATTTTTTTAGTATACCATAATCAGTTATTTTCTGATTGCTTGAACATTTTGTGATTTGAAACTAATACTAAGGCATCAGAACAGCTTCTTGTCTAGACCATGTTCATCTACATTCAATTTGTAACTTATGATTCTCATGCTTGTACAACAAGCAATGTAACAATCTTTTGTTCCATTATTTATTAGTGCACTTTGCTGTAGAATTTTTGGAATACTGAAACCATCTGTTTATATACATGGGTCATTCAATATTAGTGGCAACATTTGAATTAACAACAATAAAACATTTTTGGAGTAGTCACATTATTGCAGTCTTAGAAGTAATCTCCTCCAACATGGAGAAGTCACCTCCACAAATCAGGGAAATGATGGATGCCATACACAGCTTGTTGTCCTATATTCAAACAGGCCGCTCTACTGCTGTTATAATTTACCTGTCTGATTCTAAAGCAAACTCCTCTAAGTGGTAGTTTTCATTTTCTTAAAAAGGTCAAAATAACATGGACTCATATCTGGAGAGTATGGAGGATGCTCCAAAATTTTCCAGTCCATTTGCGAAGTAAATTAACAATAGGGGCAGCCATGTGAGAGCAAGCACCATCATGTAACACAATAGGATGAGAATTAAAAAGATTTGGACCTTTATGACACACAGCTGGTAGTAAATAATGTTTCAGAAAGTAACTGTAACATGCACCATTCACACAATTTCCTTAAGGAAGTGAATGAGTGATAAGAACACCATCAAAATCATAAGCAACAATGAACATGACTTCAAGTACTTGTGGTCTGCCAGCTCTACGTTTTTGATGAACATCTTCCCTTCCTCTACGAAATACCTATCCAAGGTACGGTGGTAAAGTCTCTCTACCACAATCTTCCAATAATTCTGAACGGCATTGTTGAGCATTGATACCTCTTGCAACTTGGATTTTAATGAAGCATCTTTGCTCGTATTTACTAAACATATTTAGAGCACTAAAGATAACAGTCTACAATTAAACTTACTAAAAATGTCTTATAAATAAAAAATTATTGTCTTCAAACTCACAACTAACAAACATTAGATGCTCTTCTGTTTCATTATGCTTACATCATTTACAGGTGATGACACCAAATACAGGCAGTGTTGCCACTAATTTTTTAATGATCCATGTATAAAACATGCCCAAACTCTGCGAATGCATGTCCAGAACACTGCAGCACTACCCATAAATGGGCTGGCAGCATTATTTAGCAAAAGTTAACATGCAACTGGTAGTGCACACTACCTGACACTTTGTACATAAGAAAGAGGCTTTATTGCACATGTTGCATTGTTATGAGCAATTGTACTTCCTCCTAGCTTCATCTTCAGTTCTCTTTAATCTTGTCATATTTATATTTGGAAGTTAAATGGCTGAAAAGAATGTGTGTGTGCTTGTGTAATTCAAAGTTGAAGCATGGATGTCTTATGGTATTGAAATTTGGGAAATGTAAAATTCTTGGGAATTTGTTCAAAGAACACTGTTGTTTTACAAAGAAATTCTTGCCTTACCAACTGTAACTATAAAAGAGGTTGCTCAAATATAAATGGTAAGAGTTACAAGAAATGGTTTAATTAAGGACAAAGTTTAAAATTTTGACATTGGAATATAAAGTTAAATGAAGATAGCCTAGTAAAGCAATGTTTAATATATCAACAATCTTGTTTAAGTAAGGGATGGCTGAATAGTTTAAAAAGTATTTTAGGGAATAATGGATTAGGGTATATGTGGAGGAAAAAATACATAAATATTAGAGGATTTTAGAAAGATGCAAGATGTTTTAAAGATATAGAGGAACAAAAATTATTTAGTATTAACTCAGAACACATCTCTGGAATTTTATATTGAGATAAAATGAACATGGGAAAAGAAAAAATGATACAAATAAAACTAATAATGAGAGGAAGTGTACAGCATGTGGAAGTTAAATGGTGACAGAGAAGGCTTTACTCAAGGGGATTCCCCATTATGAGAACAGAAGGATGAGTTGGAACATACACAGTTTGATTATAAGAAAACTTACTGGGGATATGAACTCTTAAGTTTAAGTTTGAAAGGGACAAAAGAAGTTGAACAAAATATTCATTAAGGAGAGCAGGAGTATGGGACAGTATTTATTTAAATTTAAAAAGCGGAAATGGAGGGAGAAGAGAGAAAAGGAGAAAAATTTATACAAGTTTAATAAATATTATATTAGTGGATGCCTAGGGAATGAGTGGCTAGAGCCAATTTTAGTGGACAGTCCTTATTATTGTACATTTCTTAGCACTAAATAAATAAATAAATAAATATTTATTTATTTATACTTGTAAACCTATAACTGGTTTAATTGTTATAACACTTAAACATGACTCTTTTTTCTGTTAGGCCTCTTTAACATCTGTAGTCACATCAGAGGCTTGACTTGAGAAACAACTTGTTGACTGTAGGTTCTTTTAACGTTCTTTCTAATTTAAAACATACTCACATTCACTTTAGACTGAGCGGAGGATAGGAAAAGATTCTGTTTAAAGAAAACTTTTCTGCTCACTCTGGGCTGAGAAAATTTTATTTGCTTTAGCGTATTAAAATATAGTAGAGTTCATACTACAATTTAAATATGCCATTTTATAATTCCCAATTTATAGTTGCTATGAACAATTCTATTTCCTCCTAACTTTATTCTTGGTCCTCTTTACATGTTGTATTTACATTTGGAAGTTAAATGTTGAACAGTTGAAGCATGAATACTTCATATATTGAAATTTAGGGAATAGAAAACTCTTGGGAAACTTTGGATAAAGTATACAGATCATTTTGCAGAAATTCTTGATTAACCAATTTGGCTGAACATGTGCAACATTTTTTCACAAAACTATAGAAGAGGAAGACATAATGAAATTATTAATTATTATAATTTAGAAACGGTTGCAAATATCAATTTCATTAAATTAGGTTAATTACCTCAGAGCTAGTTTCAAGAAATCACTTAGTTCTGAGGTAATTAACCTAATACAATGAAACTGTATATTTACAACCACTTCTAAACTATAATATAAAAGAGGAGTTCAACAATGTTTTCTAATTATTTATTTTCTTCTTTTACAGGTTGATTAGACTGGGAATCAGCAGCTGGTATCCACTCCTAATCATGATACAAGTTGTGAATACAGACAATTTATAGAATGCAGTAAAATGGTTGTCCAGTTATTCTGATTTATATGGCAGTGCAAAGAATAGTTTTCTATAATTACTCTTGCTCTTTCATATTTCTATCAGGCAAGAATCTAAGTGATTGAATTATTAACTCTAAACATTTACACTAGATAATTATAACATGCTTGGCATGTAAACTGGAAGTAATTGCACTTAAAATACTTCATTACCTATGGCAAGAACACCTATGAGAGTCACTCCAAAATGTTTGAGATGACTGCAATAGAATTTTTTTAAATTTAGATCTAATCAGTGCATGTTTTCAAAGTTTACTATGTTTTCAAATGCCTAACACCATTCTTCTTTGGGAGAGCACAAATACACTCTTAGTATTAAGTAACACATTGTTGGCAACAAATCTTTTTCTTTAAGTTTGGGGAGTAAAAAAATATTACATAGGGGCAGATCTTGACTATAGGGAGGATGGGACAAATGTTTGACACCTAACCCCTCAGAAATTGGGTTGTAGGCAGAGGCATTGGTGGTGCAACAAAATTTCACTCATACTAAACCCCCGCCGCTAAATCCTTGCATATGACAGTTGGGAGTTAAGTTGGTATACTCACAAAAAACAGATGAAAAGCTTTACCCATTTGACTTTCTGAACCAATCACAATCACAGTTGGTTGGTCAGTCAGATAATGGAAACGGATCTAGATGCTACACTGTTGCAATATCTGGCCATTTCCAACCATATGCTCAGTTTGTGAACTCCTAACATGTGCGCTGTGAGCTGTTCTGTGCAAGATACATATTATTCGTTGTTATTTTTGATAGTGTTGTTGGTGTTTGTTTGTACATGAGGGAACATAACAAGACTTTCAAAATTATAGAAATGGATAGATTTTTGCGGGAAGGTGGACTCAGCTTCATTGAAGAAAGTGAATCATGTGCACAAAATAATACGTAATGCACAGGAATTAGACAGAATCATGAGTGAATGTGAATCACTAATGATATGTCTTGGTGACGATGATGTTGATAATGATGGTGACAATGACGATGATGCTTCTAAGAATGACAATGGAGACGTGAATGGAATTGAGCCACATTAAAGTTTTAAACTGGTGAAAATCACTTTGTTATACCCTTCTCTCATTGTAACAAGCTATTTTGTATTAATTTGTTCTATATTGTCGTAAATACATAATGTATGCTACATACGTTATAGTATCACTGTTATTTTCAATTAACATAAATGACGAATTAATGTCATTATTCATCAGCATTCATTTACTATGCACTGTTTATACTCATCTTTATACATGATAGAGACATTTGTAATCAGCTGTTGTTGTTTACTAGTTTCTCTGGCACCGCTGCAAAGGCAGCATAGCCAACAGTACGCAAAACCACTGGAACATCAAGTGCAAGGATTCAGTGGCAGGAGTATAGTCTTAGGATGCTGCTTTTTTTTTTTAAATCTAGTTTAACGTCCTTTAACCTGGTTGGTCATATCGGACGATAAATGAAATTGCTCAAATGATGCTCAAATGATCTCGGGATCCATGGAGCTTAAAGCTACTCAACATTCGTCTTCTGAGGATAAGGGAAAACCCTGAAAAAAGCCTTAGCTGAGATTCAAACTCATGACCTTTTGAATGTGAGGCAGACACGCAACCACCACACTATTCAGGTGGGCTTAGGATGCTTTGTTCTCAGTTCATTGAAGACTTTTGGTGTATCATCTGGCAGTGATAGTCTCTTGTCCCTCAAGCACAATTGTCAGAATAGGACCACTAGCTGAGAAGAAGCAATATATCATGTTCTTGCCCATCTTTTTGCTTGCCTCATTTTGTTGAGGGATTCTCTCCTGGGAAGATCCAGACTGATGACTGTCGCTTAATTTATGGATCATACAGGTGTATCCAGATGTCATCATATCTTACAATGATTTTAGATATTCCCCCTCAAATTTTTCTCGCACCATTGCACACACCTGTTTCTGCATCTGTTGGGGGATCCAACGACTTCAAAACTTTCTGATGTAAAGTTTTTCTTACAGATGGTGTTCATTGCTGCTAATCAAACTTCTTGAATTTAATAGTACATGCAATAGATTTTACTGCAACATGTACTCTCTGCTTTCATCACATTTCATCCATTGTTCTTGTGGCCATCCTGTGTAGTCTTCATCATCAAGGAAATCCCTTCCTTTTCTAAATTCTGCAAATCATTGATAAATTGCAAATGTCTGATGTAGTCTTTCAAGGCATTCTTTCTTCCCTAAATCAACTTGAACGTCACAGAAAAGCTCTCAATTGAGATCCATCCTGCATATGGCATTGCAACACTTGCATGCACATACATAGGTGTACTGCCACTAAACATTATTGGTGCACACCCAAGCTTGCACATGTTACTATCTGAACTTCAACCTAAAGCCACGCAGATCTTTGGTTTATCAAAATTCATTCTGGTTCATTGTTAAAACTTTTGGAATGACCCTTATACATGGTAACAATTAATGAATGTAAAATTTGTTATGGGTTTAGATACATAAAGTGTAAGAAGACAAATAAAAAAATAAAAATTAGGCAATATATTCCTAAGAGGTTGACTATATCCTAATGATTTGTACATAATTTTTTTTTTCTTTTACTTTCTCTATTATATATAGCAAGTAGGGGAAGTGTTGTATTTCAACCAAATATTTGATATGGTAATTTCACCAAAAATAAAAAGTTTTGAGATTCTCCAAAACCTCCAAAAAATAAAAAGTTTAGAAAAAGGTCTGTGTGTATGCGCGTGACTATCTGAGATCAAAACCAAAAAGTTGGTTAAATACCAAATTTGGTGTTTAAGTTCACTATCTTCCAAAGATATGGGGATTTTCTTAAAAATCTTTGTGTCGCATCCTTGGAAGATACTAAACTTATATACGAAATTTAGTATTTTACCGACTTTTCGTTTTTGAGTTTTCATATTCACATAAGCACACACATACAAACCTTTTTCTAAAAATGCTTTTTCCAGATATGGGGGACTCTAAAACATCTATTTCCGGTGAAATCTTGGAATTGAATTTTTGGGTGGAATGCAATACCTTCTCAATACACTGTGTACATAGTACATGTAGAGAGAATAAAATGTGTTATGCATAGGAATAGTATATAATCACCCTCTTCTCTTGCACTTTCATAACCCTGACTTCCTTAAGCAACTAGAGTAAGATTGGAAATATTAAAAAATAAATTTATGAATTCTGATGTTATATTAATGGGAGACTTTAATAAGATAAGATTTTTATTCACCAAAAGAATTACATGAATTCAAAGGCTTCGTCAGGTAACAAATTACAATTTACATTTCTGTAATACAACTTACAACTAGTATGTACAATTTAAAGAAACTTAAAACGAGATATTAATAATTTACACAATGGTTAATACAAGTTTAGGAAAATGCATTAGTCATGAAATCATTTATATTGTAGAACATGTGGGTTAAGAGATGATTTTTAACTTTATGTTTGAGTTGTTTCTGATTTAAGAGTTTCCAGTTACCCGGTAGCTTGTTATAAAGAGATAGTCCTTGATCTAGTGTACTCTGCAGACAGGTTTTTCTGCTTTGATGATTGAAATGCCAGTTTTGTGATCCCCTGGTATTATAGGAATGGTAGTCAGAATTCCTGCTAAAATATATATACTTATGAATGAAAATAAGAGTCTCCAAAATGTAAACACAAGTTAGTGGTAGAATACGGAATTCTCTGAACACTGGTTTTGTTGATGAATTTATGGGTACACACTTCATGATTTTTACAATGTGCTTTTGTAGTATGAATAGGTCTTTTGTTTTGGTTGAGGATCCCCAGAAGATTATACCATAAGAAAGTACACATCCAAAATAAACTGCTTTTAGGACTTCAGGAGAGGATACACGGCTAAGGATTCTCATTGCATAGCTTAGTTTACTGAGCTTTGTAATTTCACAATTTATGTGAGTCTTCCAGGATAGGTCAGTGTCAATCCATACCCCTAGAAACTTAGTGGTGTCTGTTTGCTTAATTTTTGATTGTCCAATGGTAATATTTACATTTGCTTGTTGGTTTACTTAAGAACTGAAGTGCATGCATACAGTTTTGTCAGCATTTAAAACCAATTTATTTTTCTTCAGCCATGTATTTAAGTTTTCATTTTCCCTGTTATTGCTGTCTTGAAGAACATTAAGATCTTTGCAGCTGGATGCGAAATTTGTGTCATCAGCAAACAGAACAGTATTTATATGTGGCAATTCACTTAGGAGATCATTGATATATAGAATAAATAATGTTGGCCCTAAAATAGAACCTTGTGGGACGCCATGATCAACAGGTCTTTGGTTTGATCTGTATGTGTTTATTTCTACAAACTGCTTCCTATTCTTTAGATAGGATTGAAACCATAGATTGGCTTTTCCTCTGATACCATAGGAATTAAGTTTTTCAATTAATAACCTATGATTTACTGTATCAAAAGCTTTCGAGAGATCTAAAAATAAGCCAAGTGAATGATTTTTAAGATTTTTTGCTGTTAAGACATGAGTAAGAAATGAAAATAAAGCACTATTAATGTTTTTATTTTTCCGAAAACCATACTGAGAATTAGAAATAAGGGAATGCGATTCCAGGAAAGTTACTAATCTGGTGTACATCAACTTCTCCATAATCTTAGAGAAAACCGATAACATGGATATTGGTCTATAATTTTCAATATGCTCTTTTTCCCCCTTTTTAAATAGTGGCGTAACTTTTGCTACTTTTAGAGTTTCAGGAAAATGGCCATTTGAAAAAGATGCATTACAAATATCGGCAAGGGGTTTAGCAATTAATTGCGCACTCGCTTTTACTATTGCATCTGGTATGCCATCAGGTCCACAGGAGAATTTGTTTTTAAATTTTTTTAAGACCATTATAATTTTGTTTTCAGTAACAGGAGCGAGAAATAAAGTGTCTCCTGTAAGAGATGTCATCAAGGTTGCATTAGTTGTTGTTGAAATTGTTAGTTGGTCCACTATATTTGTAAAATAATTATTAAAACTGTTAGGTAATTTAGATTCATCGCTTATATCCTTTCCTTGGTAATTGTCCTTAATTTTCATTATTTTAGCATTGGAATTGGAATTAGTTTCTTTTCGAATAACATCCCAGATTGCTTCATTTTTATTTTGAGCATTTAATATATTTCTATTATTATTTTGTTTCTTAGCTTCAAAAATTACTTTCCTAAGGATTTTAAGTATTACTTGTAATATTTATGAAAAAGAGTATCACTGGAGGTTTTATATATGGTGTGCAGTAACTTCTTCCTTTTACATGAGATTCGTATGCCATTTGTGGTCCAGTCTAATTGCTTTCTTTTTTTAGTATTTGGATTCACCGTTTTTACTGGAAAGGCTATATTAAAGCAGTAAGAAAAAGTGTTGATAAAAATTTGGAACTTTTTGTCTGTATTTGGTTCATCCAAAGTTTTACACCAGTCTTCCTTTGCTAATAAGTAAGTGAAGTAATGCATGTTCCCAAAATTGTAGAATCTTTTCTTATATAATTGTTTCACTCAATTGGGCTCTGTAAGGGTTTTTCTGGGTAAATTAAGATCTAAAAATACTGCATTATGATCGGAGAAGCCCAAATCAGTATTATTTGTGGAGAAATTTTGAAGGGTGTTGCTTATTATAATTTGATCTAAACATGTCATTGTTGTTTTTGTTACTTGTCTTGGGTATTTATTACTGGGAGTAGGTTGAAGGAATGTAATAGTGAAACAAAACACCTTTTCTTACTGCTATCTACTAAAAAATCAACATTAAAATCACCACATATAACAAAATGTTGTTTTTGCTGCAATATTTGCAAGAGATGATCAAAGTTTTCAAAAAAAAGTTTCTAAACATCCATCGGGAGATCTATAAATATAAACTACTATTAGCCTTATGTCACAGAGTTCTACTTCGACTGCAGCATGTTCAAAATCTTTTTCTCTGTTTTAAGTGGCTAGAAGAAATACAATTTTTGGTTACTAGGATTAGAAAAAGTAACATACATGGCACAAATAGCTGGATAAATAGTAATGGCAGAAATAGCTGGATAAATAGTAAGTATTGAAGAAACCAGAGAAGTTTAGACAGAGCAAAGAAAGGTCAAATGAGGGAGGATGTGAAAAATTTATAAAATTCTATGAATTGAATGCACTGGATATCTTGAATGAGAAATATGGTGAAGATGAGAATAGGGAATACACATTTGTTAATAGTAATGGTCTAACCGTGATTGATTGTGGCCAATTTCAGATCTATATAAAAGAGCCCAAAACATTTTGAATTAAGTTTCTAAATATTTTTTAGATGATTTTTGATTATTAATGCTTCTAAAACTAGTGTCATGAGATTTCAAAATAGAAATAAACAGTCAAGTGATACTAACACACACTTAATGATAGAAAATGTATTATTACAAGAAACAGACATGGTTCAGTTTTTAGCCATATATTACGAAATATGTTAACATGAGATGCACACATTATGTATATTTGCAAGAGTCAAGATAAATATACAACAGAAAAAAAACGTACAACTTCTAAAGCTGAAGTGTTTCATGTAATAATATAAGTATAGTTATTTTTATGACTATTAATTAGCTACTTACTATGTTGTCTAAGCCTTCTTGTACTGTGTGGTCCCGTGAGAAGACCATATTGAGTTTGGTTCCCTGAACAGCAAGTGGACTTTTTGCTGCAATTTCTTTTCCAAGTTCAATTGCACTCTTCAACATGCTGTAACAATGTATATACATAAACCAAACAGGAAATACAAGTGCAAAAAGTAGCATAAGAAGTTTCACTTTTGGAGCCTCAATGCAACATATGCAAACTGTGCCTTAAGAAAAATGTTTACATCTTCCTGAGAGCAGCAAGAATTCTGAACCTCTAGTCATACACCAAGCACTAAACATAATATTTACAATGAAGATATGTGGTTATTGTAGTTACATTTTGTATCAGAAATTTTGGCATATGAATTTAAGAGCTGTGAATATCCAAGTTCACTGGCAAGAAAATTTCTGTTAGGATAGCCACATATTCAAACAAAGGCTTGTATTTAGAATTTTCATGACAGCATTTTATCATTTTCAAAATGATACCATCTTATCTTGTATTGTCTTGTCTGTTTTGATACAGTTTACTGCCATTAATTCTAGACAACTTCAATTGATAGACTTATTGTGCTATCTGTACTGTTTTAATAGTGTCCTTTACCAATTTACAATTTCATTTTAGTTGTAAGTACTGAAATTCCTACTATAACAAATATTGAATCAAACTCTTCTGGTACTCACATTTTCCCAAAAGTAGCATATCTTTTGTGAGCCAAAATCTCATAAGAGCTTAAAATTAGCTGGGCTCTCTCACTTCCTTTCTTACTAATCTACAATTTAAAATAATGACCATTACTTAATTTCTTGTGGGATTAACCTACATTTTTTAATTACCTACACGGTTATGCTTTATATTCTAGCATTTATTCATGTTCTGTAAATTCTATTCTTTGTAATCAAACCATAGTTTTTGCCACCTGCTGGTCAATCATTAAACTTGCTTCTATAATGTGATTTGGAGAGACAAAGCCAATTGCAACACAGAGTGTGACAGAAAGGGTGTTAAAGCAGGTTGCAAGGAGGAGAAATGTATTTTGTTTTTATGACTACCAGTGTGTCTCACAGCACGGTCCTTTTTGCATCAGCCAGTATTCTCAACATAATGCAGGATTTCTTCCACCTTTTTTCCTCTATTTGAAGTGAAATGTGTTGTTAGAAGAGGTAGCACTAAGAGTTTGTATGGGAGCGTGTTTCAACTTGTATTGTTTATATCAGTTGTATTTTTTTTTCTCTAGCACATATGAACAATGTACATAGTGGATATAGAAGGTATTGTATTTCACCCAAAAATTCTATACCAAATTTCACCAGGGACATATGTTTTAGAGTCATCTGAATCCAAAAAGAGCATTTGTACAAAACAGTAGGGGTGTGAGTGTGTGTGTGTCAGAGACAGAGGGACAGAGAGAGGGAGAGGGAGGGAGGAGAGAGAGAGAGAGAGAGAGAGAGAGAGAGAGAGAGAGAGAGAGAGAGAGAGAGAGAGAGAGAGAGAGAGAGAGAGAGAGAGAGAGAGAGAGAGAGAGAGAGAGAGAGAGAGGTGGGTGCTGAGGGAACAGCATAACTCAAAAATGAAAAGATGGTTAAATACCAAACTTAGTATTAGAGCTCAGTATTTACCAAGGATAAGACAAGAAGATTTTTAGGAAAATCCCCCACCTACCCTTTGCATCTGTAATGGAGAATCTGTCTTTTTAACAGCTCAAAAAAAATTTGAAGCCCCTATTTTATGAAATATTGGATAATGTAATCCTAAATCACTAAACATTTTAATGATATGCAAAATTGAAAATTTCTAAAGCTTAGCATTACTTCTATATTTCAAGAAAATGCAAAGTATTCCCCTCGGATGCTTTGAATAATTTAAAGCTGTGCTATCCAAAATAGTTTCCTGATACAGAAACATTAAGGAATGAACTTATTTTACTCTATCAAGATAAGGCTTATGAAGGTGTTAATCTCGAAGCATTAATGAAGTGTTTAAAAGATAATAAGTTGGATGACATGCTTATGGGAGCATACAAACTTTTTGGTCTGGTTCTTACAATACTGCCCACTAGTTGTTCTGCAGAACAAAGTTTCTCATACTTGAAAATAATAAAAAACATCTCCAAAAACTTAGGCAATACCAGTTTGACATCATTGGCTGCCATTTCTATTCATAGGGATGTACTTAGCAAACTGATGAAAACTTGTCCCTTCTACAAAGACATCATAGGTTCTTTTGCAAAGATGAAAAACAGAAAAATCAGCTTGATATACAAGTAGTAAGATGGGTATTGTTTTAACTATCAAATAGCTGAAGCATGAGGTAATTTTTAACAATTTTCTTTCAGTTTTCATAGTAATTATTGTAAATAAATTTAGTAGGTATCTGTTTATTAATGTAGCGATATAATTTATCTCTTGTGACAACTCCTGCACTACATGACACAATCATTAATTATTGTGTGATGTGAGAGGAGGGAAGAGAGAATTGTTACAATGTACGCTTTTTTTTTTTGGTAGTGTTTAACGCCTGCTTTAACTACTTATGGCATCGCAAGCGGTGACACTGATGATACATGAATGAAGATGGAGCACCGGTTGAATGCGATGGCGAGGGAAACCAGAGAAAACCCGCCCCAGTGCCACTTTGTCCACCATAAATCTCACATGCAGTCGCTTGGGATCGAACATGGGCCATCTAGGTGAGAGGCGAATGGTCTAACACCTCGGCCACGGCACGGCCACAATGCACGCTGAAATGACCATTGCAGCAATCATTATTCTTAGAGAAAATAATCTTTTTCACACTGTTAATGATAAAGTAAATTTTAAGTTGATATTGTTATACTGCAAAACTACCAATGTTACTAACAAAAACCATATAGTAGGAAGTAAATATAAGAATAAGCTTTTTAAGGATAATTTGTTACAGAGAGGTAGACAAAATCATGTGAATGGAACCTATCAGATTTTTGAAATACATTTATAAATGTAACACTTGGTAATATCAGGATTTGCAAGGTTCTATTTAAATATGGTTTACAGCAAGCTCTTTGATTTGCTCCAACCATTTGGAGTGTGGTTCTGTTTATTTGTGATAGGAGTTTTGCTATTTAGTTTGCTGAGATATGTCTATCTATAAAAGTACTAAAAGTTTTTTAAAAATTTCTACAACTAATTTTGGATCTGGAATGACTGTCACGTTTTCATTTAGCTGTACATTTTCTGGAGTAGCATCATTGGCTGTTTTATTCTTTATCACTCTCTACATGGGTCTCATTTTATTTGGAGCAGTTTGAATGTACTGATCATTTGCCATACCTATCCTTGTCATCATACACTCTGCTAACAAGACCACATTCCTTGGCTTCGGCAGATTCTATCTTCTTTGCTGTATATGCTATTTCACGAGCAAAACTGTCACTTCCAATTACCTTTGGCAATCTCTGCAATGCTCCAACATCTGCAGCCATACCTATACAAAAATCAGCATTAATGTATATCTGTGTCCTATTATTACTTCCTTTGTATGCCATCCTTGATTGTGTTAGTGAATATTATTAATATCAATTGTTGCAAACTTTGGCTATGGTTATGAACAGTTATTTAACCTTTGTGAAATATATAATTAAATCTAACTTTTCATGTTTTCATTAACATTTAAATGTTCATGCATATTTTTACTTTCTCTACATGTACTATGTACATAGTGTATAGAGAAGGTATTGTATTGCACCCAAAAATTCGATACCAAGATTTCACCGGAAATACATTTTTTGGGTCCCCCTGAATCCAAAAAAAGAATTTTTGGAAAAAGGTCCCTGTGTGGGGTGTGTGTGTGTGTGTGTGTGTGTGTGTGTGCGTGCGTGTACAGCATAGCTCAAAAACGGAGAGACCGTTAAATACCAAACTTGGTATTTAAGTTCAGTATCTTCCAAGGATGCGACACAAAGATTTTCAAGAAAATCCCCCCACCCCCAACTACCCTTTACATGGAACTTTTTTAAAAAATTTTGATTTTCTCGAAAATGGCTCCAACGATTTTGATTAAAATATTGTATATTAAAGATATTTACCTGACAAATAGTATGTATATCTTGAATTTTCTGGGAATAGCCTCTGAAGACTGCTTTATTCTGGATGAATTTTACATAACTGCTAAGCCGTAAGAAATGGACAAAAACTTACCCACAAAAAAATATAGAGCACATTAAAACACACAATTTATGTTACATACATTTTTTTTTGAGGAGTTGATCATTTTTGAGATATTCCTTGTTTTTGGTTTCAGCTTTGAAAAACTTGTACTATTCTCATACAGATATTTGTCAACTCGTGTCCATACAAACAAAGGAACTTTAGTCACCTAATAACCAGCTTTTGACTTCACTTTAACCTATGACTCTCATATTTCACTCGCTTCTATTTACAAGAAAGCAAGCAATAAGACTATTTCTGCTAATTTTTTCTCGATTAGCATGAAGTAAATAGAAGAATAAGCTTATTAACAATAATTTGTTACACAGAAGTAGAGAAAGTCATGTGAATGGAACACACAAGATTTTTTCACTACACATCATATGTTTAGCCTGCAATGCTTTCAATCATTTATTGAAGCAGCAACATACATTTGTGTTGTGTAATGAAAACGTTATAATGTTAATTATCCCATTTTGGAGGTAGATGTCATCCTGATTACAAAGATATGAATGCTAATAGTGATATGTATTGGAAATTATTTCTGTTTTCATTTGCTTTGGAATGAATGTGGAAGGGGAAAAAAAAATTAAGAAATCAATAGCAAAATATTGATTTCTGGGCTTTTGAGCCATGTGATGTTTTGTCTGTAGCTGTGACAAACATTTTCGATCATTGCCTCAATGATCTCTTAGGAATCTCAATGACAATAGTTTCAAAGCCTGTCATTAATGTGCTGTTTCTTTACCCTACTGTTGGCGTCTGAACAGGGGCATATTTACGGGGGAACAAATGGGATCAGACCCCCTCCCCCAGAAGCCCTTCCCCCAAAAAAACCTATATACAAGTTCTTCCATTTTTTTAAACTTAAAAGTGACACATCCATTGAAATTCTCTGTCATAAACAGCTTTCTGCTATATCACAAAAACAAACGAATACCAACAAGACTTTGCAAACAGGGACTGCTGACATGGCATGCATTCCTACAACTACCTACAACCTCTCTGCCTGTTGGTTCAGTGATGCTTAACTGCTTGAGCGATGACCATTTAAATGCTGCACGGCTGATAATGGATACCCAATAAACAACTCAAGGCATTTAAATTGTTAAATGTAAGTAAACATGCTTCGTACATAAACATTTGTATCTTTGGTATTTATTAAGATAAATTATTTAATGAAACAAAAACTGGCTTAAAACTCATTAAAGGCACTATACATCTATCATAGAAACAAAAGAGATTATATTAACAAAAGTTTAAATATCATTAATTTTTTCTGTGTAGTAAAAGTCATTCTGTACGTCGAACGCACCTAATTTGTGAGTCAGGCTTGTGGTATGCGTGTACAAATGTATATAGGTAGGGCTAGCTAAGCACAATGTTCTCGGCTTCAAGGTTTTATCATTCTGTTTATTGCTACAATGCAATTACGTGTGTGTGTTTGTGAGGAACACCCAAGCTGCAAAAAGATCAAACCTCTCTGTCAGCGTTTCTATTTATGCCTTAGAATAAATACACAGCAGGGATTTATGGTAGAGCCATGTAGCTATGGGGTTCACAGTTTTTTGTTTTAGCTATCAGAAAAGCACATTTGAAAATGTTATATCTCAGTTCTAACCATGGCTTCAACTAGCAATGTAGCTAAAAAATTAGCTTGTGTAGGCAGTGTACGGGCTTCAGAAATAACTTCAGATAATGTGGAGGACTTTTTGCTATATGATAGTGACTTTGATATTGACGGCGAGTTTTCAGATTTTGAGGAGTGCATTGAGGATATAGATAGCAATGAGGATAGTGACTCTCTTCCAACATTGTGGGGTGGTCAAAATGACTCCAAAATAACTAGACATATCTTCACGAGCACAGCCTCTGGTGTACAACCCCAAGCTCAGCTGACTTCTGACAGCCAACCAATTGACATTTTCACAAAATTTGTTACTGCTGACTTAGTGTCTCTCATTGTTACAGAAATAAATGCATATGTAAAGTAAGGTGAAGGAAGACCTGAATTCTAAAGACAATTTAGGGCCTAAGAGTAGAATTCAGAAGTGGACAGAAGTAACACTGAATGAGATTTACAGGCTAATTCGTCTAATTATGCTCATGGGCGTTATTCGTAAACCAATTTTAGACATGTACTGGTTTACAGATGACATGCTAGCTACTCCATTTTTTAGGAAATGCATATCAAATAACAGGTTTACTTCCATTTTGCAGTTCCTTCATTTCACCAGCACAGAAAATGTAAACGATAAACTACACAAAATTAGATCAGTTTTGGAATATATTATTTCAAAATTCAAAGAAAATTACGTGCCTGGTGATAAGGTCACTGTAGATGAAAATTTGATGCTTTGGAAGGGTCGCTTAGGCTGGAAGCAATACATCAAAACAAAAAGGACCAGGTTTGGCATAAAGAAAGTAAAACGGGATATCTTTACAATAGCTGCATTTACACTGGGCAAGGAACTGATAATACTGGATACAAAGATTTGGGGTTATCTGGCTCCATAGTAATGCACCTGATGGAACCTATACTTGACCAGGGTAGGCTGTATATTTAGATAATTGGTACAGCTCCCCTAAATTATACATGGTCTCATACAAAAGGAACACAAATGCAATTGGAACAGTACATACAAATCGTATTGGTTTGCCAAAGAATGTGAATACAAAGACTCTAAGGAGAGGAGAAATGCAGATACGTCAGCTCCCACCCTTGACCTAAATTACTTGGCAAGAAAGGAGGGTGGTTATGGCATTGTTCAATTGACACTGGAAAAATAGATGCCCACACCAAAATGTCAATTTTCAAGCCTGATGTTATCCAGGAATTCAATATGCATATGGGTGGTGTGGATCTAGTAGATCAGGTATTGCAATCATATCCTTCTTTATGAAAAACAGTTAAATGGTATAAAAAGGTATTTTTGCACCAGCTGGATATCACCATATACAATTGTTTAGTAATTTAGAGAATTCCAAACCCACGCAAGACGATGACCTACCTGGACTTCCGCATATCAATAGCTCGTAGCCTAATTGAGCACCATAGCATTCAGAGGCCTCTTTATACAGGGGATAAGAAATCTACAACCCCTGCACCCCTCAGACTTGAAGGAAAACACTTTCCTAAAAGGATACCAACTACAGCAAAAAAATCGCGTCCATTTTGAAGGTGTTTGGTGTGTCGTAAAAAAGGAGTTTGTAAAGAGACTAACATGATATACCGTGAATGTGGAGCTGTGCTCTTATGTGTCTATCCATGTTTTGAGATGTACCATTCAAAAAGGAACCTTTAAAGATAAGACTTTATTTATTCTAGAATTTATTTAAATTATTAGGGTTATATAAGCTTTAAATGCATGCATGCACAGGATGCCATATGACATCCATGTCGGTTCTCCTGCATTTTAAAATTGACGTCATATGATGTCTGTATCTGCAAAAAGGTTAAGTATAGTGTTAGTGTAATGTATATCATGGTATATGTTAGCAAATGGCTTCTTGTGCTCTTTTCCTCTGGTTTGTTGATCCCTTACGTTAATTAATTTACCTTTAGTTTGTTCATTTTTCAATTTAATTGACATAGAAAAAAGCATAAACCTAACGATATCGGTATAAGCCTGCCAATTGTCCTGTAAAATCGGGACAGTTCCTCTTTTTTACTTGTATGTCCCGCATCCCGAGAATTTTTGTTGGGATGTGAACAGGACCTATTTTCTTGACACTGCTTTCCTAAATTAAAAACCTAACTAAAATTGTTGCCATTTCTTATGAGAAATGCTGAGTCAGCACCTGTCTCACGTATGTGGTCATTGTTTAGCGATTGCCTGCAGTGCCATTAGTAGTAAAAGTGGGCATTAAACACTAAAAAAAGAAAAAAAAAAAAAAAAATGTTTAGCCTGTTCTATGAACAATAAAGACAGACGATGTTTGCCCAGTGTAGTGTTGGCAGTTGATGTGCTGTGACATTTGCGAGAACTTACGCTATTATGCCTAAATAGAAATGCACCTTCCTATCCAATTTATTGGATATATATCCTTTCCTTGAAGAAACAAAGCTTAAAACTGTAAAATTTGCAATCAACATTTTCGGTTGCACATGTTGAGAACTCTGATATTGTACAGTGTATTTATTCAATATCATGTTTTCTTCATTCTAATGTTATGTTAATGCCATATTTAGAAAGTATTGATCAGTTAATCACAACCTTTTCAGGCATCTTGTATTTTAATGGGGAAAAATGGTAGGCTTACACCAGTATCAGGCATCAGCACTGTTTATTTATTTTTTAAAAGGAAAACAACTGGATCAACTTCAGAAAATGACAAAGGGCATTAAAACTGACCAAACCAGTACCAGACAAACAATGCACTGGGTAGTAAAGCTTGGCATCTTAAGTTCATTCCCAGCCAAAACACACATCTCATTTCATCATTCCTAACGACATTGAACCGTTTATCTTTATAGATAGGGTAAAGAACGATACTTCATTAGTTACTTTAAGATTTGCATAGCTGCTTTGTTTTCTTAAATTATTTTATTGAAAAAGAATTTTATTGTTTTTCAGCATGGGTAACACGTGAAAACTGGCCCCGCGTACAGACTGCTCGCCAACCAACTGGCAACTAAGCAAATTGTTGCCTGCCACGAGCAGATACAATAACAAATAGGTAGACGTATAATAATTAGATAATAAAGAAATAACAAATAAGCTAAAGCCAAGGTCTATATTTACAAAACGTAGTCGAAACAGCTTCACAACAATAGATAACAACTGACAGGTGACAATGAGCAGTCTAGAATTTGTGGCTGGTTTTTTTGTGCCATTCTGTAGAACCTTATTTACTCATGTTTATTCAATTTTTTTAATAAATTTGCCATTTTTTGTTAAAATTACCCACAGTCAACTTATTTTGGCAAATTAAATCCAAGCACCGAACATCAGTCATGCTACAGAATAAATCTACAAAGCTGATAAACCAAATTGCATTGTTATTTGAGCTACAGACACTGGGAGATTTAAGTAAGAAAAATAAAAATGAAGTGTTATTGTGTCAAACATTAATAAAACCCTTAAGAACCATGTTATAAGTTAAGCATATGTTAAACAACTGATTACATTTAAACTAATAAAGAAATGTGTAGGCTCTGCATTGGTACATGTCCAGTGTCTAGAAACAATTTTTAGAATAGCCCAAAATACGATCTTCTTTCCATGGTTGGCGCTATATATAGGAAAGCCAATTTATAACAAGTGCATTATAATCACAAATTTTCGGCCGATTTTCACAATTTTTTTACGAATAATAATAATGATTAGTTATTTCCTTGTAGGTACAAGAGAAATAAAGGAGTATATTAGGCTAATGCAATAGTCAAATCTAATAAAAGCTGGTTGCCAAATAATGACTTTGACATTCTGTTCTGTTTGCATGGTCAGGAGTAAAAAAATAAATGAATGACGACTTCCCATTTGAGAAAAACATTGTTGGAAAATTTATACCAATAGCAAGAAATAACTCCGAAATGGTTAACTCTACAAAAAATGTACTTGTCATAAATTTGGTTTTTAATGAGACCTACATTTTTGTGTAGTATGATTTTTTTATCTATATCTTATGGTTCGCTTTTGCTAAAGTCCTCCAGAATGAAGAAGGCTTCTGAGGCTGTTCCCAGAAAACTCAAGATATACATTTTATTTACCTCTAAATTTCTTTAATATATGGTGGCATTTAATCCAAACTGTTAGAGCCATATTTAAGAAAATAAGTTCCAAAAATATTCAATATAAACGATAGTTTGGAATATATGGGAAATTTTCCTAAAAACCTTCACGTCGCATATTTGAAAGATGCTAAACTCAAGTCGTCCTCTGTGGTGTAATGGTTACCATGCTAACTTCATATATCCAAGGTTGCGGGTTCAAACCCGGCGGAGGACGATTGATTTTTTCGGGCGTAAAAATCCTTAGCATGGCTTCCTTCGGAAGGGAAGTAAAGCCGTGGGTCCCGTGTCGTAGATTTACAGCATGTAAAAGAACCTCAAGCCTGATAAGAGAGGCTCTGAGCAAAATTAAGCGATCTTTCACGCCCAATATAGAATGGGACGCTGAGAACCAAAGCAGTTAAAGAGCATCCATAAATAACACGCCATTTCCATTTTTTTTTGCTAAACTCAAATACCAAGTTTGGTATTTAACCTACTTTGGTTTATAGATATGCTGTTCACAGACACACACACACAAACACAGAACTTATTCTTGAAACACTTTTTCTGGGATTCACGTGTCCTCAAAACATGTATTTTCGATAAAATATTACCGTTGAATTTCTGGATGGAATGACCTATTACGTATATTGTATATGACAGAGAAACTAAAAATACAAGCAAACATAAAATATGAAGGTTGAATAATTAATCAAATTTTAAATAAAAGTAGATATTAAGTGGTATAATACAGGAATATACTTGACTAGATCACAAATGAATCTACTACTGAAACTCTTTTATTCTGTTAATTTGTTCATTTGTTTGTAATCTGTAATATCATGTAAAATTAAAGCCCAAAAATAAGTTTGTAATGATTATGTAAAAAAGAAAGCAAGTTTTATTTGTGGAGCTCTTTAATGCTACAGTTCTCAACATCCCATTTAGAAGTGAAAGACCACTTAGTTTTCATCAGAGGCCACTTTATCAGTTTTGAGGTTTTATGTGCCATAAATCTAAAACACGGGACTAACTTCCCTTCCGAAGGAAGCTATGCTATAGATTTTTATGCCCAAAAAAATTCCATCGCCTCTACCAGAATTGAACCTGCAAACTTGGGAACTAGAGGCTAGCATGTGACCCCTACACCAAAGAGGACTATTGATATTGCAGTTTTTTAAATGTTGGCATGAAGAGGAAGGAGGGTTATTCCAAACTCCAGGAAACTTCAACTATAAAAAAATATTCTTGCCCCCCCCCCCCCCCCCCCGGGAACCAAATTCTAGATTTGCCACTGCAGCTGAAAGTAACAAGAGTTGTTCCAATAACCATGGTCCACAAGTCCAGAAATTATCATTCTGTTATTGACACTGGTCATGAAAGCTTTTGTTATTTAATTATGAGATCAAGTCCATAGGGAATATTTATCAATTAAATAGGGTTGGAAAAGTGAAAACAGTCTCAAGGATGTATCTATGTAAAATGTATGTATAATGGTACTCCTGTGCTATCCTCTATACTCTCATGGATATATGATTATTAGAACAGAATTTCCTCTAAAGACAGAACCGAGCAAACTGAACAGGAAATGCTGCATATGCCTCTCTTTCTCTGATCACATTAGCAACCCTTATTTTCATCAGTAACAAAAGAGTGGGCAAGAATTACACACATAATATGTTAGGCAGAACGTTATCATAAAGTTTCTTGCTAAAGCCTAATCACACGAATTTTAAAAAGGCTTCAAATGCAGTTCACGGAACTCTTTTAAACTCAAATGTGTAAATGCACAGAAGATTTTTGGCAGGACAAAGGCAGAGAAATGAGTGGCCCAATGTCAACCATGAAAGTATTACAAGACAAATGCTATAAATGCTTCAACTGCTTTTTGTGATTTCAAGGATTTTTTTTCATGAATGAAGAATATAAATATTGCCTACTATTACTGGCTTTTGAGTGAGGTAAAGGCTGCTTATTGAAATGTTGGTAAACAATCTGCAATATCCATTTCCTCCACAGCTATGCAGACCATATATTGTAATTACAACACTACACATTCTCCTGTGACTATCACTTGCTTAAACTGCTCAAAGAACACAGTGATTCAGTAATGATGCTGGAATAAAACAGTTCTATAAAACTAGCTGCAAACACAACCATCTGAATTGGCAAGGGTTCTGCAGAACTACAAATTTGTTGTGAAAAATATATTTTGAAATCAGCAGACCATACCGAAAATTGATAAAACACTGCTGTATCTGTTTATTGGCTTAATACATTATTTTAAAAAATGTCAGTTAACAAATATTTGCTCTCATAACTTTGGTATAGGCTCACTATAAGATAACAGTGGTATTGTTTATTTCAAATAAACCATCATGTAATGAACATTTACAAATAACATTTTAAAAAATTGTGAACTAATCTGAAAATGATGAATACTGCAGGAATAAGTAAAACTAACAGCTAACCAAAATAGTTTTAGACCATTTTATCATACCTATAATTTCTGAAATTTCAAATTAAATAAACAGAAGGATCAAGGTGTCGAAGGTGAAGATGTACTTCAGATGAGGTACTTCAGCAATAAGTAGGACAGAAGAGACAATATTTGAAATGGCTGGTCATGCAACAACCCGGATGATGTAACTAGAGAATGCTTTAGTGTTATCAAATGATTCTAATAAAACAGGTTACAGTCTCAAATGAGCACAAGTGAACAAGTTGAATTGAAAATATTTGTATAGTACCTTCTTATCGGCAACCTGTTGCAATAAAATTACACCTTACTATCCAGCACCATACCCCATTCATGATGCCTTTGGGCCGAGATGGGGGATGCAGTGGCCAGGTGGTATGCCAAGGTCCCTTGTGGACTGTTGTGCCATGAAGTTACATTTATTAATTGTAAGAACATTTTCTTCAATCTGAGATTCTAATTTCATCATTCCTTCCCACCATCCATAAAACTTAATAGATTTATACTTTCCTTTTAAAATTGTAACACCAAGCCCATATCACATATCATATCATATCACAAGTAATCTTACTGTAAAAGAAGTGTATTTCATATAAAATAACACAGTATAAAAAGTATTACACAGTCCAAGAAAGAAATATTCAGAGGCACTTTAAAACTAGGTTACAAATATGCAATCACAAAAATCAGTGGCCAGTTATGCAGAGTGCCTGCTAATCACAGGACCTGAGTTCAAATCACAATGGGATAAGTGATCTAGTTAAGATAAATTATAAGGTTTTGCCTTAACCTCGTATAATAAAGCTGAGTAACTTTCAATTCAGCATGTCTTAGGCTCATTTCAATATCAGTTTACGCATTTGATTCACTGTCTCTGCTGACCTAAGAAAACAACCAGTAGTGGTACTGAAACTGTTCCAGGAGTAAAAGCTTCTCTTCCATCAGTGAATGACAATGTAAATGACAATTATAACTTCTCAGACTTACAAGACAACATTGATAAACACATTTGAGATTGTTAAAGCACCCAGCCTAGACCATCCTCCTTGACAATTTTTATTTTCCCCCCAGTCCTCAAAACTCAATTCCCAATTATCATTTATCTCAGGTATCACCGGTGTCCATTACCTGCAGTGCCATGGATGATTATAGTAAACAAGTGCTCAGATAAGGCTTTGGTCCACAAAACTGATAACATTATCTGTGGAAAAAAAGGGAATACCCCTAAAAACCTTACTCCCTAAATGAAATGTGAATTCTATTCCTCTGGTTTACTTAGATGCACTATTACTTCACTGAAAAAGGCACAAGGACATGAAGTAGATTCTAGTTAGTTTAATATATCATGAGCAGACAGACTTAATAGAATACAAAAGCATGCACATCACCAAGCAAAAGAAACTTGTATTACAATTTTAAATTGGTACTGGAAGAATCTCCTATGACAAGTTACATACTGCTCCAACTAATAAATGAAGCAGATTGTGGGAAAATATGAAGGAAATAACTTCAAAACATTTAGTAATAAGTTTTGCCTTTGTATTTAGTTAAAAGTTTCTAGCTCAAAATGTATTAACTTAAAAAAAATGTTTAACTTCACAAAATGAAAATAAATATATTCTTAAAATAGTATAAGTATTTATAGAATGATCTTCATTCATTCTTTATTAAATATCTGATATAGAAAATTACCTAATTCAACTTCTTTGAGTTGAAACCATGCATCCTTTGTGCAGAACCTCATATCAGCTGCTGTGATCAAATTAAGTCCCCCTCCAATGCAAGCACTGTGTATAGCACTTATCACTGGTTTAGGACACTGAAACAGCCATTGTAAAAACAAAATTAAGTCTTTGATATTTTCATTTCAAAAGGGATCAATTATGAGCATTGGAGCAGACTTTGGTGCAACAATTAGAGAGACAATAATATTTAATGAAATACATTTACTACAGAAATTAAAATTAAATCTTGAAAAACTTATTGGAATGCCCTTGCTTCAGTCTAGTCAAAAACTTATAGTTATAAATCATTTTATATTATGCCACCGCTACCACACCATTACTGCCACCACCACCACCACCACACCAATAATAATAATAATAATAATAATAATAATAATAATAATAATAATAATAATAATAATAATAATAATAATAATAATAATAACAACAACAACAACAACAACAACAACAAAAAATCTTCCAGTCAGTTTCAATAGAAAAAATTCCAAATATATAACTGCAGAAAGCAAACAAGATGATTAAAAGATCTGTAAAGGAAACTATAACTTCCAAGCCATACCCCAAACAGTATGTTATGCACGAGCATAATGTTATACACAACATTTATGGGGCTATCAATAATACATGTTGCTTGGGAAGCTTATCTACAACAACTGAACATTTAACACCAACTACTATAAACAGAAGCACTATTAACAGTGAAGTATTCTTCATGTTGGAGTTGTATTGAGTCACACTTATTTACACTTAAAAATCTCCACTTAATATGTTAAAAAACACAAACGTTTTCCAGGACATTCGACCTCTTCTTCAGCAGTTTGGTGACTGGCGTTTCTTTCCCTTTCTCTCTTCCTCTTCTTGTATCGGATCTTGTTGCCATCTGGTGTTGGGAGTGCAAAGTTTTAACACTTCATCCATTGGTGGGATTTCAAAATTTAAAACATTATTGCTGTTTTTTATAATGTGAATTTTTTCCCAGATGTCTAATTCTATTGGTGACTCTAATGGTTTCAACAATTTTATATTTTGCCCAATGTTGTGGTTTTCTTCCCAAAAATGATATGAAACAACAGATTTGTCAATTTGCTTTAGTTTTATGTTTCTCTGATGTTCTTTTAGTCTAATTTTCAAGTTTCTTTGTTTTACCTATGTAGAATTTTTCACAATCTTCACAGCTGATCTGGTAGATTCCGGATTTCAGTGTGTTTTGAATTGTATTCTTAAGGGGCTTATTCATAATGTTCTTCAGGTTGAATTTGTTTTGTGGAGCTAGTTTTATTTTTAGTTTTTTGAAGATTTTTTCGAATTTTTTATAAGCCCAGGGATGGTAAGTGAATTTGTTGTATTTCCAATCATTGTTTGAAAGAGGTGTTAGAGTTCTATTTAACACGATTTCTTTGAGTTTTTCTTTCTTTTTCATCATGTTCCTAATGAGGTCAGGGTTGAATCCATTTTCCATTGCTACTTCTGAAGTATACACTTGTTCTTTTTGAAATTCCTCCTTGCTCAACGGGACACTATAACCGTTGGATCAAGCTTCTGAAGGCAGCCAGTTGGTATGAGGTTGGGTTGCAACTATTCTTTTTTATGTAATTGTTCACATGTGTGGGTTTTCTGTGTATCCCAAATTTAAAGTCATTTTGTTCTCTAATGATTTTGAGGTCTAGAAAGGGTAGGGTGTTGTTAACTTCTACTTCCATTGTAAATTTAATGTTGCTATCCTGTAGGTTCAAAAGTTTTAGGGAATCTTCTTTTAATTTTTGGGGGATGATAGCAAAAATGTCATCTACATATCTTCGCCAAAACTTATATATTTGGGGGAAGGCTTTTACTATATGGACCTCGAGATAGCTCATGTACAACTCTGCCAACAAGGGTGAAAGTGGGCTGCCCATTGCTAGGCCTTTAGACTGTTTGTAGAATTTTTTGTTGAACATGAAAAAATTGTGTGGAAAGCATAACTCTGTCAGGTTTATAATGCCGTCTATTTCTGTGGAGTCTATTGTGATTAAGTTCAGCCATTTTCTGAGAAGATTTGGTATTTTTTCAGTCGGAATACTTGTAAACAGCGACTTGACGTCAAAAGAGACCATTATGTGGTTGGAAGGGATATTGTAGTTCTGTAGGTGGTTTATGATTTCTAAGGAGTTCTCTATACCCAGACTCTCAAATTTCTGGTATGATTTTAATTTATTAACTACCCACTTAGCAATATGGTAAGTGGGTGAGTTTATGCCATTTATGATTGGTCTCATACTGTTGTCATCCTTGTGTACCTTTGGCAAGCAGTATAATCTCGGCAGTGTGGAGTTGGCAGATTTTAAATTGCGTTTTTAAGTTTCCGTAAGAGGACGAATGTCCTGGAAAACGTTTCAGTGTTTTTTAACATTTTAAGTGGAGATTTTAAGTGTAAATAAGTGTGACTCAATACAACTCCAACATTTAACACCAAACTCGAAAACCTGGATGACCAATATGTTAACACCATTCACAATTTTGTAACTATAAAAACCTGCACTCTTACACAGCTGCAGATTTTAGAGGACACCTCCACAAGCTTTGTTAAACAACTTAGAAACTGAGTAATCATAGTAATATGAACCCTGGTGAAAGAAATAGGAGAGGCACTTTTTGACAAAGTTTGTCAAAAGGCTTGTCCAGCTCAGAATGACGTGATATGCTGAAGATGATAGCTTATGGTTACAGTATATTCCCTTCTGGAATGTTCCATGGGCATACATCACTGCAGAATGTTACCACAGGAGTTGCTACTGCAAATAAAACCTGCCATAAGAAGCTCATTCCAATGCTTTGCATAACACAGAATTGGAAGTCCATGAAAAAGTGCATTGTGACATCGAATTGATGTAATTGGCATCAACAGGAAGAAAGGACTGTAAATCCCATAGTCAGATTTGAGACATTCTTAAGCCAACCAGTAGAAGTAGACATAGAAAAGAAGACCATATGAGCCTGCAATTCTGTTCTTCAGTGTTTCATATCACATTTCTAACATCAAGACCTATTTTTCAGAGCCAGGGGCAAAATAACAAAATTGTTTGTGCAATGGAGATAATGGTACAAATCCCCTAAAAAGCTACAGGACAAAATTGTCTTATATTAGAATCGTCTGTGATATTTTGCCAAATTTATTTGTATGGTAAACATAACGTAACAAATGAACTTATACTACAACATATTCAATATTTAACAGTATAACTCTCGTTGAACAATTCTAATTCATTAATAGTCACGTTAATTTAATTATTTATACATTGTTACCTTTCCTTTTCTGTTTTTTAATTTAGAAACCAAATTTGTGAGCTATTTTGTGTGACATTGCAAACCTTTAATATAAGGTCAAGTATGTAAATAAAAAAAATTGTAATTGATGAAAAATGAGCTGTTTCAGATAAGATATCTCAGTATAGGAACAGTGTTAGGAAGTACAATCCAATTGCCACATGATTTTCCTCAAAGTCCCTAATCAGCTGACAGAATGAGTATGGTTAGCATTTTCAGTGAGGGACTTATGTTTCAAAATGTTATTTATTTAAATAATGTAGAAAGAATAAGTAGTTATTTTCTATACATATCTGTTTACCTTATATAACACAAGACTTTTCATAGTTTTCACAACCTGTGATCAATAAATATGGTGAATGAATTTCTGGCATGTGGTGTAGTTGACCTTATTGGAAATTTACAAAAGCAAACCATCGGTAGCTGATAACAAACATCCTCAAAATATAAAAAGCATAAAATGTGTAAGAGGGTGTAAAATAGAATTTAAAAAAGTACTGTATAAAAGGGTTATTCAATAAAGAATTTATAAATAGTGCAAAAGGCTAATATTTATGACATTATTAATGCTGAATTTGGTGTAAATAGAAGCTATATATATGCATGTATCTTTGAAAATATGCTTGTTTGTTTCTTTAGCAATTTTTTTATAATATATTCTATTTCTACATTTTATTTTGACAATGCTATGAATTACTATGTAATTTTAACAACATAATAAATCACTGAGTGAATGAATAAATTGGTTGATGATCAGTCCGCATTGTGGAAGCTAGGTGCAGTGTAATGATGCTTAAGGGTAAAATCAATTAACATATCAGTTGCATTGCAGTAGGTATTGCATGAATATTGCATGAACTGACAGAAGCTCAATAGTGGATGCAGCATATGTAGCATACTGGCAACAGGATGGCAACCACTCTCTGTTACGATTACACAGTACTACCATAAGTTCTGTCAGTACAATGCATGTATTAATAACCAAAACTATGCAAATCCATTAATATACATATATTCTGAAAGAACACAAAAAATTATACAAAAAAAACATAATCTCATTTGAAATGATTGCCACCTGTGACATCACAACAGCAAAGATGTTGAGGTCACCCATCAATAGCTGCACGAATCATGTCCAGTGGAATTTTCTTGACAGCTGAAGTGATTGATTTTTTTTATCACCTCAATATACAGTGTCTTCTTTTGACATACTATTGCCTCGAACTTCTACCATAGAGAATAATCCAATGGATTGAGGTCTGGATTTCTGCTAGGCCAATGAGCAACAGTGATGAACTGTGGAACATTGGTTGCCAACCGCTGTAGCATGGTATTTGCTTTGTGCTTTTGCTCTCCCTATATGTCGTTAACAAAGTCTGAGATCGAATCCGGCGAGTCTCCTTTAATTTTTAAGTTCACAATTGCCTTGTGTATCTTTTATGTCAACTAACATGTAAATCATCCTACAAACAAAAACTATGTGACATTGTTTGTGAAGAGATGTTCATTTCATGAGACAAAATTGTTTGTTTATACAAAGCATTGAGTTGAATCCTTGTACGAACAGTGTTCACAATTCTTTTGTGCATACACACCTAGGATGGCCAGATCTGATGCAATAGGCAGTGGCATCTGTTTCTTTAAACCGTGCTATTGTCTGAAACACAAATTGTTCATTGATGCCAAGAGGTTTCAGCATCAAAAAAATTTCCTTAGCTAGCTTTCACAACGAAATAATGCCAATAAAGTGATACAATTTTTGTATACTCCGAACTCCATCTCTCTCTCTTGCCTGTTACACAATGTAAGCTAATTACTTGCGGAGTAGTAAAGCTGATCTTGTGGACGACAATATAGTGTTGCCATATTTCTTCATTCACAATTTCCATAATACAGTGCGTTTAAATTTTACCGACAGAGTTTATGGCAGTAATTAGCATCAATTAATTTTGGTGTTGGGCCTACAAACTGGATCTCGAGCATTGGTCCGCAACTTGGCAGATCACCGAGGCGGTAGAAATTCTGTCAGAATCCTTCCCCTATGAAATTTATGATCATTGCATATGACATCAAGGGTGTCATTCAACATGGTAGAACAGTGAGCACAGAATCACCATACTACATGACACCACATAAAGCAGAGTGTGTAAGTGGGAACTGCAATACTGGGAATGGAAAGAATTGGAGCACCTGCTGACCTTTTGCCCTGTGACTTTCATCTCGTATGAAAGGTAAAAGAATCACCATGTGGAAAGTAGTTTACAACACAAGAGGACATTGCCATTGCTATGTGACAATAGAAGGCCTGATTCATACATGATATGGCAAATGGTGATGCAGATGTATTCGGTGCCTACCACATTATTAGCAGTATGTAGCCAATATTGCAGGGACTACTTCAAGGGCCTTTCAGTTCCTTGGTGCTTCCCTCGGCTCTTCCTTCCAGGGCATTAAGGTGTTGGTCATAGTCTTTCCTTGTTCCATCAAGCTTTTCCACTTCCTTTTTCAGCTGGCCAGTTATTTGTCGAATTTGCTAGAAAGTTCCATTTTCAGGCTCTCCACCACTCAATTCACAATTTGTCATTTCTCCTTCATCTTCTCTATGCTGGATTCCAATTTGTTGTCTATTTTCACTATTGGAATTTCTATTTTAGTTTTCATTTTCTCATCCATCTTCTCTATGCTGGATTCCATTTTGTCGTCTATTTTCTCCACTGCAGAGGATGATTGATGGTAGGCTTAAGAAGCTGAAGAATGAGACACCAAGATGCCGATCAGGTGGCACCTGCATATAGACACGAAAGCGTGGGCTTGAGGAGGGAGCAGCCGGTGGCCAAGGTGATCAAGATTATGGAGTGCGACAATGAAAGGGGATCAACACAAGGACAATGGTAACAACCTTCATCAATGTGTGCTGAGAATGTGGTCATTTAGTGAAAGACTGTCTACATCAAGATGACGAACAGGCAGAAAACGAATAAGGACCGATATGCCTTGGGCAGAAGAGTGGATGACAGCCTCATCACAGATGGCTGGATATAAGGGAAGCTGTGCCAGATACTCATAGACACAGGTGCAGCTGTGACTAATCAGACCTGGTGTGACAAAGGGCTTGCCATTGATCTTATCAACTAAAGACGGCATCAGTTGACATCTTAACTGTGGAGAAGGAGGCCCTACTGGAGTTGACACTGGGACGGAGCACTGTGAGCCTGTGGGTGTTTGTGATGAGGGGACTGAGGATGTGATACACTGGGATTAGATACCTTCAGAAACCATGGGGTGATGGTTGACGTCAGCTGAAAGGTATTGCTGAGATAAGGTGTTGCTTGGAGCCAACAAGAACATCTGGGGATCAGTAGGATGACCCTGAAGGATGATGTAATTGTGCCCGCAAGAAGCAAGATGGTGGTGAAGGCACACCTGGAGGGCCAAAGGTCAAGGAACTTGATATTGGTCTGGAAGATCGGCATTGGCAACGCTCTATCACAGATGGCCAGGAGTGGGTAATTGCTTACTACAGCAAGATGCTCTCCAAAGCAGAAAAGAACTACTGCATCAATCGAGCACTTCCACAAGCTGAGGACTGACCATTCTGCCCTTATCTGGCTGTTCAGTTTCAAGAACCTGGAGAGCCAGACAGCCGTTGGGTTCAGAGGCTGCAAGAATACAACTTTACATCACATCAGAAAGGAAGGAGCTACACTAGTTGATTCCATGTCCAGAGGAGTGCAGCCACTGCACTAAGGTTGAAGAGAAACAGCGAGCCACGGGTGTCCATGTTATTTCAGCGATGCCTACAGCTGGATGGGATAGTGTAGGGCAGAGGAGGGAGCAGCTGGAGGATGCCGATATGGGTCCCTCTTGGGAGAAGTGGAGGCAGCGGATAGGCCGAGCTGGGAGGACATTGCACCAAGGAGTTCTGGACCCCAATGGGAATTGAAGATCAAAGAGAAAGTGCTGTTCAGAGTATGGGAGTCACCTGGTTGGAAGATCCAGAGAGAGCACTTGATCCTCCCTCACAGTAAGGTCTCAGAAGTATTGGAGGAAGTACACGCAGGGACCAAGGAGGACACTTGGGACCCAATCAAACCATCAACAGGCTCCATCAGCAGTATTACTGGTTGAGGCTATGGGCAGATGCTGAGAGATGGTGCTGCCAATGTCATGTAAGGTCTCCCTCAAAGTAAGGTCTCAGAAGTATTAGAGGAAGTACACGCAGGGACCAAGGAGGACACTTGGGACTCAACCAAACCATCAACAGGCTCCATCAGCAGTATTACTGGTTGAGGCTATGGGCAGATGCTGAGATGGTGCTGCCAATGTCTTGTACGGCAAGTTGCAGCCCCAGAACAGGAGCTAGGCTTGCATGCAGCAGTATAACGTGGAAGCACCCTTAAAATGCGTAGCCATTGACCTAACTAGACCATTCCCCATGTCCAGTAGAAGTAACAAGTATCTGTTGGTCAAGAGTGCACAAAGCGTGCACTATTCCTCTTCATCTACAGACAGACAACATAGTTGAGCAGTGCAGCAAGATCATAGAAGAATATCTGAGGAAGATTGTGGCCAATCACCAGAGAGACTGGGACGCGAGATGTGCTGGCCTACCCCTTCTCAACCCTTGACATTGGCCAGCTTGATCTTTGGCAGAGAGCTGTAACTACCATACGACCTGATGTTCAGGAGTCCTCCTGGGGCAGAACAGTCAGCAGTTGATTATGTGTAATATCTCATGGACCAACTTCATTAATTGGCCTGTCAAAACATTCAGATACTGAGTGATCAGATGAAGATCAGAAGATAAATTACAACCGGCAGGCCAGCAGTTGTGATTTACAGTAAGGTCATCTGGTGTGGCTATATTGTCCTACTCTGGCCAAGGGATGCTGCCCCAAGCTTCAACTACCATGATGGTGAAGAGGATAAATGATGTCATCTACTGCATCCAAAGACTACCCTGAGGGAAGAAACTGGCAGATGATTTGGATCGTCTAGCCCGCTATGATGGTACTGGTTTGGGACGACCAGTCCTGAGGAGAGAGCAGAGTGATACTATGTCCGCACATAGTATCACATATCTTGTTCGCTGTAGTATGCGGTGGTGGAGCTGAAATGGAGGCATCACAGCTGGGATGTGTAAACAACATGGAATAGGATGTAAGAGGATGCCACTCTCGATTGTTCTCCAAGTTTCGGTTTCTGCTACCTTCTAGAAGCTTCCAGCAAGCTCTGTGACATAATTTTCTTGCTATAAAAAGGAGGAAGAACTGCAGTTGTGTTGTGATTTGTACAGTCATGCATGACGGAGGGTTATTGCACAGTGGCGTGTGAGCCAGGGATAGCATGCAGCTATAAACTGCCGAGTGAACTATTTAGCAGTGAACATAATTATTTATTTGTAAAAATTGTTGAGCCAATAAAGACATTTGTTACAGTATTATTTAAAATTAATTTAGAAGTTTAATGAAGATTACCTTTTCAAGCGATGTTATTGAGGCCTGGTACTCTTTAATTTTATCTGCAATGATCTTACATCTTCTTCCAACATCATCTTCCTCTGCTAGTTTGGAGCCCATTTCTGCAGCAAAAGTGAGGTCAATACCTGGGAAAAAATAAATAGCTTCTGTAACATATTTTACATTTGCATGACAATAATTACTATCAGTGTTTAAGTGCCTCTGTAATAGATACATTTACTCCCAACAAAGAGCAAATAATTAATCAGAAGTTAATTGCTAAGGAGTATATAATCTGGATAGCCTACAAGCAGCTATTAAAAATGTGTCATAGATTGCTAAAACTGTATCATGTAAAAACTTTTTCTTAGACTTGTTTTGTATAACATGCTGCTTTATTTTATTTGTTTATAATTCCTTTTTGTTTTGCTGATATATTTCACTTATTTTTAAATACATATACTTATAGTTTATGTGATGTTTTATGTATAATTAAATACTGACATTCTTTGAACATGGTAGGATATAATTTTTATAATTTGTGCGTCGCCCTCCATGGTGAAATGGTTGCCATGCTAACTTCATATACCCAAAGTCGCAGGTTCAAACCTGGCAGAGAACGATGAATTTTTTCGGGCATAAAAATCCTTAGCATGGCTTCCTTCGGAAGGGAAGTAAAGCTGTTGGTCCCGTGTTGTAAATTTATGGCACATAAAAGAACCTCAAGCCTCTGAGCAAAAGTAAGAGATGTTTCATGCCCAATATAGAATGGGGTGCTGAGAACTACAGCAAATTATTAAAGAGCATCCGTAAATAAAATGCCATTTAATTTTATAATTTGTGTATTATAAAAGCATGCATATCAATGACATTTTTTAAATTAATGGGTGGTAAACTTCTATATACAAAGAATAACACTAAGTAGTACCAAGCCATAGGCTTTCCTATTTGCCCACCTTATTGAAACTTAATAAAAACATTGTCAGTTTAAGACAATTAAAAATGATAGTTTCAGTATTCTAGTGGATGAGTAAGACATACTGAAAGGAGTGCAGAATTTGAATAAAGACGCCCATATTATGGTTTGATGCCGATGATTTTATTTAAAACCTGCACCTTTTGGTTTACTTCAGCATGTTTCAAAACCAGTATAAGTCTGCTCAGTAGTGTGGCGGTAGTATGTCTGTCTCACATTCAAGGGGATGGATACAAGTTCAAATCTCACTTAGGTAAGTTATTCAGATAAGGTTTTTTAGGGGGTCTTCCCTTGTCCTGAGAAGACAAATGTTGAGCAACTTTAAGCTCTAGGTTAAAGAACATTAAACTCATAAAAAAAAGCAGTGGGCAGGGCTCAGTTTGGTTGGTAATGCAGTTAGCTACTTTACTGACAACAGAGGTAGTCCCACTAATGTCCATACAAAACATCAGGAGAAAAGCATCCTATGCCAAATTTTACCCCCACCATTGAATTAAGAATCTGATATTAATCCGTGGTCCATATATAATAGTCAACAATAAAATAAAGGCATACTCACCAGCACAAAATATTTTTCCTGCGGCAGAAAGTATAACTACACGACAGTCTTTATTTTGTCCAAGACTGGTAAAACATTCACCAATTTCTCTATAAAAATAAAAGATAAAAAAGATTTAGAAATCTTTATGTGACTTTGGATCAGTGAGAAAATATTAATTTATGCAATCCTAGCATTATGGATAGAATTTTATCACAGTAAAAATCATTCATAATTGACCCTTTATGAACACACGTTATAAAGATTGCCTGGAAATCATGAGATAATGAATATACTGAGTGAAATGTGTTCATGTATGAATGACGGACCTCACTATGTTTTAAACTATTCCATTGTATTATATTAACCTTAATAGCATCTTTACAGATCCTTTCATGCGTTTCTTTTTTATCCTACACAAAATGTTTCTGAACAGCCTTAGCTGTTTCATTTCTTCCCTTACTAACAATAATTATACTCCAATAATCTAATGCACTCATTATTTTGTATTTCTTCTTAGCTTACAAACATTTTGTCTTCTCCAAGCTTCTCTTTCTATTAACTATAAATATTTACATGACATATAAAATAAATAACCTAATTTAACACAGGTCGAAACTGATTACAATTAATTTGCTTCTTACTTAATTTCAACTAAATAAGGATAATTATTTATCTTACTATTAGGTCGAAACTGATTACAATTAATTTGCTTCTTACTCCATAGTGTTCCACGTGCTATAACACAAATTATGTTAACTTTTACCACAGCTCACTATCTCAGCTTACTGTCTTGTGGCTGTGAGCTGTGCCACTGCACGAGTGCTGCACAGACAACAAGCACAGTAAAAGTATCTCAAAAATCAAAAACTTTGAGATACTTCCACGAGGTCGGTAAAAATAGAGAATAATGTATCCAAGGGAAGGCAATCAGATGAAACGGAACAGTTTATATCAAACACCAGTCACTGGCTCCCAACTGAATTTATTCTATTTGGAGAAAATTGTAACAATCTGGCTGGAGTAACTAATTGTAAACAATAACAATATCCCTTTTGAACATTAATGCCCACTATATACAAGGAAATTATTAAGCCAGGAACTAACTAAATGTTAAAGGTAGTATTTATCACCAGAGACTGAAATCTATCTCAATCCTCAATACAAAGAATCAAGCAAATATAATACAAAGCCTTATATAAAAAAATTGATTTTGACTCCCATACAGTACAAGCACCTCCATCTATAAATTTTTGCTTTGCTTTTATTTTCAATAAATGGACAATAAAATGATGGAAAATATATCCCCAATAAAAGATTAGAGACTCTATACTGAATTCATTGAAATAATTCAAAACCTAAAATTTCTCTATTCCTCTAAATATGACCACTTCTAACTTAAACAATAGGTAATAAATAGCAGGATAATCACGATTTCCAACTCAAGAAAATTTGCTTAATTTCATATACAAAGCTTACAACTATATCATTCTTAAGAGATTAGCTCCTTCACCATGAGACAAAATTATTAAATAAGTGGACCAAGTCAGTATAATTAGCCAAAAAAATTATCAAAGAGGAATAATAAATCCCATACTAATACCAGGGGGGGGGGGATTGAAAAAAACTATCAAGAAACGTTAAATCAGATAGCAAGTTAGCTCAATCCCAAAAATTTATAATTAGAACAAAAATATAAATCCAATGCCAATCAAAAAGAAATAAACCCATACAGTGATTTAGAACTGCCTTCAGCAGATAAATTCTCAAAAATAAAGAAGATTAAACTCCCATAATACAATCTTAAATGACCCCCTACAATGGGTAAAAAATATAAAGGCCAAAAAGAATTCACTTAAATCCCCTTGCAATGTCTATAAATTGGCAAAAGAACTATTTCACACAGACAAATTTAAATTATGCAATATGGTAGTGAAGAATCTTTCAATCCAAAAACCTTAATTTCACTAGCTGAAAACCAGTTCATAAATAGGAAAGCACTTTTGAAACAAAATATTCAACCCACAATTTAGAATATTGGACCATGTGTAAGTAACCCATAATAACTAAATGAAACTGGTCATCTATACCTGCATAAATTTCACACAAAATACAGCATTTCAATGAGAATATATTAAGAAAGTGCTTTCCTATTACTTTAGTAGCATTTCACTGGAAATATCTCATAAAGAATCAGAGAAAAACTGAGTCATAAAATCTATGTATCTCTTTCACACAGAACACTGGTTCCTTACAGGCATTACATCAACACAATATAATTAGGCCAATATTTATAATAATTCAACAAAACTAAAATGCTATTTGACATTACAAATGAATGCCATACCCATTAACCCTTGTGATTCAAATCAAATTCTAAAAATACTACAATTTTAATTCTTAAACACAATGAATTGCAACTCTTAAAGCATACCCCAATATAATATTGAAATTTCCCAATAAAACTTGCTCATAAATATTTTAATAATCAGCCCCATTAACCAACCTTCCCCATTAAAGCTGTCATAAATAGACATAGGAAACACCAATTGCAGTATAAATTGCTCAAAGAAAAGCTTAAGCACAAGTAAAATATAAATTTCTCAATATTCCCAAAGACAGGAAAAGATCACCTAACAACAATTTCTTTATTCTCAATCAGATTTACACCTGCTAAGTTATATGGCTGAATTAAAAGAAGGAAATCCCATTCTGCCATAAGCCCTCACTAAATGCCTTTAAATGTTCATAATTTCTAAATTCTAAGGTGAGTGTCCATACCATATAAGACAAAAAGAAATTATCCACCTCTCCCGGTTCTGGGTTCACTCACAGCACACAATCATGTCCAATCTGGCTCTGAGTGACAACTAACTGCTTCCATCTCTTGACTCATGGAGGAAAACAAAGCACACAGGCATAACCCAGGACCAATAAGAATGGAGGATGGGTAACAGCTGACATAAGAAGCAGGTGGCTAGCGAACAAAGTTCAAGACGCCCACGAAAACTCTAGAAAATTAGGCAGACGGAAACATTAAAAAAAAAATTTGTTTCAGAGCTGAATGGATAGATGGCTATTGTTATGGACAATGAGGGCTAGAAGTTACAGATTTCGGCTTCTTTTAAAAAACATTCTCCAACCCTGTCAGCGATCTCTCGCTTGGTCCACATTGTAAACCCAAAATAAAAAAAAAGTTTCTCGTTGCCTGACTTTTCTACTGCATAGGTATAGAATTTTCTGTAAATCTTTGATTTAAACAAGCATAATGCTCATCTTATTAACAAAGAGAATTCAAACTAGGCATGCATCAGTATTTACCCTAAGAAAAAAAAATATTGTTGCATTTTGATCTTTACTTTATTAGTTATCAGACTGTGTGATAAGCATAAAAATAGCAAATACTTTTACTGAAAAAGATGTTTTCTTTAGAAATTTGGGCTAATGAAGATCTTAAAGACTCCAAAGAAATGATGTAATCTGATAGAGAAAAAATGTTGTATCTATCTATTGGAAGATGTGTTCAAAGCATCATTTATTAGCAACTTGATAATGACACAAGAGTAGAAAAAGATGCAGCTAATGGCTAATGCATTAGATAGAGACAGAAATATCCCATTTAATTCTATACCACTTTTAATGTTGAGATAGGCTGTAGAAACTTAGGAGTAATTTCAGCTTAATACAGGTTATTTAAGGTTCTCTCCTATACAATTTTTTCTTCCTTTACTAAATTAGTGGGAACTAGTGAAAATGCTACAAACTATAATTACAACCAGTTGAAAAATTCAATGTCACAGCCAGGATTTGAACACAGTTCTCCTGTTCTCCGTGCAGTTGCTCTAACCACTGAGCTACTGAGACAACTTGCTGGTATGGCATTCAATCTTCCAACTGATTATGTGTGCTTTACCAATCAGTATGTCTCACTTCAGAGAACTACCTTAATGACAGCTTACCATCGTGAATACTTAGTATCCGGGTAATATTTACTGTGTTCTCGCCAACATATAGGCTATTATTATTATAATGGTAATACTGCTCTCTCTTATATATATTGAAAGGCACATTGGGCCCACAGGTAGTATATTAGAACCAGTTGAAAAATTCAATGCCACAGCCAGGATTTGAACACGGTTCTCCTGCTCTCCATGTGGTTGCTCTAACCATTGAGCTACTGTGACAACTTGCTGGTATGGCATTCAATCTTCCAACTGATAATGTGTGTTTTACCCCGTTCAACCAACCAGTATGTCTCACTTCAGAGAACTACCTTAATTGTCTGGGCAATATTTAATATATACTCGGATACTAAGTATTTACGATTGTAAATCACCATTCAGCTAGTTCTCTAAAGTGAGACATACTGGTTGGTTGAACCAGGTAAAACAAATATAATCAACATTCTTAGGCTTTCATGGCCGGTGTCAATACTGGCTGGAGTATAATCCGGGCTTGTGGGCCGTGGTCTACTGGGCTCCTCCTTCTTCTTCCCAGACATTTCGTCTGCGACTACGGCAGACATCTTCGGTGGCAGCGGCGAGGTCGAAGTGCTCTAGTGGACGTTTCAACTGCGACTGTGCTGGTTGCACTGTCTGCCGTAGTCGCAGACGAAACATCTGGGAAGAAGAAGGAGGAGCCCAGTAGACCACAGCCCACAAGCCCGGATTATACTCCTGCCAAATATAATCAGTTGGAAGATAGAATGGCATATAGGCAAGTTGTCACAGTGGCTTAATGGTTAGAGCAACTGCATGGAGAGTGGGAGAACCTGACTGTGGCACTGAATTTTTCAACTAGTTCTAATATACTATCAGCATAGTATATTAGAGATAGTCAATATATATATAAGAGATACCATTATAATATAATTACAAACTCAAAATAAGGTGAGATTTAAAGGTATTAAGCAAAGGCCTTTAACCTTTGATACATGTTAAATACGACATTAGCCTTCAGGTTTTTTTTCTTGCATGTGCATTAAAGATAAATGCATTAAAATAACTGCATTTTGCTTATTTGACTGTGATATAAAGAAATGGAAGAAACACATGATTAGAATCTATTCCATTTTTTGTTTTGTTTTTTAGTATTTCTATTATCAAATCCTTAAAATAAACTTTGCAGTTAAGTCGGAGGTACTATAAGTTGTTGAAAGATAAGTAAATGGTTTACTAACTACTCACCTCCACATGGCTCCATTCATTGCATTTAATTTATCTGGCCTGTTAAGTTCTACATGATAAACAAATGGGGCAGGCACAGAAACTGCTAATGTTTTATACTTTGGTACATTTTCATTCGCTGCAGTAGACAGCAATAACAAGGACTCAAATCCTGAAAAACCCAACATTTATTTTTTTCAATGTTGTGATACACTAACAATTGTTTAAATGAGATACTTGAACCCTTCTCTGTTTCTATATTAACTATTAATTATGTAATAAATAACATAAATTATAGCCCTGATTTATAATACATATTCCTTTTTCACATATTAAAAGGTATGCAGAAATGACATTCTTTGTACGTCACAGACAATTTGTATATAAATAAATATATATATAGGGTGAAAAGCATATTTTATTTTAAGTTTTTAATGCAAAATTGTATTATTTACTTTTGAATGTAGTATTAAATTATAACTATTTCCCTTTAGCTAATCAGTAATTATAATATTTATAAAGTTTTTACATTCAATGTATAATATAAAAATTGTACAAACATTCACATAACATTCTCATCCTCTTGTCACTAATTAGCAAGTTCAAATTATTTTCATAAGTTATTTTTTCTATCTACTTCATTTTAATCCAGACAAACCTTTATACAAATAGCTACATTTGTTTAATAGATATATAGAATATATTGGTAGATTAATCTAGAATGAACATTTGAGGTTATCAATGAGAGATTTCCTTGTATTCAGTTTAAATCCAGTTCACACACACACACACACACACACCCTAAGTCCTATCTTGAGTTAAATCTCGAAAACAGAGGAACCCTATGGTTTCACTGCTGCTTGCTATGACCATCTGCTATTGGTGGCAAGGTACAAGAGCTCTTTACCATGCTGGTAAGACATTATCCATTAAAAAATAATGCATTTGATTTATGTTCATTTGTTTTTTTTTTACATATTATTGTGCATACTTTTTAAATTTGTTTGCATGATTATTTTATTATTTAACAACATCTAACATCCAGGCAGCTATAATAATAATAATAATAATAATAATAATAATAATGAAAACAATAATAACAGCCTGCCTGGGTAGTGTGGTGGTAGTGTGTCTGCCTCACATTCAAAAGGTCATGAGTTTGAAACTCGCTTAGGGTGAGTTACCCGGATAAGGTTTTTTTTTCGGGGTTTTCCCTTATCCTGAGAAGATAAATGTTGAGTAACTTTAAGCTCCATGGACCCCGAGATCATTTCACCAATTTCATTCATTGTCCGATATGACCTACCAGGTTAAAGGATGTTAAACTACACAAAAAAAAAAAATATATATATATATATAAAATAACAATAATAATATTAACAACAACAACAACAATAATAATAATAATAATAATGATAGCAGAACTGAATTTTCAATAGAACTCAGAAGTTCTTGACAATTTAATTACCTTACCTTTGGAAGGACGTAACATGGTTCTTTGTAACATGGTAGTGTTGGAACCCAGACAATCTGAAAATATAAATTAATATTATATTTTACTATGCATTTCTTAGATAAAGACAGAAAGCTGCTAAAAATTATTTTAAATGCACATTAATTAGATAAAATAACGGGCTGACTTTTGAAGCTCCTTGAATAGCCATAATACAGGGTTACTACAAAAGAAATAGACAACTTCAACTGCCTGTAAAACAAAAACTATTAGAGATAGCAACCTAATTATTTTGGAGGTATGTTGAGAAACTCTCAAAGTTTCGTTTGTTACTATTGGTAATGCTGTAGTGTTTTGTTTGTTGTTGCAGAAGCTGAAATGGCAGAAAATCCTGTGGAAAAGGCATATTGCGTGTTGGAATTTGCTAGAAGGCAATCAGCAACTGTTGTCCAACGACATTTTAGAACACGTTACCACAAAAATGAAATGATGCGCTCACAAAAACCAGCATTGTCTTCATCATGTCGCAACATGTCAATGCAAAAGTCGCGCCGCCGTATGACCTTATCTTCTTCACTCAGAAACTGCAACATCTGTAATCTGTAAGGCATCATGTGCAGTCGCTTCCACAAGATTTTCCATACAGTTTGCTGTGGAATTTGCAATTGCATGCTTGCCCTGGATGTCGATTTCTGTGGGCTTCTTATGTAGGCAGAACGAACACGTTCAACGTTTTCTTCCGAAACTCTTGGTCTTCCCGAGCTCTTCCCTTTGCACAAATATCCCGTTGTCTCGAATTTTCTATACCAGTCGTAGATTGACTGTCTAGTCGGTGGCGTTTTGTGGTAACGTGTTCTAAAATGTCGGACAACAGTTGCTGATTGCGTTCTAGCAAATTCCAACACACAATATGCCTTTTCCACAGGATTTTCCGCCATTTCAGCTTCTGCAACAACAAACAAAACACTACAGCATTACCAATAGTAATAAACGAAACTTTGAGAGTTTCTCAACATACCTCCAAAATAATTAGGTGCTATCTCTAATAGTTTTTGTTTTACAGGCAGTTGAAGTTGTCTATTTCTTTTGTAGTAACCCTGTAGATATTCTTATTAATGTTAATCCTACAAAACCTCTGAGAAGTCAAATGGTTAAAGCATTTACTTGTCATTCATAATGCACGTGGTTTTAATCCCACGTCTGCAAGTGTTTTCTTTTTCTTTCTTGATAGATAATGTATTTATAATTTTTTTTTCTTTGGTTTTCTGAACATAAGAACCTTAGGGTCAACAAAACAGTGAATAAATTAGCAAAATTGCGTGGAGAAAAAGGAAATTCTTTTATTACAAATTCTCATAAAATTATAATTCAAGACATTCAAAAACGATTATAGTTTGTAAGTGTGAAGCAAAATGAGATCAGTAAAACCTCTGAAATTTTGCTACAATATTCAGGCAACTATACTGAATATTCCCTGGTTCTTTCATATCAACCTTCCTAGAAAGATAATAGTTACTATTCTTAGAATCAGATCAGGACACCTATTTATATCTGACAAAAAAAAAAATACACAGAATTAAAACTATAGATAATTGTCAGTGTGATTGTGGAGAGACAAGTTGATTAAATCATTTGTTTTTGACTGTCAAAATAGGCTTTAATACGAGTTAATTACAAATAATTTTGAATTTCCAATAAGTACCCAATTTTTGTAAACCAATCCATCTCTAAAAGCTGTAATACACTGTTTAGATTTCTTTTAAAATGTAAAATTAATGTAATAAGTACATATACAGGGTGGGAGGTGAATAAGTGCAAATAATTTTATATTTAGTAGAGAACAAAGCATATAACAGATACGTGGATCTCATTTTGTCTGATTAGTAATAGCATTGTCATAAATGAAGCACAAATTTCAGGGTCTGATGTGTTTTGAACGGCCCTGAGCTATCTCTGCTGTTTACCTACTTCATACCACCTATAGTTGATAAGGCAAAAGGCAGAGGACAGAGGAGGGAAAACCATGTGACCTGTTAAGTAAACAACTGAAAGATAAGGAATAATACTATGCTAAAAACATCATGAAATTTTCCTCATGAACTCTACTTTAGAAGGAAAAAAAGAAAATACTGGATGATTACATTGTCCTAAAATGCTGATACAAATATTTGCATTTATTCACCTCCCACCCTATATATGTATATATGTTTAATAGTGTGCTAACTATATCATTGCATCATTGAATGTGATTGTGACAAAGTAACTTTACTTTTAAATATTATTTCATTTATTTGCAAATGTATAATAATGCTCTGTTCTATTTATTTTAAATTGACGAAATATCCTTTATAGTGGGATGGAGTGCTATATATATATTTTCTTTTTCTTACTTTCTTTCATGTGTACCTAATAGGTAGTAAAAGTATTGCATTCTACCAAGATCTCACTGAACATACATGTTTAGAGGCCTATAAATTAAAAAAAAAAAGTATTTTTCGAAGAGGGAGGGAGAGAGAGAGAGAGTGCATGCGAGTGTCAGTTTTTTTTTTAGGGGAGGGGGAAAGAGAGAGCAGTATAATTCACAAACAAAATGTTAGATAAATACCAGTCATGGCGTTTAATTTCACCATCTCTAAGAAAATCCCCAATCCAAACTATGGCTTACATTGAAAGTTTTCCAAAAGTATGATGTTTTCAAAATGTATGATTTTCTCAAAAATGCTATATGAAACTATTGCTACAATTATAGAACCTAACACAGAGGATTCTACATATGCTTTAGGTAATTATAAATGCACTAAAAATATTGGTATTTTAATTATAAAATAATGATATTTTTAAAATAAAATGTTATGACATTTACATGCCAAATAAAAAGTAGGTATATCTTAAATTTTCTGGGAATATCCTGTGAAGTCCCCTTCATTCGGGAGTTATTTTGTGTAACTCGTAAATCTAAGAAATAAATCAAAACATAGTGCATAAACTCTCTCTTTAAAACCCTTTTTTGTGGCATCAGCCATATCTGTTATTATTGTTTTGATTTTTCAATGCTATTTTTAAAGTGAAATTTAACTATTCAGTTGTTTCTCACAAAATCATGAAAAGAGTATGGAATTATAAGGGCAGCATATAAGTGCTCTACTTTTGAACATAAGATTATCTGCTTTTATCATCATCAAACAATATATATGGAAGGAAAAAAAAATGTCACATTCACAAGACTTTTTCTATCCATCAATCTACAAAGTATTTTTAAAAATGTGTACATATCTGTACTTCTTGGTAACCTAGATAAAATATGTTTGCAAAAATGCTTTTATCACATATTTCATAGGGAGAATACAGAAAGCTTAAGTGATAGTGAAATATTTAAAAAACAGTTCGCTATATGATGATTTTGACTTTTCTCTCTTTCCAAAAAAAAACATACAAAAAGCCAACAGCAGTTAAAAAAAAAACTGTATTTATAATTCATACTTATAACAGAATATCTCAGAAATGGTAAATGCCATGCATATTATTTAACATAGCGTGTTGTAAAGAGCTAAATATTATTTTTTTTTTGTTGTAAATTTTTGTCTCTTCCTTAGGGTTTACAAATTATACAAAATTGATTCAAAATAAAGATGAAGAGGATTTCATAAGTTATTCACAGATAATTCAAGATATGCATTTTGTCATGTCAGTATTTTGAAAGTATTTATTTGAATTGTAATCAAATCATTAAAGTAATTTTTAAGAAAATAATATGCATACTTCTTACACTGCAATCTGTTTTATTCGGCACCACAGAACCAAATTCATGCAAACACTGATCTACAAATACGAAAGTAGTCCGATGGGGGTATCTTTCGCTGTAAATCTGTGCAGCTATTGTAGAACGACATCCTGCTTTGCCCTACACAAGGTGCATATCAGAGAATTCAGCAAAAGTGCAATTTTGTTCCATGTTCCCTGAGTACCTATTTAACAGTTTCAAATTAGTATTGCTGTGTATGGAAGGCAAATAGGAAATGAAATGTGGGAGACTGATTACCAATCACTTAAGTAAGAAACAACTACTGCTAAGGGTTTCAAAGTCATCTATTGGCAGCATTAGGCATTCATCATGCTTCCACATAGGTACTCAGTGCCTCTTTTGGGAATAGTACTTTGTGCTTTTACTTATCCCCAACCAGCAACTTCAAGGCAATGTCTATACCAGTCTTAGTCATCAGATGTGAGAGGAAGCAACAGTAAATAATACCCTGTGCATTGTAAATAATAGTGGTAGTTGCTTATTCAGTCAAAAAGTATATTCTACATTCAAGAGAAACTATAGTAAAGGACGGGGAAGGCCCAACTAAAGCAATCAATGTGATGGTGTGGTTGAATGCAGGTACACACAATTTACCATTTTATTACATAACAAATTCACTTATACTGTTGCACAGCATTATAAGACTATAAGATCAGATAATATTGCATCTATCATGTGTCCAAAAATAAATTGAGTTTTATTTATGGATGGTCTTGAACATCTATGGTTCTTAGCATCCCTTTCTATATTGGTAATGAAAGACAGCTTAAGTTTGCTCAGGGGGCATCTTAATCCTGTTTGAGGTTCTTTTATGTACCATAAATCTATGATATGAGACCAATAGCTTTACTTTCCTTGCAAAGGAAGCCATGCTAAGGATTTTTATGCCCAAAAAGTCCATTGCGCTCCGTCAGGCTTAAACCCGTGACCTTAGGAACCAGAGGCTAGCATGTTACCCTTAGACAATGGAGGAAAACATTTGTCTGAATGGCTGCATGGTGTAAGGCATGGTATGGAGAGTTGACCATACTTGTATGGTCGGAGGTTCGCACCCCAAAGGACCAACATATTTTTTGTTTTACTCACAAGATGAAAAAGAATGAAGAAAAAAAAATGTTTAAACATATCTAGGTTTGAACTTGATTCCTCAGGTTTATTTATGTTCACAGTCAATCTGCCTAGCCATGCAGCCAAAGTAAAACTATCAGAATTTTTCTATGTTTCTTTAGCCATTTGCCACAACCTGTTATCCATTGCATTGACATCCAGTCCCATATTAGGTCTGCAATTTAAGCAATTTTGGTAATATTATAATTTAGAAATGTTTTTTCAGAGAGATAAAAGACAGTCTTTATGAAGTGCATAATATGCTCTGGTTTTGTTTCAAATACAGATTATTTACATAGTTCTTTCTGATTATGATTTATTAATCCCAATCTCTAATTACTTTGAATATGCATAACTTGGTAACTTGACTTCGTAGCCCATTGGTTTCTTATCTCAAATTGATCAACTAGGGACCATCTACTGCCAGTAAAATTCATGTGGTGTTATTCATTTACTTACTTAAACCCTGGGGTTCCTAGGTGGAATGTAGGGCCAGCAAGTTCTATCTGATGCCAACACTTTCACTTCTCTCCAGGTCTTATTGACATCAGCCAGCTCCTCAGCAGTTCTTTTTCAAGTGATCTTAGGTCTTTCCCTTCTGCAACTTTATGCCTTCTTGCTATATTCTCTGGTGGTTTCCGCAGGATGTGGCCAATCCACCTCTACTTCCTTTGCATGATCTGTTGCTGAATGGGACTCTGGTTTGTAGCCTCCCAGAGGTCTGCATTTGAGATAGTCTTGCGCCACCATATTTTCATTATATATCTCAGGCGCCTGTTTATAAAGACCTGCAGCCTTGAGGTAATATCATTTATCACCTTTCATGTCTCACATCCATACAACAATATAGCTTTGACATTTGATTAAAATATTCTCAGTTTAGTTTTTCTACAGATGTGAGGGGAGCTTCATATTGGCCGTAACTGTGCAAATGCCCCTCTGGCTTTATTTATATATATCTTTATACTGATGGCACCCTCATCTGGATTTACCATACTTCGCAGATACAAAATTTCTGAACACGTTTTATATTTGTCCCATCCAGTGCCAGCACCGAATTATTTCGGTGGTTGATGTGCATTTCCTTAGTCTTCTCATATTTATTTCTAAACCTACCCATTTAGCTTCAACTTCTAAGTCTCTCAGCTTAATTTCAATATCTCGGAAACTTTCTGCAAGGAGGCACAGATCATCCGCAAAGTCTAGTTCTTCTAGAAGACTATTTAAACCCCATTGAATGCCGTGATTTCTGTTCGTTGCAATTTTCAACATGCAATCCAATGTCATCAAAAAGAAAACGGGGGACAATGACATCCCTGCCTTACTCCAGATTCGACTACAAAGGGCAGAGGCAGCTTTCCTCTATGTTCTACTTGGCATGTATATCCATCATACATAACCTGCGTTAGGGCGAATGATCTTCTGTGGGATTCCAAATTTTTCCATGGCCCTCCACATTTTCCTCCGATTGATTGAATCAAAGGCCTTTTCAAAATCAATGAATACCAGGTACAAAGATGTCTGATATTCGGAAAATTGTTCAATGATAATCCACAGAGGGTTGATGTTGTCCACTGTGGAACTTCCTTCTCTAAATCCAGCTTGTTCTTGACGGAACCTCTTATCCACAGGACTCATTCTGTTGAAGATGACTCTAGCCATCGCTTCCACAGATTGGGGGCAGAGTGATTCCTCTCCAATTATTGCAATCAGAAAGATCTCATTTTTTGGGTATTTTAATAAGTACTCCCTTCTTCCATTCCCCAAGTAAATGTTCTTCATTCCATATCTGTATCAGTAGAGGCTATAGGATTTCTGCTGTTAAATCTAGGTCAGCTTTTAGTGCCTCTGGAATAACATTATCAATACCAGGTGCTTTGCCACTCTTCATTTGCTTGACTGCCAGAGCAATCTCATGCCACGCTGGTGGTTCCACGGAAACATCAGAATCTTCTTCGGTGTTTCCCTCCTCTTCCTCAATACTTTCTTCCTCAGCAATGTTGTTAAGGACTGCTACAAAATGCTGTCTCCATCATTCCAGCTGTTGAACCTCTGAAGTCAAAATCATGCCATTTGCATCTTCAGGCAGTTTATCACCCCAAAAGTTCAATCTTGAGTTTTTTTTAATAAAATACAATTCTTTGATGTTGCCAACCTTAGCTGCTTCTTCAAAGCTGCTAGTTGGTCTGTGAACGCTTGTTCTTCTCTCCTGATCTTCTTCTTGACTTCCCTGTAGTTTGTCATTGCTGCTGCCTTCTGGCTTCTTGTCTTACTGGAGTTAACGGCTTCTTTGCACTCACATCACTTTTGGATACATTTCCAGGTGCCATCTGATATCCACTCTTTCCTCTTTTGTTCCTTGAAGCCCAATCTCTTCACATGCATCTAAAAGTAGACCTTTTACTACCTTCCATTTAGAGTCAACTTCATTTGGTAATTCTGCAAAAGCTTCGAATCTGTTCTTCAGTACTAACTTAAATTTACTTTGTACTTCAGTCTTTCCCAACTCTCCTGCATTGAAACTTTTTCCCCATGCAGTTGCCAGTTTTTCTAATGCTGCGATCTTCAATCGAATGTCTGCTATCATGAAATGATGGTCACTTGCAACATCTGCTCCTCTTTTATTCCGTACATCCAATAATGAATTTCTCCATCTTCTACTAATTGCCAAATGATCAATTTTATTTTCTGTACTTTGATTAGGAGATGCCCATGATACGTTATTCATTTACACCCTATATATAACCATTTTAATGAGAAAGGTACTTGTGGTACCTTTGGTCACAAAGCACATGATACATTTTTTTATTTATCTATCTACTGCATACAGATTAGTAAAATTAATCTGTGGATTGTTATTGGTAGAAAGAGTAAAATAAATAAAATATTCTTTTGCTTCACTTACATGTTTTATATGCAGTACAATTCCAAAATGTTTAAAAAAAAAAAAAAAAAAAAATTATATATATATATATATATATATATATATATTGAAATTTACATGCTTTTTATTTTACAGAGAACATAGTTTTATACTAAGGCCAATTTCTGGTTTTATCAGCTGCTAACTTAATAGAATGATGTGCCATTTTTTATGCAAAACACAACCACCTTCTTCATTCCTGCCATTAAAACACAAAACACATGTTTACCTATGGAAACTCTGAAGTGCTTATCACATTGTTGACTGTAAAGAAAGAGAGCTAAACTATCCTTCCACAAATGATAAACAATTTTGATGTTACACAATGTGTTTGACTGTAATTAATAATAAAACATAAGGCAGATAAAATTTTAGTAATAAAAGCAAAGGAAAACCTAGCCTGTTCTTTACCCGTATCATGTGATTAAAATGACTAAAAATTGATGAAAATAATTCAAAATCATCACTTGTAGTTGTAGGTATACATACTTTTTAGAACACTGCTACTTGTTCTCAGCATTGTGAAGAATTTGCTTGTACAGGTATGCTGTAAAGGGAAAATAAAGAGTATCAAAATTTCCATATAAAGAGGAAATGATATGTTCAATTTATCTGAACTTAACCTAACCTAATTAATGCACATTATGAATATTTTATGTAGTGATTAGAGCTACATATAGATATGAATCTGGTCTCTAGAAAAATTGTCATGCTCACATTTCAATAACACTCTTTGAAAAAGAAAAAATAACTACCTATACATGATATCTAATATCAGTGGTTTTAGTTAAGAGCATTGAAAGTTTTATATCTATCTTTTCTGACCAGATGGTCAACTTCTCCTGTTTTTTTTTTTTGGAAAAGCACCTATTCAGTTAAAATCTTAATGAAATTGTTTACAGTAAAAAATATTGTACTTTACAAGTTTGTAGTATGGTGTTTAAGGAAATCCTTATTCCACTATTAGCTTTGCAGTAAAAAAGAGTGATACATTCACATAACTTTCCTCCATTCCACAACAAACTATTCTTTCAAAACCTTATCGTTCTATCTATTTCATGCTAATCAGGACTTGGACATTAGCAAAAATTATTGCATTACAAATTTTCTTGTAGGGACAAGAGAAATGAGGGAAATACATTAGGCTTAACTAATTGTCATATAATAAGTGAGTTGGCAAATGGTAACACATTTTGGGAATGGGGTATTGTTCCTATCCTCAACAACTGTCATATAATAAGTGAGTTGGCAAATGGTAACACATTTTGGGAATGGAGTATTGTTCCCATCCTCAACAATTTAAAATTTATCCTTTTATTATATGACTATCCTCACAATTACTAGCCCTCAAATTAGTAAAGCAATTGTCAAACCTTTTAAAAGTAGGTCCCTTGATAGCTTTGAAATTCCATTCTTCTTGCATGACCAGCATAAAAAAAATGATTAATAACTTCCCATTTGAGAAAAATATAAGTATTCAAAATTTAAACCAACAATAAAGAATATGTTGGAAATGACTGACTCTACAAAAAAGTTGTATGTACACAAATATTTTGTATTATTGAAATATATATATTTTGTGTAATAACATTTTGTCTATCTCTTAAGGCTTAACCAGATGAAGAGGACTTCAGAGGCTACTACCAGAAAATTCAAGATATTCACTTTAATTATCATGAAAATATCTTAAGGCACATGGTAGAATTTTCATGAAAATCTTCCTCTTGCATCCTTGGAAAATGCAGAACTTGGTTATAAAGTTTGGTATTTGACAGACTTTTTGTTTTTGAGTTATACCACTGAGCAATACACAAGCACGAATGCACACAGACGTGATTCCTTTTCTGGATTCAGGGGGCCTCAAAACATATATTTGCAGTGAAATATCAATAACAAACTTTTGGGGGAATGAAATACTTGCCCTACTTAATGTACATAATAGAGAGTAAAAACTAATCAGAGTACTATGAAAGAAGCTTGAATATAAAAAAAAAAATAATAATAATAATAATAATAATAATAAAAATAAATCTATGAGGTCCTCCTCCATGATGTAGGGGTAGTAAGCCTTGCTTATGTTCTGGAGGGCCCAAGTTTGAATCTCAAGTGTATTTCCTGGATGAGGACTTTTACCATATTTTTTCTTACTCTGAGAATTCAATTTAATTTATTAGTCTGTTGATCATATACACAACGTGAATGCAGATACATTCATATTTACAAATTATGAAATAAAAATCTGATGTGTTACCCTCACATGACTTTCTCTAACTGCTCTTCAAAGAAATTTCTTACAAAAGATTATTCTTCTTTCTACATAATGGTATTTGAGATAAACATTAGCAGAATGTTCTTATTATTTAGTTCCTTATAAGAAGGGAACTAAGGGAATGCACTACACTAAAGGGATGGCCAAATGTTTTAAAAGCTAACATTATATGATTTTCATTGCAAATTGCTTCTTTGCTTGGCTAGGAGTAGAACAAAAGAAAAATGGACTCTTCCTGTCTGAGAAAAGTTTAAGTACTTCACAATTGAAACCAATAACAAGGAATATCTTGAAAACGTTACCTCCACAACAAAAATAGGACATAAATTGTGTGTTTTGATGAGATCTGCTTGTTTTGTGCAGTAAGTTTTTGTCTATCTTTTACGCTTTAGCAGTTAAGTAAAATTCATCCAAAAGAGGTCTTCAGAGGCTATTCCCAGAAAATTCAAGATATACATTTTATTTGGGATGTAAATACCTTTAATATACAGGATTTAAATTAAAATTATTAAGAGCTATTTTGGAGAAAATCAAAATTTTTGAAAATTTTTCCATGTAAAGGGTAGTTTGTGGTGAGGGGTATTTTCTTAACAATCTTCGTATGGCATCCTTGAAAGATACTCAACCTAAATAACAAGTTTAGTATTTAATAGTCTTTTTGTTTTTGAGCTATGCACACACACGTACGCATCCACCAACCCATGCATGCACACACAGACCTTTTTCTAAAAAGACTTTTTTTGGAACTCAGGGGACCCTAAAACATATATTTCCAGTGAAATCTTGACATTGAATTTTTGAGTGGAATACAATACCTTCTCTATCCACTATGTACATCGTATATGCAGGCTAGAGAAAGTAAAAATTAATTCCTCAACTGTCAGTAATTAAAATGTACTTCAACATAATTTCACCAAAAGCCTCTAATCCATTTATCTGCTGAGTTAAAATCTGTTTAGCATTAAACAAATAAATTATGGAAAAAGATAACTAAATACAAATAGATGCACATTTAACTTATTAAAAGCATATTAAAATTTGTATTAAAATTTGACAACCTAAAAACACCTCTACTGAATAGCAATAACCCATAATACAACTTTTTTTTTTTTCAATTTCCTTTTAAATTTTTAATAATTTTTATATCCTTTAAGAATGGGTAACTATTTAGTAAGAGCTGTGCACCTTACCTAAAGCTGCCAACCATGGCTTCACAAGGTCCATGTACAATAAATAATGTGACGCAGATGCAAGGTACAGTGATATTTTCTTTGGCACTCTTTGCACTAAATGAAATGTTTGTCAAGTATGATTCCTAGAATGTTGGTATATGAACCTCATTTATTTCTTCATCATTTATGCAAAATTTTAGCTGTAAATCATTCCTGTTTTGAACAGTCTGTATGATCATGTAACCTTTTTCATTGTGTTAATGTTTGCTTGAAAAACTGAACAATTTGCTTAATACTTTATTTTGTACACATATCCAGTACTTACAAATTTGTGCCCTATTAACCATTGATTTAAAATCTGCATATGCAATATTTTTCCCAGTTTGTTTCACTGGTATATCATTCACATAATTTAAAGGACCTTGATACTGAGCCCTGTGGTATGCTGAATCAGACAGCTTGCACATTTGAATAATACTCCTTTGTTTATAAATTACTTTTAACAAAGAACTTATTTGTTCTGTCTATTAAATAAGATATTGTTAGATTAAGTGGATTCCATATTGCTGTAATTTAGTGCATAAGAGTTCATACCCAACACAATCAAAAGCCTTACTTAGGTCCAGAAATACAAGACTGTTTTGTTCCCTATTATCTACACTGCTATGAAATATTTTACAATTTCTATTATTGCATCTTTTCTAAAACACAATGAAAATTATTTAATGTGTTGTGTTTTCCAAAGAATGAAATGATTTGATTTATAATCATTTTTTCAATTACATTCAAAAGTTTTGCAACTAATTAAATTAGATCCTAGTTTTCTGTTGAAGTATTCTCAACCTTTTTAAATAAAGGTTACAATTGAATGTTTTAAACAGTTAAGGAACATCCCTGAATTTATACTTACATTTATAAGCTCCAGTAACATTTCTTTTATGGTGGATACACACTTTTTTAAAAGTGTGGTTGAGATGTCATCATTACCTACCAAATCTATATTTTCTTTTTATTTATTATGTTTAACAATTCTTTCTCAGATATCAATGTAATATGCTTATTAATGTTTACGTGTTCTGAAGTAATGGATGTTTTACCTATTAGTTCATTGATAATTTCAACACAATTAATATTCAATATATTATTATTTCTGTGGGAAATGAATGATGAGTAATTGTAAGCTCTTTGTACTTGGGGAACATCTGAACACTCATTTCACCTGCTTCATTCAGGTCATTTTATTACGACTACAAAGTACTGTTGCTCTCCATGCTTGTGGAATAGTAGGGATACTGAATCACGCAACACTATAAAAAAGCAGCCTCTAAGCAAAACTCACAACAGGACAACACAATGTCAGGTATGTGACATTAGTAAACTCAAAGTATTGCTAGATTTAATGAAGTTCTTTGTTAAGCATGTGAACAAAAATAGGCAAGTGATTCAAATGTAAAAAATGGGATATTTGTTGATCCCAAATTTGGAGGCTTTTACAAGATAAGAACTTTGAAACAAAATAAAGTGCTAAGTAATTAGTGGCCTGAAAAGCTATTGTGAAGCAGTAAAAGTATTTCTGGAAAATAATATGAGCAGAAAATTACCAACAGATTGTTCAAAATTCTTGAACACTTATCAAAAGCTAGAATGTTGCTGAAAATTTACTTCCTCCATCATACCTGGACTTTTTCCTCTGAGAATTTGGAAGCTGAAAGGGACAAACATGGAGAGTGATTCCATCAGGATACTTGGAATTGAGGTAGCAGGGTAGATGGGATCCTCATATGGTGGACTACTACTGCTGGTTTTTAATTAAAGAAAGGATACATACCACAGAAGAAAGAGATAAAGATGTGATTGTTCAAAAAACTTTCACCCTTAAGATATATTTTACCACTTTCACATGTGATCTGGATGACCCTTTTGTTATTCTGCCATTAGAGTTGCTTTGTAGTTACTTACTTACTGGTCTATTATAAATCTTTAGAGCTCTAAGCCACAAAGATAGCCTAAGTTGCAAAGCATAGCCGAGGGAACTAGAAGAACATAAGTATACATAGCCAAAGGGTTTGTGAAATTAAAAATCCAAGAAATTAAAGCATTAGCAATCTAGCAGATTTAAAATCTGCACATGTTAATATTTTCAGGGTAATGAATATTTTCTATAAATAAGGATGTACACACTTATACATAGGCAGCAAGAGGAACAAGATCAATAATTGATTACTTCTTTGCTAATGAGTAGACAATCATTGCTGTTTAGGGATGTAAGAATATTTAATGGTTGTGACATAAATACTGATCACTACTTACTACATATAAAAATTGCCTTACAATCCAAACGGTTTAAAATGAAAAGAAAATAAGAAGAAAATGAGATATATAAAATCTAATTATTGCAAGAGTGCTATACAAAAATAAATTAAATGAATGTTAAAAATCTATTCAAGAAAACAAGATATAGAAGAAGAATGGCTACAATTAAAAAAGCTATAAAAAATGCTGCAATCGAGGTGCTTGGAAAAAGAAACTATAGAGAGGCAAGAAGAAGGGAATTTATAAATGGAAAGAAGAACTAAAATATTTTTAAAACAAAAGCAAGAACTATATTTAAAAAATGTACAGTTAAAAAGCCAAGAAATGTTATTAGAATATAAGAGGAAAGCTGCAGAGTCTACAAGAGAATGTACAGCACTACAAAGTAAAGGATGGAATGACTTCATTACAACAGTGGAAAATTATGTACACGATAGGCCAGAGATTTCCTGAATTTTAGAAAACCTATGGGCTGAACCTTTCAACAAAGAAAATGAAAGAAACTGAATGAATTGAGTTTTACTTATGGATGCTCTTGAACTATTGTGATTGTCAGTGTCCCATTCTATATTGGATGTGAAAGACTGCTTCATTTTGCTCAGATGCCTTTTTATCAGGCTTGAGGTCTTGTTACATGCCATAAGTCATGTTAAGGACTTTTACCCTGAAAAAATCCATTGCCCTCCACCAGGTTTGAACCCGTGATCTTGGGAACTAGAGACGAGCACATTACCCCTAGACTACGAAGGGGAAGAAACCGAAAACTTAATAGTCATCCAGAACCTATAAAATATAATAAATATAATTAAATCTGGAAAGCCAGTGAGGTGCTGAAATATTCATCAAGAAGTTTCAAAACAAGATTTTTAATATTACATAAATGCTGGCTCCAAAAAATATACAAGAAAATGGAGAATTTCAATGATCCAACCAATATTTAAAAAAGGAGACAGAACAAAATGTGAAAACTATTGGTATGTTTGTTAAATACAGCATACAAAATATATTAAAACTACTCAGACCCATTGAAAGAAATATTAGAGGTAAGAATGGGTAGCTCATACATAGCCAATGTCTTCATACTACAACAAATAATAATTGATAATAAACCAGAATTTAATATAGAAACACACATACAGTGGCTGCAATGGAAATCTTTACATAGGCAATGCGCTCTTCTCCCACCACTACACAAAAAAGGTGGGCGGAGCTGCAAATCACGCAATTCTCCAGTGCACAACAGCAACTTGCTTACATTAGCACTTCAGGTCTCAGTCTGCTTCTGGTATTTGCTGTACAGCGATTTGTTTGCTGAGTGTTGTGTTCATCTGATTTTTAATCTGAGTGCTGTCTTTGAAGGTGTGTATTTCTACATCTAATACACAAAATGAGACACAAGAAGCTCACTTCTGAGGAAAAGACTCGTGCTTTAACTCTGTAATTTGTGTAACTGCTGATCTAAAGGTTTCACGACAACCTATTTATGACCTAAAAAAAGCAGCAGCACCTTTGCCATGTGGCACCACACCAAATCAAAATACAGGCTCAGGTGGTAAAAGAAAGACTTCACCAAGGACAGATGACCTTCTAAAATGTGAAGTGATGGCTAATCCATGGATTACAGCAGCATGGTTAAAGAAGAATCATCCAGACCTGCTCAACAGCATTGCAAACCGGACCATTATGCATCGGCGTCAAAAATACCTAGGCTTACCTATTTCGGTGTGCTACCAAGAAGCCTCTTGTAAGTGAAGCTATGATGAAGAAAAGAGCAAATTTCTGCAAAACTTATCAGCGCTGGACATCAGAGGATTGGCGCAAAGTAATGTTTTCTGATGAAAGCTCTTTCAAATTGGTCAGAAGAAAGTCCAAAAAGGTGAGAAGGGCAAAAAATGTGTCATGGTATGATCCAAAGTTTACCATCAAAACTGTTAAAACATCCAGAAAATGTGATGGTATAAGGTGCTTTTAGTGGCAATTATGGTAGAGGTGTTCCCTAAGAACATAACAATGAAAGGAAGTAATTATTTAGAAGTGTTGCAACAGCATTTGGTCACATTTTGGGCAATTCATCAATGTCAGTACTTTATACATGATGGTGCCCCTGCTCATAGAACAAAGATGGTTCAGAAGTTCCTAAAAGACAATAGTATACTGTACTTGACTAGCCTAGTAACTCTCCTGACCTAAATCCAATAGAAAATGCTTGGGATCAACTGAAAGATAAAATAGAAGAGCTGCAACCATCAAATATTAAGGAGCTGCGGGAGATGAAGATATGGATGGAAATGGACAAAAACTATTTTGAAAATCTAACAGACTCGATGCTTAGGAGACTCATAAAAGTTATACAAGTTAAGGGAAATATGACCAAGTACTAATTGTATGGAGAAGTTAAAAATAAAACCATGTAAAGTCAGTGTTTGTTGTTTTTATTACCATTTAAGATTTCTATTGCGGCAATTGTATTACGTATTGATTACAGTTCAATAAAATTAAGTTAGGCATTATAGACATCATTAAACAAGGTATTCTACTCCATTTAATTGAAGTATTTAAAGATATGCATATATCAAGGAACAAAAATTCAAATATTAGGAACCAAAAATTTAAAAATAGAAGAAACTAATATAGGCATAAGAGAAGGGTGCAGCACGTCTCCACTACTTTTTGACATATACATTGATAAAATGGTTAGAAAATGGATGAATATTATAATATTTTATTCCCATAATTTAAAAAGCAGAGATTATGTGCCAACAATAATGTTTGCAGTTGATCAGATTACTGTATGCAATTCAGAAGACAATCTTCTGAAGCCAATAAAACAGAAAAAGAAAAGAATTTAATATGATAAACATGACATAAGGTAAACATTTAGAGGACAAGAGAGTATATCAAAAATTGTAATTTTAGAAAACACTATTGTGAAACAAGTTTCACAATTTAAATACTTTGGATGCAATATATTGTATCAAAAAGATTCTGACCTAATAAACATTTAGAAGTATTTCATTATCTCAATAACACTATAAAAAGATGTTAGAAAAATAAAGCAAGAAAATACACAATATCAAAATTCTATAACTGTTATATTGGCTGAAACTTGGATCATGAGAGAGAAAAATAAAAGTAACCTTGGAGCAAATGAAATGAGATTTCTAAGAGCAGTTGCTGGCTATAGGAAAATAAACCACCAAAGAAATGAAGATAATGGAAGGGAATATAATCTGAATGATAAAATTAAAGAATATAAAACCAAGTGGATAAGCCATATACATAGAATGGATATAGATAGACTACCATTTTATTTTAAGGATTATAAACCAATGGGAAAAGAAATATTGGAAGGGCCAAAAAACGATGGCATGAAAAAGATTATGTGGAAACTGCTACAAATAATAATGTCTAACATGTGAGCAGAAAAGAAGCTTTTCAACACCATCAAATCCGGATCGCCTGTGGAAGTTTTACTAAATGCCGTTTCATGCTATGGAGTTTTCTACCATTTTCGTATTAAGAAGATTTGGTTGAAGTGACTTCATTTGTCATGTGGAAGACAAAAATTTGAAATATATTGATTAGTGATATTTTTCTGGGTAGCTATTGCACAAATTGCCGACATTAAAACGCTAGGATACCCCTGTAACGATATAAAGAGCATACTGACGTGATGCAGTTTTGCGCGGCTTGGTCATGAAACGTACATGCACTTTCTCCATGCAATTTTAACCTCCCGCCGAGAATGCCTTTCATGGGTAAAAATGCCATACAATAATAAATTAAAGAGATGGTTTTGCCCTTATATTGTGACATATTTCAGGACCAGTTTGTGATTTTTGCTAGCAATTAACTCAATCAATGCATCAGTTAAAATTTAATTATGACTGCAACACTGTTTGTTACAAATTATCCGTTTTATTTTAGTGGGCAATGTTGGTATGATATCATTTCCATCAGCTGTTTGCACTTTTCCCAGTGGTAGCAGTGCGCGATAAATTTCAGAGGTTATGTCATGTACCGTCAAATATGGCTAAAATAAAGTGAAATAGGAGTAACGGTTACCCTAAATAAGAATTAAACATATTTTTGTTGCAATTAGAACGAAATACAGCTCTTGCTATTAATAGCTCTGCTGAGCTTTAGATACATGATTTGTGTATGTTGACATTTGGTTTGCCTTTGAAATAAGAAAGGGCAAACCAAATAAAGCTAAACACAAAGTAAAGAGATGTTGCACGATTCTGCAAAGGGTACATATTAATACTTTCAGTTTGTCAGATGCATAAAATTCCAAAAAGTTTATTTTCTAAGTAAAAGTAATTCAGTCAGTGACAACACTGACGTTACAGAAGTGTTACTCTAGAGAAGATACTTACTTGGAGTTGGTTTCTTGCTTTCTGATACAGCTATGTGTAACTGATGGCCAAATTAGTCTTCACACGGCAGCGATACCTTGGCCTTTCGTCGCTATTTTCGTGTAGTCTGATGTGTCAATTGCCACCGTGACGTGCCAGGAGAGCTATGACTTCTAGCGTAATGAAGTACTAGTCAACTTATCAACAAGAACTGCATTATCTGGAACTGCTTTTCTCTTTTTAGGCAATGAAGAATTGCTGTGTCATGCTACAGCCGGCTGTCTGGACCGGCAGTTCAATGTCTGATTGGTCAAAATAGCTTTAATAAATATAGCGTGCTAGAACACATGGAGCAGTGGCGGTTAACTGCAGAACACTAACGTCCTAATTTTATTGGTGTTTGTATTGAGTTTATGTGCATTTTATTTCATGTTTAGCAGTTGTATCTGTTTCTGCACAATTATTTTGGAGGGGCTTGCACTAGTGTTCTCTGACTGGCTACGCAGTCCTGCCTCTGGTGCAGAGGACCCGGGTTCGATTCCAAGCACCAGTACCAGTATAAGGATTTTTTTCCCGCTGAGAGGACATCATCAGCATCACTATCCTGCGGAGGGGAATTGACATCACCCACACTGTATTATCCTTGCCTGAGCGCCGTGATTGGATTGCGGTCTCTCCCACAATTCTGTCCCGCCCTTGATTTTCGAATTGAATACTCGTTATCAATAAAGCAGGCACAGCCAGGGACATTACTCCCTCGTTTCACCCCTTTCTGGTGTAATGCGTTTAGCTTCCTAGTTCTTTTACGCCTTATGGGGGGAAATCTGCATTTGCTATTAAAGAGCATGCTTAATTTTCTAGAACCGAGAGAGATGGTTGATGGTAATGCTGTCGTATCATTTTTGTTTGTGGCCACCACGTTGGGGTGCCAATATGTCGTAGTTTATTTTGATAGCGTCAATGTTCGGGTGCCTGGATGTAGTATTGTCGGGGTGTCAGTATCACGCTGTCAGGTGAGTCTACCTGGAGTTGGTCGCGGGTTAATGCTAGTGAATTTCTCTACATTAAGTGTACATACCTTGCAGATTCTCTTGGTTGTACCGGCTAAGCTTCTAGTAGATCATGAGTCTCTTACTCAGGGGGGAAAGAATGACAAGGGTATATAACACTAATGGTAGACTCAAATAACAGATAAAGTTCACTTAATTCACTGTATACTTCCTTTATTGGTGAATTATTGTTCATTTGAGGCACTAACCTTTCGAGCGACTCCCGATATAACTGATCACGAACTTGTTGAAGCCGTTTTCATTTCGAGCTACTTCCACTTTTACGGAGTTATTATAACTTTACTTAGTCACTGTAGTCTGGAGTATCTCGGTCCGTATAACATTCACGATAATGATTGCCAGGTTAATTTATAAAACACTGATTTTCTGCAATATACGGCGCGCGATTTCCTGCATGATGTGTCGTACTTTATGAGCCTTGTGTGTTATGCGTTGTCCCCCTGAACCCTGTTAGCTACATTGTGAATCTTACTAGCCTGATTTCTTGTCCGCACATCACTTATATACAAAAAGGTCCGAGTTTTGCCCTCCTTTTTGATTGGCTGAAAAGGCGCATAAACTGGCGTCATCACGTGATTATTGGGGATTTTTCTTTATTTTACACCCATGTGACCTTGTTCTATAATGCGAAATTACCTTTCTCCAGTTTCAAAGGGAAAGTACCTAGCTTCCTCTTAAGGGTTGTTACTTATGTCCCTAATGCATTAAAATGTGTGTTATTTTCAACAAAGCCCGTAGCCTTGACGAATACAAAAGGGATTTTCTACCCTCCATTGAGCATATATTTCTTATGTTAAATACTATAAACTAATGATTAAACTAATAATATATGCGTCGTACTAAAATACCGTCGCAATGTGTAAGACTCGTATTTAGAAACTACTTGGTTCTACTCTCTTTTGTTTTTAGGCAAGTGTTGAAATACAGACAGACTATGTTGCTAGGGAAAAAACAAAAAAAAAAAAAAAACAGGGAGGGGGGGGGGGAATAAAGAAAGTAATTACGCGTACTTCCGCCCTTTGGGTGGTAATCGGAAACTCTAACTGGGTGGAATTTAAAATTGTGCTTTATGGTAGTATTTAATACTTGAATTCACCAAGATCGCGGGCACAAATCCGACCAAGGGCGATGATTTTTAAGTAGTGCTTAAAAGCGATAGCCCCATGTCAGAAAATTTACTTGCATGTAAAAGAACTCCTGCGTGATGAAATCCATGTACACTGGCGGCGCTGATATGATCCTGGCAATTGACTGCGTCGTTTAGAAACAAATAAGTAATTTTGGCTTCACCATCCAAAGACAATAGACACCAGATCTGGTCAATAGTGGCATTATGGAGCCGCAATTGTGGATCTATAAAGTGTGCGTTCTCACACGAATGTAAATTGTCGCATTAGGATGTTTAAAGTATCAAACGTGAAATCGGAATGGCATTAATATTGAATTGTTTAAATATGATATTCACCACAATATCGTCAACGCTCTGAATATACACAATATACAGCTATAAATTCTATCAAATCTGGACGCATTTCTAACGGGAAATATTTCTCATATGAGCTTGCTGTCCACGTTAATCAGAGTTATTTTATGTTAAGGTTACAAGAAGCGCTTTTTAAACATTTACTTGTCCTATGTATCTACAGCATTACCTTTAGTTCGGATTTTAATAAGCACATACATAACTTTCAGAATGTTACTACACAGGCAGGTTCAATACTAGGACCTTAATTTAAATCGCAAGCTGCTCAGAAAAAGCAAATTTCATAATAAGGTTAAAACAAATTACTGTTAAAATGCTTTTTCTTCTATTTACTTCATGCTAATCGAGAAAAACTTAGCAGAAATGGTCCTAGTACTTGCTTATTTGTCAGTAGAAGGGAAATTAGGGAGTGCCATAGATTAAAGCGATAGACAAATATTTTAAAAGCTAGTTGCTAATGTGATTGAAGTTCATTTGTTTGTTTGGCCAGGAGTTGATAAATTCCCGTATGAGAAAAGTATAAGTATTTAAAAACTGAAACCAATAACAAGGAATATCTCAAAACGGCTAACTCCAAAAAACAAAAAAACAAAAAAAAACAAAATGTGTATATCATAAGTTGTATGTTTTAACATGCTCTACATTTTTTGTCAAGTAAACTTTTGTCTATCTTTTACGGTTTACCAATTATGCAAAATTCCTCAAAATTAATCCAGAATAAAATATCTTGAAAAATTGAAGATATACATTTTATTTGTCATATACATATATTTAATATACGACATTTTGATCAAAATTCAAACATTTCGAAAATTTTTCCATGTAAAGGGTACTTGGGTGGGGTGATTTTCTTGAAAATGTTCGTGTTGCATCCTTGGAGTATATTGAACTCAAATACAAAGTTTCCTATGCTGCCCAGTCTCTCTCCCCCTCTCTCTCTCTCTCTCTCTCTCTCTCTCTCTCTCTCTCTCTGACAAACACACACATGGGCATTCTTCTGAAAATGCTTTTTTTGGGGGTCTCAAAACATATATTTCCAATCCAATGATATCTCGGTTCGAATTTTTGGGTGCAATAAAATAGGTATCTTCTCTATATACTATGTACATTCGTGGACACAAGAATGAGTCATCCCCAGATTCCATGTGTCGATCGAAGAGCTTCGTGTGGCTTTGTAAAAACTGTGTTCACATTGCACACGAAAACTGTACAATGTTGTGTGACTGACAGTGCAATGCTTAACTTATGAGTGCTGAAAACAGGTCATAAAACAACGTTGTTAACAACGTTAAGAAGCCTAACCTTCCACTCATGAGTACCTGGGTTTAAATCGTTCACTGCTTGCCATTTTTTGTTTATGTTTGTTAATTTTAGGACTGGATATGTAGAACATAATATTGCACTAACATAACTTTGGCATTTGAAGTTATGGGCCTATCTATGCACACAAAAACATAATTCTACTAACACTCGTGTTAAATAATTTAAAAATGTGTAAATAAAATATCTTCTAAAACTAAAACACAAAAAAATAGCAATAATTAATATCGGATGTATGAACCCTCAGCCCGTATAACTGCTCTCAATCTTCGAGGCACAGACAAAATTAAATGTCTGCAGTAATGTGGACCAGAAGCATACAAAATCCCAAACTTCTTGAATTTGTACCTAGAATCCTTTTTTTTTTTTTTTTTTTCCTTTTGTCCTTCGCACATCTACAAGTAAATTGGATCGTAGCTCCCTTTTTACCTCAACCCACTCATTCTCACATTCTATCACTCTGCCTCTTTGAAAACCAATTTGAAATCCTTCGAGATGAGTGGACAGGAAGATTATCCTGTACAAATTCAACAATTCCATCAGGACATCTCTCCTCGCGGGAACCAAAATATTGTCGAGTATTACCGTGTGCTGCACACCATTCAGTGTATCATCAAGCTGTCCCTTTATATTCAGCCCCAACACGATACAGATACGTGACCATGATGGAATATTTGAAACCAAGTATTTTGCATCGTTTCGGGACTCCTTTGGATCATAGGCAATCATCTTTCCCTTACGTGAAGAAGAAAATGTTATCTCGTCTGAGAATGTCACGTTATTCCAGTTGTGATTGGCATTGTCCTATTGGTTTTCCAGTTTGTAAAGAGTGTGTTGAAAGTTAGATAAAAAAAAATCAAATTTGCCCACACTTGGATTCCTAAAAATATTCAAAACATTGGTTTTCTTAGTAGTGCTTTTAGTATTTTTTCATACCATGCAGATTCCAGTTTTTTGTTTGTTTTCATTGAAAGAGAACTGTTTTATTTTTCGTAGTGTTTAACGCCCGCTTTAACTACCCGATGACACTGACGATATATGAATGATGATGGAGCACCGGTGGAATGCGTTGGCGGGGGAAACCGGAGTACCCGGAGAAAACCCGCCCCAGCACAGCTTTGTCCACCACAAATCTCACATACGGTCGCTTGGGATCGAACCGCGGCCGTCTAGGTGAGAGGCAAGTGGTCTAACCACTCGGCCACGGCGCGGCCCGAAATGCTTGTGTCTGATTCGTTAGAGTACCACATTCTTTCGTGTGCAGCATATTGCTATTCGGTAGAATAAATCCTTAAAGAAGCATCATAACCACTACCTATCATATTATTAACTGTACCGTTTATAAGAAGTGTGTCTAAAATAAATAGCCTCTATGTGTTAATTCAACATCATTAAGAGAAGGATAAAAAATTGCTCACTCAGGTTCTGTGATCCTCACTAGCGGAGTAACCTACGGTTTGCCATAGCGCTACAGCGAACAAACATAAAAAGCGTCAGGTTTTTATAATGCCGTACAATACAAACTGTATAATGTTTTGTGGGGTAACTAATAATACTTTGTTGTTCAAGAAGCTAAAGTTATGCATTTGATTATGATTATCGGTCATATCGGTTAGTAATATTAATATTTAGAACTTGTGACAACTTGTTGCTGTCGCTACACAACTGTATCACGGGTGGTGTAAACAAGATGCCGCACCGTGTAAAACTAAGATGAATTTGGCGTTCCACACATGACTTTTTTTTTTCTTTTTTTTTTTTTTGCGACGGGTGTACATAGTAGGTGTAGAGACAGTAAAAATATACCTCCTGTCGTACATTCTGCGTTACATGTTTAGTTTCAACATATTTATATAGGATATACATACACGGAAAACTAAACATTTAAATAAAATGTGTAGACCTGTTCTTTGGGTGAAATATGCATCTAAAATGGGATAGAGGTTACTGTAGACATTCAAAGCTTGAATTAATATATAAAGCTATATTTTGCAACTGGCTTTCATTTTTATTTAGTACGTAGCACATAGGTAGAGAAGGTGTGTGTGTGTGTGTGTGTGTGTGTGTGTGTGTGTGTGTGTGTGTGTGTGTATGAACACGATAACTCAAAAATGAAAAGTCAGTAAAATACTTAACTTGGTATTTAAGTTTAGTTAGTATCTTCCAAGGATGCGACACGAAGATTTTGAGAACCCCCTCTCCCGCCCACTCCAAAATATCCTTTACATGGATAAAATTTCGAAAAATGTTACTTTTTCAAAATGGCTCAAACGATTTTGTTTAAAATACCGTGTATTAAAGTATATGATAAATAAAGGGTATATCTTGAACTTTCTGGGAGTAGCTTCTGAATGACTTCTGCATAACTGGTAAACCGCAAGATATACATAAAATTACTACACAAAAAATGTAGATCTCGTTAAATTTGGGGGGGGGGGGAATTAACCATTTCCGAGACATTCCTCGTTATTGTTTAAGTTTTAAAATACTCAATACTTTTCTCGTGCTGGAATTTGTGAACTCCTGACCGTGCAAAGTGAACGAATTTCAGTCACATGGCAGCCGGCTTTTAACTATCGTTTTAGTCTAGTGTATTACCCAATTTCTCTTCTACTGATAAGGAACAAATTAATAAGACACTTATGCTAATATTTATTTTGATTAGCATGACGTAGGTAGAAGAATAGGTTTTTAAAGAATAGTTTGTTACAAATATGTAGAGAAAGTCGCTTGAATACAACACATCAGAATTTTTTTTATTTTTATGCATTTCCTATGAGCTTTGGAAGTTCCAATGTCATCTTTATCGCTTAATGTAGCATATTCTTGATTATCTTTGATTATTTTAACAGTTAATGATTCTGAGGAATAATAATGTGAAAATAGATTTTGAAAAAAATGTATGTGTTTCACTCACATGGCTTTCTCTTCATGTTCTGCAAACAAACTAATCTTACAAAAGATTATCTTTTATCTACATCATGCTAATCAAGATAAAAATTAGTAGAAATTGTCTTATTACTTGCTTCCTTCTAAACAGAAGGGAAATAGGGGAATACACTAGGCTATGGCGATTGTCAAATCTTTTAAAAGCTCGTCGAATTGTGAACAAATTGGAGTTCAGTTCGCTTTGCAGTGCCAGTAAAGCAAAAAAGAGATGAAAAGATAGGTGACCCAGTTTGAAAAAAATTACGTAGTTTAAAATTGAAACCAACAAGGAATATCTTGGAAACGGCCAATTCTACAACAAGATATATGTATTATTAATTGTGTGTTTTAATAAGATCTACATTTTTGTTGTCTATTTCTTACGGTTTACAGTTGTGCAAGATTCAGCAAAATTCATCCAGAATGAACAGATCATCAGAAGATAAATTTGCACTCAGAGGATCTTAAAACATTTATTTCCAATGAAATCATGACATCGAATTTTTGGGTGCAATACAATACCTGCTCTATGCACTATGCACATAGTACGTATAGAGAAAGTAAAAAGAATACTGAAGTACTTACAACTTACGAGTACCTACTACATTCTGTCACTGAAGCAAGAAGTAGTAAACATCTTCTCAAGTTTGATTCTAACTGAACTGAAATATTTTTAAGCAAGAAAAATTAGGTATTCAGAGGCCGATCCAGAATCCTTTTAGGGAGGGGCTAACATATTTTGAAACATATTTCAATGAGCAAACTGCAGTCAGTAATATAGCCTTATCTTTTCAAACGCAATTTAAATGACGAGGGATTACCTTAGGATGCAGCATCAATTAAAATGTTGAAAAAATTTAAACTATGTATTAAATACTGATTTAAAACGCACTATTTAAATAGTTTAATATCTCCGTTTTGCTGCAAGTTTATACTGATGTTGTTTCAGAGATTAATTTCTGATTTAGAATTTATTTACTGGAAATTTAAAGGGTAGGTATTTTGTTTCACCCTATGTCTTCTACGAGTATTTCTCAGTGGAAGATAAATTCATCACCAAGATAAATTCCCTCACCGAATGAACGAATAAGATGCTCATCTGGTTTAATTAACTACTTGACTTACTTGACTTATTTACTGCTGTTCCTAAGTGGAACATAGGGCAGTTCCTCTTTCCTTTGCTTCCTCCTCTACTGATCGCTTCCATGGTTTCTCTCTTTCTTGCTCCTTGGGGTTTCCAGTACAGCGCTGTCTTCTCAACAGCTCTGTCTGGATTTCTTAACGTTTGGCCTATCAATTTCTACTTTCTTTGTTTTATTTGACAATATATTGGAGATTGGTTAATTTTTCCCCACAATTCTTCATTTGATAATACTTCCGGCCATCTTATATTTAGGATACTCCTCAGGCATCTATTTACAAAGACCTGCATTATTTTGTTTGTTACTTCTATGACTTTCCATGTTTCACAACCATAGAGGAGGACTGATTTTATGTTGCTGTTGAATAACCTAAATTTTGTCTTCAAAGAGATGTTATTATTTTTCCATATGGAGTATAACTGTACAAATGCTCTATTTGCTAGTCGAATCCGTCTTTTTATATCTTCTTTTTCTTCTGTTTTGTAACCATACTTCCTAAATATAGGAAAGTATCCACTACTTCAATTCTACATCATTTACTTCTAATGTATTTTGATAATTAAAATATATTCTCATCTATTTTGTTTTAGAGGAGTTTATTTTCAATCCAACATTCATTGCTTCCTCTTGTAAACTCTTGATCTTAGTCTCCATATCCCTAAATCGTTGAGCTAGCAAACATATAATATCTGCAAAGTCAAGATCTTCAAGAAAATGATTAATTCCCCATTGAATTCTGCTTTTCCTTTTTCCTATAACCTTTCTCATAGTTCTATCCAACACCATTAACAATATTGTTGGGGAAAGAATACACCCTTGTCTTATTCCAGGTTTAGTTTTTATAGGTTCTGAAAGATTGCCTTCATGTATTATCTGTACCTTGGGAGCCTTGATACATATTCTTAATAATATTAATAATCTTTGTGGAGTGCCACATTCCTTCAGAGTTTGCCAAATAGCACATCTACTGACAGAGTTGAATGCTCTTTCAAAATCTACGAAGTTAAATAAAGTATATTTTGCCATTCTTCAGATTGCTCCAAAATCATACGGGATGTATTTATTAAATCTGTGCAACTACGGTGCTAACTGAAACCCGCGTGTTCTTTCCTTAATTTTGATTCAAGGAATCTTTAATTCTATTCAATATAATTCTTGATAGAGTCTTACCTATGCCTCTCCAGTTTTTACATATTGTAGGCCACCTTTCTTGGGCAAGTTTACAATGAGTCCATTTTCCACTCCTCTGGAATTTTTCCCCAGTCCAAATCTTCTGCATTAGTGGTTGCAATACTTCAGCTGTTGCTTTAACATCTGTAGAATTTCAGGTGAAATATGATTTATCCCTGGAGATTTGCCACTACTAGTATCTTTAAGCGCAGCTATTATTTCATTGCATGTTAGATCATGTGTCCTAACAACAGGGTTAATCTCAAATTCCCCGTCTTCTTCCTCCATTTCTTCCCCAGGCCAGCTGAGGACTTCAAGGAAATGCTCCTTCCATCTTTGTAATTGTTCATGTAGACTCGTTAGTAGTTTTCCTCTGTTGTCTCTTATTCTTTCTAGCCAGAATTTATGTAATTGTATACAGTTCCTTAGAATCTTTTTTTTTTTTTTTTTTTTTTAGCTGCTTCCTCTGTCTTTAATGCATATTCATCCACCCATTTTCTCTTATTATTTCTAAACTTTTAATTACATAGGAAGAAATAAAAGCATTGGTTTTGATTTCACCAAAGCAACACCATAGCTTCAAGTATAACAAAAGTGATACCTTTTTCCGCCTCTGGGTTCACCTATAGGAATTTATTTCTGTATTTTTTCACTGTACAGAAATATCTTTGCAATGCTTTCAGAATAAAAGGTATATATAAAAGGCTTGAGAGAATAGTGAACTTTCATTGCGTATTACTTTTCAGCGGAAAGGTAAATTCCCTTTTCTAGACGTTCCTTCCTCTCATACTAAGTTACATAATAAAATTAAAGATAGAAACTCAGATCATGTAATGTTTTAAATGATGGAGTTTTATGTATGAACGCTGTTTAATTTCTGTGGTTCTCCCCGTCCCATTCTATAGTAGGCGTGAAAGACCGCTTAATTTTGCTCGAGGCTTCTTCCTAAGCCTTGAGGTTCTTTTGCGTGCTGCAAATCTACGATACGGAACCAACGGCTTTACTTCCCTTCCGAAGGAAGCCGTGCTAAGAATTTTTACGCCCGAAAAAATCCATCGTCCTCCGCTGGATTTGAACTCGTGACCTTGAGTATATGAAATGATCATGGTAACCATTACACTAGGAAGGCAACTTAAAGGTCGAACATTTATGAACATCGACACCAAAACTAATCTTAATTCAACATCGAGATCAAAATCCCATCTTATCCCATTCAGACGTTTTATTTTTGCAATCTGGTACATGCTGGAGGAAGAATTGATTACCATATGAACAATATGTTTGCATTTTTAGTAAATGTTCTTCATGCATTTATATACACATATATATTAATGTATTTATATAATGCATTTTATAGGAAAAAACGTGCTGATTTTAGTAGGGGAAGGAGGAGCAATTCCATGCACCGGAGTAATTCCGTATTCTGGGAAAATGCGTGTCGCTAAGAAAGCCCTAATCAGGGTTACCTCTAGCGGTCACCCCATAACTGCTTATGCAGTGGAAGAAGGCCAGAAAAATACACACAATGAACGCGAGAGCTGTAATCTGTTTTCAGGAAATGCTTCAAATGGTTTTCACTAATGTAAGTAAACTCTTTATATTTGTTTCGATTGAAGTTTGGGGATATGGAGAAGCAGCTTTAGCTCTGAAGAACGGGGGTGAGAGAGGTTTTGGGTCTCGACACACGCTTGAGTAACTAACCATGGCAGCGATAATGGCGAACTGGGGCAATGCCGTACAAAACTATATAGCTGCAAGCCATTACTCCGAAGTGCACACTATTGCCCTACTTAGCATATTTGAATTAAAGGTGTTCAGAAAATCACGCCTCATGCTCTGGCAGCATTGTTTAATAAGGCACACATGCGAATGGCAACTTTGGAAAAAGTTGTGTCTGGGTTTGCTAAAATTGGAATTTGTTCCTTAGATCCGGAAAAATTTACCCCGGAAGACTTCTTTCCAGTACAAATATCCGAAATCTACATGTAATTGTGGAAGAAAGATAAGAGAGTATAAATGAAAAACAACGCTTTGAGAAAACCGGACACACCTCCAGGTCCCACCATCAATTTCTTCACCAACCGTTCACACTGAAATCACTAAATTTCGCCATTTCCTGGTCCAAATAATCAAATATCAACATACAAACGGAAACTTCATTTCACTGTATTGACAGGAACTCCCAGTAAGAAAGCTCTAATGGAAACTAAATTAAAGAAAGATAACCCCCCCCCCAAAAAAAAAAAAACTAAAGGTCAAGTCACATAGAAGCAGGAAAGGAAGAAAGGAAAACAGCTTTTTAGAAGAAATTTGACTTTTGAAAGTTCTGCCTATGACGATGACTTTGAGATTCCAGATCTACGATGGTGATCATGTATCCTGGATGAATGGTATTTTTGGGTGAAAAGAAGAAGATTGTTTTGGGGTGAATTTGGACGGGATAATGAGCTATGGTGCAGAGTGTGTTGTACTCTGGTTGGGGTCCCCTCGGTGGTGTAATGGTTACCATGCTGACTTCATATACCCAAGGTCGCGGGTTCATGGCTTCCTTCGGAAGGGAAGTAAAGCCGTGGGTCCCGTGTCGTAGATTTACGCCACCTAAAAGAACCTCAAGCCTGATAGAGAGGCCTCTGAGTAAAATGTAGCGATCTTTCACTTCCAATATAGAATGGGACGCTGAGAACCACAACAATTAAAGAGCGTCCATAAATAAAACGTAATTTCATTTCTCTGGTTGGGTTCACTCTGAGTGTAATCGTTCAGAAAGTGCAGAAAACTTTAAGTGTTTTAGTTGCACCAGTAAAAATAAACAAACTAAAAATAACTCAAAATATGATTACTTTTAGTGCCTCTTCAGCACTATGTAATTTTTATTACTTTCTCCATACGCACTATGTACATAGTGATAGAGAGAGTATTGCACTCCTCCAAAAAATTCGATACCGAGATTTCACCGGAAATATATGTTTTAGGGTCCCCAATATACAAAAAAAAGCATTTTCACAAAAAGGTCCGTGTGTGTGTCCGTGTGTCCGTGTGTCTGTGAACACGATAACTCAAAAACGAAAAGTCGGTAAAATACCAAACTTGGTATTTAAGTTTAGTATCTTCCAGGGATGCGACACGAAGATTTTGAGAAAAATCCCCCCACCCCCAACTACCCTTTACATGGAACTTTTTTCGAAAATGTTGATTTTCTCAAAAATGGCTGTAACGATTTTGATTAAAATTTCTTATATTAAACATATTTACCTAACAAATAAAATGTATATCTTGAATTTTCTAGGAATAGCCTCTGAAGAGTAGTTTATTCTGGATGAATTTTACTAAATTTTGAATGACTGCTAAACCGTAAGAGATGAACAAACACTTACTACACAAAAAACGTAGAGCACTTTAAAGCACACAATTTAGATTATATACATTTTTTTCGTGGAGTTCGTCGTTTTTGTGACATTCCTTATTTTTGGTTTCTGCTATGAAAAACGTATACTTTTCTCATACAGGAACTTGTCAACTCCTATCCATATAGACAAAGGAACTTCATTGGCATAGCAACCAGCTTTTGACTATCACTTTAATCTACAGTTGTCCCTTATTTCGCTTCTACTTACAAGGAAGCGAGTAATTAGACTATTTCTGCTATTTTTTCTGATTAGCATAAAGTAAATAAAAGTATAAGCTTTTTAAGAATAATTTGTTGCAGGGATATGGAGAAAGTCATGCGAATGGTACACATCAGACTTTTTAAAGTATGTATTTCTTGTGCATGCATATTTGTTCAATTCTAGTCTTACACTTTAAACCTATTTTATTTACATGTTCAATTCTACCCCAATGTTTAAATTAAACTATTTCATTGTAATGATGCTAAAAAAGAGTTTTGCTCATGGATTTATAGTTGTAAGTGTCTCGCTGTGAACTCAGAAATAATTTCTAAATTGTGAAATGTATTCCAATTGAATTAAACAGTTTCCATTAAAATGTGTGCCCCATAATAGGGCAATTCCTTACTTTACGACCTTTTACAAGTTGTAAGAAAAATCACATTTAGTGGAAATAAACCTGTAGTTTCTGAACAGAAATCCAAGTAAAGCTATTGACTTTAAACCGGGATTAAAATTTGAACAAAAATATAATTTAAGTAAAAATATATTGCGGGTTTTCCTTAAGTGCACGTCATTTTCCCTCCTTACCCTATTCTGCGAACAGATTCTCTATCGATACCACTTTCTCGAGTCACTTAGAGCAGAAGTGCATGACCTCTAGGGCTGCCATCATCGCAACCACAGTAATTAAAGTATGTTCCTTCATAGAACATTTGGAACCAGTTCGTTTCTTGATGAGCACAAAGTAAGTTGTCTTGAATTTATAAAATATTGTAAAATATCCTTTGTTGATTTCAAAATTGTTTACAAATAAAGTCTTAAATTCACTGCTGCAAATAATTCGCTCGACGTTTTGACGCGTGGACAATTGACGGCTCTGCGGCTAACACTGCAGTTACTCACGACTCAGTACAATGCAATAACACATTACTCACGGCTTGTAATTCTTTCTCCTTTTATAGCTAAAAATAACGTCACAGAACTTTCTGGAAGCTTGTAGAAAACGAAGGTTCTGGAAACATCGAGTCGCCCTCCGTGGTGCAATGGTTACAATGCTAACTTCATATACCCAAGATCGCGGGTTCAAACCCGGCGGAGGACGATGGATTTTTTCGGGTGTAAAACTCCTTAGCATGGCTTCCTTGGAAGGGAAGTAACGCCGTTGGTCCCGTGTCGTAGATTAACGGCACGTAAAAGAACCTCAATTCTGATAAGAGAGGCCTCTGAGCATAATTAAGCGGTCTTTCTCGCCCAATTTAGAATGGGACGCTGAGAACCACAGTAGTTACAGAGCTCCATAAATAACACGCCATTTACATTTTTATTTTGGAGACGTCTCGCGTTTCAAAGTCTTTGGTTACCATTCCTTTGTTGTTAGGCATTCCAAGGTGTCTAACTGCGCTGACTCATACCAAAACGAACTTGAGAGCGGTCACAATATTTTGGCAACATTTTGATGACAACGATGAAACTCGTCTGCAGCTTCTCGAATTATTTATGATTGTCAGAGCAATACAAATTATAGTGAACTTCAGAACTCAATATGTTCTTTTCATCAACTCACAATTAATACCTACCAATTTCAGAACTAAACATAATTGTGTTTAATCCATTCCCAACTCAATAGCTTCAAACAAATTAAACAAAACACAATCTAACCGTGGAAAATTAATGTTGACCATGGCTTACTCCACGTATATTCATTTTATTGCACATAAATTGATCTAGGAAAAGACAAAATGTGGAGAATTCCTAAAGTATAAAAAGAAAACGAGTAAAACAAAAAAGTAAAAAACCTGATATGCTACACTCACATGGCTTTCTCTAGCTGTTCTACAACCTTCTTACATATGATTATTCTTCTTTCTGCACCTTGCTAATCGAGGTACTCATTAGCACAATGTTCTTATTGCTTAGTTCCTTATAAGTAGGAAGAAAATAAGGGAATACACTAGGCTAAACCGATAGTCAAATGTTTTAAAAGCTGTCATTGTGCGATTGTCATAACAAATCGCTTCTTCTCTTGACCAGGAGTAGAACAAAAGAAAAACAGACACTCCCGTCTGAGAAAAGTGTAAGTACTTCACAACCGAAACTAATAACAAGGAATACCTTGAAAACGGTAAGATCCACGAACAAAATGTAATTGACATAACTTGTGTATTTTAACAAGATCTACATTTTTTGTATAGTAAGTTTTTGTCTATCTCTTACGGTTTACTGGTTATGCCAAATTAAGCAAAATAATAAACAGGTCTTGAGAAGCTATTCCCAGAAAATTCAGGATATACATTTTATTTTTCAGGTAATTATCTTTAATATACAATATTTTAATCAAAATCGTTAGAGCCATTTTTAAGAAAATCAACATTTTCGAAAAAAGTTCCATGTAAAGGGTAGTTTGGGGTGGGCGGATTTTTCTCAAAATCTTCGCATCCCTGGAACATACTAAACTTAAATACCAAGTTTGGTACTTAGCTACTTTTCGTTTTTGAGTTATCGTGTTCACAGACACACGGACACACACACGCGGACCTTTTCTGAAAATGCTTTTTTTTGATACAGGGGGGTTCTAAAACATGTATTTCCGGTAAAATCTCGTTATCGAATTTTTTGGTGGAATTCAATACTTCTCTATCCCTATGTACATTGTACATACTGAACCTCAAGCCTGAGCAAAATTCAGCGGTCTTTGACACCCAATTTAGAATGGGACGCTGAGAACCACAGTAGTTAAGGAGCGTCCATAAATAACACGCCATTTTTCTCTATCGAGATTGATTTTTCATATTACCCCAACATTTAAAACCCTTCAAAAAAGTATTTTTACTTTCTCCATACGCACTATGTACATAATGTATAGAGAAAGTATTGCACTCCACCAAAAATTCGATACCGAGATTTCACCGGAAATATATGTTTTAGGGTCCCCAATATCCAAAAAGAGCATTTTCACAAAAAGGTCCGTGTGTGTGTGTGTGTGTGTGTGTGTGTGTGTGTGTGTGTGTGTATGTGTCCGTGTGTCCGTGTGTCTATGAACACGATAACTCAAAAACGAAAAGTCGGTAAAATACCAAACTTGGTATTTAAGTTTAGTATCTTCCAGGGATGCGACACGAAGATTTTGAGAAAAATCCCCCCACCCCCAATTACCCTTTACATGGAACTTTTTTCGAAAATTTTGATTTTCTCAAAAATGGCTCTAACGATTTTGATTAAAATTTCGGATATTAAACACATTTACCTGACAAATGAAATGTATATCTTGAATTTTCTGGGAATAGCCTCTGAAGAGTAGTTTATTCTGGATGAATTTTAGTAAATTTTGAATGACTGCTAAACCGTAAGAGATGGACAACAACTTACTACACAAAAAATGTAGAGCACTTTAAAACACACAATTTATGTTATATACATTTTTTCGTGGAGTTCGTCGTTTTTGTGACATTCCTTATTTTTGGTTTCTGCTATGAAAAACGTATACTTTTCTCATACAGGAACTTGCCAACTCCTATCCATATAAACAAAAGAACTTCATTGACATAGCGACCAACTTTTGACTATCACTTTAACCTACGGTTGTCCCTTATTTCGCTTCTACTTACAAGGAAGCGAGTAATAAGACTATTTCTGCTAATTTTTTACTGATTAGCATAAAGTAAATAGAAATATAAGCTTTTTAAGAATTATTTGTTGCAGGGATATGGAGAAAGTCATGTGAATGGTACACATCAGATTTTTATATATAGTATCCTCGAATTAAATAATATTATGAAGACAGTTAAATGGTGGCATAGTTGATCAAAGTTTTAAAATTATCTGCAAGAAGAAATTTACAAGGTATGATTTTTATGAAATTTGATGTGTGTCTATCCAGTTAAAAAGGCGAGCGAGAGGAATTTGCTGTATGAATACTTTTTCACTGATATTAAGTTCTTGCACGCTCGCACCAATAAACAAAAGATCGGAATCGTTGTCAAATAGCTCGCGTGCTAACAAGAACCTGGAAATGCGTAATGATATGGCAGCACGGATGACTCATATTCACAGATACATTTCGTACTACACAGATCTACTCCTGAGCAAACATTATATCTCAGACCGCGCTCGCCTTCTCGTGGTTATACAGTATGCATCTCTTCGCCTAAGAAAAATCGATCCAGTGTTCGAATCAGACTTTCTGACTTCTGACGTGGGGGGAAACTTAAGACTCAGTACTTGTGTTACACTATAATATCAGTAATAGCAATATTGGTGTTGTGTATGTGTGTGTTTATGTGTGTGTAAATATTAAAAGCAATTCACTCACCAAATTATAAACATTTTGCTTTGATGTGACGAAATTGTTTTATTATAATCATTATAAGAACTGGTAATAGTAACAAAACGAGAACAGGAATGTAGCAATACCCATAACTATTTCAATGGAAACGTTCACAATGACGGTAAAACGGTCTTTTCGTTTTTGAGCTATGCTGCCCTCAGACACACAGAAACACACACGGACCTTCTTGTAAAAATGCTTTTTATTTTTTTGTTTCAGGGGGACCCAAAACATGTATTTCCGGTGAAATCTCCGTATCGAATTTTTGGGTGGAATGCAGTACCTTATCTTTACACTATGTACATAGTACGTGTAGAGAAAGTAATAAGAAATGAAAATAACAATCTTAATAAGATGACTCAACTACCATTTATTTCACCGCTACGTAAACCTTATTAAAAGTTGCTTTACATGTGTTACTTTTTACTAAAAATCTGATGTGTACCATTCACATGACTTTCTCCATATCCCTGCAACAAATAATTCTTAAAAAGCTTATATTTCTATTTACTTTATGCTAATCAGAAAAAATTAGCAGAAATAGTCTTATTACTCGCTTCCTTGTAAGTAGGAGCGAAATAAGGGACAACCGTAGGTTAAAGTGATAGTCAAAAGCTGGTTGCTATGTCAATGAAGTTCCTTTGTTTATATGGATAGGAGTTGACAAGTTCCTGTATGAGAAAAGTATACGTTTTTCATAGCAGAAACCAAAAATAAGGAATGTCACAAAAACGACGAACTCCACGAAAAAAATGTATATAACATAAATTGTGTGTTTTAAAGTGCTCTACATTTTTTGTGTTGTAAGTTTTTGTCCATCTCTTACGGTTTAGCAGTCATTCAAAATTTACTAAAATTCATCCAGAATAAACTACTCTTCAGAGACTATTCCCAGAAAATTCAAGATATGCATTTCATTTATCAGGTAAATATGTTTAATATCCGAAATTTTAATTAAAATCGTTAGAGCCATTTTTGAAAAAATCAAAATTTTCGAAAAAAGTTCCATGGAAAGGGTAGTTGGGGTGCGGGATTTTTCTCAAAATCTTCGTGTCGCATCCCTGGAAGATACTAAACTTAAATACCAAGTTTGGTATTTTACCGACTTTTCGTTTTTGAGTTATCGTGTTCACAGACACACGGACACACATACACACACACACACACACACACACGGACCTTTTTGTGAAAATGCTTTTTTTGGATATTGGGGACCCTAAAACATATATTTCCGGTGAAATCTCGGCATCGAATTTTTGGTGGAGTGCAATACTTTCTCTATGGAGAGAGTACAAATCTAATGTGTTCCATTCACATGACTTTCTCTACAGCTCTGCAACAAATTATTGTTAAGAAGCTTATGCTTCTATTTACTTCATTCTAATCGAGAAAAAATTAGCTTGCTTCCTTGTAAGTAG